>OX459026.1:6072500-7272500 GCA_949774965.1 Diarsia brunnea | reverse complement strand
AGCTATTTAAATTTTCCCTTCATACTTTTACGTGCGATTCGAGTACTACCAGTTACGATTAGTGTTACTATTGATTCTCACGTTCTCGAGTTGACGCATATTTTATAAATCTTCCTCTTCATGTCCAACACCAAGATAGAAGACTTCCTTTAATTTTATTCTATAACAACTATAACAACTTTTTATTCTAATTTTCCAATATATTAAGTTAAATATGGGAAAATCCTACTAATAATACAAATGGGAAAGTTTGTGAGGATGTACGTATGGATGGATGGATGTTTGTTACTCTTTCACGCAAGAACTACTGAACGGATTTGGATAAACTTTAGTACACAAATAGTTTATAACCTGGATTAACCCATAGGATAGTTTGTATCCCGATTTTGTCTTCCCGTGGGATAATTTTCGAGTTGTGGCGGGCAAAGCCGCTGGCAACAACAAGTTAAGAACAAATAAGGCATGTTCCATATTAATATTAATTCCTTATTAAATAGTAATTGTATTATTACGGAATCACCATTTTAATACGGTTTTTGGGGTATAAATACAGTAGGAGTGGTTTTTTGAGCACATTCTGGGAGCATCAACCGTTTGGAGTACAACATTACAAAATGGTTTCTCAAACCCTGTTGTATTTCTTCGTAATTGTCACTTTGGTGTTCATGTAAGTATTTTTATTTATTTTTCTTCCTTATTACATAATTTAACATCACGCCTGTAATCACTGGAGGGTTAGGCTGAGATCTACCTTTTCAGACTTCTACTGACTAAAAACCACCCATGTTCCTTCTTCGCCCTTCATGTCGGGGCCGCGGTATCCCTTGCGGACAACCCGCAGCCTCGACAGACGTCGGCCCTTGCGGGCCCCTTCCATGTTGCTGACATCTCTTTGAGGCGCGCGTGGAACACGAACGCGCCGTCGACACGGCCTGTCGTCGTCATAAGACGGACGGACGGCGAGCTTACCCATCACTCACCGTCCACAGGCCCGCGTCTACGGTGGCCGGAAGCCATCACGTGGCCCCCGACGCCCGGAGCGCCTCCCGCGGCGGCTGGGACGAGAGGTTCTCTCCCTCTCACGTTCCGCCACCTCCTTCGCTAGCATCTCTGCTTCGCAGAAGGAGGTGTCGGCGTCCCATTCCTCCTCGCCCCGGACCATGGCTAGGTCGCCGCCGCCGATCGCCGCTACGAGAACACGGCGGGGCTCCGCCCAAGCGGGACACACCTCCACAGTGTGCTCCACCGTGTCCTCCGACCGATCCTCGCAATGGTGGCATCCGGGCGTTTCCTCCCACCTGATTCGGTGCAGGTACCTCCCGAAACAACCGTGTCCGGTGAGTACCTGCGTCAGACGGAAGGTGAGGGCGCCGTGGCGCCTCTCCAGCCACTCCTCAAAGAAGGGACTTACCGCCACTATCGTGGCGTGCCCTGCTGAGATCTACCTAACAATACACTAAAGACAGCACGGTTGGCGCAGTGGCTGAGCGATTGGACTGCTGCGCTGCGTGTCGCGGGTGCGATCCCGCACGGAACAAATATTTGTAAGGCCTACAGATGTTCCGGATCTGGGTGTTTGTGTATGTGAGTTTAAATGTTTGTAAACGCACCCACGATACAGGAGAAATTCCTGACACTCCTGATTCCAGACCGTGTCTGCTACTGACAAAATTCTGATGGAAAAACGGCATGACACTTTGCACGAACCGGGAATTAAACCCAAAAAACTGGTGTTTTTTTTAATTTGCGTGTTTTTATTAGGACCTCATACAGGGTGTAAATCAACCCATCACACAGCCGTCAACCAAGACTTCTGTACATCAAACTAAGTACCCCTACGCAAAAATTTTTGCTGGGAAACGACATTTTTTTTTGGGTCAAAAATCACATTTAACGGTAAAACTCAATGTAGCACTGTTAAAACATTGTACTCGTGGATGCTTTGAATAGTAAACGGGTCATGGAGGTAATTTAAGTAAAGTTATGACCTGAAAAACTAGTATTTACAAAAACAGCTGTGAAAAATTTGGAACTTTGACCCCCAATATCTCCGTAACTAGGAGGTTCCCAGGTATGGTCTAGAACAAAAAAATTATTGCAGTGGTGGGGAGAACAAATGCCTTTCGTTTGCGTTAAGGGTACTTTTACACCCTATATAGGGACCAATTTTGTACATTTTTAAATATTAAAAAATATATAAAAAGTAGCCCACCGGTATACAGAACAGGCTCCAAGCTACCGGCGATCCCCGTCGGGGCTGCGGGTTGTTCGCAAGAGATACCGCGGCCTCGACATGAAGGGCTAAGAAGGAACATGGGTGGTTTTTAGTCAGTAGAAGTCTGACACTCCCTTTCGCTCTGCCCAAGAGCGGGAGGGGTTATTTGATGATTTTCCACCCGCCAAAAAAAAAAAGCTACCGGTGGTTAGGGCTCCAGAGAAAGGAACCTTCCTAACGATACGGGCCGTGTCCAGGAGTACCGCTCTCTGTATCAAGCCCTTGTTCTGTTCCAGCTTCCTAACGAACCTCCTCAGTTGTTGGTTGAGGCTGACATCGTTTTAATTTGTTGTCTATTTCCAGTGCCTCTGCTAACGGAGACGGCGGCTACAAGCTACTGGAGTACGGCGAAGAGTTACCAGCTCATTCCTGGCAGAACCTGGTACAGCTCGTAAGGACCCCGCGGATTCAGAGGAGACAGTTGGTTCATTTTTACACGACTGCCCCAAAAAAAAGAGTGTTATGTTTTTAGCGTTCATGTATGTATGTATGTATGTATGTATGTATTTATGTATGTATGTTTGTTTGTGAGTTTCTTTATTCCACCATAACTTCCGAACGCCTGAACCGATTTTGATGTATGTGGTATCGTTAGATTCATTGCGTCACCCCGGGTAACATAGGCTAGAGAAAATATCAAAAAACATAATAGGGTGGCCATGATTTAGAAATAAAAAGAACTTTTAATTTGTTTTTATTGAAATTTCAATGAAAAATATAATCATCGTCTAGAACTTGTTAAGTAGATTACAAAAATATAGCACAGTAGTATTCAATATCTATTGTTTACTAGTAATACTACTTAGAAAATGAAATGGTGACATTTTAAACCCGGGATTCGATACGAATAAGCTACATATCATTAGATTCTCTGTAATGAAATAAATAAAACTGGCTAGTTTACAACTCCCAAATCCATCTACGACGGCACCTAAATGGTTTTTAAGTTTGTATGAAAAGTCAGTATGAATCAATTTACTTGAAACATGGCAAAAATATAAATTTAAGGAAATCATACAATTTGCAATTATAGAATTTTCCAAATCACCCCCCCCCCTTAAAGGATAGAATAAAAAGATCAGGGTAGATTTTGGTATGGAAAAATCTGACTGCGAGATTCAACTTGAAACTCATAACTAACACAAATGAATAAATACACTTGAATTTCTTAGAATGTTAATAAAATATTCATAGTTCTTAGCATTGTATGTAAATTGCATGTATATATTAAAATCAGCGTAAATTGTTTCAAAATAGATACCTACATGAAATGAAAAATGTTTGTAGGTATTTTTACGCAATTAAGTCATTCCGATCATTTCACACGTTCCTGAGGAACAGGGTCTTGTCTGACGCATAGGCATACGGACAGACAGACGGAAAACAAAGTGTTTATATTTTAGGGTTCCGATTTTGCCCATCGGAATCCTAAGAAATGAAAAAAACACATTTTATTACATACAACAAACTCAGTAACCTATATGAACAATTCACCCCCCCCCCCCAATCTATAAAAACAATAAAAATAATTTCGCGCTCGCTTCGCTCGCGCATCCATTCCTTTTTCTTTCTGGGGGCCTGAACAGGAATAACCCAAGTCCCTTTTGACTCAGATTACTTTTCTGCAACACTTTGTACATTTTGAGCTTCGTGAAGCTAAAATGAGATTTGGCAATTCGCATTTAATTTTTGATCCACGTTATCCCACCTATGTTGGAGTCCGCTTCCAGTCTAACTAATAGATGCAGCTGAAAACCGATATTTTACATGGAGCGACTACTTTTTGACCTGCACACTAAACAACCCAATTAGTACCGGGTAATACGATACTCCTTGATAAGACTGCTTGTCAGACTTTCGAGCCACTGACTACGTTAGACGACTGTCAAAGATGAATAAATCACAGCCACCTTGACGGTGATGTGTAAATTTAAGATCTTAACGTGCTTTCCGAGGCAATGATAAAACTCAGTACTAACATAAACATAATTATTATAATTAAGTAAATCATTACGTCTAGTAGTGTTAATCAATTTACCCCTTACAAGATAAGGTCAGAATGGTACACCTTTACAGATCGAGAAGGTATCAGTCGCATCTTCCAAACCTCCGTCTTAGGCGCTTCCGATTAATGTCAATCATGATAAGAGTAATAAACAGTTCTCTTCTTGAAACCAAGTTAAACAGTCCTTTATCCTCTTCCCTCCCGATGACAATATATTCCCTCCCCTCCCACCTCCAATTCTTAATCTATAAAAGTGTACAAAAAATTTCGCGCTCGCTTCGCTCGCGCATCCGTCCTGTTCCTTTTCCGTTCTGTCTCGCTTGAAATGCTCATCTACATCTTTTACTTAATTGTCCATCAAGACGCCTAATACAGTTAAGAAATTTCCTAATTTACGTGTCACTACAAGAACTAAATCACCTCAGATCTCAAAGTTAGTATCCATAAAAAATAATTGATTTAGTATCGCATTATCCTTAGCGCGACATTGCTTTCCTGAAAAATAAACTAATATATCGTGCCATATTGGTTATAGGTCAAAATACCGATATATCACTAAAAGATATGAAATAAAAAACAAATAATTAAAAAAATTAAAAAACACGCCTGCCATGACAAAAAGTAAACTAAAAAATAAAAAAACAAGTCAATCGAATTCAGGTTAACTGAAAACTAAAACTTTTATTGCAGTCGGGGAACATTCCGTGGAACAATTCTTTACAGGTCCCCCGACTGCAATAAAAGTTTTAGTTTTCAGTTAACCTGAATTCGATTGACTTGTTTTTTTATTTTTTAGTTTACTTTTTGTCATGGCAGGCGTGTTTTTTTCTTTATTATTCCGTTCAGTAATTTCTGGACATCTTCTTTATATATATAATTCTTCCGTACGTGTGTATGTCACTGAACTCCTAAACGGCTGCACCGATGTGGATGAAATTAGTTGTGTGTGTTCCAGTGGATTTGAGAATGGTTTAGATTTACGATTGGACCCGGTAGGTGGCGCTGCTGTCCGGGCAGAACGACATCTGCCAGGTCCGCTAGACTTTATAATATCATTCTACTGTAACTGTGTATGTCACTGAACTCCTCCTAAACGGCTGAACCGATTTGGATGAAACTTTTTGGGGATATTTCAATGGGTTTTTGGATGGTTTGAAAACACAATTGGACCCGGTAGGTGGCGCTGTTGTCCGGGCAGGACGACGCCAGGTCTGCATAGTATTATTAATACATATATTTAATATTTTTACATATTTCTGGGAATTTGACTATTTTTTTTTTACTAGTGATCTGAAAACAGTAAATAAAAAGATCGGCAAAACTAAAAAAACTAGTTAAATATCTTTAAAAAAAAAATGATTAGTTTTAACCGATTTAAAATGACTTGCAGTTTGATGTACCTATAGAATGCATGGTTGAGGGCTGTGTAATGGGTTAATTTACACCCTGTATGTTCCGGGGCTGCGGGACTGTACGAAAGAGATACCGCGACCCCCGAACACAAATGGCTAAGAAGGAACATAGCACAGTCAGTACAAGTCTGACACTTTTTTTTTCAGGGTGTGAAATCATGAAATGACTCCTCCCGCTCTGGGCGGAGCGGTAGGGAGTGTCAGACTTGTACCGAGTAAAAACCACCCATGTTCCTTCTTAGCCGTTGGTGTCCGGGACCCACAAGTCTGACACTCTTGCTCCGCCTGGAGCAGGAGGGGTCTTTTGATGATTTGCCGCCCACAAAAAAAACATACATGTAAGATTTAATTGAATTGTATTTTTTTCTGACTGCCTCGTTGGTATAGGTGGTCGCAAGCGTGACTGCTGAGCATGAGGTCCTGGGTTCGATTCCCGGGTCGGGCAAAGTGATATTGACTTTTTCCATCAGGAATTTATCAGTAACAGCCACGGAGACTGGATATGTGACCGGTTGATGGCAATAGACTCGCCCCCTATTACATGGGAAATAAACATAACTGGCGAAATGTGGGTGTACTTAGGTACACCTCTGCCTAACCCTTCGGGGATTACAGGCGTGATGTTATGTTATGTATTTTTTTTTCTCTATTTTTCAGGCATCCGGAGTGAACGTGGTCTATAATCGTATGCCAATCCCTGTCATCTTGATCTCTGCCTATCCTAAATCTAAAAAGTGAATCATGAAGACTTGAACATACAATGTTACTGATATAAGTACTTAAGAAATAAAGAACAATCTATTGAAAACCATTACGTGTTTTATTACATAACTACATGTTATAAAACTGTGGCGACAGCGGCATCTATCGCAACACATGCGAACTAAATTGGCAAATCCTACATCGCGCTATCAACTTTATCCGCGACATTAGCGTATGTAGAAAATCCCGAACTACATAATATGTCGGGCAGTTAGCCCACCAGACACAACACCCGTCTGGTCGGAGGAGCCTCCCTTTTCTGTGGGGGATGAGGAACTTTACACCCTGTTCCTCATACCCCAAAAAAAAACAAATCCTCCGCCGCGTTTGTCTGTCTGTTCGCGATAAACTCAAAAACTTCTGCACCGATTTTCATGCTGTTTTCACCAATGGATAGAGTGGTTCTCGCGGAAGGTTTTATTTTCTAAATTCAACCCCTAAGGGAGTTAAATAGGCCCGTCGGGGCTGCGGGTTGGTTGCAAGAGATACCGCGGCCTCGGCATTAAGGGCTAAGAAGGAACATGGGTGGTTTTTAGTCAGTAGAAGTCTGACACTCCCTTTCGCTCTGCCCAAGAGCGGGAGTGGTTATTTGATGATTTCCCACCCCCCAAAAAAAAAAAAAAAAGGGAGTTAAATAGAGGATGGAAGTTTGTCGGGATATTATTCGATATTCACGCGGGCGAAGCCGCAGGCTAAAGTTAGTATATAATAAAATAGGGTAGTTAACTAAAAAAAATAATTAGTCCGTCAGATAGATTTCCAAAAAATATTGGACACGTATTTTTTCTTTTTTCACGTAAACAAACAATGAAGACGAGGCAGTGCTTTGAAAACTCGTGTGACGTCATATTCTAAGACATTAGTACGACATTTTTTACCGGTGAGTGACGTCACGACCCCCCACTCAAATCTTTGACGCGTTTTATCTTGGTCAATTTTTATTGATTTAATAAAACAAAAAATACGTATCCAATATTTTTCGATAATCTAACAGACGGACTAATTAGAATCATTTTTTTTAGTGAGTAAACATCGATATTGTAAAATTTCTTTGCAAAATGAACGGCAAGCTGAATCGTACGAAAAAAAGTTCTCGACGCTGCACTGGTGGTTGCCACTGTGGATTCTGGCGCACAGGAGTTGCAGTGGTTTGGGAATAGTGTAACAGGCTTATCCCACATAAAAAGAAATCTTCTTCTTCGTCTCGTGTGGGCAGTAAGGTCTAACGACCCCAGTCACAGTTTCTAAACCGCCTCACGGGCCTTTGACATGGTTTAACCACCGCCAACCGGCTTATACGTGACTTCCGAAGCACGGAATCATCTTTTTATCAAACAATCAGGTGATTCAAGCCTGCAATGTCCTAGCCAAAAAAAAACTTTACAAAGTATGCTTCCCGTGGAAATCTAAACGAACGAGCACGGAGGCAGTAAAAATAAATAAAAAATTACCTTGTTAGCTTTAGCCAGCAACTCCGCCAGTCTGGCCATCAGAGACTTGACAGCAATGGCCGCCAACTCACATTTGCTGATCACAGCAAAAAAAGGCAGGTCTAACGCCGTCAACAGACTTATGTGTTCTTCTGTAATTGAGGTTATACCCGCCGTTGCTGATATCTGGGAGCACAAAATTGTCGTTTATTTATTTATAGTAAAGTTACTAAAACTGCCGAATATTAACACAGTAGAATCCCGATTATCCGGATCAATTAAAACCAGGGGTGTTCCGGATAATCGATTTCAAAGTAAAATCAAACTACATATATTAGTAACTTTTTATTATAGATATTGTTTCACATATTATTATGTCATTTTTTAGACAATAAGATGTAAAAGTACGATAATTAAAGCCGCGAACAATGAGTCCGCATAATCGGGTATCCGGATAATCGGGATTCTACTGTAACAGAAAATTCTTCTATTGTAGAATAGGGTAGTTGACAAAAATAATCTAATTAGTCCGTCAGATAAATTTCCAAAAAATATTGGAGACCTATTTTTTTTACACTTACTTAAATAAAAAATTAAGACGATACAGTGTTTCGAAAACTCGTGTGATGTCATATTTTAGTACATTTTTTTTTTAAAGTGACGTCAGAAGCCCCCACTCATGATCTTTGACGCGTTTAATCTTAGTCAAGTTTTTAATAATAGATATAAAATGAAACCAACTAAATGAAACCACTGGTAGTTCTAGTTCATAGGAACATTTTTAAACTTTTTTTTCTTTTTTTTAAAAACGTTGCCCCGCACTAGGATTTTCTCCTGTACCGTGGGTGCGTTCACAAACATATAAAGTCACATACACAAATACCCAGACCCGAAACAACTATCTGCAGGCCATACAAATATTTGTTCCGTGCGGGGATCGAACCCGCGACACGCAGCGCAGCAGTCCGATCGCTTAGCCACTGCGCCAACCGTGCCGTCAAAATTCGTTTGTTACATTTTTTTTCCACACGTTAATCGGTGCAAATTATTCCCAAGGTTAGTAAACCAATATTTGTTTGTAAATTGTAATGTATTTCATTTACAGTTTTATGCTACTTAGTTTTATTGTTCTTTTTTTCAATTTTTTTATTTTGTTGCTAAAACTTTTTTGATAGTTTAATAATGTTCCTATGAACTAGAACTACCAGTGGTTTCATTCACAGAACAGATAAAAGAGGTTAGAAGGGCCTTGTGGGCGGGGCAGGCGCGCCGCTCATATGTCGCAAACGCTCAAATGTCGACAAAATTTGATTTACCGGCCAACAATCGCGGTCATATTGTGACAGCGTACGAAGCTCCGCGAAAAAAAAGAATTATGCCATCTTGCGCTATTATAATGTGTCGGAAAAGAAGCCAGGGTGTGTAGTGTGCCTCGAGAAGGGATTTCTTATCACCGGTAAGTCCAAATACCTTAAAATACAAGTAATATTTGTAATTATTACAATAGTATTATGTAGTTGGTAGAAAAAATGATACTGTCGCAAGCAGTTAAAAAATTACGTACATTGCTTGCAATACGTGGGTACCATCTTGTACTGCGTGGGCGATTGCGCGATGTATTTCGTTCACTGCGAACGTCGCGTACGACGAGCCAAAGCTTGAGTTCTGCAAAATCTATGCGTTTCGATTGTGTTGTACCAAGTTGTAAACAATGTCGATATTTAGTATGTGTGAATGTATTCAAATGATATTATTATGAATATGATTAAATAACTTCGTTTATTACTGTCAATTATTGTATATTGTGGGTTATTAATTTTGGTTTTCGTCTAAAATTTGTTTTGAGGTTAGTCATTTATAATGGAAACATAACACAACAAAGTTTTGTTTTTAGGTTTCCAACAGATCCAGATACAAGAACACTATGGCTAGAGGCAACCGGTAGAATTGAATAGATACCTACTAACTAAATGTAGTAATTAATTGAATGTATGTCTTATTTTTAAGTGTTTCTCGTATGTTTACTTTTGATTTTACTTTTTTAATCTTTAATTTTGTATCTGTGTGAGACAAATAAATACCTTTTCATTCTTTCTATCCCGTTCCGAAATTAAAGCAAAATATTGCAAAACTTAAAGTTACAAAACTAAAGTAATTTTATCGACATAAATTATCGACCTTTTGGTCGCCGTAACATGTATGAGAAATTAAAGCGTGTGTAAGTGTACGTCATACGCAGTGTTTGCGCTAGTGTGACAACCAGTAGCAAGCTCGCGATCTAAGTGAGTGCGGTTTATTTGTGTGCGTTATGCGCGTACATATTAGCCTCTTGCTTGTAGTGGATATAGAGAGTGGGAGACAAGCGGCGACAGGCGTTCTAATACAAATCAGGAACTATTTCCTTTCTAATCTCTTTTATCTGTTCTGTGGTCGGCACCACCCTGTATATTATTTAAGTGAAAATACAACTGAGTATTTTGTGAATATTTCAAATGCTGTTGCCATTATTGATATCGAGCAAAAAAGGGCAAAAATAAACGCGTTTTTTGTAAATTAAATTTTTAAATATTTATTTTATTTTGTTATTAGTATTTGTTGTTATAGAAATACAAAAATTTGTGAAAATTTCAACTATCTAGCTATCGCGGTTCTTAAGATACAGCCTGGTGACAGACAGACGGACGGACAGCGAAGTCTTAGTAACATAATAAGGTCCCGTTTTTACGGGTACGGAACCCAACAAAACAAGAACTCACCACCAACATAGCATAATGCGGAGAGTACCCAGTGAGACCATGCAACGTAGTCCTCTGGTACTTGCTATGTCCAGCCAGGTCTAGGAACGAGACCAGCTTGGCACTCCTTTCGCCGATCCTTTCTGCTGTCATGAGCTCTGAACACCCGTAGTTCACCACGTTACCCTACGGATGAGGAGGTTTAGTTAGAGGATTTGTACACACCGCCGGGGCTGAGGGTTGTTCGAGAGAGATACCGCAGCCCCGGACACAAAGGGCTAAGAATGAAGATAGGTGTTGTGTGCATGTCTGACACTCCCTTCCACTCCGCCCAGAGCGGGAGGGAGTGTCAAAAAAAGTATTAGTACATAACAATACCTATGTAGTTAAAATATGACGTTTATAAAAGCTGCAAAAAGTTGATATCGATAAAATAAAGAAAATTGATGGAACGGAAACGTGACACGTTAAATACACTAGTATTTAAAGTGTCACGTGTCCGTTTACAAAAAAAAATTTGCTGACATCAATACATTTTTTTTGTAAAAAAAAAAGTATTGATGTCAGCTTAATAGGTACCTGTCGGGGCTGCGGGTTGTTCGAAAGACATACCGCGGCCCCGGATACAAAGGGCTAAGAAGGCACATGAGTGGTTTTAGTCAGTAGAAGTCTGACACTCCCTTCCGCTCCACCCAGAGCGGGAGAGGTCATTTGATGATTTCTCATCCGCAAAAAAAAGTGTTACTACTGTTTTTTTTTCATTGTTGTTTATGAATCTAAGGTTAAAATTACCTGAGCATCGAACCCCAGTATCTCGTGGCTCAAAGACGAGGTCCTACCGCTCTTAACCTCGTGCAGATGTCGGAACATGTTCAAGCGGGCGCTCCCTCTGCCGTTGTCTAATTCACCTGGAGAAATAAACACATTTAATTTAAGTATGTATTTTACTTTTTTACCCGACTTCAAAAAAAGAGGAGGTTCCTAATTCTGGTGTATTTTTTTTGTTTGTTACATCATTACGTTACGTTTGTTCTTCTTTATGAGAAAGGATATACGAGTATAACCCGGTTAATTAAAGAAAGGAATCTAAAATGGTAACAAATGGCATATTCTCTCACTAAGAACATGATAAGCACTGCCATTTTAGATTCCTTTCTTTAATGAACCGGGTTATATTTGGTCGCATGGAGATTTTATCAAAATCGGTTCAGAGGTTTAATTCATGGTGGTAAAATTATCTTATTATTGTTAAAAAACTGCCATAATATGCATATAAAAATATGTATTCCAATCTCTGCTCATGACATTATGAAGCAATTTTGAATGTTAACACTATTTGTAAAAATATACTGCTATAAAATATGCGGACAAAAATTAGACTTTTTTTTTTTTTTTTTGGGGGGTGGGAAATCATCAAATAACCCCGCTCTTAGGCAGAGCGAAAGGGAGTGTCAGACTTCTACTGACTAAAAACCACCCATGTTCCTTCTTCGCCCTTCATGTCGAGGCCTCGGTATCCCTTGCGGACAACCCGCAGCCTCGACAGGAAAATTAGACTGCTGCGCTGCGTGTCGCGGGTTCGATCCCCGCGCGGAACAAATATATGTAAATGGCCTAAAAATAGTTGCTCCGGGTCTGGGTGTTTGTGTATGTGAGTTTAAATGTTTGTGAACGCACCCACGATACAGGAGAAATTCCTAGTATGGGGCAACGTTTATACAATTTTTTTTATGAAAAATGGTACAGATCTGTTACCAGAAAACCTTTTGGCTACGTTATGGGTATTTTTACTTTATTGTGCGTTTTCGGCTACATACCTTGCGTCAATACTCCAATTAAAGTAGACTTGCCAGCTTCGTTGGCACCCATAACCGCTACTCTTAACTCCACACTCTGTTTCGGATCTGGTAACTGCAACAATATCATATTATGTTTAGCAATTATTTATGTTTGTGGCGATAGCGACATCTATCGCAACACATGTGAACTAATTTGGAAAATCCTACATCGCGACATTAGCCTATATAGAAAATCCCGACTTACATATGTCGGGCAGTTACCCCACCAGACACAAAACCCGTCTGGTCGGAGGATCCTCCCTTTTCTATGGGGAATGAGGAACTTTACACCCTGTACCTCGAATCCCCACATGTTAAAGAATTTCATTCTGAGAGACAGTACTGCAAGTGCAGTGTCAGAAATATTCGTCACCTTCCTGACATACACATCGGCGGCAGGCTGCAACTTACGACTGCGACATGCGACTTGCGACTCACCTTTCTTTATTATTCTAGAAAAAGGGCTTGTGCACATGCGATTATGCCGTTCTGGTTGGCTTTACAAATTTTAACAAAAAACTAATTAAAATACTTTTTTAAACTAAATCTTAGCATAGCTAGTCTGTAAAGTGCTCTGGCTGCGCCACTGTTTGACGCAACAATGTTGCAGTAACCAAGTGTCCAATATTTTTCGATAATCTAACAGACGGACTAATTAGAATCATATTTTTTTAGTCAGTAAACATCCCTATTATTATAAAAATCACACTTATCTGTTTTTGATTTTGCTATAAGGTATAAGTCGGCTCACCTTTCTAACATAAACTTCAGCGACAGCTCGGTGCGGTGCCACTCTCCGGGCAGTGACATGCGTGAGTGTCGCGCCGAGTGCCTGCGCCATGCGACGCAGCGCCACGAGCGAGCTCCGCAGGGCGCGAGCGCGGAGCCCTACGAGAGCGCCGCAGTCGCGGACGCCTAGTACGTAGACTGCGCTACCGCCACCGGAGCGGAGACGCCATTTTAGCTGAGAAATATAAAGAAACATAAATACGGTGGAGGGACATGTCGATGTGCAAATTGTTTTCAATAATAGGGACATTCCTACCCACATACAATATTTTCGTGGGTTAGGGAGCATTCTTTTTTATGTTTTATTATTATATACTTTTTATTATTGATTGTAGTCAATCGTAATATTAACTTACACCTTACTATAGTATCGAGTCTAGTTCTTCTAACCAAACAGACAGATGTGTTGCTGGGGAGTTTGTTCCGCCACTTCTTCTTTCCAGCAAAAACACTAGGAAGTGTCGAAGGGTGGGCGTTTTGGGGGACTGTCACTTGTAAATAAGTAAAGTAAAGTAAATTTTGACGTTCGAAAAGTGTTGATTATCAGCCTAGTTTGAATAAATGACTTTTGATTTTGATTCAATTATTACATAACGCAATTTTTGGATTTTTTTGAGCCACCCTCTCCCCGATGTTACGCGCCGTAACAATTTAGAGAGATTCTCTCTCAAAATGCGTGAGAGAATCTCACTGGGCACTTGTAACCTTCAACCATCTCTTTGCGTCATGACAGCAAAATTGCAGGGCCCCGCAAGGTCCGACGTATGTCGGGGCTGCGGGTTGTTTGAAAGAGATACCGCGGCCCCAAACACAAAGGGCTAAGAAGGAAGATGGGTGGTTTTATTCAGTAGAAGTCTGACGCTGTCAGGATGTCAGCTGAGCATGGGAAAACCGGTAATCATCAGGTCTGCATGATGTCCCTTTTTGTTTTTGGCGGGTGGAAAATCATCGAATAACCCCTCCCGCTCTTGGGCAGAGCAAAAGGAAGTGTCAGACTTCTACTGACTAAAAACCACCCATGTTCATTCTTAGCCCTTCGTGTCGAGGCAGCGGTATCTCTTGCGAACAACCCGCAGCCCCGACGGGTGTCGGCCCCTTCCATGTTGCGTACATCTCTTTGAGGCGCGCGTGGAACACGAACGCGCCGTCAACACGGCCTGTCGTCGTCATAAGACGGACGGACGGCGAGCTAGCCCATCACTCACCGTCCACAGGCCCACGTCCATGGTGGCCGGAAGCCATCACGTGGCCCCCGACGCCCGGAGCGTCTTCCGCGGCGGCTGGGACGAGAGGTTCTCTCCCTCTGCATGCTGTCCCTTCCACTGTGTTTAAACATTGTCAGGTCCCATACCTGTGTGACTAGATGCTGGAACCTTCTCTCGCACAACGATACCAGCTGCAGCTTGTACTCCACGTTACCGAACCTGGGCTCGGGCGGTAGACTGCCGTACACCTCGTCCCCTGAGTCTTCGGGTTCGGATGTTCTGTGGAGTAAAAAATTTGTCATTTATCAAAATCAAAGCATTTATTTCAAGTAGGCTAGTTACAGGCGCGTTTGAACTGTCGAAACATAATATATGTCGGAGACGGTCAATAGTACGGTCGCTAAACGAAGCGCGGCACGTGACCCGAGTGGTGGCAGCACTAACACTCGGCAAAGTTCGTGCTACGACGGAGCCTAGCTAGTGGAGGAGCGCGATGGCGAGGCTCACTTGCCTTCCGACCGTCCTAGAGAACGGAACCTCCAGGCCGAGGAACTGCCCTATGTTTCGTTTGGCTATTAATTATTATGGTGATTATTGTGTTCAGTTGTAACTTCAAGTACACGAAGTAGTTTAATAAAAAACAGTGTATCGCATCCTGTGTGTTTTCATTGCACGAAACTTATGTTCCGCCCACATAATGCAGGCGATGCGACATATATATTATCTACTAGCTGATGCTGAAGCATACATAGGGATATAGGGACAGAGAAAGCGCTTTGTTTTATACTATGTTGTAGTGATAGTAATATTACAATGAGGAAAGATTTGTATTTTTGTATAACAAAAAAACTTAAAAACTACTGGACCGATTAGAAAAATTCTTTTACCATTGAGAAGCTACACTATCCCTGCACGCGTAGTATGGCGATTCTATCTCTATTCTACCAAGAATAGACAAAGCTTTTTCCATACAATTTGACATAAAATTTTGCTACAATCTGTCATTTTGTCGATTCTTCCGTCGACAAAACCCGTTTCTACGGTGGCATGCTAGGCGGGCTGGGTGGCATAGGCTATTTTTTATCCTTGTATTCCCACGAGAACAGAAACTATGCGGGTGAAACCGCGTGACGTCCGCCAGTAAAAAAAAATAAAAAAAAAAAAAAAAAAAAAACAATGTAGAAATGAAAATACCTGGCTTGCTTTCTATAAGAGAGAGAGAGAGACAGACAGAGAAACATGCGACGCCGCACAATAGCTTACTATGGCAAAAAGTGTCGTGACAACTTTTCGTAAGAATTTTTTCCGTCTAGCCCCCTTTCACAACGCGCGATAAGGAACTTCGTTCCAAAATAAAAAAAAAGCTACAGTCAAAAGGCATAATAACTGTGAATGTTCTGTAGTTGCTCAATCCAAAACGTAGATCCCTCAAACTCAAAGCATTTATTTCAATTAAACCATTACAGGCTCTTTTGAATGTCAGAAGAACAATTCAAAAAACTAAGCTACAGTCCCAGTCACAAGGCATAATAAGTTGTGAAAGTACTGTAGTTGCCCATTCTCTAGCGTAGATCTCTATGGAGAAGAACGGGCAAGAAACTCCATGGACACTCTTTTAACAACATAACGCCTGTAATCCCCGAAGGGTTCATCAGAAGTGTTCACATTAGTACACCCACATTTCGCCAGTTAAGTTTAAGTCCCATGTAATAGGGAGCGAGCCTTTTGTCATCAACCGGCACAAATTCAGTCTGTGGCTGCTACTCAGGAATTCCTGATGGATAAACCAAATAATAACACTTTGCCCGACCTGGGAATTGAACCCAGGACCTCATGCGCAGCAGTCGCGCTTGCGACCACTGGACCAACGAGGCAGTCTGCAATTTTCCATTAAGGGTAAAAGGACCTGCGGGTTGTTCGCAGATACCGTGGCCTCGACATGAAGGGCTGAGAAGGAACATGGGTGGTTTTTAGTCAGTAGAAGTCTGACACTCCGTTTCGCTCTGCCCAAGAGCGGGAGGGTTCATTTGATGATTTTCCACCCCCTCCTCCCCCCAAAAAAAAAAGGATAAAAGGAGATTATTTTTAAATTCAAACATGATAATTTTGATAAAGAACTATTTTTGCTTTGAAATCAACAACCGCAAATTATTGTAGTTACTTGAAGCACCAGTTCAAAATTTCGCTAGCTAATTTAATAACCTGTACTTTCAAAAGTGATTTTCAATACTTACGAATCATCAATGTACTCCTCCATATCATCAGAGCTATAGAAAAAGTCATTCTCCAGGTCATTAGTGTCAAAATCTCCAGCCAAATACATATCATCTTTTAGTATAACCTTTTCTAACTTATCAATGACATTATAGACTTCTATGTCTTTAAACTTGTCTATGCCAGTGTCATTTATTTTTTTATTAATGTCATTTTTTAAATCGTTGACGTTTTTCCCGATATTCTCGTCGCATATTTTTTGTACTGACAGTTGGTTGTTCCAATTTCTTGTCTCTGCTTCGGAAGCGGTTTCTGATATCCATGCGCTGTTAGTAATGTCTTTGGCGGGTGATATTTTGTTCTTTTTTCGTCGGTATTTTCTGCCAGAGTTTCTGCGTTTTGGTTTAATGGTGCCGTCTGTTGTTCCTGGAAAGTTATAACACATTTTTGCTTAAAGGCTGGGTTCACCACTATGCTATAAAACATAAGATATAACTTTCCCTATTTGAATTTTGTTTATAATTTCAATGTTTTTAACGTTTTTGCACGGTCCCCTTATCGATTTTCTAAAATAAATAACTAGCGTCGGTTACTCCTTATAACATCAGTCACCTGCCACTAAAAGTCCCGTCAAAATCAGTCGAGCCGTTTCGGAGATTAGCCGGATCAAACCGACAGATAGACACATTGTCAATATTGGGTGAAAGTGGCCAAAGATTGGGTTCTGAACAACAAAACCAGGCGATGCGGTAGGCCCTGAAGGAGACGAAAAAAAAATTGGCCCAAAACAGCCAAATATAGGGAAAAATTGAAAGAGGGAGGAGAGGCCTTGGTCCTGCTATTTCAGGCTATCACAGTTGTAATAGCGGGGTTTATTCGCTCGCTTCGCTCGCTCATTTGACCCCGCCATCCCCTTCTGACCCAAACCTATCCGAATCGGGGTGCCCCAAGTCCCTTCTGCCTTATCTCCGACACTGCGGGAATATCGACACTATCCGTAGTGTCGGGATTGAAAAAGTCGATTTTGAATTCAGGTTCGTTGTAAGGCCCCATTTTTACTACTTTATAATAACACCGTATACTCTTTTACCTATGTGTCACAAATAAAGATTTCAAATTTTTTTTTTTTTACAAATGTTGTGTGCTTTTCTCACTGAACATTCCACACATTCGTTATACTCAGTGGCAAAATAGTCTGTGGTTTGAAACAAAGTAGTCGTAGTTTGATGAAATGTCTTAGGAAGTCGTCTTTTCAATACAATTCCATCAATAATTCTACAATTAATATCTCCGAAACTATTCGTTCCCGACGGATGAAACTTTGCAAATCGTTTTCGTATATTAGTAGGAACCTACAATAAAAATTACAACATCCTAGGTTCATGTAGGCATTTAAGTGACTACCCCCTAGGTCGGTCTGTGGATGGGTGACCGCCCGACATACAGAGTTTCCTCCGTGCATCGGAAAGCACGATAAGCTGTTAGTCCCGGCTGCCATATATAGATCTTTGGCAGTCGTTACAGGTAGTCAGTGACCTGAAACTCTGACATCCTGTCTTACCAAAGACTATCGTATTATCTAGTATTAACTGGGTTGTGGAGGTTAGATAGGCAGTCGCTCCATGTGAAGTACTGGTATTCAGCTGCATCCGGTTAGACTGGAAGCCAACCTTAACATAGTTGGGAGAAAGGCTAGGCACATGATGAAATAGATGTATAGATTAATTACTTTATGCATCTTAGAACTTACCTTCATCCTTCTTGTTAATCTCAATGAAGTTTTCAATATAACTAACATTTTTAACTAGGAGATCCGTACTGAGATCCGGTTCGCAGAGGAAAGACGATTCTTCTGGTAGAGTTTCATTCTTTACGTTTGATTTGCGTCCTCTTCTGCGGCCTGAAAGAACAATATTGGTTAAAGACAGTTAAAAAGTCAGCTTTTTTTCTTTATTTGGGACAAGCCAGCCACGCTATTCCCAAACCACTGTAACTCCTGATAGCCAGAATCAACAGTGGCGACCACCAGAAAAGCGCCGAGACAATGAAGCTCGACGAAGTCACAGAGAAATGATTTAGCTGTCTTGGATCCCGCAACGAAATTAATCAGCAAAGAATAGCGGAGGAATAAGAAAACATAATTTCCACTTTCCTCCATATGCTGATATGGAGGAAAGTGGAAATAGAAGACAGAACAGAAGAAAGTAGTCATCGCACACCATCAGCTTAATCAGCCTATAATGTTCCCACAGCTGGGCTTCAGGCCGACTCTCACTAATCCATCACGCGGGCCCAGTCCGGGTTGGTAGATGTCACATCATGACAAAAACCGCACGGAACAAATATTTGTAAGGCCTACAGATAGATGTTCCGTGTCTGTGAGTTTAAATGTTTGTAAACGCACCCACGATACAGGACAAATTCCTAGTGCGGGGGCAACGTTTTTAAAAAAAAAAAAACTTGAGAGGTGTCAAGGAACACCCGGATGGAACGAAGTTATTGTTATTAGTTTTTTATTATGTAAAAAAAAAAAAAGAAATGTAGAAATGAAAATATCTGGCTTGCTTTCTATAAGAGAGAGAGAGACAGACAGAGAAACATGCGACGCCGCACAGCTTACAATAGCTTACTATAGCAAAAAGTGTCGTGACAACTTTTCGTAAGAATTTTTTCCGTCTAGCCCCCTTTCACAACGCGCGATGAGGAACTTCGTTCCAAAACTTCGTTCCAAAAAACAAAAGACGTCTTCGAGTTGTTGGTTCTAAGACATACCGGTTTCCTTCACCGTTTTGAGAGCAGTGGTGATAAAACAAATTGCACACAGTAATGCGTCTGCGGCCGCCACCACTGGGCCACTGCTCTCTCTCTCTCTCTCTCTTTCTGCTCTTTCTTTGTGATTGTGCTATGCTAAGCTGTGACGTCACTTACCTTTAGGAGCATTATCAGGTTTCTTCTTAACTGTGTCCTGTTCCGGTTTGTACCTCTTTTTAATGATTTTCTGCTTGTTCTGGTTTCCTTCTGAAGGATCAAATAAACTGAAGAAGGAATCCATGGTTCTGTAACAATGAATTATCCTTTACTGTCTTTTTGTGGTCCAAAGCACGACTACATCGCACCGTCGTCATATAGGGTGTAAAAGTACCCTTAAAGCAAACGAAGGGCACTTGTTCTCCCCACCACTGCGATCATTTTTTTGTTCTAGACCATACCTGGGAACCTCCTAGTTACGGAGATAGTGGGGGTCAAAGTTTCAAATTTTTCACAGCTGTTTTTGTAAATACTAGTTTTTCAGGTATTCAAAGCATCCACTAGCACAATGTTTCAGTGCTGCATTGAGTTTTACCGTAAAATGTATTTTTGATCCAAAATAAAAGTCGTTTCCCAGCAAAAATTTTTGCGTAGGGGTACTTAGTTTGATGTACAGAATGCTTGGTTGACGGCTGTGTGATGGGTTGATTTACACCCTGTATATCAATCCATTTCGGTTGGCGCAGCATGTCTTCTTCTTCCATGTTTCTCTATTACTACGTTACTGTGGACACTTTTATCGTGCACATCTTGCTACATCGTTGTCACATAATATACCATCTCAACATGAATGATGTAACCAAGGTTTTGTAACAATATTCTGATTTAAAAGAGTGTCCATGGAGTTTCTTGCCCGTTCTTCTCCATAGAGATCTCCGCTAGGGAATGGGCAACTACAGTACATTCTAGTGGTGGGTCGTTGTCGAATTTTTGACCGACTGTTTGTGGTCCAAAGCACTTCTACGTCGCACCGTCGTCATATCAATCTATTTCGGTTGGCGCAGCATGTCTTCTTCTTCCATACTTCTCTATTACTCATAATCTCAGCAGACACCTCCTTTTTTGCCATATCATTCTTCACACAGTCCATCCATCGTTTCTTTGGTCTTCGTCTATTCTTATACCCCTCCACATTTATTCTCAAAACTTTCCTCACAACATTTTATTTAGCAGCATGGTTCCCTAATGATTCCTAACGGTTTAAAATACTTTTCGTTCAGTTATTTTACTTCTATGTGTATTGAAAAGTGTCGTTTGATACACATGGGCATTTGTTACTGTAATTTTCGCCTGCAACGTCACCCTGCGGCTTGGGTGTGAATTCCGCACCAAATGCAATAATAAAGTAGAAACTTTTTTGCTGCATTTGAGACGTTCCACGTATATCAAATTGTACTACATTCGTATTTTAAGATGGCCATGAAATAATAATATGTATTGATGTTTTTTTGCAGCTTGCCTAAAAGGGTGTGTGTCTAGCAAGATTTTAACAAAAACGGGCATAAGATAACAACTTAGTCAAACATTTTTCGCAGTTGAACTACGTTTTAGGATTTCCTGATTAAATAGCCTACTTTGCTTTTTTGATACTTACAATTTCCATAACAGAGAAACCAAATAGCATTATAGAGTTTAATTTTTATCAAAAAACTTCATTCTGGATGCCTCGACCGTCGAAGTGACTAGATTTGTCTAGGGTCCACCGTCGGACGAAAGTCTATGACGTCGGGGACCGGGTGCTGCACCTCAAGTCTTGGGAGGACATCTGGCTAGACCGTCGACTCAAGTCTTGGCCGAAGGAGCAAGGCTAAGACACCAGGGCCGTCCTAAAGCTCATTGGGTCGACGATGTCGTCAAAGTCGCGGAATGCACCTGGATGAGGGAAGCACCGGGAAAAGTGGCAGAAAAAAAAGGGTGAAGGATACCCAGCAGTGGGTGATTCCGGGCTGATGTGACGATGATACCTTTTTTGTTTTTTGGCGGGTGGAAAATCACCAAATAACTCCGCTCTTGGGGCAGAGCGAAAGGGAGTATCAGACTTCTACTGACTAAAAATCACCCATGTTCCTTTTTAGCCCTTGCGCCGAGGCCGCGGTATCTCTTTCGAACAACCCGCAGCCCCGACGGGATCATGATGATATCTTAAGTCAGGAATATAAAGACATTCGGGTCAGGTATTTAATAATGTAAATATATCCTCACACGGGCAGATATCGTGCCAAAATACATAACGAGCTTTTATCTTTAGAACTATATAACTATACTCATTCATTGTTCAACAATGTTTATAAATTGCAAAAGGCGAATTCTAAGAGGCCCGTTAGTAGCATACATTCAAGTATCTATGGTTAAAAACTAAACATCGTAGTTGTATTGTAGCAAGAAGTTATTGAGGGATCATCATGTCATCAACATAGGCCCAGACCAGTTAGGGTTGTGGAAGCCAGATAGGCAGTCGCTCCATGTAAAATACTGGTATTCAGCGGCATCCTGTTACACTGGAAGCCGCCCCCAACATAGTTGGGAAAAGGCTAGGCAGATGATGAATTAGTGTCTGTCTTTAGCTAGCAACTGGAGTTGCCCAACTATCGATAGTTTTTCTATCGATAGTTGACCTCGAAAACTAGTAACAATATCGATAGTGCTATCGATAGTATCGATATCATAAATTAACTAATACTATTGATTGGAAGCAATAGTATGGATAGGATCGATACTACTACATTATAATACTATCAATAGTATCGATAGTATCGTTGTATTAAATAGTAAAAACTATCATCACCATCGATAGTTTAATAACCGCCGATAGTATCGTTTCCCAATTATAGCTTATGTAGCAAGTAGTGTGGGTAAGTGTTGCCCTGTGTCAATTTTTGATTGTATTCGGGGATACTCTTTAGGATTAATACCTTTTCCATACTTAATATTTTTATGAGATATATACTAGCTATGTAACTAAATATTGGAAGGCAATACTATCGCCGTTTATAAAACTATCGATAGTATGAGCTATCGATACTATCAATACTATCGATAGTATTGCTCCTAAACATTATGCTGGTCTTCGATAGTACTTACGATGCTATTTTTGTATATCAATATACTATTGCCTTGTATCATACTATCGATAGACTATCGATGCCATTGATATGACGTCAACTATCGATAGTTTAGCGATAGTCGACTATCGATAGTTTAGCGATAGTCGGCTATCGATAGGCAATACTACTAGCAACTCTCGGCTCTTCTGCACGGGCCTTTAAAAATAGTTTGACTAATCTTATCTACAATGTTACAAAATCTTAGATACTCGCATGTTTGGCGGCAGGTCATTCACTCTTATTTTTTTATCCGACGACCTCGATTTAGATTCTAATATTATGTAAACACAAGTACCATTAATTTTAGGCACATTTTCACTTGGACTAGGCGAGAAATTAATTAAAGTACCTACTAATTAACTCTAGTCTACACTAATATTATAAAGAGGAAAGATTTGTTTGTTTGTTTGTAGGGTATTGGCTCCGAAACTACTGGACCGATTTCAAATTCTTTCACCGTTGGGAAGCTACACTATTCCCGGGTGACATAGACTACTTTTTATCCCTGTATTCCCACGGGAACGGGAACTACGCGGGTGAAACCGAGTGACGTCCGGTAGTAATTAATATATTTACAAAGAGCAATACGAATTAAGCATTAGGTAACTAGTACAATCGTCAGAGCATCAAGTTACCCATAAGTTACCACAAACCATTGATATAAAAACTAAAGATACGGTCGTCCGAACATTTGCTCGACGCGTTCGCCATACAGAGAATCGGTGTAGTCTGCTCGTTAACGTAACCTTGTATAAGCGGCGTGGTATTTTCGAGGTATAAAGAACATAAATAAAGCTTTTAATAAAATTTACGACCGCACCCGAACAGAGCCGATCGTGGACTAGTTCACTTCGGCTTAGGAAAGACCGTTTTAGGACCAAGTTCGAGGCGTCATTGTAACATGCGATCCGCCCAGTCCTTACGCAGTAATATATAAGTCAATGTTTATGAACAAATTAGCAAGAAGTACATTATGGCGTCACATCAAGCTAATAACCAGAATAACCTGAACTCTCTTTGTATTAGCTCCTGGTACGATTAGAGATCAGTTATATCTGGTTTTAATCGATTGATTGGTTGTCTGGCGTACCACGCACGTTCAAAAAGTTAAATCACTTTTGATTCTAATCAATATAACAATTTCACTGGCCTGGATTATGAAACATCTTATTTATAGGTAAATTCAAACAGTTGATTTCTAATTTTAGTTTATTCCCCAGATAAATAGCAGACACAAAAATAAAATTCTATCTGTGGCATATTTTTTTTTCGAACTTGGCAATGAATTGACGTAAATTTTGGCGGGAATTTGGCAATCTATGTTGTTGTTGACTGTCACTGAATTTTTTAAATTAAATTGCTATGATGTAGGTGCCAAGTCGAATAATGAATTATGAAAATATTATGGCTATATTTTCTTGGGTAAAAATAGTAAAGACGATGTTGGTAAACAATTTAAAAGTTTTATGCGCGTAAAACGATGTTCGTGCTCGTACAAATGATAGGATTATCAGTGCGTCAATTTCGAAATATTAATAAAAACTTGTTACGATTTTTAAAGAAATTGATAGTATTTGATTTCCTAGGTTCGATACGGTCGGGCAAAATGTTACTGGGTTTTACCATAAGAATTTTTTCAGAAGCAAACACGGAGTCTGGCGTACTGCCCGGTTGATGGCCAATAGGCTCGCCCCAATTACATGGGAGTTAAACATAACTGGCGAAATATGGCTGTACTATTAAGTACTTACACCTCTGAACATCAAGCAACCGAAATGGTCAAATGTTCCCAATGAATCTTGAGCTTAATAATGCTTTAGCATTGACTTATATATTACTGCGTAAGGACTGGGCGGACGGCATGTTAAAATGACGCCTCGAACGTGGTCCCAAAATGGTCTTTCCTAAGCCGAAGTGAACTAGTCCACGATCGGCTCTCTTCGGGTTCGGTCGTAAATTTTATTAAAAGCTTTATTTATGTTCTTTATACCTCGAAAATACCACACCGCTTATACAAGGTTACGTTAACGAGCAGACTACACCGATTCTCTGTATGGCGAACGCGTCGAGCAAATGTTCGGACGACCGTATTTTAGTTTTTATATCAATGTGCTTTAGCAATAAAGTTGAAAATCTATTAAAGATATTTGACAGATTGTAGTAGGTACGGTAGCTTAATGCACCTGGGTATATAATATGGTATCATCAAAATAAACTGTATTTCTTACGTGACATGAATTCATAATTTAGAAATGACCAAAATTTACACCTACCTAAAGTTCATATTCTATAATTTAAAATTCAAACAAAGACTTTAAATAGACTTGACATAATAATAGACAAAGAAGGAAGGAAAACAAACGAATGAGCACCTAGTTTCATATTTTATTTTCTCATTTCAAAATGACTCTTCAAAACTGACCTGCATTGATAGCTATAGATGAACAATCAAATCAAATATGTCGTATTTATGTCTATCTCTTTTTGGCATTATGAGAGTGAGCGAGATATAAGGTTTGGTTTTGAATCATATTGTTAATTTTTTTTTTTTATTGTTCACAAATATAGGTACATATTTTGTTTATTAAAAATTTACTCGCCAAACTTGTCAGTTTGTTGGCGAGAAGCGCTTGTTTTTAACCGACTTCAAAAAAGGAGGAGGTTATTATGTTCGTGTGTATGTATTATTATTTTTTTTTTTTTTTTATGTATGTTACCTGATTTCTCCTCCATTTGTGAACCGATTCTCAAAATTCTTTTTTTATTTGAAAGAGTATACTCCTGAGGTGGTCCCATTTAAATTTGGTGAAGATCTGATCCTGATCTTCGGAGATATACAATAGAACTCTTCAAAAATAGACGGCAAATCTGTCGTGATTGCTGCAATCGCTTGGATGTTTATTGTTTATACAACATCATGACGTAACATCACGCCTGTATGATCTGAGGGGGTACGCAGATGTGTACACCCAGATTTGGACAGTAAGATATTATGTAATGTTCCATTTATTGGGGATAAATAAAACCTATTATTTGTTTGGGAACAACTAAAAATGGAAAAATAAAAAACTTTTTTGCAAAAAATAAAACCGACTTCAAAAACACAAAAAAGTGAAAAACACAAAAAAGTGAAAAATAAACTTCACAAGAAAAAGCAGCTTCTGAAGTCGGTGGCAAAGAAAACGAAATCAAACAAACAAAATGTCACCGACTTCAGAAGCTGCTTTTTCTTGTGAAGTTTATTTTTCACTTTTTTGTGTTTTTCACTTTTTTGTGTTTTTGAAGTCGGTTTTTTACGTACAGATTTAGCGTGTGAATAGCTATGTTATATGATTTTATTTGTTTATTTCTTTCAGTGCGGCACTTCTGCTATCAGTTATAAATAAATGCCTTTCTTATCTGATACTGGTACCTAAGTATCTAGATTGTATACAAATAATATAGATTTTAGTATAGTGACCAATGTCAATAATGGTAGTGTAGACTGTAGGGTTGCCACAAGTTATCATCAGCCTAGGCTTTTCACAAGTTTGTTGGGGTCGGCTTCAAATCTAAGCCGTTGCAGCTGAATACCAATAGTTTACATAGAGCGACTGCCTATCTGACTTCCACAACCCAGTTAATACTTGGTAATATCATTCCCCCAAGGTCTGAAAACTGGTGTTACCTAGGTAAGACTGGTCATGACTGTCAAAAATCTACATATGACAGCCGGGATCAACAGCTTAACACAGGTCACAAAGCACAGACGAAACTCAGCGGTATGTAAAGGGTGGTCAACCGTTCAGACTAACCTAGGCAACATTTTTTGGCCACTTAAAAGATTAATTAAGTTGTTTTTTTAAATTGTGACCCAATACAAAAAGTTGGCAGCCCTAACTGAAGGAGTTCACTTTAATACTTAAATACGTACATTCATAGACTGCAAAATCATTGCCCTTACTTTTGGCTTCGCTGTAGTCGGGTGAATATAACTATGATGGCAGGTACCCATGACTAAAGCCGCTTTGTTAATTTTCGTATAACCGCATAATTTCAAAGAAACCATTGAGAAACCCAAGTAACAAAGTGTCTTATCTGATTATATTTTTTATGGGATCAAGTATGAATGTATATATTGTATTTTTGGCAACCTTAAGAAAATACTGACACACAGTACAATTATGTAGTGTTTCGATCTGCATAACATTTAATTTTTTCAGACTGAGCATTACTATTTAATAAGCTGCTATTTTTTACTGAACTTAATTTGTAATAATTCCATTCATACTTTTTCTATACTTATTGGACTTGGTAGGAATGTACTTTTATTTTTTACTTTGCAGTAATTAAATCCAACAAAATATTTAGCAGTACCTAATGAATGACAACAGATAATTTAAAAGTATCTAAAACAAAGTAAAAAAAAGAAAAAATAATTCAAAATCTGGATTTGTGCCCATTTTAGGGCAATAAGCTTATTGTCCATATCCAGGAAAAATGTAGGTGTATTATAGGCATGCTGCTTAACTGTATGGGAATTTTAAAAAAAATTGTCTAAGAATAGGCATACTAAAACCAGAAATAGTACACAATAACCACAAAGTATTTTGTTTAGAAATGACTCATTCTGTTGTAAAAATAATTGTGCAATCAGTAGACAGTAATTAATTTTTTATCAGTACAAGATTTTTTTTTGGATAATATAATACAGCCATGTTACTATGACTACACATTTCAAATAGAAAATAATCACTAAAGTAATATTATCTTAATAATAAAGTGTAGGTACAATTTATTCAATATTGCTATTCAATTATACCTAGATAGGCACACTTTGAATAAAATTCTACTGTTACAGAGAAGGAAACTCATAAAAATAATGCTCTATAGAAATTTAAGGCATTTAAATTGGCTTCTCATAGTTAAAAGTAGAGCAATTGCCTTTCTTTTTATGCAACAATCACTCATTCAAAGTTCTTTCACACAATCTTAATCCCAAGGTCTTTAGAAAGATAACCAAAATAGCCCGCGAAATATTAATTATACAAAATTCTATACATAGTCGAACATAAACAAATCTAAAGATTTTGTTTTTTAAATTTGTTTTTTTTTTAGATCAATAAGTGCAAAGGTACTCACGCAAACAGCTGTTATGATACCCAAGGTTACTGTTTCACTAGCTTGTTGCCAACGCCAGTTCTGAGACTATTGTGAGTCAACAAACAACAGAGGAACACAGCCAAATTATTTACTGTGACGTAAAATTACGAATTGTTACAACTGATTAAATATTATTGTACAACACTTCGGTAGTCATTCGCGGCGGTCTCCACGCGATTAAACGTAACGTCACACATGAACTAATGTGGTTATGAGGAAATGTATAATGCTTTTGTTTTAAATGCGATAAGATAATTTCGTTAAGGTTGCGAAAATTTCGTCATGAATTGCATTTCACTGGACATTTTGACATTTTACAACCATAACATTAGTTGTTTTTTTTTATGGCAAGGATTCCTTGATTTGCGGAGGCGTTCGGATACCTTTAACTATCATATGAGAGAAAACATTTTATTTGTCAGTCTTTTCATTAAAGTGTCAGATGTAGTTACATAAATTAATAAAACAAGTACAGATAAAAGTAAGACATGATGCCTAAACATACACAAATTGGCAATAGAAAATGAAATAATTCGTAATAACTATGTTTCAGGGTGCACCTGATACTGATGTTGCCATTTTAAAGTTTTTTTTATTGTAAAGCTGATTTTTATAAGATGACTTAAAAGTTAAGATTTAGGGAAAATAAATATTCAAAAATTAAAAAAGCATTTTACTGGTTATATATCTATTGGACACTTATCACAGCAGAGACCCAAAAGAATTACCAGTGCTTTAAAGAAAAACAAGTACAGTTTTAGATCAAGATCACTTCTGTAAAGGTCTACAACTAGCCTTATAAATATAGTCTGTATTGCACTGTCATAAAGTGTCACTGACCACTGTCAATGTCTAATTCTGTTGGCGGAAAATTGCAGTTTCAGTAGGAAAGACAAAATAATACAGAAAAATGTCTATTCAAGTGGAAAATAACTTGAGAAAAGAAGAAAACACAGAGATATTTGAACAAAAAGCCCATTACATGGCGTGCTCAATCGCTGCCGACGGTCCTGCGAATATAAACAAATATTTTGAACCCTACATTGCCGACTCCAATGGAGGTAAACAAAACAATGATAACAACTATTTACATAAAATATTACGCATTTATACTCAGAGAGAAGAGGTAGATAGAGATGTATAATATATTTGCAGTAAAAGTTATAGCATAGGGTGGGCCAGTTTTTTTTTCCCCCTATGAGCATTTATTATACTTAACCTGTAACTTATAAAATTAGTACACAACAATAATTAAAAAAAAAACTTTGTAGACTTTATTTCCACTAAAGAGCTGAAATTGTGTTAACGGTTAGTAGGTAGGTTTGAAAGTATTGAGCTGTATAACTGATACTGTTTTTTGGGCCAAAACGATTTGATCGTATAGAAATTTGCCATCGACACGCTAAGAAGGCCAATGTGGACCACTGGTCGCTGGTCTTGTCCAGATCGTTTCGCCATCTTCTACGAGGTTTACCGCAACGCCTTCTGACTGTGCCAGGGCTCCAGAAAGTTGCTATTTTGGCTACAGCTCATTGGGCATGCGGCAGACGTTGTCAGTCCAGTCTCAGTAGTATATCAGAAAAAAACCACTGACAGATTCACCCAGTATTTTTAACGCCTGACCAAAAAAGAGGGGTGTAACAAGTTACATGTGTCCAAACGAATGGGCGGATTAAGATGCATTTTTTTTAAAACAATAACTGACTTAATCAAGATTGTTGTCGGCACGGTTGGCGTAGTGGCTCAAGCAGTAGACTACTGCACTACGTGTCACGGGTTCGATCCCAGCACGGAACAAATATTTTTATAAAGCATACAGATAGTTGTTTCGGGTCTGGGTATTTGTGTATGTGATTTTAAATGTTTGTGAACGCACCCTCAATACAGGAGAAGTACCTAGTGTAAACAATGTTTAAAAAAAAAATCTCTTTATAAGCTTTTATTTAACTTGTTAAGAGGCTTTTTGTGTTAGGGGTTACTGTATCTTTTTTTTTAATAAACATAATACAACTTATATCACAGAGCTTGGAGCATCATTCCGTGGTTACCCACTCACTGGTAAGAAGACGAGTTTGCCAGAAGGATATACGGCGATTGTAGTCACAGAAGCAAAGCGGCCACTTGCTGAAGATGCCGAGAGGAAGTTCCAGGTGAATATTTATCTATACCATCATTCCTGTCCCCTGCTCCCCTTACCAAGATTATAAATAAAAATAGTCCACCTGACCGAAGGCCTTGGATATGAATGTGGTTGGATATAAGAGTAGAGGAAGACTGAAGAAACGATGGATGGACTGTGTTAAGAACGATGGCAAAAAAGGAGGTGTCTCATGAGATGATTTGAAACAGAGAAGTATGGAAGAAGAAGACATTCTGCGCCGACCCCAAATGAATTGGGATAAGGGCAAGAGAAAGATGATAGTCCTCCTGACTAGTCCTCCTGACTGTTTTCGGTTACAGCGGTCAATCTCAGCGGAGATCAGCCACTGGCGCGGGAGACATTATAGTGCACAAGTGTGTACGCAGGCACAGGTGCACTTTCTGTTCCTTTTTCTCTCATAGTCCAATGGGACGGCAATCCGACACAACCAGAGAGAGAGAAAACCCAATAGCACTTTTTGCTTGGCTTGCGACCACTAAATCAAACACACATAGACAGTACAGAGATTACTGTAAATATGATAAGAGTATGATTGGGCTTGCAGTTGTCTTAATTGAGAGGGCATCATCGGTAGTAGTCGGGCAGTAATATCAGGCAGGCCTTTTCTGGTGGTTTTGTCCTGACCACACAAATATTTGTTACATACAGGAATTAACACAGCTTTCCATAATGAACAGTAAGTAGGTGTACAGAGCGCACCGATGCGTGACCCATGGCAGTCAAAAAATCAAAAGTCATTTATTCAAACTAGGCTGAGAATCAGCACTTTTCGAACGTCAAAATTTAGCAGAGGCCTCCTCCAACACTTTTCAATCTTGTCTCTGCCTAGACTGGCGCCGGAGACACAAGATAAAAGATAATAAAAAATCCATTAATGTATGTGAATAAACAACGATTCGAAAACCAATGTCAAAACATCTTAATTTGTATTTTTCAGGTGACCGGCGGTTTCAAAGAATTTACAAACTGGAATTGGGACAAAAAGCCATCAGAGAATGATAAAATTGTAGGAGCGTTAGACTGGATACATATTGCTGAAGCTGTGAGTACTTTTCATAATAATTCCCAATGTCCACCAGTGGGAGCCAAGGATGTGGATCCTTGGCTCCCACTGGTGGACATTAACACGACCCTTTATATAACTATTCCCATTACGCACCACTGGTGGAAATGCCACATTTTTTTATAAAAACTATTCCCACCACTTGTGGAAAGATTTTTTTTAAATAATTATTCCCATTAGCTACCACTGGTGGACAGTGACACAATGTTTCATAATTACTTTTCGCCTACCCCACTAGTGGTCACTGACTCTTATTAATATAATGCCAGATCGTAGGAACCCACATGGGAAAAGATGTTCCCGTATGTATATAGGGTGTAGCCGTATCGACCGATGCAGTTGAAACAGTTGCCCAAAGGCATGGAGAATTAAGTGTCACAGTTACTGTGTATGATATTTATTATGTAAGAAAAACTAAAACAATTAAACGGAACGTATTTATTTTCAATTTAAAACATTAATCTCACTTAATAATACATAATGTTTGTACTTATAATAATCTTGAAAGAATACCCAGTTTGGCAAGTTTTGCATTCATCATATAGGGTGTAAAAGTACCCTTAACGCAAACGAAGGGCACTTGTTCTCCCCACCACTGCGATCATTTTTTTGTTCTAGACCATACCTGGGAACCTCCTAGTTACGGAGATATTGGGGGTCAAAGTTCCAAATTTTTCACAGCTGTTTTTGTAAATACTTACTAGTATTTCAGGTTTTAACTTTACTTAAATTACCTCCATGACCCGTTTACTATTCAAAGCATCCACTAGCACAATGTTTCAAGAGTGCTACTTTGAGTTTTACCGTAAAATGTGATTTTTGACTCAAAAAAAAAAAGTCATTTCCAAGCAAACATTTTTGCGTGGGGTACTTGGTTTGATGTACAGAATGCTTGGTTGTCGGATGCGTGAAGGGTTCGTTTACACCCTGTATAACCATTTTTTTTTCCTAGTGTGTTTTTTTGTTGTAGTATACCACACAAATTCTTATCATTAAGAATAAATTTTATATTTAAATAGTCAACGGGACACTTTTATGACAGAAGTTTTCATGAATCAGTTTTTAGGTTTTGGGTAGGATGAGATCAAGATGACGGTATACGACTGTAGACCACGTTCACTCCGGATTCCTGAAAAATAGAGAAATGTTAAATTCTTCTAAGTTAACAGAAAGATGTTGATTTGTTAAGCCAGTTCTTCTCACCTAAACACTAGGAGTTTTTGGGGAAAATATCATGCCTATATGAATCCCTGAAGGATTTGGCATGTGTTTTGCGGCCTCGGCACAAGGGTTAAGAAGGAACATGAGTGGTTTTTAGTCAGTAGAAGTCTGACACACAAAAAGCACTGTATCTTCTCTGTTTGTTTACGTGAAAAAAGAGAAAAAAATATGTAAACCCCTTTTTTTTGGGAAATCATCAAATAACCCTTTCCGCACTGGGTAGAGCGGGAGGGGTTATATGATGATTTCCTACCCTCCAAAAAAAACTCCTCTCTACGAGAGGGATGGGCTTTTATCCACCACGTGGTGTGCAGCGGTGATGATATAAATTACACAAATTAAAAGCGCCTGCTTGGGTTCAAACCCACGACTTAAGGTTCGTAAGTCGGGGCTGCCACCACTGGGCCACTGCTGTTCTCAACTATTAGTATTGATAAATATGCATATTTACAGTAAGACAAATGGTAGAAATGGCGGCTGTAAAATGAACTCACTTTTCGATAATTTTTGATTTCACTGGATTCCTCAATGCTAGATCTTCTTTTGTGGACGTCAGTAGGTCTTTCGGTGGTCTGTGGTGTAAGCTCCCCAAACCCAGGCCACATCGCAAAATCATCACTCCTGTAATTTAATTTTCTTCTCAGTCATATTCACATTCAATGTAATAGTAAAAGATTTTATTTAAAACAAACTTTCATTTTACTCAGTTCAGTAATCAATAACAAAAAACAGCTTTAGAAAATATATGAAAAACATCATTATGTGCCTATAAAATTTGAGGGTTGCCCTCGATTTCCCTGGGATCCCATCATCAGATCCTGATTTGCTCACAATGGGACCACCTCGGGAGTATACCTTTTCGAACACAAAAAGAATTTTGAAAATCGGTTGATTAATGACGGAGAAATGCGAAAAAAAACATACAGACGAATTGAGAACCTCCTCCTTTTTGGAAGTCGGTTAAGTAGTGAACAGCTGTTTTTTTTTTTCGTGATTTCAGGTTTGGCTCCATTGTGTGTGTACAAACAGATGTTTAAGTATCGGTCACTAATTAAAATGTTCAAATGTTCCCCCGAAATTCAGTAGTTTCTGAGTTATTTAGATTTTTTTAAAGTAAGTTTCTAAGTTCGGAGATAAGGGGGGGGGGGGGGTGGCCGGACAGACAGACACACGAGTGATCCTATAGGGGTTCCGTTTTATCCTTTTGAGGTATGGAACCCTAAAAAGTAGTATTACAGGGTGTAAAAGTAAATCAACCCATCACACACCCGTTAACCAAGCATTCTGTAAGATTCAAACTAAGTACCCCCCCTACAAAAAAATTTTTGCTGGAAAACGATTTTTTTTTTGGGGTCATTAATCACATTTTACGGTAAAACTCAATGTAGCACTCTTAAAATATTATGCTATTGGATGCTTTAAATAGTGAACGGGTCATAAAGGTAATTTAAGTAAAATTATAACCTGAAAAACTAGTCTTTACAAAAACAGCTGTGAAAAATTTGGAACTTTGACCCCCCATATCTCCGTAACTAGGGGGTTCCCAGGTATGGTCTAGAACAAAAAAATGATCGCAGTGGTGGGGAGAACAAGTAAAAAGTACCCTTAACGCAAACGAAGGGCTCGTTTGCGTTAAGGGTACTTTTACACCCTATATAATTAGGGATTAGATATTCGGATGCATGCTTACTGTCTCCTTTGAAGGCGCGGACTCCTGGGCCGCTGCTCGAGCTGCCAGCGATGAGGAAACTCTTCGCTGTATTCCATCACATTGTAAACACCGACTCCATTGGCAGAGGCTCTGAAAAATAATTATTTTTCACGTGAATGTCGGTTATCGCGACCAAAAGTAATTATTGCTTTTTTTTCGACACCAACAAATATCAAAATATATTTTAGCCAATATTATACAAAAACTTAACAAATTATATAATAAAACCTTCCTCGGGAATCAGAGGCCAGAATTATGAAGAAGTATTTATTATCTTCTTCATTGCATGCTGCATTAAATAATTAAAAACATAATTTATTAAAAAAAATAAAAAAAAACACAATCTAGCATATAACCTCCTCCTTTTTTGGAGTCGGTTTAAAACAAGAAAATACTTACATGAACACGAAAGCAGCAATAACGAAGAGATTCAGCAAAATGCGGCGAGACCCCATAATTTCTATTGTAGTCAGAACTGTGGTAGAACTCACAATGTTCTCCATGGGACTATCCCTACCGTTTTTAAATAAAATGGTAATGCCTATAATAAAACAATTACTATTAATTAGATTTATTCCTAATTTCCTCTTGCAAAATAAATAGTAATTTTTTATATAATAAGGTAATGCTTAATCACAATTTGTTAGATCGATTAAGGTTACATTTCACACGGAATCGAAGCCGGCCCACTTCCACACAGTACAAAGCATTATTCGTCTTTACTTATTTTTATTTTATTTATTAGGCTCGCCAACAATAGGGATGTTTACTGACTAAAAAACATATGATTCTAATTAGTCCGTCTGTTAGATTATCGAAAAATATTGGATACGTATTTTTTGTTTTATCAAATCGAGAAAAATGCCTATAATAAAACAATCACTATTAATGAGATTTATTCCTAATTTCCTCTTGCGAAATGTATTGTAATTTTTGTATAATAAGGTAACGCTTAATCGCAATTTGTTAGATCGATTAAGGTTACATTTCACACGGAATCGAAGCCGGCCCACCTCCACACAGTAAAAAGCATTCTTCGTCTTTACTTATTTTTATTTTATTTATTAGGCTCACCAACAATAGGGTCGTTAACAAAAAAAATCTAATTAGTCCGTCAGATAGATTTCCAAAAAATATTGGACACATATTTTTTCTTTTTTCACGTAAACAAACAATGAAGACGATACAGTGCTTTGAAAACTCGCGTGACGTCATATTCTAAGACATTAGTATGACATTTTTTACCGGTGAGTGACGTCACAACCCCCCACTCAAATCTTTGATGCGTTTTATCTTCGTCAATTTTGATTGATTTGATAAAACAAAGGAGAGCAGCGGTGGCCCAGTGGTGTTGGCCCCGACTTACGAACAGTTGGTCGTAGGTTCGAACCCAGACAGGTGCATTACTTTGTGTAATTTATTTCATAACCGCTGCTCTCAAAACGGTGAAGGAAAACATCGTAAGGAAACCTACATGTCTTAGAACCAAAGAATTCGAAAACATTTGACATCTCCCAACCCGCACTGGGTCCGCGTGGTGGATTATAGCCCATGGCCCACATCATCATCATCTCACTCAGGCCTCCTCCTCTCTAGAGAGCCTAGAGAGGAGGCCTGAGTCCCTGTAGTGGGAACATTATAGGCTGATGATGATGATAAAACAAAAAATACGTATCCAATATTTTTCGATAATCTAACAGACGGACTAATTAGAATCATATTTTTTTCAGCCAGGAACATCCCTATCTGGGGGCACGGCAGCGCCCCCTCCAAGTCGACCAATAAAGCGGCCCGGCCGTACCATCCTTTTCTCGAAATAGTTCAGGCCATTTTCGACCTCCTATAACTTCGTTGTGGATCAAACTAGAATCCTGAAATTTTTAGTAACCAATTAGGCGTTGTATAAAAACGGTATATTTCAAATTTCATTCAATTTGAACCAGTAGTTTAAGAATTATAACTAATCAAAGTTCTTTAGTTTTGTCACTCACTGACTGACCGATTATCAAAAGTCCAAGGCACTTCTAGCAGACATAGAAGTTTCAAATTTAAAATACAATTAGTGTTTAGTGTATAAATCAAGGAATAACATAAAAGACAAGTCATGGTGTGTCCGTTGAAGAAGCGCACTCCACTCCCTCGATGTGTGTCACTTGCGTGCCGTTTTGTGCCAATAAACTACTATAAACAAAATAAATCCTTCCTCCTTGAATTTGACGAGATCGCAAAACAACAGCTTATACAGGGTGTAAATCAACCCATCACACAGCCGTCAACCAAGCATTCTGTACTTACATCAAACTAAGTACCCCTACGCAAATTTTTTTGCTGAAAAAATCATATTTTACGGTAAAAACTCAATTTAGCACTGTTAAAACATTGTGCTAGTGGATCCTTTGAATAGTAAACGGGTCATGGAGGTAATTTAAGTTAAGTTTTAACCTGAAAAACTAGTATTTACAAAAACAGCTGTGAAAAATTTGGAACTTGACCCCTAATATCTCCGTAACTAGGAGGTTCCCAGGTATGGCCTAGAACAAAAAAATGATCGCACTGGCGATGGCGGGGAGAACAAGTGCCCTTCGTTTGCGTTAAGGGTAGTTTTACACCTTATATAGTGAGACGAGATTTTTATATAAGATGTAACGTAATGCTGCGGGTTGTTCGAAAGAGATACCGCGGCCCCGGCACAAGGGCTAAGAAGGAACATATGTGGTTTTTAGTCAGTAGAAGTCGGACACTCCCTTCCGCTCTGCCCAAGAGCCGGAGGGGTTATTTGATGATTTCCCAACCAAAAAAAATATGGTGTGAATCGTACCACCTCTCTTGAACAATAAACCTGAACGTTTTCTCTACAAGTTCTTACAAATTCGGATAATGTCACTCTGACGTGCTAAAAAGAAGTATTTCGTAATAAGTATGCTTTTGAGGTCTGTGCTTTAGAGCAAATTACACATTCGTAAAGCATGCAACAAATGAGTAGGTAACTTGCTTTTCTAGTAGCACGTGTATTTCAGAATTTAAGATGAGTACAAGTGTACAGTACCCGGCGATAAATATTGCACATCGACCTTTGGAAAGAGGTGTATTTTATACAAAGAAAAGAATTATCAAAAGAAGCAAATCATAATTGTTTTTATACCATACCTACTCTAAAAAGCTTATTTTATTCACGCAAAACAGTGAATAAAAAGGCCTTTTATTCACTGTTTTGTTTTTATTCACTATTTTGGTGTTTGAATTTGGAACACAAAAATATATCCGGTCTCTATTTCAATGCTTACACAAACTCCTTGCGCTAAGATTCGAAATTCAAAACTCTTTGGTGCAAATAAATTCTCGAGATTTGATTGGTCGATATTTGCGACAAGGAGTTTGGCATTAGATTAAAAACTGTTTTGTGTTCTTTGCTGCCTTTATAGAAAAATAAATATTGTTTCACAAGTTGACCACCCTAATGATAATAATAAGAAAATTACGCTTAATTTCAGTCATTGCTCTAAATTTAATGTTCATTTCAATTAATGTAACAATTCTTATTTCTTGATTAAATTTCTATTTTCGCTTAAATTATGTCTTTTCTCGTAGTCATGATATAAAGTATAGTATGCAACTCCTGAATAAAGTAAGAATTTATATCGAGGGCCATGAATCACTCCCGTCGTTCAGGATTCTAACAGTTGAATCACTCGCTGCGTTCGTGATTCAATCATTAGAATCCTTCACTTGCTCGTGACTCATCTACGGCCCTCGCTTTAAATCCGTCCTTTATTCACTAGTTGCATAATATACTATAACAGCTCCTAATAGATACCGGACTGTTTGTATTTCGTGCGACAGAGATAACGCTCTACGAAGCCGAAATTAGCCGATTGTCTCTTTCCAAAGATCGATGTGCAATATATATTTTTTTTTATTGTTCACAAATATAGGTAGGTACTTACATATTTTTGTTAATTAAAAATTTACTCGCCAAACTTATCAGTTTGTTGGCGAGAAACGCCTGTTTTTACATACAGATTTTAACAAATACTCTAGCGAACAGATAATCTTAAAACTAACAAATACATACGAATAACTGTAAAATAAATAAAGATGTTAATTTATTGCTCGGTAACGCCTGAATCCTTGTTACCGAGCAATAAATCCCTCAGTCTTGATTTCAACAAACCTATAGTTAACTTAGGGCTATGTCTCAGCATATCTATTTTATTAAATACTTTCGGCACTATGTATCTAGAAGTTCTTTCCCCATAATAATTTGTTACTTTCGGCTGGACTAGTCTTATCGCTGGGTACTGTAAAACCAATGGAAAACAATCGTTTGTTTCCTCTTTCATTTCCCAAATCCGCTCTCTAACGTACTATGAATGCCATAGATTTATTCTTGTTTCTTTTGTTTACAGTTACACGGAGATGACGACAGTAAATAGTGTAAGGATTCATCATCATCACCATCATCTACAGCCTGAACGAGGAACAACCAACAAATTATAGCATACTAATACTTTTTGGCTGTTTGATACCACTTCTGGGCAAAGGCCCCATGACTTCCAGCTGTTTCGATCTAAGGCCACAGGTCGCTAGTCTTATCCAGCATAGCTATTCACAAACAATCGAATCGAAGTCAAGTCGATTGTGACACTTTTTCGAGTATCAGATTTTTGGATCGAACGATTGGCAAATGTTATTCACAGATTCGATCGACATTGTAGTACATAAACTCACGTGGTGAATTATATAGCCAATAAATTATCTATATATTTTATATTTTAGTATTTCTATAAGTTTTACTGTAGATTGTACTGAATATCCGTCGAGTAACAGAAAATATAATTTAATTTTTTTTTTTTTTGATGGATACGAAACGACTCTTGGTTATAGTATAGTACAAAATGGCGTCGTAATTCTGATTGGGTTGCTCTTCCGATAGCAAATAGCTGTCGGCAGGATTGATATTTTCATCTTGAATCACAATTGAAGCTTCAGTTTTGACGGACAATCGAATGGTTGTGAATAGCTATGCAGATAGTCCCGCCATTTTCGACGAGGTTTGCGGCGACGCCTTCTTGCTGTGCCAGGGCTCTAGAAAGTGGCTATTTTGGCCCACAGCTCATGTGGTATGCGGCAGACATCACTACATAGTATAAAACAAAGTCGCTTTCTCTGTCCCTATATCCCTATGTTTGCTTAAATCTTTAAAACTACGCAACGGATGTTGATGCAGTTTTTTTTAATAGATAGAGTGATTCAAGAGGAAGGTTTTAGTATATAATTTGACCGACATCCACGCGGGTGAAGCCGCGGGCATCAGCTAGTAAATTATAATTTATAACATAAGGTACTAAAAATAAAACACTTTTTTTACACATATTTTTCTTTTATTTATGTTTATTCCGTACTCATCCTTATAATTGCAACAAATTGCAGATCCTAAAAGTATAGAATTATGAACACAAAATAATAATATACTCTAAATAAAATTGCAAACTTCGGCATTTCTTAAAAGAAAGAACATTCTCTTAACACGATATCAACAAAATTTACTTACTGCTGTACTCGGAGATATTTAATGATTACTTAAGCCGTCCCTTAGTAAAGATTTGACATACACTTGTATGACAAAACTGTCAAAACCTTTAGTTAGTGATGGCCTAAGTAATCATTAAAGCTCTCTGAGTGCGGCAGTTATTACTTGAGTTATTAACGTAAACATTAAACTAAATAGACCTTAAATAAATCTCAAGTTTATTATAACTTAATAAAAGTAATTTTATCTAAAAACATAACATAAGTAATGACTTTCTTAATCAACTTTTTTCCTTAATATTAAATAGGGTACTTGACAAAAAAAATCTAATTAGTCCGTCAGATAGATTTCCAAAAAATATTAGACAAATTTTTTTTTCACGTAAGCAAAAAAAGAAATGAAGACGGTACAGTACTTCGAAAACTCGTGTGACGCCACCTTTTTTACCGGAAAGTGACGTCACAAACCCCCACTCATGATCAAGAAACACGTAGGTATGCAATATTTTTCGATAATCTAATACAAACTAAACAGAATCATTGTTTTTAGTCAGGAAAAAAAAATACATGAAACTTACTTAATTACTAGTAACGTAATATGCAGTAGTAAAATCGAAACAAAATTGAAATTTATTTGTAACACAGGACACAAATACAATAATGATTTAGTTTACCCTAAAATATTCCCTACTTTTCTGTACAAATTCACTGTATGAATTTATATAACAACTTTATTGAGAAATAGAGGATTTGGTCATGCACGATCATGTCATTCCCCATGTTACAGATATATTAACTTCAATATTCACAACTTACTAATTTATTTAAACCAAGTTTTCAGTATAATATATTACAATTAGAAATATTCACATACCCGACACTGTTATAAAGTTTCGAAATATTGGTAAGAAATATTTATACAGGTACTTCTTGTGTGTTGTAATATTTGCTGTATCATATTATATTGCATATTGCACAATAAGGTACTTGACAAAGGAATTAGTCAGTCAGATAGATTTCCAAAAAATATTTATTGGACACATTTTTTATTTTTTCACGTAGGTACACCAAAAATTACGACGATACAGTGCTTCGAAAACTCGAGTGACGTAACATTGCAGTACTTTTTTTACTGAAAAGTGACGTCGCAAGCCACTCATGATCTTTGACGCGTTTTATCTTAATCAATTTTTATAAGGGAGAAGTTGCAAAAATGCCCCACTTCCGACTGCAAAGTTAAGTATCTCAAAAAATAGCTAAAAAGAAGTATAAATAAATGATATACTTCCGGTGATCATCCTTACTGGCTAGCTAAAAAATGCTCTAAACATTAATTCAGGGGCAGAATGCCTATAATTTATACAACTTATAATTTTAGTTTCAGAATAGGATTGAAAAACAATTAAACATTGTATTAATTACTCATTGCGATTTTTTGAAAATAGTTTTTATACCTACTAGGTTAAAAATAACATATTTAAAAATATTATTTAAAGTAACGCTTACTGCGGCCCAGCCTCAGGTTACCATCGTAGTTTCGCAAAACAAAAATAACCTTCTTTGTTACAAGAAAGCAATAGTTTAACATATTAGTGATCATTATTTCACTTTTTTATGATCGGTATAGTAGTAGGTTCAAAGTAAAATATTTTTAAGCTAAAAAATACTGCGCCTGAAAGAATATTTGGAGCAATTTTTAAGTATGATAGCCAGTAAGGACTACAATCGGAAGTATGCAATTTATCAATACTCATTTTAAACTATTTTTTTAGATATTTTTCTCAGCTGTCGGACGTGGGGTAATTTTCTATGGAAGCTGCAACTTCTCCTTTGATAAAACAAAAAACACATCCAATATTTTTCGATAATCTAACTGACGAACTAAACATAATCAAATTTTTTTAGTCAGGAAAGTAGCCAATTGTTTTTTGTCCCTAAAACATCGTTCGTCTCAGTGTAAACTATTTTTAGCGCGACCTACGTAAGTAAGGTGACGGGACATGTATGATTTATAATATCTATGGCGTGTGGGATATTTCAGAAATTAAACATTAATTCATGTGTGTCACCAGTAATAGAGAAGTATGGAAGAACACATGCTTCGACCCCAAATGAATTGGCTATTTAACTACTGTTAAAAAATCACCAAAATGTTATTTTATTTCAAATAAATAACAGAAACAACAAGATGTGTGAAAAAAGTAATTAAATCGATAAAGAAAAGGAGTAGCTACATGCTTTAGAAGTTTTTGGTGCGGGTACATTCTATCCTTGTCGCGCGTAACGGGTATTTCTACTACGTAACTATGGCGGTATCAAATATGACGTCACATTTTTGTAGCGCTGTCTTTGTCTAGCACGTCATTTAAAATCAGTTAGAACTAAGCCATTTTTTTTATCGATTTTATTACTTTTTTCAGACATCGTGTTATTTCTGTTAGTTCTTTGAAATAACATTACATTTTCGTGAATTTTTAACAGTACCTAGTCAAATAGCCAATTGGGATTTTGATGAGAGACTAAAGAGGATGATGATTTTATTATAACTAACTACTTATAGATTATTAATTATATTAATTTTTACATAACTGTTTAGAAACTTAGCTTTTACTCAAATTTAGACTGTGAAGGCGGGTCCACACTTGTCATTTCAGCCGAAAGACGTCCACTGCTAGACATAGGCCTCCCGCAGGTGTCGCCACGTTTACCGGTCCCGTCCGTCTCGCATCCAGCGGGCCCCCGTAGCACCAGGTCATCGGTCTACCTAATGGGAGGCCTTCCAACGCAACGTCTTTAGGTTCGCGGTCGCCACAACTTTTCTTCATTAGACATTAATTAACTATCAATAAATTCTTAATTGACATAAAAAACAGGTAACAGAAAAATGTGAGACCGTCTCCAGCTAGGTTAGAATACCTGTATTTCAAGAGACAGTAACTACTTCCGTATAAGCCACAATTGCGCAAGTTTTAAGCAGCAACAAGCGACAAAATTATCCTACTTAAAACTAAGTTAAACAGTTATTATACATTTTATTATGCATTAAAAACAGAATTAGAAACAAGACAGTTAAAATCAAAGCATTTATTTCAAATATGGTTTAGATTCCTACTAAATGTTAATATACACTTTTTTATATTTTTACAGTCAGTTACAGGTACAGTCTGCAAATTTTATGGTTTAGTTTTGTTTTAATTAGAATGTAAGTTTCAATAGAGTATGTGTGTATAAAAATTAACTAAAATATTAACTTTAGTACTAAAATATTAACTTTAGTATCAATTATTATTACTTATTAATGTAAATATTCGTATCGGCCGCGTCTAGCGGTGGATATGTCGAGAACCATACCATTTCTGTAACAACTGAAAAAAGAAGCTACGAGTGAATGTACTGTAGTTGCCCATTCCCTAGCTTAGATCTCTATAGAGAAAAACGGGCAAGAAACTCCATGGACACTCTTTTAAATTAGAATATAGACTATACGTTTTTGTGTGTGCTCAAGTAAATTCGAAAATGGTTTAGATTTACAATTGGACCCGGTACGTAGCGCTGCTGTCCGGGTCCGCTTTTATTAGGATAGATAACAAAGCTCAAATTCTTATGCTACTTTAAATTTATAATTTAAGTGCTGGATTGTGCTACCCTCTCTCTCATCTGGTTTTTAATCTCCATTCTTCTCAAATATTCTTTTTTACTTATCATTACTACTCTTGTGAATGCTTTATTTCTCTTTCTTTGAACTTTCTTGCGTTTCGCCTTAACTTTCTCTACTACATCTGCTGTATTTGTAGTAGGTTCTGTTGCATTTTCAGTTATTGTGGTATCATTATTTACAATAGTATGCATACCAAAATCGATTCGGTTTTCCAAATCTTTAAAATCATTGACTTTTTCTCGACCCATTTTGTTGAAAATCTTCAGAAACTGCCAGAATTCGATGTCACCTCCTTTTATGTTTTTATAATAGAATTCAATGAGTTCTCTATCACAATTATGATTGTTTTTGACGGGACTTGGATCAGCAAACCGATTGGCTACTTCAACTCCTTCTTTTTTACCGACTTTCTCTATTACACGATTCTTTTTAACAATTTTGCTACTTACCTCCTTAGTAACTGCACTAATATTATTTTGTTTACCAATCCCATATTTCTTTTTTTTCTTTTTAACCTTATTTACATGTTTATACTTACCTCCAATACCGTTCAAAATCTTGTTCTTCCAAACTTTAGGTTTAAATTTCTTTGGATTGGCTTCATGTTTCCTGCTATGTAGTTTCAAAGCAGCCATAGTAAGACAAATTTTATCACAACCGTCACATGGATATAGAATTTTCAATCCTTTCTTCTTTGCTAAAATACTCAAACTCCTTAATTGTCCTAAATAATCATCTGGAATAGATTTTAAAGCTAGATACTCTTCCTTGTCGAACTCTGGAAGCAAGTACTCAGAATTGACATCAACCTTTTCTTGTTGAACCATCCATCCACCGCCTTTTTTCACTAACTTAGTGGTGCCCAGAAAGGTGTTCTTCGATGCCCGGTTTTTATCATCAATCTTCATTGATGCGATCTTATTAAGATTGCTGATACTCGGTATGATTTCTAGATCGCAGTCTTTGTCGATTTGAAAAACGTATTTAGAGCCAGTTTCGGTCTCTTTTTCCTTGATTCTTGCGTAAGGTACTTCGATGGACACGTTGTGGACTAATTTAAGGTGTCTTGACATTGTCCGGTGGGTTACATAGCCACAGAAAGGACATTTTTTCAGCATCTTTTCGTTGCAAGGGCCGAAGTGTTCCGTACAGTGTAATTTCAAGGCTGTTTTTGTTGAGAAGAGCTGGAAAAGTAATGGTTTAAAGTTTAATAGTTGAAGCAAAGGAAGGAAGAGGTGTATCTATTGAACAGCCACGAGCACCAACATGTATACATTTATCAACGTTTATAAAGCAATTTTCGCCTTTTTTTTTGGCGGGTGGAAAATCATCAAATAGCCCCTCCCGCTCCTGGGCAGAGCGAAAGGAGCTAAAAACCACCCATGTTCCTTCTTAGCCCTTCGTGTCGAGGCCGCGGTATCTCTTGCGAACACTCGCAGCCCCGACGGGCGTATTATACATACCTTAAAACACACATAACATTGATGTGAATTTAATTTTAGTTTTCCATTCGGATTCGCCTCTCCATCACTGTTACTATCAAGATCACTTTCTCTGTAATCTACGTCTTTTTTTCTATCATCATTAATTTCTCCATCATCATCATCATCACCAATTTCATCATCATCATCATCATCATTAATTTTATCTTCACCATTTTCATCATTAAGAACACTCTTTTCACCGATTTCGTTTTCAGTGTCTGTCTTTTGTTTGTTTAAATCATCATTTTCTTGATCATTTACTTCATCATCATCAATGGTATTGATTCCTTCATCATTATTGGTATTATTTTGTGTATTTGTAGATTCGTTATTATTATCAGGTTTTTTGTAGTATCTGATTGTATTTTGTACTGGAATGGATAAAACATTTGTCAATCACAAAAGATGGTGTCTCATGAGATGACGAGAAATAGAGAAGTGTGGAAGAAAACACATGCTGCGCCAACCCCAAATGAATTTCCTGATTTAAAAAAAATCGTCTTAATAGTTTCCGAATATGGGGCTGTGCCTGTGACATACGGACGGACAGACAGACAAATATGACGAATCTATAAGCACAGCTTTACCTAAAGATCGACCCGAGTGGCAGTTCTTATTAAGCCACGAGCTCCTCGAGAATGTTTTAATAGTGCTACATTGAGTTTTACTGTAAAATGTGATTTTTCATCCCAAAAAAAAAGGTTTCTCAGCAATAATTTTGGCGTAGGGGTACTTAGATTGATGTACATGATACTTGGTTGACGGATTCGTGAAGAGTTCGTTTGTTTACGTAGATGACTAGGCGATTTCGGGCATACAAAGAAAATATGGTTTTTTTAGAACTTCATGGAAGTGAAAGTGATGATGATACCGTAGTTTTTTTCTCTAATTATTTAGAGAAAAAAAGACATATATGACACATAACATAAATATATGTTTTCTTTCTTTCTTTCTAGTTTTCTTACCTTTTTTCTCCCCAGTGCTGGTAGCCGTTCTGATCCGTATGTTGTATTGTTTCCGCAATTTATCTAAAACCATCCATTGTTTGCTTATTCTTACTGTAGTCAAGAGTTTCTTTAGACTTTTCTCGACTTTTTTCTGTTTTTCTTCATCTACTATCTGTTTTGGTAATTCTGGAAGAAAAGGTCGAGAAATTATAATAACATCATTGACAGGTTTTAGAATTAGGGTGTACCTAATAGTACATCCTAATTTCCCCAGATATGTTTGAGTTCTAAATAAAAAAAAATATGATTCTGTTTAATCCGTCTGTTAGATTATCGAAAAATATTGGATACGTGTTTTTTGTCTTATCAAATTAATAAAAAATTACGAAAATAAAACGTGCCAAAGATCGTGAGTGGGGGCTGGTGACGTCACTTTCTGGTAAAGAAGTACCAAACTGTGACGTCGCGCGACTTTTCGAACCACTGTATCGTCTTCATTTATTTTTACGAGAAAAAAGAAAAAATACGTGTCCAATATTTTTTGGAAATCTATCTGACGGACTAATTAGTTTTTTTTTGTCACTACCCTATTATCTAAATAATTACTTTTCTGTGATAATTAAAATATCACAATAACCTACTACTTTCGGACGCGACTTTATAACGTGCGCAACCATATTCCCTCCACTGCTTTCAGCGTTCTTTTTACGTGATTAGACTTGTACCACTAACTGCCGCACTCAGAGAGCTTTAATGATTTCTTAGGCCATCACTTAGGGTTTTGACAGTTTTCTCATACAAAAGTATGTCAAATCTTTACTTAGTGACGGCTTAAGTAATCATTAAATATCTTTAAGTACCGCAGTTTGTCGCGTCCCCAACGGTTGCAAATCAAATAACGACGGACTAGTTATCAGAATTCGTATCTCTAAAAACTTATTTTTTCTGCGTCATCTGTTTTAACGCCATTTTTTTATTCTCTAGCCATAAAATTTCAAAAAAAATATTAATGAAATATTAATCTACACCCATTCTAAAATTAAATAATGCAGAACGCCATTTTAAAAACGTCTCGAAACTTGTTAGAAAATCAGTTTTTGTTGCTCTTGTAAAATTTGCTCAAATGGACTACGATTTCACAATAGGAATTTCTCCTGTATCGTGGGTGCGTTGACAAACATTTAAACTCACATACACCGACCGAAATAGCTATTTGAGTACTGTTAAAACTTCACAATGTTATGTTACAACAAAATGGTATATTATTTCAAAGAACTAACAGAAATAACACGATGTGTGAAAAAAGTAACAAAATCGATTAAAAATGGAGTAGCTACATGCTTTAAAAGTTTTTGGTGGGGGCACTTTCTATCCTTGTCGCGCTATACGGCCATTTGTACGACAACTATGGCGGTATGAAATATGACGTCACATTTTTATAGCGCTGTCTTTGTCTAGCACGTCATTTAAAATCAGTTCGAACTAAGCCATTTTTTTATCGATTTTATTACTTTTTTCTCATACCGTGTTATTTCTGTTAGTTCTTTCAAATTACATAACATTTTCGTGGATTTTTAAGAGTAGTCAAATAGCCAATTAGACCGACGCAAAGTTTTACTTACTTGGCGGCACCTTCTCCGGCTTATCCAGCACATGTCCAATAAAGAAGTCGTGAAACACATCATTCTCTGCCGCACGGTCCAACAGAGTTCTAGTAACGTCCTCTGACAGCACCCGCTTAGAATAAGTGATTGTGTCCGAGTCTATTGTGAAGTGTTCCGGGGAGGCTGGCTGGAGATTTATCGGGGCTGGTAGCGTTGGGGTGTCTGAAATGGTGTTATATAGATTAAGACGGAAACTACAATAAAATTAATTCAGTTTATATTTGACACGATGTTTTCGAACCCAGGCACTTGCGACCCACGGATGCCCCTCAAGTTAAAGGGGAAAATATACAAGTCCGTGATTAGACCTGTCGTACTGTATGGATCAGAGTGCTGGGCTTTGAAAAAGATGGATGAAAAACGATTGCATGCAGCGGAGATGAGAATGTTGTGGTGGATGTGCGGAGTGACAAGAATGGATAAAGTAAGGAATGAGTACATTAGAGGAAGTTTGAAAGTGGCACCTGTTACTGAAAAATTGAAAGGAAGTCGTTTATCTTGGTAGGGTCATGTAATGAGGAGGGATGAAACGCATGTGACTAAAAAAGTGATGGATGGAGAGGGAGAGGAAGGCCAAAGAAAAGATGGATGCATTGTGTGAGGAATGATATGAATGAGAAAGGAATAAATGCCACCTTGACGTGTAACAGGGAAGAATGGAAGAAGAAAACGTGTTGCGCCGACCCCAAATAGAATGGGATAAGGGTAGGAAGATGACGATGTTTTCGAACCCAGTTAGGCGCATTAATTTGTGTAATTTATTTCATCACTACTGCTCTCAAAATGGTGAAGGAAAACATTGTGAGGAAACCGGCATGTCTTAGAACCAAAAAAATCGAATACATGACGTGAGAACTACCCGCACTGGGCCCGCGTGGTGGATTATAGCCCATCCCTCTCCTAGAGAGGCCTGAGTCCCTGCAATGGGAACATTATAGGCTTATGATGATGATACTTTGTTGCGATTTTGAAGCGTACAAATAACGTCTGAAAGACACCTGCGTTCCATTACTCTGGTTGCAGATGTCGGTGAAAAAACGGTCAAACTAAAGTTCAAATTCAAATTCATTTATTTCGTGAACACAGGGTACATAAACATAAGTTGATACAATAAATAAGAGCCGTGCTGTGTCCCGCCAAAAGGCATACAAAATATCAAAGAGTTTTTAAACATTAGAAAGTAGATGTGGGCTGGCCATGTAGCACGAACGCAATCGGAGAGGTGGGCAAAGATCGTCACTCACTGGCCGCCTCACGGCGGAAACCGCTGTTGAGGTAGACCACGGCCTTGTCGGGGCTGCGGGTTGTTCGAAAGAGATACCGTGGCCCCGGACACAAAGGGCTAAGAAGGAACATGGGTGGTTTTTAGTCAGTAGAAGTCTGACACTCCCTTTCGCTCCGTCTAGAGCGGGAGGAGCGATTTGATGATTTCCCACCGTCCAAAAATAGGCAGACGACGGCGACGAGGTGTGAGGATCTGATCTTGATTGCGGGGCAAACCATAGCCAAATATCGTACAAAATAGTGAGGTTTGGAAGTCAAAATCAAAATTAAAATATTTATTTCAAGTAGGCCAGTTACAGGCACTTTTGAATAATCGAACAAATACTAAATAAACTAAGCTACAGTCCCAGTCACAAAGCATAAAAACTGTGAGTGTACTGTAGTTGCCCATTCCAAAGCGTTGGTCTCATGAGATGAACGGCAAGAAACTAAATTGACACTCTTTTAAATCATAACATTGTTACAAAACTTTGGTTACATCATTCATGTTGAGATGGTATATTATGTGAGAACGGGAAGTAGAAAGGGAAGGCGTTTGTCCAACAGTGGGAAACATGACAGGGTAAGAAAAAAAAACTTGAGAGGTGTCAAGGAACACCCGGATGGAACGAAGTTATTGTTATTATTTTTTATTATGTAAAAAAAAAAAAAAAAAAGAAAAAAAAATGTAGAAATGAAAATATCTGGCTTGCTTTCTATAAGAGAGAGAGAGACAGACAGAGAAACATGCGACGCCGCACAGCTTACAATAGCTTACTATAGCAAAAAGTGTCGTGACAACTTTTCGTAAGAATTTTTTCCGTCTAGTCCCTTTTCACAACGCGCGATAAGGAACTTCGTTCCAAAACTTCGTTCCAAAAATACAAAGTGTAAACGAAACCGTCATTTCAGCATTCTGTACATGAAATTAAGTAACTTGGAAAAATGACTGCTGGAAAAGTTTTTTTTTGCTTCGAAAATTGGAATTTCGCGGGTCGCCCTGGCCCTTTCACCTTAAATAATAGTGTTACTGACTAAAAAAATATGATTCTAATTAGTCCGTCTGTTAGATTATCGAAAAATATTGGATACGTATTTTTTGTTTTATCTATCTATCTTCTATCTATCTATATATATAAAAATGAAACCCGTTTTCCGTTGTCACGACTTGACATGAAAACGGCTTGACCGATTTGGCTGATTTTTTTTTTTAAATGTTCGTTGAAGTTCAAGGATGGTTTTTACGGCGAGAAAAATTCGAATAATGGCCGGAAAAGCCCTAAAAACAGCCCTTTTCTTTTTCCCATACAAACGTTCTCTAACTAAAACGTAAAATCAATTTGAGCTTTAATACCGTACCCATAAAGTTCAAGTGTTAGTGGAGAGGTTCCGGGAAGGCAAAACAATTGAGTGACGTTCAGTTGTTCAGTCAACGAATGACAACTTCAAACAGACCATACGACATTATCACAATAATCACAAATAATTACTGTTTCTTTCCCAATAGAAAAACGATTTTTCAAATGGTGTTTGCGTATAATATAAAAATTAATTGCTGTTAGTTAGTCGCGCTAAAACTAGAGAACGGCTAGACCGATTTGTCTAATTTTGGTTTTGAAACATTTGTGGCAGTCCAGAGAAGGTGAGAAATTAGTAGTATGTAGGTAGGTAGGTAATAGGTAGGTGGTAGGTAGTTGTAGACCGATTTGGCTAATTATAGTGTTGAATTATTCGTGGAAGTCCAGGGAAGGTTTAAAAGGTGAGAAAGTGGTAGGTAGGTTGGCAGGGTAGTAGGTAGGGTAGTAAGTAGGATAGTAGAGTAGGTAGGGTAGTCGGTAGAGTAGTAGGTAGGGTAGTAAGTAGGTAGGGTAGTTGGTAGGTCGGGTAGTAGGTAGGTCGGGTAGTAGGTAGGTCGGGTAGTAGGTAGGTAGGGTAGTAGGTAGGTAGGTAGGGTAGTAGGTAGGTAGGGTAGTAGGTAGGTAGGGTAGTAGGTAGGTAGGGTTGTAGGTAGGTAGGGTAGTAGGTAGGTAGGGTAGTAGGTAGGTAGGGTAGTAGGTAGGTAGGGTAGTAGGTAGGTAGGGTAGTAGGTAGGTAGGGTAGTAGGTAGGTAGGGTAGGAGGTAGTAGGTAGGTAGGTAGTTGGTATACAGGCAGGTAGTAGGTAGGAAAAAGGGCATTGCAACGCATGCCGGGAACAGCTAGTCAAATCAATAAAAATTAACGAAGATAAAGCGCGTCAAAGATTTGAGTGGGGGTTGTGGCGTCACTCACCGGTAAAAAATGTCATACTAATGTCTTAGAATATGACGTCACACGAGTTTTCAAAGGTATCGTATTCATTGTTTGTTGACGTGAAAAAATGAAAAATTCGTGTCCAATATTTTTTGGAAATCTATTTGACGGACTAATTAGATTTTAATCTAACATTTTTTTCTTTTTCGGGGTTGGGAAATCATCACATAACCCCTCCCGCTCTTGGGCAGAGCGAAAGGGAGTGTCAGACTTCTACTGACTAAAAACCACCCATGTTCCTTCTTAGCCCTTCATGTCGAGACCGCGGTATCTCTTGCGAACAACCCGCAGCCCCGACGGGCATTTTAATCTTACCTTCCACTTCATTTTTCAGTATCTCAACCTCGTACATAAAATCTGCCGAGTCAGCCACCTCTTGTTCTTGATCTTCTACATCATCTGGAGGCTCCAATTTTATTTCTATTTCTTCCCTGAAATATACACATTTACAGTCAATAATATATAGAGTGTAAAAGTACCCTTAACGCAAACGAAGGGCACTTGTTCTCCCCACCACTGCGATCATTTTTTTGTTCTAGACCATACCTGGGAACCCCCGAGTTACGGAGATATTGGGGGTCAAAGTTCCAAATTTCTCACAGCTGTTTTTGTAAATACTAGTTTTGCAGGTTATAACTTTACTTAAATTACCTCCATGACCCGTTTACTATTCAAAACATCCACTAGCACAATGTTTTACATTTTACGGTAAAACTCAATGTAGCACACATTGAGTTTTACCGTAAAATGTGATTTTTGACCCCAAAAAAAAAGTAATTTCCCAGCAAAAATTTTTGCGTAGGGGTACTTAGTTTGATGTACAGAATCCTTGGTTGACGGATGCGTGAAGGGTTCGTTTACACCCTGTATATGGACCATGGTCAACAATTTGCGACTCCCGCATTCCCCTTAAACTCAAGGGGAAGATTTATAAAATCATGGTTAGACCTGCTGTCGTGTATGGATCAGAATGTTGGGCCGCAAAAGGGATAAATGAAAGGCAATTGCATGAAAAAGCAGCTTCTGAAGTCGGTGGCAAAAAAAAACGAAATCAAACAGACAAAATGTCACCGACTTCAGAAGCTGCTTTTTCTTTACAATATTTACAAACTACAATTATAATAAAATATATATACAAGTATCAAAATTGTGAAATTTATTTTTCACTTTTTTGTGTTTTTCGTTTTTGTGTTTTTCACTTTTTTGTGTTTTTGAAGTCGGTTTTTTTTTGCAAAATAGTTTTTTAAGTTATTATTTATAATTAAAGTTAAAATAACCGTGAAATGAAATGTGAAAATCCATAGTTGGAATGGAACGTAAGATGAGTGAATGAGAGGTGAGTGTGAGAGAGAGAAGGGGAGAATGGCGGATGATTGCTAACAACAACGACGTCGTACGAAGTAAAATTTAAATATACTGTTTCAAACGAGCCAAAATAAACAGCAAGAAGTATCGCCCCATTTCCTACATTTATTCAAAAATACATTTTAAGCTTACAGTTTTTCACCAAAACGCTTAAACGTTAACAATAATTATTCAGAGCGCAAAATCACTACATAATTATCTATACTAATATTATAAAGAAGTAAAGTTTGTGTGTTTGTATATTTGTTAAATTGTAAGGGGTAATCTCGGGATCTACTGAACCGATTTCAAAAATTCTTTCACCGTTGGGAAGCTACACTATCCCCGGGTGACATAGGCTTTTTATACCTGTATTCCCACGGGAACGGGAACTACGCGGGTGAAACCGCGTGACGTCCGCTAGTTATAAAATAAAGTCCTCGGCCGCTTCTGTCTATTTGCGATAAACTCAAAAACTACTGCACCGATTTTCATGCTGTTTTCACCAATGGATAGTGTGGTTCTCGAGGAAGGTTTTTAGTACACACACATACACACACACAACACACGTACACACACACGACACGAACACACATACACACGTACATTCACGTACATTTTTCGAAATTCAACCACTAAGGGAGTTAAATAGGAGATGAAAGTTTGTTGGGATATTTTTCGACATACACGCGGGGAAAACCGCGGTCAAAAGTTGGTAAAAATTATATATGTCAAATCGTCACTTACTTTTCATCCATTAAAGTGTATATGAGGTTGTGATTACTCAAATAATGGGCCTTTAGAGTCTGACATCTAAAATAATCCTTTCTGCATATTTGACATTTTGTATCCTGAAACAGAAATATTTATAGGGTGTAAAAGTACCCTTAACGCAAACGAAAGGCACTTGTTCTCCCCATCACTGCGATTTTTTTTAAACCATTCCTGGGAACCCCCTAGTTACGGAGATATTGGGGGTCAAAGTTCCAAATTTTTCACAGCTGTTTTTGTTAATAATAGATTTTCAGCTTTATACTCTTATGTCGTGAAAAAAATGTTCTAGTGCCATATTTCCGAGATATGATACCTATCAAAGTTAAAAGTGCATTCACTGACGGCATCTCCAGAACAACAGCCACTCATAGAATGTATCCAAGCTCAGTATATCGAGAACGTGACACTTTAGAACATTTTGTTGTGTATTTTTTTATTATTGATTTGTGTCTGTAGTCAATCGTAATATTAACTTACACCTTACTATTGTATCGAGTCTGGTTCTTCTAAGCAAACAGACAAATGTGTTGCTGGGGAGTTTGGTCCGCCACTTCTTCTTTTCAGCTAAAACACTAGGAAGTGTCGAAGGGTGGGCGTTTTGGAGGAATGTCTCTTGTAAATAAGTAAAGTAAATTTTGACGTTCGAAAAGTGCTGATTTTGATTTGAAATTTTGTTTCTTATAAAAATTGTTTGTATTGATACAAGCAGCTATCGATTGATATACATAGGTTGTATACGTGACCCCAACTTCGAAAAAAAAATGTCGAAGTAGCCCGGCCATTTAATTTAAAACCATCTTCAAAATCATCTTCGACAATCAATCAACTTACTTTCTCAGTCCCATGGCCGTACTTCAAATGCTGTATAATACCTCTTCTGCTGTAGGTGACCATATCACAAACGTCGCAAAGATACTCTCTGGCCTTAGGATAAGGGCCGTGAGCATTCTTTATGTGCTGGACTAAAAAGGTTTTAGCTGTGAATCTGCAATAAAAAATGAAAGAACATCATTATTATCTTACCCTTATCCATTGATATAAAAACTAAAGATACGGTCGTCCGAACATTTGCTCGACGGGTTCACCATACAGAGAATGGGTGTAGTCTGCTCGTTAACGTAATTTTGTATAAGCGGCGTGGTGTTTTCGAGGTATAAAGAACATAAATAAAGCTTTTAATAAAATTTGACCGCACCCGAAGAGAGCCGATCGTGGACTAGTTCACTTCGGCATAGGAAAGACCGTTTTAGGACCAAGTTCGAGGCGTCATTGTAACATGCGGTCCGCCCAGTCCTTACGCAGTAATATATAAGTCAATGCCCTTATCCCAATTCATTTGGGGTCGGCGCAGCATGTCTTCCTCTTCCATACTTCTCCGTTTCTCGTCATCTCATGAGACACCTCCCTTTTTACCATATCATTCTTAACACAGTCCATCCATCGTTTCTTTGGTCTTCCTCTACTCGTATATCCTTCCACATTCATATTCAAAACCTTCCTTAACGACATTTTCCTCATTCCTCCGCATCACATGCCCATACCACGACAACCGATTTCCACACAACTTTTCAGTCCCAAATAAAAAAAAAAAAAAAAAACATCATTTGCAAAGGCAATGGAGTGGGCTATGCTCGGAGTTTCCTTTGCGCTATCGAATCAGAAATGAAGATGCAAGAGCAACAGAACCAAGGTTACTGACGTAGCCCGAAGAATTGCCAAACTTTACTACCAGAGGGCAAGGCACATTGCTCGCAAAGTGGCGAGGCAGAGTGCCGACCGCGAATCGAAAGACTTTGGTTTGAAAGGCCTCCAACTGAGTGGAGCGGTGACCTAATGAAGGGGATTACGTGGAACCCCTGGATGCGAGACGCACAGGACCGGTCAATGTGGTTACACTTGGGGGAGGCCTATATCCAGCAATGGACATCTTTCAGCTGAAATGAAGATGATGAACACCACCACCACTAGTTTTGTTGTCTCCTGCTGATGTGGAGGGAAGTGGAAAATACGTTTTCCTACTCCGCCGCTATTTCTTTCTGATTAATTTCGTTGCGGCATCCAAGACAGACTACTTACTTCGTACTTCGTCTAACTTGCGCTCGCAGCTCGGCGATTTCCTCGTGGTCGCCGCTGTTGATTGTGGCGCACACGAGTTGCAGTGGTTTAGGAATAGACGAGCACGTTAAGCTGTTGGTCCCGGCTGCCATATATAGATCTTTGGCAGTCGTTACAGATAGTCAGTGACCTGAAATTCTGACATCCAGTCTTACCAAAGAGTATCGTATTACCTAGTATTAACTGGATTGTGGAGGTCAGATAGGCAGTCGCTCCATGTAAAATACTGGTATTCAGCTGCATCCGGTTAGACTGGAAGTCGACCCCAACATAGTTGGGAAAAGGCTAGGCAGATGATGATGTGCTTGTACCAAAGAACCGGATTACAAGTGTGATGTGATGCTACGATAATGAAGTATACTTACAACTGTCCACAATGATGACACTGCACACGCTTACATCCGTTCAGCTGATGTTTCTTCAATCTGAACTTACGAGGGAAGCTTCTGTTACATACGTTACACGTAAAATGATTGTCTGGGTAATGGATTATTGTGTGGCGTTTTAGGTCATCCTGGAAAGAATAAAATGTGCCTTTAGTTATTCGAAATCTATCTATATAAAAGGCAAAGCTTTAATGAATGTCGTTGTACTCATTTTTCGATCTTTACCTTCAAATATCTCGGTAACGTGACACTTTGGGGCGTGTTACTGGACATTTTTTGTTCGTCTATATGTCCTCTATCTATAGGGTGTAAAAGTACCCTTAACGCAAACGAAGGGCATTTGTTCTCCCCACCACTGCGATCATTTTTTTTGTTCTAGACCATACCTGGGAACCTCCTAGTTACGGAGATAATGGGGGTCAAAGTTCCAAATTTTTCACAGCTGTTTTTGTAAATACTAGTATTTCAGGTTTAAACTTTACTTAAATTACCTCCATGACCCGTTTACTATTCAAAGCATCCACTAGCACAATGTTTTAAGAGTGCTACTTTGAGTTTTACCGTAAAATGTGATTTTTGACCCCAAAAAAAAAAGTCATTTCCCAGCAAAAATTTTTGCGTAGGGGTACTTATATAGTTTGATGTACAGAATGCTTGGTTGACGGATGCGTGAAGGGTTCGTTTACACCCTGTATAAAAGGTAAAGCTTTAAGATTTTTAATGAATGTCGATGTATTCATTTTTCGATCTTTACCTTCAAATATCTCGTTAACGTGACACTTTGGGGTACAGTGTTACTGGACATTTTTTGTTCGTCTATATGTCCTCTATCTATACATACCACTTACATCGTGGGCCGCGATTTCGAAAAAAAATCAAAATGGCGGTGGATCGATATGCCAGCTCCCATACAAAAAAGTTCAAACCCCTTTGTCCATATTTTTTAATGGGATCTTATATTCACAGTTTGACTTACCATATTTTTAAATTTCTTTCCGCACGGTTTATAGCTGCACCTATAAGGTCGTAAGTCGATATGTCGCTTCATATGGCCCTTTATGTTGTTCTTGGTAGTCATAAGGCCGCAAATCTCGCATTTTGTACGATTCGATTTTTCGTGGATTGAGATCTAAAAAAATAAGAAATATTATCTAATTAGTCCGTCAGATAGATTTCCAAAAAATATTGGACACGTATTATTTCTTCTTTCACGTAAAAAACTCGTGTGACGTCATATTCTAAGACATTAGTATGACATTTTTTACCGGTGAGAGACGTCACAACCCCCCACTCAAATCTTTGACGCGTTTTATCTTCGTCAATTTTTATCGATTTAATAAAACAAAAAATACGTATCCAATATATTTCGATAATCTAACAGACGGACTAATTAGAATCATATTTTTTTTAGTCAGTAAACATCCCTATTTCTCAGTCAAATTCAAAGTATAATTTTTTTTTGTTTGCCCAAAATTGCCAGGTCATCTCATCATCATCATCATCATCATCAGCCTATAATGTTCCCACTGCAGGGCCCGTTCACCGTTTTTGAGAGCAGTGGTGATGAAATAAATTACACAAAGTAATGCGTCTGCCTGGGTTCGAACCAACGACTTACTGTTCGTAAGTCTGGGCCAACACTGCTCCTAGGCTACCACTGCTGCCAAATCATCTAAAGCTACGTATAGCAACGACTCGAAGGCGGGTTGTGTGCACACAAACGAATTATTGTTCGACCCATATGCTGGGTGCTTGGCAACGAAAGTGTAAATCTTATATTGACTCTCCCCTAGAGTGTCAATTTTAATGTGTCGTGGCCCCACAAACTATAGGACACTTGATATCCTGTCCTGGCTGTCCTATTGCTTGCACATCACAAGAGCTGATGGACCAGCTCCGTCGCCAAATTATAGGCCAACTTAATTTAAATTGTCATCGATACAAGAAGAAACTTATATTCAGGGGCTGAAAGCGGGTACGGTTAAAGGTTAAGGTACCTCAAAAATATACCGGTACCGGTTTAAAATAAAGGTTGAGCTATACCGGTACCTTTATAAAGAAAGGTTGGGCTAAGCCGTTATTTAACCCTTACACGATTTCGGTACCGAAATGCATGCGAGACGGGGCGTAACGGAAATGGAAAACGTTAGAACTTGTGTATTTTGTACATTTTGTTTGCTTCTCTTTTACTTATCTCTTTGTTGTGTGTGTGAGTGTAAGAGTGAGAGAAAAAAAAATACGAGATACCGCGGCCTCGGCGCAAGGGCTAAGAAGGAACATGGGTGGTTTTTAGTCAGTAGAAGTCTGACACTTATTATTATTGTTATTTGATGATTTCCCAGCCCCCAAAAAAAAATCTATAAAAATAAAGCATTTAACTTACAATATGAGAACGCAGCGTAGATTTAGTTTTGTACGTCTTATCACAATATTGGCAGGAATACTTCCTCGCGTCCAACTCGAAATGCACTTCGTCCACGTGGATTTGTAGTGTTCTCTTCTTTTTAAAACTGTTTGTACAGACAATAATAACATTTTACAAAATGTAGGTGAAATCTTCACGTAGCCGTCAAACAAGCATTATGTACTTCAAAGTAAGTCACATCAAAATCATGTTTTACGGTAAAACTCACTGTATGGTCGATTGTATCCAATATACAGTCGACCATACAGTATAGGGGATCGGACAAAAAAAAACTAATTAGTCCGTCAGTTAGATTTCCAAAAAATATTCATCATCATCATCAGCCTATTGCAATCCACTGCTGGATACAGGCCTCTTTAATCTTGCGCCACTCAACTCGATTTTCGGCAACTCTCATCCAGTTGTTACCAGCCACTCTGCGAAGATCATCGCTCCACCGAGCCTGAGGGCGTCCCACCTTACGTTTGTCATTTCGCGGTCTCCACTCAAGAACACGTCTACTCCAACGGTCATCGGTTCTGCGGCTAATGTGGCCGGCCCACTGCCACTTCAGCTGACTTATTTTGTGAGCTATGTCGACAACTCTGGTCCTTTATCGGATCACCTCATTTCGAACGTGATCCCTGAGAGAGACTCCTAGCATAGCTCGCTCCATAGCTCGCTGAGCGACCTTAAATTTATGGACCCAACCGTACCGTGACTGTCCACGTTTCAGCCCCGTATGTCATAAAAGGCAGGAGGCACTGTTCAAGACGCGTTTTATCTTCGTCAATTTGATAAAACAAAAGACACGTATCCAATATTTGTTGATAATCTAACTGACGGACTAATTAGAATCATATTTTTTTGACTCGGTCCGATCCCCTATTGCCCAGAACAGAAAAACAATCGCAAGGGTGGGCAGAACAAGTGTTTTTCTGCTTCGCTAAGGGTATTTACACCCTTAAGTTAAATAAAAACCTAAACACATGCTGTAAAATCATTTTATTTCTAGTATTCTTCTCAGCAATCCCTTTCAGTCGATAAAATTTTGTTCCAAAATCTTGGTTACATCATTCGTGTTGAGATTATTCATAATGTGAGAACGATGTCGAAAGACGTTCAAGTTAAGAGCGTTCAGAGTAAAAAGATTTATAAAAAAATGCCAGACAAAAGATGACCGGCGGCTATTGCGTATCTTTTTAAATGTCAGTGGCTATCATAGTGTCCATCGATTAACTGTCAAATGGTTAAAGTTTGGTACAAAATGGAACCATTTGACAGTTAATCGATGGTCACTATGATAGCCACTGACATTTAAAAAGATACGCAATAGCCCTGTTGGCCCTTCTAACAGCGCCCGTTCACAAACATGTCGCATAACATGGATCAGCACCATTCAGATTTCAGCTTAATTACTTGCTTCAAAGTACAGAATGCTAAGTTGAAGGCTCAATAATGCTGCTGTCCACTAACTAAAATGCCGTTAAGCCACAGTTGGACGTTTTTCACTTTGTAATGTATGACAAAGTACTACATTACAAAGTGAAAAACGTCCAACTGTGGCTTAACGGCCTTTTAGTTAGTGGACGGCAGAATGAGTGTTCTTACACGACTGCCCAAAAAAAATTGAGTGTTATGATTTTTACAGGTTTAACTTACTTCTTATTACAAATTGAGCACGGAAAGTCCCTGGATATTCCAAGATGTCTGGATTCCATGTGCTTTCTGATCGTAGAGCTGTCGCGGCAGGCGTACTCACAATAGCGGCATTCGAAAGGTTTCTCTCCTGAAATAAAACTACATGATTAATACTTAATTTAGACGCAGATCTAAAAAATAAATCCCCTTAAGGTGAATGCTCCAACCACCCCGCGAAATTCAAATATTCTTGCGTTTTTTGCAATTTGCAGGCCAGTGCTAGTTTGTATGTTGATTAAAATATGAATTGCGGCTGTAAGACGTATGTAGTTACAGAAATATAATCATCAAAATCATCAATATAAGCCTCCAAGTTCATAAAGGTGCAAAAATGACTTTTTCAAGTTCCGCAATTCATATTTTAATCAACATACAAACTAGCTAACTAAATTTGAATTTCGCGGGCTAGTTGGAGCATTCACCTTAAACTAAAGGGGAAGATTTATAAAACAATGGTTAGACCTGCTGTCTTGTATGGATCAGAATGTTGGGCCACAAAAGGGATGAATGAAAGGCATTTACATGTGGCTGAGATGAGAATGCTTAGGGGGATGTGCGGTGTGACGCGAATGGATAAAATAAGGAATGAGTACATAAGAGGAAGTCTGAAAGTGGCGCCGGTGACTGAAAAGTTGTGTGGAAATCGGTTGTCGTGGTATGGGCATGTGTGTGGTTTTGAATATGAATGTGGAAGGATGTACGAGTCGAGGAAGACCAAAGAAACGATGGATGGACTGTGTTAAGAATGATATGGTAAGAAAGGAGGTGTCTCATGAGATGACGAGAAACAGAGAAGTATGTAAGAAGAAGACATGCTGCGCCGACCCCAAATAAATTGAGATAAGGGCAAGAGAATGATGATGAGTTGCAGATCTTGGAGAAGGAGCAGGCAAGCTGAAGTGGGCAGGCCATGTCTGCCGGATGCCGGTGAAGCTGTAGGCCCGCATATCATTAAACGAGCCCTTACAGCTAGGCGTCGCAGCAGACCGAAAAGAAGATGGAGGGACGCCTTGAATGACTTTCTTGTTAATTGACGAGAAGAAGCTTTTTTTGTTGGAGGGAGTGTCAGACTTCTATTGACTAAAAGAGGCCACGGTATCTCTTTCGAACAACCTGCAGCCCCGACAGGAGCCCGCATCCCCGAAAGGGAGAGAAGAAGCCTTTGCCCAGGAGTGGGACAACCAGGCAAACTTAAAAACTAACTCCTTTGAATCCGGAGCGCAGTGTAGTGTTTCTTATTCGAACAGTAAGTTTAACGTTAAGTATGCCTCGCTCGCCAAAAAGGTAGACCGCACACAAGATGGGAAGACGATATAAGCGAAATTGCCGGCCCACATTGGATGCAGAAAGCACAACACAGATCCAAATGGAATTCTTTGGAGGAGGCCTTCACCTAAAGAGGGGTTCTTGCAATTATTAACATTTTAAATTAATACTTTTTACCTAATTTAAGTAATAGTAATAGAAAATATTTTATAAAAGTGATGTATTATGTGTAAAACGCAAGAAATAAAAGGCCTTTTTATTAATTTTATTTTATTTATTTATGCCTCGCTATAGCAGACAGGTGGACTAAGGCTGTCACCGAATGGCGTAAAAAAACTGGCAAAAGAAGAATGTGAGTCGTCCGGCGACGAGATGGCCAGACGACAAAGTTGCCATCGGGGGAAAAACCTGAATTAGACTGGCACAGGACCGTGGAGATTGGCACAAGAAAATAGAGGTGTAGGTACATGTATCCAGCAGAGGATGAGTTTAGGCTATGGATATTGATGATTGCGCTCCATTGGAAAATTACAGGCTAATATTATCTAAGGCTTACATAACCTCCCGTCGGGGCTGCGGGTTGTTCGTAAGAGATATTGCGGCCTCGACATACAAACTAGCACTCGGGCTAAGAAGGAACATGGGTGGTTTTTAGTCAGTAGAAGTCTGACACTCCCTTTCGCTCTGCCCAAGAGCGGGAGGGGTTATTCGATGATTTTTCACCCGCCAAAAAAAAAAGGCTTACATAACCTGCCTTAGCTACTAATTAACCTTTGTAATGATGGTTAATAGCCTATTACTAGTTAAATTAACTTTTACAGCCATTAGTTTTACGATCGCCGACACGTTTAGGTACAAAGTTACAATGTTGAGTGCTCAAACAGAAAATGTTCCTATTTTTAGTTTTGATGATGAAAATTTTATTTGCGGGTAAGTAACATAACACAACATCACGACTGTAATCTCCGAAGCGTTTGGCAGAGGTCACCAGGTTATAATTTTAGGAACTAAATGATTGGTTTTGATTTCAATGAAGCTTCCAACATTGGGCAGCATTCATAAGTTTAAAAGGACATGTTAAGGAAGTTAATGATGCCATGACGACTTTTAGAGGAGAATGGAAGAAGAACACGTGTTGCGCCGACCCCAAATAGAATGGGATAAGGGCAGGAAGATTATGATGAACTTTACTTTAAATGCCTAAAGTGCCTTTATAGGGCAGCCCCATAATGAGGCATCTTATAAAAACCACCTTGTCTATAAAGGGTGTAAAAGTACCCTTAACGCAAACGAAGGGCACTTGTTCTCCCCACCACTGCGATCATTTTTTTGTTCTAGACCATACCTGGGAACCTCCTAGTTACGGAGATATTGGGGGTCAAAGTTCCAAATTTTTCACAGCTGTTTTTGTAAATACTAGTTTTTCAGGTTATAACTTTACTTATATTACTTCCATGACCCGTTAACTATTCAAAGCATCCACTAGCACAATGTTTTAACAGTGCTACATTGAGTTATAGCGTAAAATGTGATTTTTGGCCCAAAAAAAAAAGTCGTTTCCCAGTAAAAATGTTTGCGTAGGGGTACTTAGTTTGATGTACAGAATGCTTGGTTGACGGCTGTGTGATGGGTTGATTTACACCCTGTATAACAGCTCACAACTTAGGACCCAGTAATATTAATGACAATAATATCCGTGGTGCTAGGCAACTGGGCTTATCCCAGTTGTATACGTCCCTGTGTGCCTATTGGCCTTGTTCTGTTCTGTCTCCTGCTGATATGGAGGGAAGTGGAAATTACGTTTTTCTACTCCTCCGCTATTATTTTCTGATTAATTTCGTTGCGGGATCCAAGACAGTTAAATCGTTTGTCTGGGACTTCGTCGAGCTTCATTGTCTCGGCGCTTTTCTTGTGGTCGCCACTGTTGATTCTGGCTTACAGGAGTTACAGTGGTTTGGGAATAGTGTGGCGGGCTTGTCCCAAAACCACCTTGTCTGTGGTAGAATATAAATACTAACATAGTTTTATAAGTTATATTGTTACTAACATTCTAGTATTGTAAGGATTTCTTGTGTAAATGTCAGTGGATCGTGTTGTCCGTTTAATAAAAAAACTTGAGGTGTCAAGGAACACCCGGATGGAACGAAGTTATTGTTATTATTTTTTATTATGTAAAAAAAAAAAAAAAATGTAGAAATGAAAATATCTGGCTTGCTTTCTATAAGAGAGAGAGAGACAGACAGAGAAACATGCGACGCCGCACAGCTTACAATAGCTTACTATAGCAAAAAGTGTCGTGACAACTTTTCGTAAGAATTTTTTCCGTCTAGCCCCCTTTCACAACGCTCGATAAGGAACTTCGTTCCAATAAATTATTATTATTACTTATACGAACAATGTTTTGACCGCGTTACATTGAGTCTTGACGGTTGGCGCAGTGGCTGAGCGATTGGACTGCATAATTATAGTTGTTTCGGGTCTGGGTGTGTTTGTGTATGTGAGTTTAAATGTTTGTAAACTCACCCACGATACAGGTGAAATTCTTAGTGTGGGGCAACGTTTTTTTTTTAAAAAAAGAAGTCTTTAGCGTAAAACGTGATTTTAACTCTAAAAAAAGTCGTGTACCAACAATAATTTTTGTTCAACTTACCTAGTTTGATGTCCTACAGAATGCTTGGTTAACGGCTTTGTGTTACACTTTGTACTATCTTTATGCCTTTGTACTATTTAACTGAGGGCTTACGTAACACGTTCGGTTATTTTTCTTCTATTTCCTTTTATTTTTAGGGTTCCGTAGTCAACTAGGAACCCTTATAGTTTCGCCATGTCTGTCTGTCTGTCTGTCTGTCCGTCCTCGCTTAATCTCTGTGACCGTTAGCACTAGAAAGCTGAAATTTGGGACCAATATGTGTATCAATCACGCCGACAAAGTGCTAAAATAAAAATTGGAAAAATATGTTTTATTAGGGTAGCCCCCCTATATGTAAAGTGGGAAGTGTTTTTTTTTTTAATTTTAACCCTAATGTGTGATATATTGTTGGAAAGGTATTTAAAAATGAATAGGGGTTTACTAAAATCATTTTTTGATAATGTCAATAATTTCGGAAATAATCGCTCCAAAAGTAAAAAACAAAGCGTCCCCCCCCCTCTAACTTTTGAACCATAAGTTTAGAAAATACGAAAAAAATCTGAAAAGTAGAACTTTATAAGGACTTTCTAGGAAAATTATTTTGAACTTGGATGGAAACAACAGATGGAAACTGCAGTTAACCAATATAATTTGGTCCCTGAATCGTATGAGCGCCTATACAATCCAGAGGTCAAGTTTCATTTGCCCGTATTTTTTTTTTAACTTCGTTTACATAATATTTTATTATCTACGGAACCCTAAACTGAGCGTGGCCCGACACGCTCTTGGCCGGTTTTTTACTTTATCATAGATATTTTTTTCATACAAATCATCGACTTTTCTTTTGAGCAAGCCCGCCACAAAAAACGTAGACCATATACAGGCTGTAAATCAACCCATCACACAGCCGTCAACCAAGCATTCTGTACATCAAACTAAGTACCCCTACGCAAAAAATTTTGCTGGGAAAAGACTTTTTTTTTGGTCAAAAATCACATTTTACGGTAAAACTCAATGTAAATAATATACTAATGGCATTACGAACAGAGAATCATGGGTTCGGACCCAGTCAGGAGCATTACTTTGTGTAATTTATTTCATCACCACTGCTCTCGAACGATGAAGGAAAACATCGTGAGGAAAACATGTCGTAGAACCAAAAAATTCGAAGACATGTGACATCTACCAACCCGCACTGGGCCCGCGTGGTGGATTATAGCTCATCCCTCTCCTAGAGAGGAGGCCTGAATCCCTGCAGTGGGAACATTATAGGCTGATGATGATGATGAATGACATGCATTTCTATTCCAGAAGCACGTGTCTTCTGTCAGGACATCAACGCTAAGTCGTGGACGCCCTTGGGATTCGCATGTCCTATCACATGTAGTGCTATTCGAATAGCAGTCGGAAAGTAAGTAACATTACGGTACAGTTTCCTGACTGAAATTATGATTCTGTTTAGTTCATCTGTTAGATTATCGAAAAATATTGGATACGTGTTTTTTGTTTTACCAAATTAACAAAAATTGACGAAATTAAAACGTGTCAAAGATCAGTAAGGGATAGTGACGTCACTTTCTGGTAAAAAAATGTACCAAACTGTAACGTTACACGACTTGTCGAAGCACTGTATCCTCTTCATTTTTTGTTTACGTGACCAAAAAAAATATGTGTCCAATATTTTTTGGAAATCTATCTGACGGACTAATTATTATTTTGTTTGTCAACTCCCCTATTATCTAACCCCTCGTATAAAGAAGAAAAGGGCAAGTGCTGTGCCTGTCGGGGCTGTGAGTTGTTCGAAAGAGATACGGCGGCCTCGACACAAACGGCTAAGAAGGAACATGGGTGGTTTTTAGTCAGTAGAAGTCTGACACTCGCTTTCGCTCTGCCCAGAGCGGGATGAGTAATTTAATAATAACATATATTATTATTATTCATATATTATTATTATTTTCCCACCCAAAAAAAAAGGCAAGCCGTGTGATAAGAGGGGTCTGCAGGGCTTTTGCGTGTCTATTTAAATGCCAGTGGCTATCATAGTATCCATCGATTAACTGACAAATGGTTCCATTTTGTACCAAACCATAACCATTTGACAGTTAATCGATGGACACTATGATAGCCACTGGCATTTAAAAAGATACGCATCACCCCTGCAGGTAATTTTGGGTCCGACTGGACCTACTAAATACACCCACATAACCCATGTATTGGGTGAGAGCCTATTGTCATCAACCGGGCACAAAGCCAGACTCCATAACTGCTACTGAGAAATACCTGATGGTACAACTCCAAAAACACTCAGCCCAGTCCAGGACCTCTGCAGTTACTCCAAACCTCTCAAAAAAAAAAAAACTTGAGAGGTGTCAAGGGACACCCAGATGGAATGAAGTTCTGAAAATAACTGGCTTGCTTTCTCTGAGAGAGAGAGAGAGAGAGAGACAGACAGAGAAACACGCGCACGCCGCACGGCTTACAACTATAACAAAAAGTGTCGTTACAACTTTTGGTCTTAATTTTTTCCGTCTAGCCCCCTTTCGCAACGCGCGATAAGGAACTTCGTTCCAAAAACTCAAGACCCAGGACCTCTGCAGTCGCACATGTGACCACTCGACCAACGAAGCAATAAGGAAATAAGGAAACTTATTATCTTTATTATTTATCTATACTAATATTATATCTATACTAATATTATAAAGCTGAAGAGTTTGTTTGTTTGAACGCGGTAATCTCAGGGTCTGCTGATTTGATTTGAAAAAATCTTTTTGTGTTGGATAGTCCATTTATCGAGGAAGGTTATGGGCTATATAACATCACGCTAAGTCCAAAAGGAGCGGAGCATAAATTAAAAATGTTGCAAAAACGGGAAAAATTATTCCTTGAGTGACCAATTTAAGGAACCTTTATTGAAAAAAACGTAAGAAACTTCGAATTTCACGGGTTACCTTGTCGCATTCACCTTAAATTCAATATCTCTTTCAGACTAAAAACAGCAGACTACGAACACTTGTTGCAAGAAAATGTTCGATACCATTACAACTTAAATATATCTGAAACGGATCTCAATAACATTCTTCAAAATCTCGACAAAGATACGTTTAGCAGAAGACTAAACTCCTTCGAGAGAAATCACATCAAACTCTATCAAACATACCATAGACTATTAACCAACGAGAATTTCGAACGCGCTTTAAAAAAAGAAGCGGGAAAAATGACAGCTGACATAAACAAGACATGTGTCAAAATGGCGTCGAAAGATTTGTTTAAAAAGATCGTTAATTTAAAATGTACTAGAAGACTAAATAAGAGGCCGGAGGTTGTGAGGAAATTTAGGGATTTTATAAATGTGTTTGCTGATCCTATGTATAGTTTTGACGAAGACATGGTTAGGGTAAGTGGAAAGAAATCTTTAAGGTGCTGTTTTGAAGATGACAAGCGTCAACGTCGCCTTATCACAACACGACTGGATTTTAGGGTTCCGTAGCCGGGTGGCAAAAAACGGAACCCTTATAGATCCGTCATGTCTGTCTGTCTGTCCGTCCGTATGTCTCACCCACTTTATTTGGAAACTATTTAAGACTACACATTTGAATACCTAAGTAAATGGATGTATTCTGTAAATCGCTTTACGATGTGTTAAAAAAATAAAGATTAAGAGCTAAGAAGCAACATGGGTGGTTTTTAGTCAGTAGAAGTCTGACACTCCCTTTCGCTCTGCCCAAGAGCGGGTGGGGGGTTATTTGATGATTTTCCACCCACCATAAAAAAAAAAAAATCTTTATTTTTTTTACAAATCCTCCCAATACATTTTTTTTTTATCAAACCTATTCGTGTGGGGTGTCTACAGATAGCTCTTTAAAAATGACATTGAAGTTTCTAAAATCATTTTTCCAGGTAATTTTACATAAATTACAAGGAAAACTAAATAAGGATGTAATCAACTACAAGAAGATAATAGAATATATGCGACAAGCTTTGAAATACCACAAGATGAAGTGTCATGCGATAGAGGACATGATAATAAAGCTACAGTCGACGAACTGCCTTAAACTGTACAACCCTGGATGTTATTGTAGAACCGGGTAAGGCTTACTTACTAGTTTACTACACATATACAGGGTGTAAATCAACCCATCACACAGCCGTCAACCAAGCATTCTGTACATCAAACTAAGTACCCAAACGCAAAATTTTTGAAAAACGACTTTTTTTTTGGGTCTAAAATCACATTTTACGGTAAAACTCAATGTAGCACTGTTAAAATATTGTGCTAGTGGATGCTTTGAATAGTAAACGGGTCATGGAGGTAATTTCAGTAAAGTTATAACCTGAAAAACTAGTATTTACAAAAACAGCTGTGAAAAATTTGGAACTTTGACCCCCAATATCTCCGTAACTAGGAGGTTCCCAGGTATGGTCTAGAACAAAAATAATTATCGCAATGGTGGGGAGAAAAAGTGCTCTTCGTTTGCGTTAAGAGTACTTTTACACCCTATATAGAAACTTTTGTCAGAAGTAATCATAATGCTATTCGAGTACAGATATTCTAATTTATGAGCAAAATCTGAAAAAAGGTACCTTCCACCCTCAGCACACCCTTTAGGACTTTAAGTATGTTCATCTGGATACCGCAAGGTATAACTGGACCAATTTTCAAAATTATTTCCCCTGATTGCCCATATTCTAATTAATCATTCATTCATTCATTTTTATGTTAATTATATTTAATTTTTTTATTAGGACTATAACTGTGTTACCTTTAAATTTTATCGTGCAACTTGTGGTCTCCTGTAAGTGAAGGAGTACGTACACCTATGCATTGACTTATATATTACTGCGTAAGGACTGGGCGGACGGCATGTTAAAATGACGCCTCGAACGTGGTCCCAAAATGGTCTTTCCTAAGCCGAAGTGAACTAGTTCACGATCGGCTCTCTTCGGGTGCGGTCGTAAACTTTATTAAAAGCTTTATTTATGTTCTTTATACCTCGAAAATACCACGCCGCTTATACAAGGTTACATTAACGAGCAGACTACACCGATTCTCTGTATGGCGAACGCGTCGAGCAAATGTCCGGACGACCGTATCTTTAGTTTTTATATCAATGAACCTATGTGATATTTTTGTCGTCCATTATAATTTCGCATGATTCTGTGCACATACTTTATTTTTGGATTGTGGGTAAGCATCAAATGACACCTCCCGCTCCGGGCGGATCCGAAGAGAGTGTCAGACTTCTACTGACTAAAAACCACCCATGTTCCTTCTTAGCCCTGTGTCCGGGTCCGCGGGATCTCTTTCGAACAACCCGCAGCCCCGGATCTGCGTACATCCTTTATGGAGATCTTAAATAAATAAATTTTCTTACAGTTATGTGGAGAGAGAAAACGAATGCGTGAAACCAGAAGACTGCCTCTTCAATCCACAGCTCACAGAATATTTGGAAAGAATTATACTACTCTAGCAAAACTCTTTGTAATTTTACTGTTTTCTAGGGTTCCATCCCCAAAGGGTAAAATGGGACCCTATTACTAAGATTTCGCTGTCTGTCCGTCCGTCTGTCTGTCACCAGGCTGTATCTCAAGAACCGCGATAGCTAGACAGTTGAAAGGGGTTTGAACTTTTTTTGTATGGAAGCTGGCATATCGACCCACCGCCATTTTGATTTTTTTTAGAAATCTCGGCTCACGATTAAACTGGTATGTATGGGTAGAGGACACCTAGACGAACAAAAAATGTCATGTGACATGGTACCCCAAAGTGTCACGTTATCGAGATATTTGAAGGTAAAGATCGACATATAAATACTAAACCATCAAATGTCTCCTGCTCTGGGCGGAGCAGAAGGGAGTGTCAGACTTCTACTGACTAAAACCTACCCATGTACCATCTAATGCCCTTTGCGTTCCAGGGCCCCGATAACTCTTTGAAACAATCACGCAGCCACTCACGGCAGATTTCTATTCCCCGTTTTACCCGGATTATAGATTTGTTTAGACTTACCCGTGTGTATCAACTTGTGTCCATTTAAAGAGTATAAGGCGCTGAACGACTTATCACATACATTGCACTTGTACGGCTTTTCACCTGCAACAGAAAGAATAAAATATTAAATTATTATTAGCTGATGCCCGCGGCTTCACAAGCGTGGATATCGGTCAAATTATATTAGTACTAAAAACTTCCTCTTGAATCACTCTATCTATTAAAAAAAACTGCTTCAAAATCCGTTGCGTAGTTTTAAAGATTTAAGCATACATAGGGACGGACAGACAGCGACAGCGACTTTGTTTTATACTATGTAGTGATGATAATATTCATAAATAACGTTACATCACGGCCGCTATGACCGGTTTAGATAAAGCGACGTTCTTGAACGGATGACCGACGGACTGGATAAGCGTTACCGAACGTCGACGTTCCGTATTTAACATAACATCACGCCTGTAATCCCACAAGGCTTAGGCAGACGTGTACCTAATATTACACCCACATTTCGCCAGTTATGTTTAAGTTACATGTAATAGAGGGCCAGCCTATTGCCATCAACCGGGCACAAATCCAGACTCTGTGGCTGCTACTGAGAAATTACTGAATGAAAAACCGAATAATACTTTGCCCGACCCGGGAATCGAACCCAGAACCTCATGCTCAGCAGTCGTGCGACTATTAGTTCAACTAGGCGCCGATCAATTTGGCGCGCCGGTTGACACTGAATCAAACTTTTAGCCCACCTATGAAATACGTTGAGCAGCCTTGCTCTAAGTCATATTATGGTGGTTTTAACTCCATTTTAAAGTGAGCAAATAGTGAACAACGAGCTAACGTAGTGTATAAATACTTCCAGGTGGCCATAGCAACTTATGTCCAGGTTGCAGATTTTCACGATAAATAATGTTGATGCAAGAGTATTAACACATATATACCTGTATCTAGTCTATATAAAAACTTCCAAATCGACCATGGCAAATCATGATCACATTTATCAGCTTGGATGTTGGCAGCTGCACCACTTATGTACTCATTCCTTATTTTATCCATTCACGTTCACATATCTCTATAACATTCTCATCTCAGCCACATCCATGCATTTCATTCATCCCTTTCGTGCCACATCTATACTAATACTAATATTATAAAGCTGAAGAGTTTGTTTGTTTGTTTGTTTGTTTGTTTGTTTGTTTGAACGCGGTAAACTCTGGGACTACTGGTTGGAATAGAAAAACTCTTTTTGTGTCGGATAGTCCATTTATCGAGGAAGGCTTTAGGCTATATAACATCACGCTACGACCAATAGGAGCGGAGCATAAATGAAAAATGTTGCAAAAACGGGAAAAGATATTCCTTTTTGAGAGCTTCTGTTGCGTGCGCTGCGAAAACGGTTTAAGTTACGCAAATACCATGTATGAAAGAATTGTTTTTCTTTAAAAGTTCTAAAAAAAAGTCCGCGACAGCATATGTTTATCTTTTAAGATTGACTCACTGTAACCATTTTTTACTATTAAAATGTTAGGTTAAAAAGAATGATATTTTGCGAAGCTTATTTAACCCATATGGTATTAATCTATATCTAAATAAATGTGTTTGTTAGCACAGAAATTTAATATAGAATATTTGTGCCCTTTACTCTATACAGTTTAAACAAATATCTTAGAAGATATCGCAATGTAAAAATATCCGCGCGACAAAATAATTAAGCGCGCGGCAGTCATTCGGTCCGGTGCGGTAGGTTAGTGGGGATTCTGGCCTCCGGGGACTCCGGAGAAATTCATATTCAAAATATTTACTGCACCATAATGTTTACAAGGTGTTACTGTATATTAACAGTAAGAGATACCAATAGTTTGACATTGTAATTTTGACATGGTAACTTTGACATTGTATATTTTGACATGGACACTAAATTTTTATATTATTTTTTATTTCACTAAATGTTTTTAATCTTTTTTATAATTTTAATGTTTTGTTGTCTAATTAATTTAATGTTTATTTTAATTACGAATTTTAATTTATATTGAATAGTTACAATAATTACTAATTTTGAATATATTTATTAGTTTGAATGATTTAGAAATTATAATCTGAATATTTGTACGCCGTTGACGGCAAGACATAGTGATCCTATCTATTAACATGACAATGACATCTGTACTTTTATTTACCTATGTACTACAAATAAAAATATTTGAATTTGAATTTGAATTTGAATTTGAATAGTAATTCACACTTTAATATAATCTAAACTAATATTATAAAGAGGAAAGATACGATTTTTTGTTTGTTACGATTTAACTCAATTTATGTTGACATTTTGTTATAAGCTATATTATGTGACGCAGACGAAGTTGCATGGGTCAGCTAGTTTTACAATAAATATAAAAGGCAAAAGCGATTAACTGACGTATCAACGCACAGGGCAAACTTTTTTTTTTCTTTGGGCGGGTGGAATATCATCAAACCCCCCCCCCCCGCTCTTGAGTAGAGCGAAAGGGAGTGTCAGACTTCTACTGACTAAAAACCACCCATGTTCCTTCTTAGCACTTCATGTCGAGGCCGCGGTATCTCTTGCGAACAACCCGCAGCCCCGACGGGACAGGGCAAACCCTTAAGGCTAGACAATTTTGAACGCCACGGTCGGGTATAGCCGACAAATGAAAACGTGCCCAACACGCCACCGTCGGCTACAGCCGACAAAAAAACGTAATTTTTTTAAACTTTTTAACTGCTGTTTAATAGAAACTAGTGTCAAATCAAAAAATAAAATAATAATTTTGTAGGTATTTGTTCTTTAGCCTCCGATGCGTTTATGCTCTGGCGTTCAAAAGGTTAAATTTCGCACACGTAGTCCTCATATGACAAGGGCATCCACTAAGGAAGGATTTCTCAAAATTCAACCCGCAAGGCGGTGAAATAGGGGATGAAAATTTGTCTGAAAAATCGTCATTTTTGTAGTTCCAAGCTCCACATGGGCGAAGCTGAGGGCAATAGCTAGTTTTACAATAAAATAAATGAAAGGATATCACCACATACCTGTATGCACCCTCATATGCGCCCTCAGCGTACAATCATAGTGGAAACACTTCCCACAAATGGGGCAAGGATGGCCGGTTGGCTTGTTATGAGTCTTCTTCACGTGCTTCGAGAGGTACTTCTTCACCTTACACTTGTAGTCACATAGCTCGCAGTGGTACGGTTTCTCTGGGGAGTGGAGTTGAACGTGGGCGTGCCAGTTGGTTGAGGAGTCGAATTTCTGGAAGAGAAGTTTATAGGGTATATTATAAATTAAATAATCAGAGTGGGGCGCGATGATTGTTGACATAATGAGGGACCAACGTAAACCTCGTGAAAGCTGAGAAATATAAGCAAATCAAGTAGACTTGACTCGCCAGGTCGTCGACATGTGGGGCGTGAACTCAGCATGAGATCATTGTGCCGATAGTGTTTTCAGCCAATGGCTTAATAGCCAAAAGCCGTGACGAACATCTGAGGAGGCTCTTTGCAGCTGGATCAAGGGCTTGATACAGAAGCAGTACTTCTAGACACGGCACGTATTGTTAGCAGGTTCCTCTCTCAAGAGTCATTTTCATTTCATTTATTTATTCATCAAACAATTTTCATTATGTAAGAATATTACAAAACAATTACATATCAAATCAAGAAATAAATATTTAATAAAAAAAAGGTTCAAACCCACGACTTACTGTTCGTAATTCGGGGCCGCCACCACTGCTCTCGAGGACATAACCAGGTATAACATTACGATAAAGAAGATAAGACAAGTTTTCATGTAATTATGGAAGAAGACGACATTGCCTACCCCACATGTATTGGGATAAATAAGGGTCAGACAATGATGATGACAGGATGTAGAATTAGTCAAAAATATCTATTCTTACCTTATGACAATATGAACATGGAAATATCTTATTCTTTTTCGGTTTGGGACCTTTCTTCTTCTTAGTTTTCTTCTCCATTCTCAAGATTTAAGGGCTTGTCTCTCTTAAAACTAATATGCCACACTAAACCTGTAACAAGATTTTAAATATATGTGCTGTAAACTTCATTCATCATCATTTCAGCCAAAAGACATCCATTAATGCTAGACATAAGCCTCCCCCAAATGTCGCTATATTGACTGCTTCCGTACGTCTCGCTTCCAGCAGATCCCCGCAACCTTCACAAAGTCATCGGTCCACGTATTGGGACGCCAACACAACGTCTTCAGGTTCTCAGTTGTCCATCCAGAACTATTTTGCCCCAATGGCCATCCGTTCTGAGAACAATGTGGCCTGCCCAACTGGCAACTCTTTGGGCTACATCGTTAAACTTGGTTCTCATGCAGGTGTTAAACGTACACTGTAAACTTAATTATTACCCAGTGAAAGAAAACCTCACGTCACACCTGTAAGCCATGAAGGATTAGGCAGAGGTGTACATACATAGTACACCGTTTTTTTTTTTTTTTGGAGGGGGGGGTTGGAAATCATTAAATAACCCCTCCCGCTCTTGGGCAGAGCGAAAGGGAGTGTCAGACTTCTACTGACTAAAAACCACCCATGTTCCTTCTTAGCCCTTCATGTCAAGGCCACGGTATCCCTTGCGAACAACCCGCAGCCTCGACAGGAACATAGTACTTACACCCTCATTTCACAAGTTATGTTTAAGCCCTATGAAACAGGGAGCGAGCCTCTTGCTACCAACAAGGAACAAATCCAGACTCCGGGGCTGCTACTGAGATATTTCAGGTGGAAAAACCGAATAACAATGAAGTCTAATCCGGAAATCGAACCCTGAACCCCAGTGAAAGAAGAATTTCAAGATATGATAATTAAAAACTACTGTTAGTACTTAAAACATAATTTTAATGTTCCTATTGACAAATAAATTTATTACTACTAAGTACTAATGTTTGATAGCTTTGACAATCTTTTAATGACCACTTAACACTAATAAAATTGTCAAAGTGTGGGTGGTAAACTCTGATACATTTTGTTTTGTTACTGGTTGGCACTTGTATTGCCTATTGGGGTAGGCAGAGGAGAACAGTAAATCCACATTTGACTGTTTGTATTAAGTCCCAAAGTAACAGAGGACGAGTCTATTGCCAGCGGCTTAGCCTACATTTAAGTCTATGGCAAATATTACCCACACGTACAAACGTACCTACGTAACCTTTCGATTTATCAGATATTCTGAATGCTTATTCTGTTGGTTCTAGACTGCGAATGGAGACTACAAAATCTATGTATTCATGCCGCTAAAACCATAATCGGCAAAAACAACACACACTACCTCATTATTAATTTACGACCTTACCTGTGTTTACGCACTTTTAAGAATTAAAAATGAAAGCCTTAGTCTATATTATACTAGCAAAAGAGTCTCAATTACAACACACATTATTTTAATTGTTAAAACATAAATAATTATTGTTTTCTTAATTTTCTCAATCTTCGCATCCGAGGGCTGAAAACGAAATTGTTTTATTTTTGACGTTTGACGTTGACGTGAGATGCTCCGTTTGGAAACATATTTTTGTTTTAACCCGCTAGTGCATGAAGCTTATAGTTTTAGGTGGAATGTTTGTTTTTTAGAAACTTTAAAAGGGGAAAGAAAGCCTGCATGTTAAGTTTTACAAATTCTTATTTAACCAATTTTAGTAAAACTATTTTTGGAGATAGGTTTTATCTTTCAGGTATTTATCTTCTACGCAATCTAATTCAAACTATCATTGGAAACGATCCACAACTTGAGAATCTCTTGCTGCAGAATTTGATGCAAGTTTTGTTATTATTATTTGTTGTCATAAAAAACCGAATTTTCTAAACGAAATGCTGAAAAAAGAATCTGTCAATGTCAACAGTCAAATCAAGTTGTCATTATTATTTATTCAATGTAAAATGTCATGTGCGGCACATTGAATTTATTTCTTGATTTCATTTAATTATTTATTTACATATTCTTTCTAATAGTTTGGAAACATCCATTTAACGTAGTACAAACTTCATTTAATTCTGATTCGCTGTAACGTAACGAATCATAATTTATGTCCTTGAAACTTGACATTAACCATTGAAAAACATTACGATGATTAATTTTGGTTATAATTCGTATCATAAAAGGTGAATTGTTTTAAATTACGGCTAATTTGTCGTTTTCCCACAACTATTAACGAGATAGAGGTGAGTAATGTGTCTATTGTTTAATGTTATGATATAGAAAAGAGGTTATATTTATTCGTAACGTTCATTCTGATTCTTTCCGTGTAATAGTCGGTCTTTAACAATATTTTTTGCGTCTATCAAAGGCGGAAGATTGATACTATTACGTAATATTTATATTTAATTGCCTGGGCGTAGGTGAGCGATATTATTAATAATAAGCAGCTTCATACATATTTATATTTTCTTGTTTTGAGATAAACAGGATACCTACAGAACTAGGTATACTTTTATGGTTGTATTTTTGTTCGGATGGTTCTGGTAATTAAATCAATATTTATTGAAGCTGTGGAAATGTTATAATTGTTTTTTAACCGACTGCGGTGAAGCACAATAGGAGTGTTATTTTAGTGTATACATGTAGATTTTTAGCGCTTTGTGCCTGCCCGTAATAACATAGTATGTTGTTAAGAGATTCTGCAAGACACTGATGAATGCATCTTAAGTGTAATAGAACTATTGTATGTACTGGTAAGTTCACTTATGCCCTAAGAAATAAGGTTGAAAAGTGTTACAGTTTTGCATCACGCACAATGGCCCAATCAAGAGGCTAAGTGCGAATAAAAGCCCGGTTAAATTAAACTAGTGTTTCACTGAACTCGTTAGGACTGGTTGGCTTATAACCGTTTAAATTAATCATAAATTATTTTATAGCTTTTATAAACCACTCAAACTCAAATCGGGATAAAAACTATCCTATAAGTTAATCCAGGTTATATACTATCTGTGTACCAAATTTTATCTAAATCCATTCAGTAGTTTTTGAGTGAAAGAGTAACAAACATACACACACAAACTGTCGCCTTATAATATTAGTGTGATTTTTACATTTTCAGAACCCAGCGCTGTGAAACCCCACCAAAAAATAATGTTAAACAATAGTATAAAAATGTACAAACTAACACAAATATCTACACTACTACAAAAAACAATAACTCTCAATGTAAAACGCAAAATATACAACTACCCTCCAAGTGCATACTCTTGTCTATGCGGCCAGATATATTTAAAAAAAGAACAAAACCATAGATATGAAATCTCTAGAATATATTCTACACAAAGTGATCAGCATAGACAAAAAGTAGTTATTGAAACGACAACACCGAAGATTGTCTATGATAAATTGGCGGAGAAGGTGTTGCCAGATCGAGAAGAAATTGAAGCTAAAGCATTGTCTTGGAAAGAGAAGATAGATCCTTATTTGAAGTTGGCGAGATGGGATAGACCTATTGGTATGTAAACTTTGATGTCCATGTCGTGCATGTTATTTATTATTTTCTTGTGACTTGCTGCTGATTAGCCTAATAGTACACCCAGTGTTGCCAGATGTCCTGATTTTCAAATCAAAAGTAAATGTCACTTTTTGGGGATAACTCGGCCGCACCGTGCAGTGCGTCACAGACTTTAAAAGAAAATTTAAAAAAAGTTAAATCTTCATAGAAATATCATAAAATTGTAATTCTTATTTACTCTTTCTCAATTTTTTTTTACACGCTTACAGCAATTTTTCCAATCTTAAACTATTGGTCAATTAAAAGCTTCTATGGTTTGTAAAGCATATTTTTCTGTAGAATGAAACTTTTTTGATTTTAATTTCAGTTTTTTTTTAATTTGTTCAGAAGTTAAGTCTTGTTCGTATAAGAGTTAACTATTGAGCGATAAAATAATTAATTTTAATTAAAATACATCCACCATGGCTATATTTTTGCTATCTATTGTCACATAGGTAAACGTAATTTGAACTCAAATTAAAAGATAAATATTTAAAAACTTCTGATTATTTACGTTTTTTTTTACTATGTCCCGCTTTCGACGAAAGAATCCCGCTTTTTTCACTCAAAAAGTGCTGAAATCCCGACTTGGCTAAAAAAAATCGTGCAACGCTGAGTACACCCATATTTTGCCACTTATGGTAGAGTCCCATGTAATAAGGAGCGAGCCTATTGCTGTCAACCGGGCACAAATCCAGATTCTGTGGCTGCTACTGAGAATTTTTTGGCAAAAATGACAATAATTGTTATAATACACTTTGCCCAAGAATCGAACCTAGGGCATCATGCTCAACAGATGCTTTTGCAACCACTAAGTGAATGAGGCAATGTAGTTACAGTACCCGGCGATAAATATTGCACATCGACCTTTGGAGAAACTATATACGAAATGACTGTTCGAGACATCTCTTTTCCGCTGTGCTTTTATATATAAAGTGAAATAACAAAAAGAATTACTCACGTGACCGAAACGTGGTCGCTCACAATGGGCCTCATCAGAAAGCCCAAAGTCACCCAAAGGGCAATGGAGAGAGCTATGCTCGGAGTTTCCTTGCGTGATCGAATCAGAAATGAGAACCAAGGTTACCGACGTAGCCCAAAGAATCGCCAGACTTAAGTGGCAATGGGCAGGGCACATTGCTCGCAGAACGGATGGCCGATGGGGCTTAAAAGTTCAGGAGTGGCGACCGCGAACCGGAAGACGTTGCGTTGGACGGCCTGCCACTAGGTGGACCGATGACCTGGTGTAGGTTACGGGGACCAGCTGGATGCGAGACGCACGGGACCGGTCAATGTGGCGACACCTGGGGCAGGGCTATGTCCAGCAGTGGGACGTCCACTTTTGGCTGAAATGATGATGATGATGAACAAAAGGATAACCACATTAAGAACGAGTACAATGGGTAGTCTTATCACACAAGCTGATCTTTCCTATGAGATACTATCAGTCGCCCGCATCTATGTCTGCATAAATAGGGGATCAGAAAAAAAAAAGACTAATTAGTCCGTCAGATAGATTTCCAAAAAATATTGAACACATATTTTTTCTTTTTTCACATAAACAAAAAATGAAGACGATACAGTGCTTCGAAAACTCGTGAACTCCTAGAAAACGTCACATGTCAGTACATTTTTTACCTACAAATGACGTCACAACCCCCCATTCATGATCTTTGACGCGTTTTATCTTCGTCAATTTTATTAATTTGAAAAAACAAAAAACACGTATCCAATATTTTTCGATAATCTAACTGACGGACTAATTAGAATCATATTTTCAGTCCGATCCCCTATTGTAATAACTCAACTAATACACATGAAATAAATAAAATAATAATGATAGCTTAGATCACCAATTGTCGATCGAGTTAGGTCGATCTTTAGGTTAAGCCACGCTTGTCTTGGTTGGTCTGTGGATGGGTGACCGCCCTACTGAGTTTCCTCCGTGTCTCGGAAAGCACGTTAAGCTGTTGGTCCCGGCTGCCATATATAGATCTTTAGCAGTCGTTACAGGTAGTCTGTGACCTGAAAGTCTGACAACCAGTCTTAGCATAGGGTATCATATTACCCAGTATTAACTGGGTTGTGGAGGTCAGATAGGCAGTCGCTCCGTGTAAAATACTGGTACTCAGCTGCATCCGGTTAGACCGGAAACCGACCCCAACATAGTTGGGAAAAGGCTAGGCAGATGATGTTAGACTAGATCATCAACAAGATAGCTTAGCGATCTAATTATTGGTGAAAACATTTTATAAATTAGATCATGACTTCTGGAGATTACCCTGCATACAAACTAACAAACACATTATTTCTCTTTATAAAATTAGTATAGATATTTTTTTATTATACTATTCTTATACAACATGCGTAGAAAATAGTATGACCTCATACTTCCTGTGTTTTCGTTTCCTTTTCTATGCTGTATGAATAAAAAGTACTAGAATTTGAGATAATAGCTATTTTGTAATAGTATGAGTTAGACAACGCTTATTTTAGTACGAGATCCCACTGCAGAATTACTACGTTCATCGAGTAGTTGCTTAAAACCTATTTTTACGCATATTTAAGGTTAGGAGAATATACAGGGTGGTGCCGACAATACGACAATAAATGAAACCACTGGTAGTTCTAGTCCAGAACATTATTAAACTATCAAAAAAGTTTTAACACCAAAATAAAAAAATTGAAAAAAAAAAAAAACTTAGTAGCATAAAACTGTTAACGAAATACATTACAATTTACAAACAAATATTGGTTTACTAACCTTAGGAATAATTTGCTCCGATTAAACGAGTGGAAATTAAATGTAACAAAAGAATTTGGCAAAGACATTTAGGTAGTTTGTTGTCGTATCGTCGGCACCACGAAGGTGTTAGGATTTATTTGATAGTTTAAAATTGTTACTATGAACTAGAACTACCAGTGGTTTCATTTATTGTCGTATTGTCGGAACCACCCTGTATCAACCAGGTTGCCTATCAAATTGTGTCAAACAATCGGATCGAAACCGAATCGAAAATGTCGTGTCTTTCTTTTTTTGGCATTACGAGAGTGAGCGAGATAGACATACGACATATTTGATTCGGTTTGGAGTTTACCAAACTTAACTAACAGTAGACAGGGTACATTACTGGAACGTATAGCCGATGCTGCCGAAAAGTTAAGGCCTCCCCTAAGTGAACCGAAAACCTGGTGAAGGTTGAGGGGACCCGCTAGATGCCAGACGCACAGGACCGGTCACTGGTGACACTTGGGAGTAGCCTATGTCCAGGAGTGGACGTGTTTCGGCAGAAATGATGATTAAAGGATGGCCCATCACCAGAGCGTTTTTCTCATGAAACAATCTTCTCCTCAGGTATATACCTCCTGTACTGGCCCTGCGCGTGGTCCATAGCCATCGCTTCAGTATCTGGTACAGTTCCTCTCCAGTCCTCACTGCAGACTGCTGCCCTGTTCTTAGTTGGAGCTGGCCTGATGAGAGGAGCCGGGTGTACTATCAATGATCTTTGGGACCGAGATGTGGATGCTCAGGTACCACCATATCGACAGATTTTCGTTACCTTTACAATCTATGAGTACAGTCACGAGCAATAATGTGTATACACTTGGCCAAGTTCAAACGCGAGTTTCTGGTGAAATAGCGATTGCAATTTTGAAATACGACCTACTTTATGATGATATGGGTACCAAAATATTAGTTGCGTTACGTAACATGACAATTAAATCATTGCAGTAGTTGAAAATTGCTTCTAAAGATTGCTAAGTGGATACATATTGATGCTGCTGACTGTACATTATGCAAGCCATATTTCAGGTAAAATTTGTGCAAAACAGCGGATTTGGAGGCTAAAAAATTAATTTTGGTCGCGGCAGACCGTGGAGAAGATGGCGGGACGCCTTGGATGGCTTTCTCACCAAAGGCCAGAAGAAACACACCATCGTAGGAAGTGGAACTGTAAATTTGCAGTCGGAGTGCAGTTGAAATGCAAAGCCGTTTCCCATACGTGTCTCCACTCCGCCACAGCTCCGCTAGTCTAATTGAAATAATGTAATAACTTCAAGCCGAATGCGGACTTTACCAGTCGTCAGGAGAGAAATGAAACACTATTTGGATTGAATACTTATATTTCTAAAGGTTGCGACTTATGTACAATTTCGTATGCTACATAGACGTAGGAGCATAATGGACCATACAAAATTAACCAATCACAGCTGACGAGCGTCGTTATTGCTCGACCTATAAATACCGCGGGTCGCGACGCGTACTTTAGTTTTATGCCCGCACGCACTGTGCGCGGACGTTGATGTCGCTGCTACAGGACTTTCGTGAAATCCGAACCAAAGCCGCCTTAATACTTTTTTTAAAGTTGGCACGTAACCTTTTCTTCTTTCCAGGTAGAACGCACAAAGTCGAGACCGCTGGTAACGGGTGCCATATCCGAGAAGCAAGCGGTGGTGTTCTTAGCCGCTCAGTTGAGCCTCGCTCTAGCAGTGTTACTACAGTTGAACTGCTATAGTATAGTGCTGGGAGCTAGCAGTATGTGTAAGTAACGGTTGATATATCTGAGACTAGCTGTTGCCAGCGGCTTCGCCCGCTACAACTCGAAAATTATCCCACGGGAAGATAAAATCGGGTTAAAAACTATCCTATGTGTTAGTCCAGGTTATAAACTATCTGTGTAGCAAATTGTATCCAAATCCGTTCAGTAGTTTATGCTGTAAAGAGTAACAAACATACACACTCACAAACTTTCGCCTTTATAATATTAAGTGTCATGCAAGCGGTGGTGTTCTTAACCGCTCAGTTGAGCCTCGCTCTAGCAGTGTTACTACAGTTAAACTGCTATGGTATAGGTAGTGCTGGGAGCTAGCAGTATGCGTAAGTAACGGGTGCTATATCTGCGGCATAAGTAACGGGTGCTATATCTGAATTATCTGAGACGCAAGCGGTGGACTTCTTAGCTGCTCAGTTGAGCCTCGCTCTAGCAGTGTTACTACAGTTGAACTGCTATAGTATAGTGCTGGGAGCTAGCAGTATGCGTAAGTAACGGGTGCTATATCTGCGACGCAAGCGGTGGACTTCTTAGCTGCTCAGTTGAGCCTCGCTCTAGCAGTGTTACTACAGTTGAACTGCTGTAGTATAGTGCTGGGAGCTAGCAGTATGCGTAAGTAACGGGTGCTATATCTGCGGCGTAAGTAACGGGTGCTAAATCTGCGACGCAAGCGGTGGTGTTCTTAGCCGCTCAGTTGAGCCTCGCTCTAGCAGTGTTACTACAGTTGAACTGCTATAGTATAGTGCTGGGCTGTAGCAGTATGCGTAAGTATAAAATGCGTAAATAGTATAGCATTCGAACACCCCCCGGCCCACATAGTATATAGGGTACTTTAATGATTGTCAAAGAGCTCAATTAAAATTCAAATGAAATGTTATCAAAAAGTAAGTGTCGTGTATGGATTTTTATTGAATGCAATTCCTCCTATGCACATTTTATTAAGAAATACAATACAAAGGAAGAAACCGGATAGTCTGCGCTTTTTGCCGAATAATCGCCGAATACGAAAGTGGACGGATAGTCGGCTTTACCGAATAGTCGGAACACCTCTACCAATAACACTTTGCCCCGAAAGATTGGGTCCAGAACCCAGTTTTCATCCACCGATTCGCAAAATTTTATAGCAAAATTTTCTTCAGCAATTATGTTTTTCTATTCCAGTCCTCGTAGTCACCTACCCACTAGCCAAGAGATTCACGAACTACCCTCAAATATTTCTGGGCGCTACCTTCAACTGGGGAGCGCTATTGGGCTTCAGCGCGATACAAGGGACCATAGACTTGGCTATTTGCGCGCCGCTCTACATCGGAGCGCTGGCTTGGACTGTTGTCTATGATACTATTTATGCACATCAGGTGAGCTCAAAGTATTTATTTCAATTAGGCCATTACAGGCACTTTTGAATGTCAGAAAAAAAGACAGCGAAGCTACTGTCAAAACAAAGCATAGGTACTTGTAATAACTTGTGAAAGAACTGCAGTTGCCCATTCGAAGAATGAGCAAGAAACTCCATGGGCACTGTTTTAAACCGGAATATTGTTACAAAATCTTGGTTACATCATTTATGCTGTGCCTGGTTAGGCACTAAGCCTAACCTAGTGTAAATTTTATGCGATCCACGGGCCTCTGACTTGGTTTTACATGCCGTCGAGAAATATTTTCTCTCATCAAATATCTGGTTTCCTCACACGCTCATGAATTTGAAAAATCAGAGGTGCGTGTGTCAAGTGAATAGGCTAGTTAACAAAAAAAAAACTAATTAGTCCGTCAGATAGATTTCCAAAAAATATTGGACACGTATTTTTTCTTTTTTTCACGTAAACAAACTATATGAAGACGATACAGTGCTTTGAAAACTCGTGTGACGTCATTTTCTAAGACATTAGTATGACATTTTTACCGGTGAGTGACGTCACAACCCCCCACTCAAATCTTTGACGCGTTTTATCTTCGTCAATTTTTATTGATTTGATAAAACAAAAAATACGTATCCAATATTTTTCGATAATCTAACAGACGGACTAATTAGTATCATATTTTTTTAGTCAGTAAACATCCCTATGGCCTATTGGCAGTTCGACGGTCACATCACTAGGCTATAATTGCTATACCTTTACACCAGAATGCAAACACACTCGGACAACACTCAACACAACACACAACACTCAACACAACACAAACAACACACACAACACAACACTCAACACAACACTTTCGGTGCCAAGCACCCAGCGTATGGGTCGATCAATAATTCATTTGTGTGCCCACAACCCGCCTCCGAGCCGTCGCTATACGTAGCTACAGATGACTTGCGCTGACATGGCATACAAATAAAAATGGATAATTAGAACTTGGCACCGAAAGAAAAGTTATACGAAAATCAGAAAAATAACCGAAAATTTCAAAATTTTCCGAGTACCACACAGTTAGCACTTCGAAGCTGCCAGCTTAACTTTACACGATTGGCCAAAAAACACAGTACTTACAGTGTATTTTTTTGCGATCTAACGAGCATTCGCCTGTAATACAGCCTTGCCACCTGCAAAATTGCAAGGCCTGCACAGAAATAAAATCGTGCGCGGCGAGAAATGACGCCATCTAGTGTAAACTAGTTATCTACTAACAACATTTTATTATGCGGCTACTACAGGGCGCTGAATAAAATATTTTTGTAGTTAAGTTTAGTCTCTTTAAACATTCAAATAATATGATGACTTTAAAAGTTTATTTTTTATTATTTTTAGGTAGAAATTAAAAGTAAAATTGCCTTGTGGTAGAAAAGACAACTTTAAACTTCTGCCACCTACGCTACTAAGGCCGCAAATTCGGAGACGCGTTTCTTACAGCGTGCAGCGGTGTGTTGAATGGAACTTCCATTCACGAGTGCAACTTTCGTTTTATTTTCCTTGCTTGTATTTTTTTTTTAATTTGTTATGTGTTGTATGTGTACCTATTGCTTTTTAGGGTTCCGTAGTCAACTAGGAACCCTTATAGTTTCGCCATGTCTGTCTGTCTGTCTGTCTGTCCGTCCTCGCTTAATCTCTGTGACCGTTAGCACTAGAAAGCTGAAATTTGGGACCAATATGTGTATCAATCACGCCGACAAAGTGCTAAAATAAAAATTGGAAAAAAATGTTTTATTAGGGTAGCCCCCCTATATGTAAAGTGGGAAGTGTTTTTTTTTTTAATTTTAACCCTAATGTGTGATATATTGTTGGAAAGGTATTTAAAAATGAATAGGGGTTTACTAAAATCATTTTTTGATAATGTCAATAATTTCGGAAATAATCGCTCCAAAAGTAAAAAACAAAGCGTCCCCCCCCCTCTAACTTTTGAACCATAAGTTTAGAAAATACGAAAAAAATCTGAAAAGTAGAACTTTATAAGGACTTTCTAGGAAAATTATTTTGAACTTGGATGGAAACAACAGATGGAAACTGCAGTTAACCAATATAATTTGGTCCCTGAATCGTATGAGCGCCTATACAATCCAGAGGTCAAGTTTCATTTGCCCGTATTTTTTTTTTAACTTCGTTTACATAATATTTTATTATCTACGGAACCCTACACTGAGCGTGGCCCGACACGCTCTTGGCCGGTTTTTTATTGTCTTATTGTATGCTCGTCATGTTTCTGCGGCAATATTTTTTTTTTCTTTCTTTCTGTAAGAAACGCGGAGACACTGGGAATTGAAAAGTTAACACGTTTCGTAAATTAGTCATAGTTGTAAGAAACCAACTCCATCTAGGTACTATTTAAGAAAACTTGAACTCAAACGTTCACAGGAAAATAAACACTGAAGTATCCATGAAATTTTGCAGGTCACTATATCAGACTAATTATCTTTTTCCACTCCCCCAGGACAAAGAAGACGACATGAAAGTAGGTATCAAATCCACCGCTTTAACATTCGGCGCGCACACTCGTCCCGCTCTCAGCGCGTGTTTGGCGCTCAGTTCGGTGTCTCTAGCGCTAGCGGGACACGCCGCTGGGTTGGCGCTGCCTTACCAGCTCGCTGTGCTGGCTTATACTGCGCATGCTGCTCAGCAGGTGAGGGTGTGAGCTAGCGAGGATAGTAGATCGTAGATATCTTTACAAATACAAAGAAAAGACATTTGGACCTAGATAGCTGAAATTTTGCACAGAGGTTCCTACTTATTCAACTAAAAGGGTGGAGTGGTACTTTTAGTAACAAGTGAGTTTTTGCGCTAAAAATATTAAATTGTGAGAAAATATGTAGGAATATTCTTATGTACCCACAGCTTAACGTGCTTTACGAGGCACAGAGGAAACTTGGTATGTAATGGGTGGTCACCCATCCACAGACCAACCTAAGCAAGTTCAGCTTAACCTTAGCATAAAATCAACCGCGGTAACATTCGGCGCGCACACTCGTCCCGCTCTCAGCGCGTGTTTGGCGCTCAGTTCGGGGTCTCTAGCGCTAGCGGGACACGCCGCTGGGTTGGCGCTGCCTTACCAGCTCACTGAACTGGCTTATACTGCGCATGCTGCTCAGCAGGTGAGGGTGTGGGCTAGCGAGGATAGTAGATCGTAGATATCTATATAAATAAGAAGAAAAAACTGACTAGCTGACTGACTAACTGACAAACTAACTGACAGTAACTAAGTAACTAACGGGCTAACTGACTGACTGCCATATGCTTAGCCGTTGTAGATACTAAATGAAGACGACATGAAAGTAGGCATCAAATCAACCGCGGTAACATTCGGCGCGCACACTCGCCCCGCTCTCAGCTCTCCTTCACAATAAACAAATAAATAATTCTAAATACTGACTCGAAAACTAGCTCTTATCGTACTACGATCAGGTTCAACGTGCAATGCATTTCACACAGTGATTGTTTTTCATTTATCACAACAATACTTATACTAAGTCCAATTTGGTTCAATTCCTAATAGTCGGCAGTGATTTTTTTTTAATTTGAAATGCCTCGAATATATTTGTCTATCTACATATACGGCGTAAATATTATTCGCTCGATAGTCGTAGTTTGGCACGATTGGCGCAGTGGCTGAGCGATTGGACTGCTGCGTTATGTGTCGCGGGTTCGATCCCCGCACGGAACAAATATTTGTATGGCCTACAGAGTACAGATAGTGGTTTCGGGTCTGGGTGTGTTTGTGTATGTGAGTTGAAATGTTTGTAAACGCACCCACGATACAGGAGAAATTCCTAGTGTGGGGGATAGTTAAAAAAAAAAGTGTATTGAGGTCGTTTGATACAGGGGCCGACGCCCGTCGGGGCTGCGGGTTGTTCGCAAGAGATACCGCGGCCTCGACATGAAGGGCTAAGAAGGAACATGGGTGGTTTTTTTCCCACCACCCAAAAAAAAAAGGTCGTTTGATACACGTAGGCATTTGTTACTGCAGTTTTCGGGTCCAGAGCAACCTCGCCTGCGGTCGGGGTGTGAATTCCGCCTCGAATGCAATAACAAAGTTTGCTCACTTATATCAAAATGTTATCTATCTCTATTGAATTCCGTTTATGCAAAAAAAGCTCCCCAAAATATTTCTGCAAAAAAAGCTCCCCAAAATATTTTTCTACGGCGCCTTTTCGGTTTTACTTCTTTTTAAGTACATTTTAATTTCTATTACAGATATACACCTTAGACACAGAGAACCCTGAAGACTGCGCCTCAAAATTCAAGTCGAACTCCCAAGTGGGTGCCATCATACTCATGGGTATACTCGCTGGCGGGTACAAACAGTACTTGGATAATGTAGCTGATAACGCCAATCATGAGGACACGAGCAAAGGATGTTTATTCAGCTAAAAGGGTTCAGTGGTACTTTTAGTACCAAGTGAGTTTTTACGCTAAAATTATGTTAAGTTGTAGACAATTGTGAGAAAGATATGTAGAAACGATTTTTGGTTAATTTAAGATTTGTCTCAATGTATTACTCTTGGTACCAAGTGAGTTTTTGAACAAAATTGTGTACCTAGATAATTCCGAGGAAGAAATAGTTTATTTATTTTACTATTTATCTTCATGAATTCATGTTGAAATTTTTCTTTTAGTCAAGTTGTGGCTTGTCAACTTTTAAAACATTCGGTCACATATTTGTATACCTAGCAAATCTTAACTCAAAAGCGTTTTAAACAAGTTTTTGTAATGTAAATCAGTTTACAAAAGTTCGTATGCTGAAATGTGCGCAATGCTTCATTTCAAATACTTTTTCGTAAATTTTTGCGTATACCACCAATGGGCTAGTACAAAACTATTTAGTTAGTAATCAAACATGTATAGAGTAATATAAAGAAGATTCAGTGGCATTGCTGTATCGAAAAGGTGCTTTAATAGAAGTCAGATATTACAACAACTATATTTACTGCAGGAAGTGTTTATTAACAAAAGCTTGTATAATATTTGTCAAGCCAATGTGAACACAATCTCCAACTGGTACTTTTAGTACTAATCGCACATTGATAATAACTGAAGTTTGTTAAATATTTGTCAATACAATCTCAAACTGGTACTTTTTAGTGCCAATAGCCATTTAATATAAATGCCTCATGATATTAGTTATTATTACCAGTGTCTAGCCACTAGCATAGCATTTATAAAAGTAACTTTTCTAATACTTCAAAATTTATCGAACAAGCAATTAATTTCCTCTAAGGTTAAATATTTAAAGGGAGCTTTTTTTGAGTTTTTAGCCAAAATTGGTTATTTAAGACACTAGCTGCACTCTGTACTCAGAGACATTTAATGATTACTTAAGCTGTCACGTAGTAAAGGTTTGACATAATTTTGTATGACAAAACTGTCAAAACCTTTACTAAGTGATGGCCTAAGTAATCATTAAAGCTCTCTGAGTGCGGCAGTTGTTTAATTAATATTATCGTTGTGTGCTGTGATTAGTTTTAGTTTGGGGAATTTATAGTTAATTTTGTTATTTACCAACTAAATTTTTTATTAGTTTTGATGTTTAATTGGTGAAGTACAGAATTGTAATACGTGTGATGTGTGTTGGTGAATTACAGAATTGTAAGCCTTTGTATAATTTGTATACAAATTAATTAGTTAATGCTGGCAATATTCGCTTTTTTAGTACCGCCATCGAAAATAATTGTTACAGTGTCGATCGTTATTTTAATTCGACCCATATATCAAATATAGAAAGTTAATGTTACAAACCAAAACTTATTTTAATATTTGTTGGTGCTTTTTAAAGTAAGTATCTTTGTTATTATTTCGCCCCCTAAGACATAGGACTAAAATATAACTGGCGAAAAGGGTACTTGACAAAAAAAATCTAATTAGTCCGTCAGATAGTTTTCCAACCCGTCGGGGCTGCGGCTTGTTCGCAAGAGATACCGCGGCCTCGACATGAAGGGCTAAGAAGGAACATGGGTGGTTTTTAGTCAGTAGAAGTCTGACACTCCCTTTCGCTCTGCCCATGAGCGGGAGGGGTTATTTGATGATTTTCCACCCGCCAAAAAAAAAAGATAGTTTTCAAAAAAATCTTTTTTCACGTAAACAAAAAATGAAGACGATACAGTGCTTCGAAAACTCATTTGACGTCACAACGTGGTACATTTTTACCAGACGACATCTCGAGAATGACGTAATAAGCCCCCACTCATGATCTTTGACACGTTTTATTTTCGTATTTTTTTATTCATTTGATAAAACAAAAAACACGTATCCAATATTTTTCGATAATCTAACTGACGGACTAAACAGAATCATATTTTTTTAGTCATGAAACATCATAATGTGGGTGTACTATTAAGTACAGCTCTGCCTAACCCTTTGGGAATTACAGGCGTGTGTATTTGTCTATGTGACAGATTTAGAGCAAATCTTTATTATTTATCAACATTTGTGGTTTGGCAGAATAGTCGACATCGGCTTTAATTGCCATTAAACAAAAATAGAATAGAACATTTGTGGAAATAAAAGATTGGACTGTGTAATTCGAAAAAGGTCATCGTAAACAATGATTGAATGACAAAATTTAATCAATCAGATATAGATAGGTCTCGTCATTGCGGTACCACTTAGTTTGAATGTTCACAAACAAGAGAAAGAAATAAAACATATTTGTTTGGCCCATGCCACAAATTCACCTAACAAACCATCAAATAAAAAAACTTAAATCTTAACAAACCTATTTTTTACGGCTCGGGACCAAAAAGGCCCAAAAGATGTAATTGGAATCACGATGACGATGACGAACTTACCATAGAGGTCTCTCATAATATTATTTGAGGGTTGCTATGATAAAAATAGCTATTTAAACCTGAACGTAGTTAGAAAACAAGGTTTCAAAGCATTTAGAAGTAGGTCGCTAAGCGACTCAAATTGTATTGATGATGTTTTGTTTATTTATATATTATATAATTATGTATAAATGTTGTACAGTTTGTTATGTTAATAAAATGATCTTGCCATTTATAAGAGTTTGATTTTAAGCCCTCTTTGAATATTAGAAACATCATCTTTTTTTTGGTGTGTGTGAAATCATTAAATAACCCCTCCCGCTCTTGTGCAGAGCGTAAGGGAGTGTCGGACTTGTACTGTCTTAAAACCACCCATGTTCTTTCTTAGCCCTTTATGTCGAGGCCGCGGTATCTCTTGCGAACAACCCGCAGCCCCGACGGGATCTTCCTACCCTTGTCCCATTCTCCAACGGGTATGCGCAAGACGTTATCTGCTTGCATTCTCCTCTGTCAGACATCACAGCATCACTTTCGCCTTTATCTTCCATATCATTCCTCAGACACAATCCATCCATCTTTCCTGGTCTTCCCTCTCTAACCATCGACATTAATATCCAGCACTTTTTAATCACATGCGTTTCATTGCTCTTCATTACATATACATACCAAGATGAACCTTCCTTTAAAAAAACTTCCTTGTCTTGGGGCCCTAAATGGAATGAAAATCATACTTTCATGGGGTCTGGCGCACATTGGCGATAGAGCCAATTTTTTGTTCAAAACTACCTAGAGATCGCAAAAATAAACCAAATGAGACTTTTTTTGGACAGAAATGTTTGTAATTAAATTCTAAAGAGACTGACGAAGCCGGATTTCTAATATTCCTTATATCTAATATCTAAAACTTCATAACCCACTAAAACCAAGGTAAAGCGAGTTTTACCCTGTTCTTTAACCCTTCCAGTCACGCATTTCAACTAGCACTTGTATGGAAGTGCAAATATACGCTTCCGATGTATTTTTCGTCGCTGAAAACGAATCGGTCATAATTTTTTTTTTATATTCAATTCATATGCATTTTTTATAAAAAAAAAAAATACAACCTAATTTCGCAAATCGGGCTTCGTGAATGTCTTTGGAATTTAATTTCAAACATTTCTGTGTAAAAATGGTTTAATTTGGTTAATATTTGAGGTCTCTAGGTGGTTTTGAACATTCTAGCTGTCCCCAATGTGTGGCGGCGGGTTGTGATCACTCAGTGTCTGGCAGTGGAGGACATGAATCATCACACTATTATGATTATCCTTTTTTTTTTTTGGGGTGTGGGAAATCATCAAATAACCCCTCCCGCTCTTGGGCAGAGCGAAAGGGAGTGTCAGACTTCTACTGACTAAAAACCACGCATGTTCCTTCTTCGCCCTTCATGTCGAGGCCGCGGTATCCCTTGCGAACAACCCGCAGCCTATTATGATTATCCCTTACCCCGCTTTCACATTTAGGCTGCCTGTCCACAGAAGCGGAGCGAGGCTGCGGAGCGGAGAAACGGTTAAATATTAACCAATAGGATTGCATACTGGGGCCGGAGCGAAGATTTTATGCAGTCTAATTGGTTAATTTTACCCCGTTTCTCCGCTCCGCAGCCTCGCTCCGCTTCTGTGGACAGGCAGCCTTAGGCGACTTTAGCAGCGCGAGTCTCACGTCTATAAACAAGTACTACGGGGTAGTTACGGTTATTCTTATTTTTTTGTATTATGAATTTATGACTGATTCGTTTTCAGCGACGAAAAATACATCGGAAGCGTATATTTGCACTTCCATACAAGTGCTAGTTGAAATGCGTGACTGAAAGGGTTAAAGAACAGGGTAAAACTCGCTTTACCTTGGTTTTAGTGGGTTATGAAGTTTTAGATTTAAGGAATATTAGAAATCCGGCTTCGTTAGTCTCTTTACAATTTAATTACAAACATTTCTGTCCAAAAAAAAGTCTCATTTGGTTTATTTTTGCGATCTCTAGGTGGTTTTGAACAAAAAATTGGCTCTATCGCCAGTGTGCGCCAGACCCCATGAAAGTATGATTTTCATTCCATTTAGGGCCCCAAGACAAGAAAGTTTTTTTAAAGGAAGGTTCATCTTGGTATGGATATGTAATGAAGAGCAATGAAACGCATGTGACTAAAAAGTGCTGTATATTAATGTCGATGGTTAGAGAGGGAAAGATGGATGGATTGTGTGAGGAATGATATGGAAGATAAAAGACGTAAATGGTGCTGTGATGTCTGACGGAGGAGAATGCAAGGAGATAACGTGTTGCGCCTACCCCTTGGAGAATGGGACAAGGACAGGAAAGTCCCGTCGGGGCTGCGGGTCACGTCGGGGCTGTGGGTTTTACCCGTCGGGGCTGCGGGTTGTTCTCAAAAGATACCCCGGCCTCGGGTCAAAAGAAATTGTAACGTAGAGCGCTCGCTCTGACATTCTGCGAATTTTTCTGGTTTTCTTTATAATGAAAAAAACCTCTGAAATTCAAACCGGGTGTTAAATGCGAGCTCGCTACGCTCGCTCTTGAATCCTGGCTTTTCTTTGTAAGTCGACAAAATTACACCTTGCAGGAATCGACACACAAAATCTAAAACAAGCTCTTTTCAAGAAAATACACCCCCCACCCCCTCGAAAAAACCTGACGTTTAATTTAAGTAAAACTTAACTTAAACTTTCGATTTTCAAAAACAATTCCTAATAGTGATTAACTCATAATAAAATCCCCTATACGTTCCAATAAAATTTTTAGCTACGGCCCGCGATTATGTGACCCTCCCCTCCCCAAAATCGTAGGCTAGGACCGCCCCTGGTCGTGACGGATATCAAATTAATAAAAATTGACGATATCTTCGTCAATTTTTATTAATTAGATATCCGTCACGATCATGAAAAGACGTCACATTACTGTAAAAAATGTACTGAAATGTGATGTCACACGAGTTTTTGAGGCACTGTATCGTCTTCAATTTTAGTTTACTTGAAAAAAAAATAGTTTAATATTTTATGGAAATCTATCTGACGGACTAATTTGATTTTTTGACGTTTACCATAGGGTAGCTAAAAATCTAGCTAGATTTATATGGTATGTATGGTAAGGTGGTGAGTCATTACTTCAGCCATAAAACGTCCACTGCCGGACATAGGCCTCCCCCAGAAGGGAGGGATTTGCCATAATCGCCACGCTAGGCAGGCGGGTTGGCGATCGCAGTATGGTTGTTACGAAGGCACAGAGAACGCTGCTGCCCATTATCTGGTAAATCCCTTAGTCGCCTCTTACGACACGAACGGGAAGATATGGGATGGTGCTATTCTTTACGTCCGACACCATACGGAACAGGTGGTAAGTGAAACACAGATATAAAAATAACATTTTCATTTATTTAAGAAAAAAATCATTGGACGTACAAAATACTAAGTATACATTAAATTGTGTGACAACAATAAATTACGAGAGCTAAAATATAATACAATTCTATGGATTACTAAGCGTTAAACCGTGTTGGTACGTGGATGGATCATTACATACCGAGTTTCCTCCGTGCCTCGGAAAGCACGTTAAGCTGTTGGTCCCGGCTGCCATATATAGATCTTTGGCAGTCGTTACAGGTAGTCAGTGACCTGAAATTCTGACATTCAGTCTTACTAAAGAGTATCGTATTACCTAGTATTAACTGGGTTGTGGAGGTCAGATAGGCAGTCGCTCCATGTAAAATACTGGTATTCAGCTGCATCCGGTTAGACTGGAAGCCGACCCCAACATAGTTGGGAAAAGGCTAGGCAGATGATGAGATCCAGAAGTAGTTTTATATGCTACCGCTACATTAACAACTTAGTATGGTTTTACGTCATGAGATATTCTGTGTTCATAAGATAGGATCGCAAAAATTGCTTAGTCATTCTCTTGCCCTAATCCCAATTCATTTGGGGTCGGCGCAGCATGTCTTCTTCTTCCATACTTCTCTGTTTCTCGTCATAGACACCTCCTTTCTAACCATATAATTCTTTACACCGACCATCCATCGTTTTTTTGGTCTACTTCTACTCTTATACCCATCCACATTCATATTCAAAACCTTCCTCACGACATTTTCCTCATTCCTCTGCATCACATGCCCATACCACGACAACCGATTTCCACACAAGTTTTCAGTCACCGGCGACACTTTCTTAATTTTTTCCTGTTGTACTCATTTCTTATTTTATCCATTCGCGTAACACCACACACCTCCCTATGCATTCTCATCTCAGCCAGATGCAAATGCAATGCAAAAAATATTTAGTAATTCATAAAATTGTCTTTTGAAACATCATAAATATTACAAGCCTTGAATTCGCTCTTACTCACATAAGAAGCAATATTTAATTAATAAATGCAACAAGATATCTTTAAACTCCAAATTAACAGAGTGATAACATCACGCCTGTAATGCCCGAAAGGTTAGGCAGAGGTGTACCTAATATCCCGTCGGGGCTGCGGGTTGTTCGAAAGAGATACCGCGGCCTCGGCACAAAGGGCTAAGAAGGAACATGGGTGGTTTTTAGTCAGTTTTTAGTCTGACACTCCCTACCGCTCTGGGTGTGTTAATCCAGGATATATAAACTATCTGTGTACTAAATTTTATTCAAATCCATTCACTAGTTTTTGCGTGAAAGAGTAACAAACATCCATCCATCCATCCATACTTACAAACTTTCGCGTTTATAATGTTAGTAGGATTCGCATTAATTAAAGTTGTGATCATAATCATCTGTGGACAATATGAAACCAAGGAAACTAATAGTTTCTGGGGTAATTATTGTAGATGGCGACTCCTTTCTTTACTGAAGTTGTGCTTGTTCTAACTGTCTCCCCCCTGGCACCACCCTATTACATGTAACTTAAACATAACTGGCGAAATGTGGGTGTACTATTAGGTACACCTCTGCCTAACCCTTCGGGGATTACAGGCGTGATGTTATGTCTATCATTTAATAATAACAAGTTAGCTGCAAGTTTACAGAATATTATTAAGATGCGTTATAAAACTAAGTTATTGTCTTATAATAGAATCTAGAAGTAATAAAATATGACTATTTAATACGTACAATTTAAGTTACTTACTGCGATACTCAGAGATATTTAATGATTACTTAAGCCGTCTCTTAGTAAAGATTTGACATACTTTTGTATGACAAAACTGTCAAAAACTTTACTAAGCGTGGCCTAAGTAATCGTTAAAGCTCTCTGAGTGCGGCAGTTAGTTCGTTAGCCAGTTAATTTTTAATAATTAGCATCTCAATTGACTTGTTAGTCTTTAAATTTTGGCCATTTTTGTGTAACCGGATACAAAAATATTTGAGTTTAATAATGACAAAAGTGCAATAATAATTATTAGGTCAAAGTGATAATTTAGAAAAAGACTGCACGAATATCAATGTTGTTTCGGCATGAGTTAATCAGAAAGTTGGTCCAAAATTAATTTTTAAAAAATCCGACTGTAAGAACTGAAAATTTGGAAACAGACCAATTTAAACTTATGAAAATGGAATGGATCTCGCTCACTTCCAACTTTTATTTAAATTAAAATGTTTGTTTTTAGTTTATTTCAGTTTGTTTCCACTTTTTTATTTCCAAGTTTTTTAGTTTAGTAATGGGAAAGATTTCGTAGCGATTTGTCGTTTCGAATTACATTAAATTAAATTATTAAACAAATAGGGTAGTTAACTAAAAAAATCTAATTAGTCCGTCAGATAGATTTCTAAAAAATATTGGACACGTATTTTTTCTTTTTTCACGTAAACAAACAATGAAGACGATACAGTGCTTTGAAAACTTGTGTGACGTCATATTCTAAGACATTACTAGGACTTTTTACGCGTGAGTGACGTCACAACCCCCCACTCAAATCTTTGACTCGTTTTATCTTCGTCAATTTTTATTGATTTGATAAAACAAAAAATACGTATCCAATATTTTTCGATAATCTAACAGACGGACTAATTAGAATCATTTTTTTTAAAGTCAGTAAACATCACTATTATAAGAATGAAAAATGATGATGAATCATCTTTGTTGTGGACTTCGAATCTAAACTGTTTTATTACCAGCGAATTCTCCCAGTAAGAGAGCCATATTACAGTATAAAAATCCAGTCAAAACCATCACCTAATCATCACCATCACCAGCCAAAGCCGCGAACTTATTCGCCATAGCCGTAGTCTCTTCATCATCACTGCTGTCTGACCCTTCATCACCGCTGTCTGACTGTCTCTCACCCTCGGAGTCTGAGGTGACAACCTCTTCCGTCTTCGTGGTGTCGGTTAGCGCTTGTACCCAGCAGATGTATTTTATTTCGTCGCAAGTTTCGTATTTTTCTGTGGATAAAAAAAACAGATTTTTTTTGAGTGGCGGCTATTATGCGTAGAATTGGAGTAAATGACAAGAGGAAAAATTTTGAGGGTTTTTTTTTTTGTGGGTGAATAATCTTGTTTTCAATATAACGCACTCAAATTATTGTTCTGGACCATAAGTATAGTTCACGTCAAATAACTTTGCCCCTCTGAAGTTAACCATTTGCAAAGATCGCGCAAGTGCAGTCACGTAGATAATTATTTGAACAAAATAAATACATATTGTTAAAAGAAAACATAGTTTTATAATGCTATAATGCCCGCCCCCATGACTCGCGCATGCGCAGTTGCAGTTTTGTTCGTAATTTTGACTGCTGCGCAGCCACTCGTAGCCAACTTCAGAGGGGCACAGTTATTTGACGCGAGGTGTACCTGCAAACCTTTCAGTTACAGAGATATCGAGGTAAAAATTCAAAATTTTCCAACTAGATTTTTTTAATACTTGTTTTTAAGGTTATAACAACCACGTCACAGGTATAACAATCACGTTCAAAAATATAAATTATTTATATAATTATTATTTATTTAATATACAGGGTGGTGCCGACAATACAACAATAAATGAAACCACTGGTAGTTCTAGTTCATAGGAATATTATTAAACTATCAAATAAAACTTAACACCAAAATAAAAAAAAAAACAATAAAACTAAGTAGCATAAAACTGTAAACGAAATACATTACAATTTACAAACAAATATTGATTTACTAACCTTAGGAATAATTTGCACCGATTAACGAGTGGAAATAAAATGTAACAAACGAATTTGGCGAGGATATTTAGGTAGTTTATTGTCGTATCGTCGGCACCACAACGGTGTTAAGATTAATTTGATAGTTTAAAAATGTTCCTATGAACTAGAACTACCAGTGGTTTAATTTACTGTCGTATGGTCGGCACCATCCTGTATATTCAATTTTGATTTTCGAAATATTCAAAGCATCCATCAGCACAATATTTAGTGTTACTTTGAGTTTCACAGTAAAACTTGATTGTGATTTTACGCCCCAAAAAGAAGTCTATTCCCAACAATATTTTTTGCGTGGAGTTAATTAGTTTGGTAAACCGATGAACATCGTGAGAGTCGCGGGCAACCGGTGGATGCAAACGGGAGGTTGCCGTTCTTTATGGCGTTCTATGGGGAGGCCTTTGTCCAGCAGTGGACGTCTTACGGCTGATGGTGATGAATGCTTGGCTGACGGCTTCGAGAAGGATCTGTTTACATACACTAAACTTACCTCTAAGCTCTGCGTATCCGGGCGGACGTAGCCACAAACAGATCCTGCCGTCGAGGGCCATCCTTAGCAAAGCGTTAGCCGCTCTGTACGTATCTAACCTGTAATGAGAACATTTATTTATTAGCAGAGAAGGAACTATATAATACTCTCAGCCTATAATGTTCCCACTGTTGGGACACAGCCTGTGTCCCCCCAGGAGGAGTCCTATGTCACACAGGAATCCTCTCTATGAGAGCGAATGGGCGTTAATCCACCAGTCCGGGTTGGTAGATATCTACATAAATTAATTTTCCCTGCCTGGGTTCGAACCCACAACTTGCTGCTCGTAAGTCGGGGCCGCCATCACTGCGCCTCCGCTTCTAATGCATAACTATGTCGGATGTTTTTTGAAGATAATGGATATTTTTTCTAAAATCAGCATATCAGACATTTTTTGAGCGTGTTTCTCTAATTTTAACGGATACGGGAATTTCAGCGCAAAAAAGTGCTAACCGCCAAAAAATCTTAACAAAAAAAATATTTTATCAAAGAAATTAAATAAAAAAAAGCATTATTTTGTAGTACCTATGTATTATAAATGTACTTCTTATAGTATTATGTTGCATATTTTAGCACTTTAACTGTATATTTCGTCGTTTTTAAGTTTATTTTTTTATATGAAATGGGCGTACTCTTGACCTCAATCTTGTCCTAAGAGCAGAGATGAGGTCGACGATGGAACGAGCTTACCCAGAAGAAGCCTATTTACTGGCGACTTAAATAGATTGGGGTTATATGAACTCGGGAAAACCGACTCAGGCAGGGAGTTCCACTCTTTGGCTGTGCGCATAATAAAAGTTGTTGCATAAAATATGTTTTTTTCTGTGTAGTTTTAAAGTTTGAAGAATTGTGATAAGTGTTACCTAGCAGCCTTTGCAGTCAAATAGCTCCTCTTCTTGGCCCACCCATCACATATGTCTCGTGGAGTCCAAGTATTCTCACCGTCGGGGTGCTGCATCCTCAGGAGTTTTGGGAGGTCCATTCGTTCAGCTAGGTACCTGAAAATAAAGACGGAATTATAATGTAAAATCTGAAAATAATAGGGAAAAAAACAGAGGTAAAAGGCGCCAGACTTCTAGAATCCAGTATCATGGATTACACAATTCCCCTTTTTTTTGAAGAGTGGGAAATCTTCAAATGACTCCTCCCGTCCTAGCAGAGCGGTAGGGAGTGTCAGACTTCTACTGACAAAAAACCACCCATGTTCCTTCTTATCTCTTTCTAACAACCCGCAGCCCCGACGGGAGTATGGTTAACTTCAATATAACTAACCTTATAGTAGTATAGTGCTCCCTAAGCTGCGCTATGGGGTAGGATCCCATGAGTATTTGTATGGGACGCGGCACTGTGGATGGGAACACCAGCCCGGGACAGTCGCATAGACGTACCTGAAGAGAAAAGGGTACATAATTATGGTTGTGTAGTCATTAGCTCGTTTTAATCTTAATTAAGATATTTTCGAGTTGTGAAAAATAAAATCACTTGGGTTCATTATTTTGGCAATTTTGTTTTCCCCTAAGAGGAGAGCGGTAGGGAATGTCAGACTTCTACTAACAAAAAAAAACCACTCATGTCTCCATCTTCTTAGCCGTTTGTGTCGAGGCCGCGGTGTCTCTTTCGAAAAACCCGCAGCCCTGACGGGAAACATGACGCCCATACACAGCGGCAGGCGAGCTAACCTTCACGGATGACTCCATTCGAGCAGGTGGCCTAACATCAGCGGTTTGCCCTTTTTTGTAAGTGGAAAAATCCCTATGGAAACCCTCCGCTTGCTCCCAATGGGGGGTTTGTTCTGATCCTACTACATCCATATGTCGGAGCCCGGCAGATACATGGACAAGTGACGTTACTCCAGCAGGTAGCCTTATTAAACCATAAGAAGCCTCATTTCATCAAAAGAAGCCTAATTCAATCAGGAGAAGCCCAATTCCATCATACGAAGCCTAATTCCATCAATGCAGCCTAATTCCATCATAAGAAGCCTAAATCCATCAGCAGCTGCCTAATTCCAGCAGTTGAGCCAACTCACCTGCGGCGTCAAGTAGATGGTCTGAAGCGCTTGGTATGTCGCGGTGTGCTTACACGGAGACCACGCAGTGACCCATCAGAGCGTTCAGCAGCGATGACTTCCCAACGTCGCCGTCGGGCTGACTAGCAAGTGACCCGACATCAACGGTGGACTTAATTCTAGCAGAAGTAGCCTAATTCTATCATAAGGAGCCTAGTTCCATCAGAAGCAGCCTAATTCCATAATAAGGAGCCTAATTCTAGCAGAAGCAACCTAATTCCATCATAAGGAGCCAAATTCCATCAGAAGCTGCCTAATTCCATCATAATGAGCCAAATTCCATCAGAAGCAACCTAATTTCATCATAAGGGGCCTAATTCCATCAGGAGCACCCTAATTCCATCATAAGGAGCCTAATTCCAGCAGAAAAAGCCTAAATACAACAGAAGGAGCCAAATCACAACAGAAGAAGCCTCATTACGACAGAAGAAGCCTAATTACAACAGAAGAAGCCTAATTACAACAGAAGAAGCCTAATTACAACAGAAAAACTTTAATTACAACAGAAGAAGCCTAATTGAAACATAAGAAGCCTAATTACAACAGAAGAAGCCTAATTACAACAGAAGAAGCCTAATTACAACAGAAGAAGCCTAATTACAACAGTAGAAGCCTAATTACAACAGAAGAAGCCTATGTACAACATAAGAAGCCTAATTACAACAGAAGAAGCCTAATTACAACAGAAGAAGTCTAATTACAACAGAAGAAGCCTAATTACAACAGAAGAAGCCCGATTTTTGACGGTACGGTTGGCGCAGTGGCTGACCGATTGGACTGCTGCGCTGCGTGTCGCGGGTTCGATTCCCGCACCGTATTTGTGTATGTGAGTTTAAATGTTTGTGAACGCACCTACGATACAGGAGAAATTCCTAGTGTGGGGCAACGTTTTTTAAAAACACAACAGAAGTAGCCTAATTCCAGCAGTTGAGTCAACTCACCTGCGGCGTCAAGTAGATGGTCTGGAAGTGCTTGGTATGACCTGGTGTACGAGACACGGAGACCACGCAGCGACCCATCAGAGCGTTCAGCAGCGAGGACTTCCCAACGTTGGGCTGACCGACGCAACCTATTGACAGCACCCCGTTCTTGTAGCGCTCGTGTGTGTAGTATGATGTGTCTGCCTTCTCGAGGATCGTTTCACCTGAGGAATGAGGAAGAGTAAATAAAAAATTTTAAAATTACGATAAGCATCTGCCTAGTCTTCCAGTCTGACCGGATGCAGCTCATCGTCATCTGCCTAGCCTTTTCCCAACTATGTTAAGGTCGGCTTCCAGTCTAACCGGATGCAGTTGAGTACCAGTCTTTTACATGGAGCGACTGCCTATCTGACAGTTAATACTGGGTAATACGATACCTTTTGGTAAGACTGGTTGTCAGACTTTCAGGTCACTGACTACCCGTAACGACTGCCAAAGATCTATATAGGGTGTAAAAGTACCCTTAACGCAAACGAAGGGTACTTGTTCTCCCCACTACTGCGATTATTTTTTTTGTTCTAGACCATACCTGGGAACCCCCTAGTTACGGAGATATTGGGGGTCAAAGTTTCAAATTTTTCACAGCTGTTTTTGTAAATACTAGTTTTTCAAGTTATAACTTACTTAAATTACCTCCATGACCCGTTTACTATTCAAAGCATCCACTAGCACAATGTTTTAACAGTGCTGCATCGAGTTTTACCGTAAAATGGGATTTTTGACCCCAAAAAAAGTCGTTTCCCAGCAAAAATTTTTGCGCAGGGGTACTTAGTTTGATGTACAGAATGCTTGGTTGACGGCTGTGTGATGGGTTGATTTACACCCTGTATATTCCTCCATTACTTACCAACTTCAGCGCCCTCATCATAATCAAACTCCACATTGGTCTCCTCCTGAATCTTCTTCTCCCAAGAAGAGAGATCCACCTCCCCATTCACTATCTCCTTGCAAGCTTCTAATATCTTAGTGGCGCCCTCTGCACACATCTTCTGCTTGCCTTTGCGACGACGGACTTGAAGACCTTTAAGAAATTGACTTAGTAGGTTAGGTGAGCAGAGTTGAGTAATTGAGGAAGAATGAATGTCGTTTAGGGCAATGCGGAACAGGGTGAAGTTTTTCACCCCCTATCGAAAATGGAGGATCCTTCGAAATCGCGCATGACGAGAACCTCGTGAAAGCCGAGAAAGATAAGCAAATCAAGTATCTTGACTTGGTTCACAAGTTTGTCCACATGTGGGGTGTGAACTCAGCGATTATTGTACCGATAAAATTTTCAGCCAATGGCTTAATTGCCAAGAGCCTGGACCAACACAAGGCTCTCATTAGGCAGCTGGATTGAATTGTTTTTTGTCGTTACTGTGGAGACTTTTACCGTGCACATCTTGCTACATCGTCCTCCCATAACATACCATCTCAACATGAATGACGCGGACGTAACCAAGGTTTAGTAACAATTTATTCTGATTTAAAAGAGTGCCCATGGAGTTTCTTATCGTTCTTCTCCATAAATGGATCTTTTTGACTTTGGAATGGGCGACTACAGTACTTTCACAATTATTATGCCTTGTGACTGGGACTGTAGCTTATTTTGTGTTGTGTTATGTTTTTATTGTTGTACAATAGGGTATTTCACCAAAAAATGTAGTTAGTCCGTCAGATTGCAGTGCAAATCAAGATCAAAATCAAAGCATTTATTTTAAGTAGTTAAAATAAATGCGTTTGTATTTGTGATTTTAATCATTATTATTTATTACTCAGTAAATAAACATTTGTTATTGCCGCGAATCTTATTTTATTTAACATACGACTTGACACTGATCGGGAAATTGCAAAAAAAAACCTAAGAAAATTCGAATTTCGCGGGCTACCGCATCAATCACCCTTAACGTGCTTTCTGAAGCAGGAGGAAACTCTGTATGTAATAAAGATAATGAAAAAAACATTCACTCACCTGCTTTATCACTAGTAGCCCCTCTCAAATTATAAGCCGGAACCGACGTAAAATACAGCACCCTTAACGCCGGATATGACGTAGTTAGAAACTGTTTCCACGCGGCGACGACAGAGGGCGGTACTAGGTCTATCTTGTTCAGAACTAACACCATGTGCTTGTTCTGTGTCTGTATGTATGTGTACAGCGAGGGGGGAAACATCATACCCTGAAAGTGAGGGGAGAAAAGATAAATAATTAGTGCGGCCGAAAGTTAAGCGACGCTTGCCGAGGTCGTCCTGTGGATGGGTGACCCAAATGAGTCGAAAGTTAAGCAACGTTTCCCGAGTTCGGGTCGTGGATTGAGGTTCCATTAAACATCGAAGGTGATGAGTTTTTTCTCTCTTACTTAGGCCCCTCGTCCACGACTTTACGTAGCGATGCTGCCGCGCGTTCACGAAACGCGCGGTAGCATCGCCACTATTTTTTTTTTGTTTTTTTGACTTTGCCTTTTTTTTTTTTATGGTGGGTGGAAAATCATCAAATAACCCCTCCCGCTTTTGGGCAGAGCGGGTGGGAGTGTCAGACTTCTACTGACTAAAAACCACCCATGTTCCTTCTTAGCCCTTCATGTCGAGGCTGCGGTATCTCTTGCGAACACCCGCAGCCCCGACGGGCTTTTAACTTTGCCTCACACTAGGAATTTCTCCTGTATCGTGGGGGCGTTCACAAACATTAAACTCACATACACAAATACCCAGACCCGAAACAATTATCCGTAGGCCATACAAATATTTGTTCCGTGCGGGGATCGAACCCGCGACACGTAGCGCAGCAGCCAACTGCTTGAGTCACTGCGCCAACCGTGTCATCAAAATGTCTAATGCGCGTTTGTTTTGTGGGCGAAAGCAAACAGCTAGCGAAAGCATCGTGAATGTATCGATGCGAACGCGCGACAGCATCGCTACAAAAAGTCGCCGTGAGCGAGGCACCTTTTTTTTTTATGGTGGGTGGAAAATCATCAAATAACCCCTCCCGCTCTTGGGCAGAGCGAAAGGGAGTGTCAGACTTCTACTGACTAAAAACCACCCATGTTCCTTCTTAGCCCTTCATGTCGAGGCCGCGGTATCTCTTGCGAACAACCCGCAGCCCCGACGGGCGTCGGCCCTTACGAGCCCCTTCCATGTTGCTGACATTGAGGCGCGCGTGGAACACGAACGCGCTGTCGACACGGCCTGTCGTCGTCATAAGACGGACGGACGGCTCACTAGCCCATCACTCACCGTCCACAGGCCCGCGTCTACGGTGGCCGGAAGCCATCACGTGGCCCCCGACGCCCGGAGCGCCTCCCTTGCGGCTGGGACGAGAGGTTCTCTCCCTCTCACGTTCCGCCACCTCCTTCGCTAGCATGTGAGCGAGGCACCTTAGATAGTAACTAAACTAATCGCTGTCATTGAACCACAAAAAAACGTAATTCCTAGTCTGCGAAATAATAAACCGGATATCCTGTCCGGTTCTGGGTTTGATTCCCAGGTCCGGCAACCCATTTATTATGTATATCAAGAACTTATGTAAAAAAACCTATATTCTTGCAAATAAATCATTCATTCATTCATTCAAAGTGTTATTGCTATTCCCTGTGTAGGCACAAAATATTTTATTTTTTTATATACTCACGGCATATCTGACATCTACGATAAGCAGCAATATGTCACACATCTCTAGCACGCGCCACAGTTGTCTCCAAGTCTCCAGGTTCAACTCGAAGTAGGACATGTCCTTCCAATGTTCTGAAGCTTGGAGTGTGTCTACGTAGTTCTGTGAACAAAATAGACAAGTTGTTTTTAACCGACTTATAAAATGGCCTTAGAGTGAAAACCTCGGGAATGCATTTTTCTTCATGCAACGCACATCCTAGTCTTAACTAATTTGTTCATTCAATATAATAATATATATTTCATATTAATTAATAAAAACTTTTTGGCAAAAAATAAAACCGACTTCAAAAACACCAAAAAGTGAAAAATAAACTTCTGAAGAAAAATCAGCTTCTGAAGTCGGTGACATTTGTTTGTTTGATTTCGTTTTTTTGCCACCGACTTCAGAAGCTGATTTTTCTTCAGAAGTTTATTTTTCACTTTTTGGTGTTTTTGAAGTCGGTTTTATTTTTTGCCAAAAAGTTATTTATTTTTCCAAATCAAATCAAATCAAATCAAATCAAATCAAAAGTCATTTATTCAAACTAGGCTGATAATCAGCACTTTTCGAACGTCAAAATTTACTTTACTTTACTTTACTCATTTACAAGTGACAGTCCCCCAAAACGCCCACCCTTCGACACTTCCTAGTGTTTTTTGCTGGAAAGAAGAAGTGGCGGAACAAACTCCCCAGCAACACATCTGTCTGTTTGGTTAGAAGAACCAGACTCGATACAATAGAAAGGTGTAACTTAATATTACGATTGATTACAGACACAAGTCAAAAATAAAAATGTATATAATAATAAAAACATAAAAAAGACATAACATGTCAGTAAACTAATTTTGGAGAAAGAACATAAATAACAAACAAACAAACATTGTCTTGTGTTCAACTCAGCGACCAACTATTCCTATCATTTAAGTAGTCGTTAATGGAATAGTAAGCTTTTAAACAAAGATTAGATTTTACTTTGGCTTTAAATGCATTAAATGGCAAGTCTAGAAAAGAAGATGGCAATTTGTTATAAAATGTTATACCGAGCCCTACGAATGAATTATGAACTTTGTGAAGCCGGTGAAAAGGAGCGCGTAGTTTATGCTTATTTCTAGTGTTAAAATTGTGAATATTTATCCATTTTTAGTTGTTCCCAAACAAATAATAGGTTTTATTTATCCCCAATAAATGGAACATTACATAATATCTTACTGTCCAAATCTGGGTGTACACATCTGCGTACCCCCTCAGATCATACAGGCGTGATGTTACGTCATGATGTTGTATAAACAATAAACATCCAAGCGATTGCAGCAATCACGACAGATTTGCCGTCTATTTTTGAAGAGTTCTATTGTATATCTCCGAAGATCAGGATCAGATCTTCACCAAATTTAAATGGGACCACCTCAGGAGTACACTCTTTCAAATAAAAAAAGAATTTTGAGAATCGGTTCACAAATGGAGGAGAAATCAGGTAACATACATAAAAAAAATACATACACACGAACATATAACCTCCTCCTTTTTTGAAGTCGGTTAAAAATACACCTTACAAGCACCTTGTTGCAGCACGCAGTTTTTGCTTCCTCTTTAAAAGTTACTTCTTTTACACTTACGAGGTTTTACTTTAAGGCGTCTGCAGAACTATATAAATAAATGAATTAAAGTGTCTGTTTGTAATATTTCAAACTAACAGATTTGTATAGAATGCATATGAAAGTACACGCAAGTATGTAAAATACTATGGTCCATATAAGAAAGAGAAACTTTTTTTACATTTTTGTCTATCTGTCTGTTAGTTCCGGCTACACAGAACAGCTGGACCGATTTTGACGGGACTTTTAGCTGATGTTATAAGGAGAAAAGATCCGCTGGATGCGAGACGCACGGGTACGGTCAATGTGGCGACACCTGGGAGAGGCCAATGTCACCGTCGCCACTCCAAAACTCATGGGCCATCCGTTCTGCCAGCAATGTGCCCTGCCCTGCCACTTAAGATTGACAATTCTTCGGGCTACGTCGGTAACCGTCTCTTGCTGATGCAATAACGATAATCAGAACAGAGTCCTCTCTATTGCCTTTTTGGTGACTTTGAGCTTTCTGATGAGGTCCATTGTGAGGTCCACTTCAACTTGTCTATACATACAGATGTAAAAGTCCCAGAGAGCTGTATATTAGAACGGCTGCTTACCTTAAAATACCTCTGTTCCTGAGCGTCCAGTTGGGCAGGGCTCATGTTGAAGTCCCACGGCGGTCTCTTGGGGAACGACAGGTCGGTCGGGAAATAGTCCACTGGGTTCACTTCTAGGGCCTTCTCTGGCACCGGCTTTAGTTCTTTTCTGTGGGAAATGATGGTAGCTGGTCGTTTTAGAAATTAATTAACATTCTGTATTATGAACTTCATGTCTACATTTTTCGAAGACTCGAAAGGGTTACTCATCATCTGCCAAGCCTTTTCCCAACTATGTTGGGGTCGGCTTCCAGTCTAACCGGATGCAGCTGAATACCAGTATTTTACATGGAGCGACTGCCTATCTGACCTCCATAACCCAGTTAATACTAGGTAATACGATACTCTGGTAAGACTGGATGTCAGAATTTCAGGTCACTGACTACCTGTAACGACTGCCAAAGGTCTATATATGGCAGCCGGGACCAACAGCTTAACGTGCTTTCCGAGGCACGGAGGAAACTCGGTCTGTCAGGCGATCACCACAGACCGACCTTTGCAAGCACAGTTTTACCTAAAGATCGACCCGAGTGGCAGTTCTTATTAAGCCACGAGCTCCTCCACGAGTAACTCGAAAGGGTTACTATGGGGCGAAATGAGGGTATTTCAAGTAGGGTTGTGGGAAGCGACAGTTATTATTAAGCCACGAGTTCCTCCACAAACTGCTTAGGGGGCGTCCAAAAATTGCGTGAAGGTTAAGGCAATGGTCCGACCGCCGACGATGAACGAGAAACGAGTAGAACTAGAAACTATAAACGAGTTAGCGATCAGCGGGAAGCGAGTGTGTAGTTTCGATAGTTTTGTCGCTGGGCTATAAGCGAGTGTGCAACTGCGACGAGCGATTACTCGCGCCACTCGCCTGAACTCACTGTACTGTTTTCTAGAAAATCGTCTTTTTTTCCCTCTCATTTTCTTCCGTTTTTTCAGAGTTGCCACTGTCACTACACAAAAACTATCGTTAAGGTGAATGCTCCAAAAATCATCAATACAAGCCTCCAAGTTCATAAAGGTGCAGGAACTTGAAAAAGTCATTTTTGCACCTTTATGAACTTGGAGGCTTGTATTGATGATTTTGATGATTATAATTCTGTAAGTACATACGTCTTACAGCCGCAATTAATATTCTAATCAACATACAAACTAACACTGACCTGCAAATTGCAAAAAACGTAAAAAAAATTGAATTTCGCGGGCTAGTTGGAGCATTCACCTTAAATACATTGTATCATCGTCGTCGTCTGAGCTAGACAACAATGAGAGTAGCAATGATTTGTTGGTATCCATACGTCTACTTTCAATGCCGCACTGTAAAGAAATGATCAAGCGAGCGAGCATCGCTGAATGAGTTTATTTTTCTAGTAAAGCGAGTCGTAGCCGGCAGTGTGAACAGTCAGAGAGTAACTTTTAATATATGCATCTCTTTCGTTTACACGGAATGTACATTTATTGTGCGTTTCTTGAGAGAGAAAATCTACGATAGTTAGTCGTTTTCTCGCCGGTGGTCGGACCACTGCCAAAGACCGGTGAGTAATGGGCTAGCTCACCGTCCATCCACGACTAGTTAAAACTAGTTTATCCTAGGCCAAAACCGTTTTATTATATCAGGATACTCGAACCCAAACAAAGGCCGGCCGCTACCATGGGACCGCTCGCTGCGCTCGCTCGCGTCTCGCGTGGTTGGTCAGTTCTGTTCAGTTCTAACCTAACCCATTTTTCTCTATACTCGTTATTTCGTGACTACTCCCAGTTTGGCCTGAAATCGGGATTGGCCGATAACATATAAGATGAAGCCATGAAGGTTCAATATACTCACAATGCATCCTCCTTCTTCATTCTCAGCTCATCTTCCGTCTCCCGGTAGAACTTCAGAGCATATCGGTTGGTATCCCTGCCACCGCCCTTCCCACGAGCTGGTTGGTAGTTCACCGACACCACATCATAGGCTGTTGTGGCTCCATTAGCTGTAATAGGTACGGTGGTGGTTGGAACAATGTCAGCATCATCTGCCTAAGCATAAGCATCATCAGGGTAGAATGTTCCCACTGCAGGGACTCAGGCCTCCTCTTTAGGAGAGGGATAGGCTATAATCCACCACGCGGAAGGCGGGACAATCCAGTGTGGGTTGGGAGAAGTCACACGTCTTCGAATTTTTGGTTCTAGGACATGATTTTTTTCCTTCACCGTTTTGAAAGCAGGGGGAGATGAAATAAATGTAAAATGACACTAAGTAATGCGACTGAGCGGGAGGAGTCATTTCATGATTTTCCAACCCCCCAAAACAAAAAGGGCTCCTGTAAAGGCTGCGGGTTCTTCGAGGCTGCAGGTTCTTCAAAAGAGATACCGCGGCCTCGACACAAAGGGCTAGAATGGAACATGGGTGGTTTTTAGTCAGTAGAGGTCATTTGATGATTTCTATCCTTCAAAAAAAAGGGCTCTAAAGGCTGCGGGTTCTTCGAGGCTGCGGGTTGTTCGAAAGAGATACCGCGGCCCGGCACCAGGGCTAAGAAGGAACATTGGTAGTTTTTAGTCAGTAGAAGTCTGACACTCCCTTTCGCTCTACCCAAGAGCGGGAGAGGTTACTTGATGATATTCCACACGCCAAAAAAAAAGGGCTCCTCTAAACACTGCGGGTTCTTCGAAAGAGATACCGCGGCCTCGACATGCAGGGCTAAGAAGGAACATTGGTGGTTTTTAGTCAGTAGAGGTCTGACACTCCCTACCGCTCTGCCCAGAGCGGGAGGAGTCATTTGATGATTTCCCACCCTCCAAGGGCTCCTTTAAAATAAATCGTCATTACCAGAGAACTAGAACTTCACAACAAATCCCAAGAATACCTACTGCACATCAGCAGGGTCTGGTTCTGCTTCTTGCCCTGCAACTGTTGCTTCTTGGCCTTCCCACTGAACGGGGTCTTCCGCCGGGCTTGCGGCATCTTGTATTAAATGCTACAAAATAAATAACACATAATAAATAATATTATACAATGAGGCAACGATAATTTATTTTCTACTAGCTGATGCCCGCGGCTTCGCCCGCGTGGATGTCGGTCAAATTATATTCTAAAACCTTCCTCTTGAATCATTCAAAAAAACCACTTCAAAATCCGTTGCGTAGTTTTAAAGATTTAAGCATACATAGGGACGGACAGACAGCGACTTTGTTTTATACTATGTAGCGATTTTTCTCTCTTTTTATCTGCTATCAGCTCATCAGCCATAATCAGATGTGTTCTGGGGGCAGGAAATTTAGGAGCAGTTCCATTGAGTTGCCCTAATTATTGATAATGAACTTTTTAGTCCCTCTGGTCAAGCGAGAGGATATCCCATCTCTAAGGCGTTTTAAAGTGCTTTCAGTGCGACGCATCTGTCTGTGTCTGTTCGCGATAAACTCAAAAACTACTGCACTGATTTCCATGCTATTTTTACCAAGGAAGGTTTTAGTATATAATTATACGCGGACGAAGCCGCGGGCATCAGATAGTCAGGTATAATTTGCACTAATTCGCATTTGGAAATAAAATATAAGGAATGAAATTAGAGTAGGTTTTTTTAAATGACATGTGTTTATATTGATGCGAGGGTCATTAACCTGTCGGTAGCAGGCTATATTTTTTACATGATACAGTAGATTACTACTGTTTCAAATGATGTGTGTAAAAAATGATGAAAATGAAAAAGATTATCGTGTCGCTAATAAAACTACCGGACATACTCAATTTAATTTTTGCATGACACACAGTTTTAATTTATTGTAGTATTGTTGTCGCCATCCTGTATAGAAACATTACACCAAATATCTACATGATCTGAGTTCTGTACTAGTAGTCAATTCCTAGTAGTTCCCGATTGTATCTCAACTGCTGAGAAATTCTTAAAAGAAAAGCTGGATTTCATTACCAAACCTAGGAATCGGCACTGACGGCACGGTTGGCGCAGTGGCTAAGCGATTGGACTGCTGCGCTGCGTGTCGAGGGTTCGATCCCCGCACAACACAAATATGTATTGTATGGCCTGCAGATAGTTGTTTCGGGTCTGGGTATTTGTGTATGTGACTTTATATGTTTGTGAACGCACCCACGTTGCAGGAGAAAATCCTAGTGTGGGGCAACGTTTTTAAACAACAACAAAAAAAACCAAATCTAGTATCCTACTGAGCAAAATTGAAAACAAAAGTTATCGAAGTGATAACTTTTTATGGGAGGGTAAACCGCTTCATCACGTAACACGTTACAGCACCAGTCTGCCTGGCTTCCCTTTCTCTCACGCATACGGCTGCGGTAGGCAGGGTCCTCCTCTCTCAGTCTAACCCACAGCGCTAGCCATATTTCGTATTAAAACAGTGGTTGTCACTGTACGTCATAATAGATTAGTTTAAGTTATCACTTTTGTTGGGCATCCTGAGTCACACACGTTTTTTTGTTGTTTTTTGCTAATCTCATATTGTTGACTTGCTGCATACTCTGGTGCAAATTGTAAGTGCAGCAACTATCTGTATAGAGGCTGCATAATACCAAAACCAAATGTTGCACTAATAATATTTACTTATTCCAATCATATTAACATGTTTGTAGCAATAAAGCAATCCAGTTAATATTTGAAATAAAGACTGCGGGAATGAACAGACCCTGAGGTACTTGTTCTTATAGTAAAAATATAATTGAGTTAATAATTATCATCATCATTTCAGCCTGAAATCACCCACTGCTGGGTATAGGCCTCCCCTTTTTTCTGCCACTCCTTTCTGATCTGTGCGTCCCTCATCCATCTGCTTCCCGCGCTCCTGACAATATCGTCGACCCAACGTTAATAATTATATTGATCTTAATTAATTTCCATTAAGTTTATAGTTTTATAGGCATGGGTGGCAGATAGAATAAGTTTCATCGAGATTTCATACAGAAACGCCCCTCGCCGCACAACTCAAACACGCAAAAGAATAAAAAAACAAAACCAAGTTAATAAACCAGTTTTAACCGAGCCAGGACGACTAGTTTAACCTGCGGTAAGAGTAAACCGCCTATTTTAACATAAGGTATTAGTAGGTTTTTTGTTAATTCAATCAATATTAATTCCAGTTGTTTAAAAAAAACAATGTAATAGTACTGAAAAATAACGTTTAACACCGGCAAAACGTGAGATAGGGAACCGAAAAATAACTGTTTATTAACCACGTTTCTGATAAAAACCATTAAGATATTCTTGGTTCATTATTTTGAGTAACTTTTACGATATAGATCTTAAGAAAATGTGTTAATTATAATAATTACATGAAGTTACTACAGAAAAATACTTCATCTACTAACTGCGACATGCGGTCTGGAAATTCTAGTTTTCTGTAGGAATTACATAAAAAATAGATGAAAATTGTACCTGTAACCCTCTGGTGGAGCAGCCGAATTATTTTTTAGATTCAGTAGTGTTACAAAAACGAAATAATTCCAGAATTTTCAAGCAAAATCTGCAATCCGCCGTCTTCAATTCTTGACTGAATGTTCCGGACAGTTCCGGTCTTTGTGTAAAAGTGTTTTCTTTCCTTCTCTCTGAAACATAACATAACAGTACTGTTTAGAAGGGGATACCATACCAAATCAATGCTTAAAAATACGGATAATGGAACGTGCTAAATGACAGTTGGTTCTTGGCGTATTCTATCCATCATCTAAATTGTCAATACTTATTTGGAGAACTAAAATAAATATTTAGCTTGCTTGTATTGAATAGTAACCAAAGTAGAACTTCATAGCGACTTATTAAGAAGAAAATATAATGAACTAAAAGACACTGTTCATCATTTTGCATCAAAAAGAGACCGGTTTTAACTTTGATCTATACCCTAATTATTTTGGTTTTTAAATTGCATTTGTTTTGAGCTTTTGAATCTGATTCTAATACGCTTTTTTTTGCGTCAAATGTCAATGTCAAACTTTAAAATAAGGTTTTTTAGGGTAGGGACGTTATTTTACTTGCAAAGACAATACTTTTTATAAAATAATCAGATTCGAAACCAATACGTGAAAGTATTTTTTGGTAAAAATTCACTGAATGATAGTATGATTACAATACATCTTGCAAAGTATATGCAAAACGGAATATAACCTCATGAGCAGAAAACTTCAGTGTCAAGTCAACAATAAAAACCCAATATCTTAACCTAAAAAACGCGTCAAACAAACAGAAGCGAACACTATTTATTTATCTAAAAACAAAGTTTAAATAGAGTTCAATTGCAAAAATGTTGCCTTTATCACTGCTCCGTACTGCTCAAAACCATCCAATGCTGGTAGAATTAAAAAATGGCGAGACTTATAACGGGCATCTTGTAAGTTGTGATAACTGGATGAATATAAATCTTAGAGAAGTTATCTGTACGTCCAGAGACGGTGACAAGTTCTGGAGGATGCCCGAGTGTTATATCCGAGGCAGCACTATCAAATATTTGCGTATTCCTGACGAGGTCATCGATATGGTAAAGGAAGAGACACAGGTATGTTTTGTTTAATTTTCACGTTTTAATCTTCATAGAGGCAGTATTGCAGCATATTTGATGCCTAAACTGGTGATTATTTTCCTTTATGTGAAGAAATCAAATAATTTATCTGACAATTAATCAGCTAACCATTAGAAATATGTTGCAATATTGTCTATTTCTTTTCCATTGAAGCTAGACTCATCAATGAGTGTTCCATGTCTCAAGCAACTCCACAAATTAAGACTCAAGTAAAGTGACAAAGATTGGGTTTTTTTTTCATTTATCGCCAGTGGTGACAAACCTGGTGGTGTCAACTAGGAATAGACTGTATATTTCAATTATTTAAGTCTTCTGAAGACAAGGAAAATAGTATTCATCATTTTAAAAGAGTCTACACACCTAAAAGAGTATGCATTATGTGTTGTATTTCGTATTGAGTACACAATTAACTTCCATCTCAATTCTCAGGTCAAATCCAGAAGTCGTAGTGAAGTCTCCAAAGGTGGCCGAGGCGGTAACCAGAACATGAGGACAGGCCGAGGTGGCAACCGAGGAGGCGCCTTCGGTAACCGCGGACGACCAGCCCCTCTTGCTAGAGGTGGCAGCAACCAGGGGCGAAACCCACAGCAGAATAAGAATAAAAAATAGAATTGATCTTTGTTTAGGAAAATGTTTTTTGTAATTTTAATAAAATTTAATATAAGTTGGATAAGTACTGTATTTGTGGTGTTTTAATTGTTTCTCCATGCTTAGGAAAGCACGTTTATCCATAAAATTATTAGCTATTGGGATAATCTATTGTTATTACTATTGCTGACATTGACATTGGAGGAGCTCGTGGCTTAATAAGAACTGCCACTTTGTTTGAACTTTAGGTTAAGCCGCGCTTGCCTAGGTTGGACTGTGGATGGGTGACCACCCATTACATACTGAGTTTTCTCCGTGTGTGCCTTGGAAGCACGTTAAGCTGTTGGTCCCAGTTGCCACATAAAAATGTCTTTCATTCATCCTTTTTATGGCCCAATATTCATACATCAAACAAAATTTACTTCAAGAAAGTATCATCATCATCTGCCCAGCCTTTTCCCAACTATGTTGGGGTCGGCTTCCAGTCTAACCGGATGCAGCTGAATACCAGTATTTTACATGGAGCGACTGCTATTTTAATTCAAGAAAGGATGATTAAAAAAAAAGATTATAATATTTTCATATATTTTATTAGACATTTATTATAAAACATACAAATATAATAATCTCATATAAACATTGATTCTTTACATCGATACACATTGTACATAAGTTCTACATTGACATAACTTTAAAAATGTATAACAGATTGGTATAATTCGTATAATATTATGGCTAACTTTAAAATAAAAAAGAACAGACAGAAATGAAAACTCGAACATTAACGTTGTGCATTTTTAATATTTTGGAATGGTTAGGTTAGGGAATAATTTCGCACGAATTACTGTATTTATCAGTATAAAAGTACCTACTATCATTCATGTGGTTAAATACAATATTCATTTATTGCGCTGTCGTACATATACATGACATAAAATTATTTTGACATTTGACACACGCACATTCGCGCAAGCGCCCTGGGCCGTCTTACGAATTTTCGATCAGGTCACGTGTCCTGATGCGAGTTTTAACATTTTTATCTATTCCAAAAAAAGTGCACAACGCCGCTAAAGAAGTTTTCACTTCAAAAATATTGCACAAAAGAAAATTTATATAACATAACATCACGCCTATAATCCCCAAAGGATTAGGCAGAGGTGTAGCTAACAGTACACCCTCATTTAGGACGATATGTTTAAGTCCAATGTGGGCCGAGCCTATTGCCATCAACTGGGCACAAATACTGCTAGCTGCAACTGAGAAATTCCTGATGATTAAAAAAACCTATAACACTTTGTCCGACCCGGGAATCGAACCCAGGACCGCATGCTCAGCAGTCGCGCTTGAGACAGTCAGGCTGTATGTTAAATAAAATATGATTTCTTTAACACTCATGTAATTACAGAATTTATTATAATAATACATAATTATTATAAAAATATTACTTCGCTATTTGAATCAGATTTTGATAAAAATTTAAAATAGCCTAACATATGTATATTTCATTTAATATATTTTGTACATAATTATGGCATATTTACCTATAATGTGTATATGGCATTATTTATATATTGTTTTTATAAGTATTCAAAATCTTAGTGCATTTGTTTATATGGCAATTAAGTTAATCAGTGCGTTTATGTGTGAATCAAACAAATAGCAACCTTGCGTGCGTTGAGATAAAGTCGAAATTATATAAACTTTTTTTAGCTAAGAGAAGCAAGGAGCTTTAGGAATCTTTATTTTAAGAGACCCAAAGTTGATATTTGCTTGACAGTATACAATGGTTCTATGTGAACCCAGATATGTCGAGTTGAAGGCAACATTGTAGGAGTTCTAACACTCTAGGTCCATAACAGTTTTTCGAGATCTAAATGGGTTCGTTCAGGGTCTACATAAGGTTTATCGGGGTCTATGTGGGGCGTTTCGGGGTATATGTGGAGAGTTTTGGGGCCAATATGGGGTTTTTGGGGTATGTGATTGTTTTGGGTCTATTGGGGTCTTTTTATTTAGTGGTTGTTATCATCTTTCTGCCCTTATTCCTTGGATGAATAAATTTATTTTTATCTTGATTTTCATATAAGAGCTGTGTCCTTCTTTGGGTTATTTTTTTAACTGAAATAATTGTCAGTATATAAAGCCTCATTAGCCATAAATACTAATTAATCAAGTCCTAAATATTTCACTCACTTATAAAGTTATAAAACACCGTGAAAAATTGATTTTTTTTTTGTTTTATAACAGTTCATAGTTTCCACAAAAAATATTTATCGTAAGTTAAGATACGACGTTATAATCAGACATTTGGAAAAAAAATCGTTTAGTAGTTATACCAAATTGACGTTATTTTTAACTGAAAATGTAATTAAGAATTAAGTAGTGCCAACAATGAAGTTATTTTTTACAAAAATGCTGACCTACAGATTTGTCCGTGACAACAATCGGGTTTCCTATTAGCTTTTTTCTGGGGTCCTACAGGATTATTTTAGCGGTGTTAGTAAGTTTTTAAGAGTTTGGGGGACATAGTTGGTACTTATGGGGGTCTTTGTGGATTGTCTATGGTTCTAAATGGGTTCTGACAGTAGACTTAGTAGGTACCTACTATATGGGGATTTTCGGGGGTCATGGTAGATCAGTAGACACAGTTTGGGGGTCTCAGTAGATACAATTCGGGGGTCTCATTGAATTCACAGCTTAGCCTGCGGCAGCAGTCTGTTAGCCTCCCTGAAGCCAGTATCAGTAGCTCCATGCACCGTTGAGAAGTGTGTGTTGTCTGTTGCTTCTCCTGCGAAGAGCACGCGGGGGGCGCCACTGCTGTCTAGTAGGGGGGCAGCTAGGGTTGCCCTGGCGTTGGGGAACTGTGGGGTCAAGACGTTGTCGTAGGTGTAGCTGCCTCGAGTGTAGGGGTTTGAATGCCACGATGATCTGAAAGAGAGAAGTGGAGAGTTTTAATAGGGCAGTTGACTCAAAAAATCGAATAGTTCCGTCAGATAAATTTCCAAAGAATATTGGACACATATTTTTTCTTTTTCACGTAAACAAACAATGAAGACGATACAGTGCTATAAAACTCGTGTGACGTCATATTGCATGACATTTTTTACCAGAAAGTGACGTCACAAGTTATACTAATGAACTTTGGCGCGTGTTATCTGCGTAATTTTTTTAATTTGATAAAACAAAAAATGCGTTCTTATCCAATATTTTTCGATAATCTAACTACTGACGGACTAAAAATAATCATCTTTTTTTTTCGTTAGGAAACAGCCCTATTGTTGTTTACGACAGAAACTGATGGACGCTATCGGAAGCGCAAAACTAGTAGCTCAGTTCCAGGTCGAGACAATTTAGATTGCCATCGACACGCTAAAAAGAAGACCGTTTGTTGAGTCTTAAATGTCTTCTTGACCGTTTTCTATCTTGGCAGCCAAGCTTAGTGGAGACTGGCATTCGATGTATGTATCTTTACATAGTATAAAACAAAGTCTCTCCCGCAGTTTGTACGCTTATATATCTTTTAAACTACGCAACAGATTTTAATGCAGTTTTCAGTAATAAATAGAGTGATTCAAGAGGAATGTTTATATGTAGTACATTACACCCGTGCGAAGCCGGGGCGGGTCGCTAGGTAAGAATTAAGAATGTCGTCTTACCTCAACATAGCTATAGGTTCTGGAATAGTCTTGTTCTTGCCCATAAATCTCCTGATGAGCTCCATTACTTTCCTCTTTACCACATCCTCGGGTAATGTCTCAACCTAAAACGTTGGCAACATTATGTGAACACAGCTCTATAGACACAGAAGAGGTACGCGGTACGCACGGAGACCAATCAACCTATACCAAACCGACCGGAAACCGAGATCCGGAAATCTATTCAATATTTCAAACTTTTGATCGCTACGGTCGGGTATAGCCGACAAATGAAAACGTGCCCAACACGCCACCGTCGGTTATAGCCGTCAAAAATGGTCTTTTTTTTCAACTTTTTAACTGAAATTAGTGTCAAATGTCCCTTGGCGTGACTCTGGCGTTCAAAAGATTAAAAAAACACTGTCCAATCCGGAAGGGGCATTTATAGGTATACTAACGGCATTGCTAAATTGAATAAGAAACATAAAATATTCAAGATTATATCTGTCCCAAATTATTAGGGTTTCCATAAATTTAAACAAAATTTTGAATCTTGGCAACACCAGCTTCGGCATATTATGTATGTTTTGAACGATTGTCAATAAATAGTTTTTTTATGACGTCACAATCCGAGAAGCGACCGCTCGCGACCGTGTGTTGCCATATAAGTTTCCTTATTTTAGTACATTTAATTTAATTGGGGTTTTACTTGTGCGCCCTAAAGGAATGCTACATCAATGGAATTTAATCTCGATACCTATTAATACTCTCGCGGATCGGACAGGGTTTTTTGTTGTTTCAATGGAAATGTATAGTTTGATTGTGTCGCAGCGTCTCGTGACAGTCCTACCACAGATTTACCTCTTATTTGCATTTGTTATAATCAGTGATCTTTATTTTTGTTTAATTATTATATATTTTTAAGGAAGCTATATATTATTGTGTAGCTGTTGTCAGAGGAAAATAACTGTGAAATGACTATTGTGTGATAATTCCATCGACTTGAAAAATGCATCTTTTCAGATATTAAGGAGAAGAGCCAGGGTAGCCCGCAAAATAAAATTACGTTTGAATTTCGAGGGTTGTACTGGTGATTTTTTTACTTTATTGAAAATAAAATGTTGCAAATAGGAAAAAAATAATGAAATTATCACACTTTAGTACGAAATTATAAGTATATTCAATTCGATATTAAAAGCTCCAAATACTTTAACATGCAATGAATGCCATGCTGTACATAGTTTAGTTCGTAGCCGATAACTTTAGTATAGTTCGCAGTATAACCACGTTCACAAAATGTTAAACACAAAACCACAATTGGGCCTATGCAGACGACCGAATGTTTATGCACTTGCTTGCTTTTTTTTAAATTTAATTGGAAAGAGGATATGAGTTGGACGGCCAGTTTTTTATCTTAGAACAGCAAATTTGCCAACCTCTGCATAAACCCAACTAAAAAAACATGCAATGGAAAATGTACCAACCAGTTTCGCGCCATCTCCACTGGTCCAAAGTGTCAAAACGGTCGATGACCCCATAGGTGTGCTAGCCCCAAATATTTTAGTGGTCCAATGATCTTCTTTAGACACTTTTTTTCTCTCCACACTATTCCATATAAAGCCGAAGAAGGTTGCAGTCTTGGGCCACCATGCAACAGGAAAATGGAGGACGATTTTGTCGACAACGCCTATTGCTAGGTTGTCGATGGCTGTTACTTTGTCTTTGGGTAGACTTGGCGTAAATATTGATGTGTGCCTGGAATGTTTTTTTTGTTAGTGGCAACTTTGGCGGAAGTGTGGTTGTCAGTGACAATTTTGCCAGCATTTTGGTAAACTTGCCTACTGACAGTGGGCAATGTTGCCAGAATTTTGATTGTCAGTGGCAATTTTGCCAGAATTTTGGTAGTCACTGGCAATTTTGCAAGAGGCCAGCTTATAATGGTTTTGTTGTCACCGATGTGTGAGTGCCCGTACTTTGATCGTTTCACATTATTCCAAAGTTTTTTTTAATGTAACTTTCCAGTCACGTTACATATTTATGCCAGGATGCAAATGTAAAAGAATATGAGCCATAGACAAACAATGGATGTGCGAACCCCAATTATTAATGGTTTTTTTTAAATAATAAATGGATATTGACATATCATGCAGTCATTGGATATCGTAGTTTGCCGCTGTTTGCCGATTGATATATTATAAGTATTTTACTCTTTGGTAGTTCGACATATAAATACAATAGGTGTACCTACGCTTTCTACACATACGGCTCGTTTTATCATTATAATTACGCACGACGATCGATCAAGCTATTCAAAACTATTATACGCTAATCAGGCATTGTACTGGAAGCTCATACAAATCGAGGTTAATTTATACTGGATATGTACCTATAACTAGATGTTTCGCCGTGTGTACCTACCAATTTTTGTCAGCCGATTCTTGTCGACGCAGTGTCTTAAGCAATGTTGAAATGGCAATGCCATGGAATGACGTTCAGACATACTCTTTCATGTCAACCCCAAAGATATTGAAAAAAGCAAAACAATGTTTACACTTTCCGCAAAGAAACGTGTAGCGCCGCCATTTCGTTGTATAGCGTCTGTTTACCTGTCAGGGTGGATAGGTTCGTCTCAGTTCGCTTGCTTCGCTCGCTCCCTGGACCCGACAAACCCTGCGAACCCGCTACTAGGAAAACTTGGATGCAAGAGCGAGTAAAGCGAGCTCGGGACTTGGGGCACCTCGACTCGGACAGGTTAGGTTAGAAGATCTCCTTCGTCTAAAACCTTCTTCGAGATTTGTAGATAACCACCTAAACATAGTTTTCTATTCGATATTTTGCTCAGTGGTATAACTTCAGAACATGTTATGTGTCCTAACTTAATAAAGAGTCCAGCATTTTAAAACTGATGAATGTATAAAACACTTGACTGTCCTTCAGTTTTATTTTGAGAATACTAAAAGACAATTCGATTTGGTTGGGCCCCACCGAGTCTCATCATCAGCTAGTACCTCAAAATATGTGAAATATAAAAATAATCTTTTCTATGTTACAGTTTATAAACAACCTGTTTATTTTAAAGTGTCTAAGAATATAGTCTTTCTTAACTATTTTTAACCGACTTCAAAAAGGAGGTTCTCAATTCGTCGGATCTTTTTTTTTATGTATGTTCCCCGATTACTTAAAGATAGCTGAACTGATTTGTATTTTTTTTTGTTCGAAAGGGTATACTTCCCAGGTGGTCCCATGATCATCAAGTCAGGATCTGATGATGGGTTCCTGGAGAAATAGAGAGAACTCTTAAAATTTCATAGGCTCACTTGAAGCGATTTGGGTAGTTTTTGAAAGAGTACTTTTTCAGAGTGGTCTTATTTCAATTCGGTGAAGATCTGATCAAGAACTTCGGAAATAGGCAACGGAACTCCTCAATAAATGATAGCAAATGGACTGGGATTGCTGAAAATCCCATTGCTGAAGTCGGTTTTATTTTTTGTTAAAAGTTTTTATATTTGTAATTTCCAGAAAAGTACCATGCACGATTCTTACATACCCTCTTTTACTTCTTCTTCCGAGCAAATGGCATAGAACTGAAGTGGCATAGCCCCTCCCAAAATGGCGATAGGGTTGGCTTTGCCAGCCCCAGTTGAAAAAAGTACAAACCCCTTTCATGCAGAATTGTCCAAATCTGCCTAGCCTTTTCCCAACTATGGTGGAGTCAATTTCCAGGCTTACCAGACCGACAGACCTTCGGGCCTGTAACGACTGTCAAAGACCTTCAATTGACAGCCAGAACCAACAGCTTTTCATGCTTTCCGAAGCATTGCAGAAAACTCGGTATGTGATGGGTGGTAACCCATCCAGGGACCAACCTATGCAACCATAGCTTAACCTGAATATCGACCCGAGCGGCTTACTCAGCCACAAGTTCCTTAACTTAACTTTACCCAACTTACATAACATTTTAATCTACCTACCAATTTAGCCACATCCCCACAAGTCCACATAGTCAAGGTATTTCCACTCCCCATGGGGGGCGAAGCCCCACTGATGTTGGTCACCCATTCGTCCTCCTTAGTCAACGCCTTTCTATCTTCACCTTTCCAAAAGAAAGGGTACCAGGTGTTCCCAGGCCAAAAAGGGTTCTCAAATGAAAATATAACTTTGCCTAAGACGCCTATAGCGAATTTCTCTATGATTGTGATTTTTTCTTGTGGTAATCCTGGCGAGAACAGTTCGTTGTGTCTATGGAAAGAGAAATAGTTTCGGTTTTAGAGGTTTTTCAATGTTTTTGGTTTGTTGTGCCGAATAGAGCGAATTTATAGATTAAACCCTAGGAAGTGATGATTTTACTGGCGAGTTTTTTTCGTCACTGCTTCCCAGATAATACACTAGAAAGTGGCAAAAGGCGGTCAATTTTAAAGACGTGTCTTGTCTTATATTCGACGTTCAAAATGTTATGATTTTTAGCCTAGTTTGAAATAAATAAATGACACGATTTCATTTAAGATATTGGTGTTAAAGACTTGAAGCCAATCGATTGCTATTAATCCATGAGCATGGGTTTTGTAATCTTCTCTCGGTAGACGTGTTCCAATTTATGGAGTGGAGTGTAGGACTAACGGGCGAGAATAATGACGGAAATACGAATATGATTCTCGATGGCGATTAGAGTAGAGAAACACGGAAAATAGAGATGAATATTGGAATTGATATAAGTATAGCTGCAGCACCTTTTAGCACTGTATGGAAGATGCCATGCTGTGCATTGATAAGAAGAATAATATAAAAATAAAACAGAGAAATCGTGCGCTATCGTACTCATCGTGCCTGCACTAGCATTTTTATTGCAGCCAGAATGCATTTTAGCGAGCCATTAAACAAACTTTCAACAAAATAAAAACCCACCACTTTCGCAATATCCCCACAAGACCACAATGTCATAGACTGCGAATTCCCCAAAGGGGTTGTCGCATAACTGAGGTTTGTCAGCCAATAATCTTCCTTATTCAAACCCTGTCTATCTTCACCCCGCCAGAGGAAAGGATACCAACCATAATCATTCCACCTGGGTTTCTCAAATAACAATACAACTTTTCCTACGACACCTATGGACATTTTCTCTATGGCTGTGATTTTTTCTTGTGGCAATGTTGGAGTGAAGAGGTTTTCGTGTCTATGGAAAGGAAAAATATTTTTTGAATTTTTGGCGCTTTATCATTGACAGCAGTTAAGAAATAATCGTGAAATGGTATGAAAAACAAGTCGTAGTCGATTTTAGTCACGCGCCGATAAGTAGTCGAAAAGGGCCAGGTACCGTGGCCATACACTCACTGCCTTGCCTTTTCTCAACAATGTAGGGATCGGCTTCCAGTCTAACTGGCTGCAGCTGAATACTAGATTGGTCGATTGATGAGCGGTTGTTATTATTTACCCTCGAGCTCCTCAAACACTGCATACCAAGGCCTTGGCCGCAATACTTGACAAAAAGTTAAGTACTGTGTAAAGTGTTAGATCATTTTAAACTTTGGGCTGAAGAATTACTGTCCAAAGGACCTGCCTAGCGTTTACAATTACTGTTCTGCAAATGATTATGGTACGGGCCCATTTGTAGGTCAGTTTGTGTGCAAAGCAAGTCAAAGTGACGGATAAGTTGGTACAGATGTCAAACTTCAAGCTATCTGAAACTGTCAATTTTTCCAATGAACCTTGAACCTAATCATCATATTCCTGCCCTTGTCACATTATATTCGGCGCAACAAGTTATAATCTTCCATTCTCTCCTGTCAGACGTCATTGCATAATTTACTCCTTTCTGTTTCATATTATTCCTCACACGATCCATCCATATTAAAGAAATTTGACAGATTGTAGTACCTATACCTAGCTTGTGTTGTGCTGGTTTTTGTACTTGATACAAAGACACATGACACTTTTCTTTATTCACGTAAAGAGTGTCGCAGCTTGGCAAAATAGAGTATGGAGTCTGGCATCCCTGAGCAGTGACAAGCCAATGGCATAGACAACTTTGACAGAAAACGTGGTATTGCCAGTATTGCCAAGTAGTAAATGCAGTACACTGTTCAAAACTGTGGCGAGTTTGTCATCTTTACTTTTAATCGAAAATTCAGCTACAAATTACAAAATGCATTTTGGTTATTTTGAACACAATATTATGTAAGTATGTATAATATCACCCAGTAGTCATTGTGTTGTGAGACTATATAATTCTGGTTAAGATTACTTGTAAAATCGCCTTTCATACACAGTTAGTCTATGTTAATTTCAATTTATACACGCTTATCAACTACCCAAACATTCATATGTTAGAGGACACTACGTTTTGCCATTGCAATGGCAAAACGTAGTGTCCTCTAGTGGTAGTAGAACCAGCCATTTTTTGGATACCACGGGGTGTCGAATAGGAGGATGATTTTGCCTTCAACCCCTACCGAAATTTTGTGTATGGCTGTTGCTTTTGACGTGACAACGTCTTATAAATTGGTTTGCCGGGTGACACTTCAAGAAACTGCGTTACGCTCCGCTCACGTTATGCGCTCACAATGAGAGCGAGTGAGAGGCACGCGTCCAGAGCGAGAGAGAGAGAGTGAGAGAGATAGGCATACACACCGGTTCATGTCTTGCGCTTCTATTTTCGTTGTCACGTAAAACTTTCGCCCGTATACCGACTTTACAGGCAACCAATTTTTTTTCTTTGGGTAGTTGTGGGGTGAATAGGGTGGCATGTCTATGGAAGAAATTATAAATAGTGGCTGTTCATTTCGTTGTCTTGTTTTGGAATGGTTCGATTTTCTGGTTTTATTTGAGGGCTTATTCCGAGTCTATTGAAAATAATAGGAAATTTTCAAAAAAAAACTAGATATACCTACGCATTTCATCGAAAACAATGAACAAATAAACAAACCAAATTGGCGTTTAATGGTTCGAATAACTTTAAATGGATAGGTCACATTAATACATCACAATTTTATTAGTCGAATTTTAAACTACGCATATGTTATTTTACTTTCTTCTCCACACATCAAAGAGCTCAATAAAAGACCCATGAAAGTCCGAAACTATAAGAACTTTTGTATATTTTCACTAACTAGATTAACTTTAATTTTCCAGCCATAGTTTTCTATCAGCAGAATTGAATTTCTATAAAAACTTTCATCGCGTATCACCCTCAGAGGTTGACGAAAAATCTTTCCTAAAATAATTCTTGGGTACATACATATACATACTTCTAGACCCAATAATTTAGGCAGTGCGTTGGTCATCAGTCAGTAAATAGGTTTCTATTGGGTAGACATGCATACCTACTTGGAACCGTAACTACCTTAACACACCAAATGCATGCTGCAACATGAATACATGAGTTAGCCAGTCAATCTATCATTTTGGTAGTAATTAGTTCGCTAGTAGTTTGTCGTAGTACGAAAACCAACACAATACCAGAAGATGCAAAATAGTTTTAGTCCACATCCCTAATATCCTATGCTAACATATTGAGTAACGTCAGCGTCAAAAATATAGGAACAGACGATCCAAAAAGATCAGATCAAAAATTTAAACCATGTCTCAGTAATATAGTTCAGATAAGCAGTATTTTATATAGTTCGACTGCCTGTCTGACTTCCACAACCCAGTTAGTACCATTGAGGTATAATGTACTACGTACGTACATTATACCTCAAAGCTCATACCCGAAAGTCTGACAACCAGACTTACAAAGAGGTATCGTCTTATCCAGTACTAACCATTGAGGTATAATGTACGTACGTAGTACATTATACCTCAATGGTAAGTACTGGATAATACGATACCTCTTTGTAAGTCTGGTTGTCACACTTTCGGGTCACTGACTACCTGTAATGACAGACAAGGACCTAAAACTGACAGCCGACGCCATCTTTCTGAGGCACTGAGGTAACTCGGTATGTAATGGGCGGTCAGCCATCAGGCTATTAGCCACGAGCTACTAAAAATAATGATGTTCAATTGATGTAAATAAGTTTTCTTTTTCAGACTTTCACGAACCATCTGTTTGACCCTATCAGCTTGAGTGCCCATGGGTACTAATCGTCCCGTAATTTTAGTGCTTTAAATGGCTCCTGGTAACTACTTGTCCCGTAATTTTTAAATGCCATCTTAAAATCCTTTTCCACATGGAAAAGGATTTTAAGATCCCAGATGCGCAAAGAAAATCTTTTTCCATTTTTTCCCAAATGGCCAAAGATGTCATAGTCAGTATCTTAAATATTCAACTTTTACACATTTGTTCTAACCATAATAAGGTCACTCAATCGGCTATACTTAAGCACTGACTATCCAAACCATATTACGATGCTTCCCAATAAACCAACCCATACAATCAACAAAAAAAAACAGCCGACATAACCTACCAACTTAGCTCTATCACCACTGAACCATAGAGTAACAGCGTGGCTATTTGACATAGGCACAGAGCCTTCATCAATCTTGGTTATCCAATAATCTTCTTTATTTATATCCTTCTTGTCTATGCCTTTCCATAGATATAAGAACCAGCTTTTATTTGAATGCCAAGTAGTATCGTCAAAAAGTAGGACGACTTTTCCTTCGACTCCTATAGAGATATTGTCTATGGATGACAGTTTTTCTTGAGGTAGGGCCGGTGTGAATAGTGTTGTGTGTCTATAAAGGTATAAATATAATAGTTTGTTCTTATTCTTATAAATTATTAAACAAAAAATACATAGTTTTTTTTAATATTATTATTTTCTCATCTTAGCCGCGCCTACTCTTGTCCTAAGGGCAGAGATAAGGTCGACAATGGAACGAGCTAACCCAGAAGAAGCCTATTTACTCGCGACATAAAAAGATTGAGGTCATAAATATGAACTATGGAACACCAACGCAGGCACGGAATTCCACTCGACTGTGCGCATAATAAAAGATGTGGCAAAGTACTTCGTGCGAATATTATACGCAAAGACGCTCAACCTAGAATTGTGCTGTCTTATAACAAATCTTATTGTAAAAGCGGGATTTGCAAGAGTTTAAATTAATAATTCCGTTTGTTGTATATTCTGAAACTGAAAATGTACGTTGGTAGAGATAATTATCAAGAAAAATCCAACGGCTCCGAGTTGTACGAGGACTCTCGACGCGTGGCCGAAATCGGAACTAATTACGCCATCTTTAATTTTATTTGTTAATACAAACTGTCAATGCAATTTGAGACCCCAAAGATCGTTGTACAGTCACGAGGAGCAATATTAATTTGTAATGTTACCGGCGAAACCCGATTTCTGGCTAAACTAGTTTGTACTAGGCTAATCTGGGGCAAATCACAAAAGGATTTCTATTTTTTTTAAATTTATTATGTTATTTTCCCTATACGATTTCTGGTCTAGAAATATCTTAACGTTAATATGCAGGTTATAAATTGGTTAAAAAGGCATAATAAAATAAGCCTGTTTTATAACATGGCATGTTCTTTTTAGTTTAATTAATAAGCAACCAATGGTCTCTTAACTCCACCCCATTTTATTGATAAACAGTTATTTAGAAGTAATTTAATTTAAGCCCCCTTTTCACAATATTTACTGACCAATTTCCCTACATCTCCCTTCGTCCAAACTGTTATGACATGTTGCGACCCCATGGGGGTTGAAACTGCCGCTATTTGAGAACTCCAGTAATTTTCTAGCCCCTTTTTATCAGCAGGATACCAAATAAAGAATGTAGAAAGACTGTTGTTCATCCCCCACCAATTTTCAGGGAATTGTAAAATAACCTTGCCTATTAAACCCATCGATAGATTGTCTATGGCAGATATTTTTGTCTGTGGCAACACTGGCGTAAATAGTGTTGCGTGTCTGTAAAATATACATTAAAAAACCATAAGATCACACCGGTAATTCACACCTTTAATTCCTACAACAGGACCAGTTGTCTGAAGGTCATACAAATATTAGTTTCGTGCGGGGATCGAACCCGCGACACGCAATGCAGTAGTCAATCGCTCAGTCATTGCGCCAACCGTGCCATCAAGTGTATTCAGTTAGGGTTTGGGAATCGAACCTAGAAGCATACGCTTGTCTTGTCTGCCAGCAGAATTGTCTTATTTGGGGATCGAACCCAAAACAAGACGGCCTTCAACCCCTCTTTATTGTTACCCTTGTGGTTTGTTACTTAGGGTCGGTCGGTACAACCAGGCCAGTCCATGCTCCTTTGATATTAAATCATCAGTTCACATTTCCAAGCAAAGGAGTGACAGCCTCCCGTCGGAGCCGCGGCTTGTTTGAAAGAGATACCGGGGCCTCCGACACAAAGGGCTAAGAAGGAACATGGGTGGTTTTTAGTCAGTAGAAGACTGACACTTCCTGCCGCTCTGCCCAGAGCGGGTGGAGTCATTTTGATGATTTCCCATCCTCAAAAAAAAAGGAGTGGCAGTCTAGTGGTGCGACCGTCGTCGGACTGACGATAGGTCTCGAGTTCGAAGCCAAGATACGCCCCTCTGATTTTTCGTCCACATGTGCATGTTGTTTAATAGTGTAGCTGTTAAAAAGAAATCTAATTAGTCCGTCAGATAGAAGTCCAAAAAATATTGGACCCGTATTTTTTATTTTTTCCCGTAAACAATAAATGAAGACGATACAGTGCTTCGAAAAGTCGCGCGACGTCACAGTTTGGTACATTTTTTACCAGAAAGTGACTTCACCAGCCCCCACTCACGATCTTTGACTCGTTTTATTTTCGTCAATTTTTATTTATTTGATTAAACAAAAAACACGTATCCAATATTTTTCGATAATCTAACAGACGGACTAAACAGAATCATATTTTTTTAAGTCAGTCACCTACCCTATTTTTTTTTAAACGTTACCCCACACTAAGAATTTCTCCTGTATCGTGGGTGCCTTCACAAACTTTTAAACTCACATACACAACCAAACACCCAGACCCGAAACAATTATCTGTAGAGCATACAAATATTTGTTCCGTGCGGGGATCGAACCCGCGACACACAGCGCAGCAGTCCAATTGCTCAGCCACTGCGCCAACCGTGTCGTTATTATCACTTGCTTCGGTGAAGGAAAACATCGTAAAGAATCCAAAATCCTTGAACAGCTAGGCAGCTGCTCTTTGCTATCCAGCTGCATCGAGCTACGACCTTCAACCTTCCTGAAGACACCTTCTCATATCAAGAACACTCACCTCTCCTTCAGCACTCCCAAAGACACAGTAACAATGACATTCCTGGCTCTGTAAGTAGTGCCATCTTTGCAGGTCACTACGACATCCTGTGTGGGGTCCTGTGGCCATGTGATTTGGGACACTTCCTTCTGCAGCAGGATTTCTAGGTTAGGGTAGCCGGGGCCGTTCTTGAATGTGTTCTGTGGAAGGGCGGGAGTTAATTGTCAGTTCCTTATTGGTACAGAAGAGAAAGCATTGAGGTCCAGCTGTGGTGTTGTATTTAATATTTGCCGCCCCCTATTTTTGTATTTTTTGTCGAGAGAGAGCAAAGCGAGCGCGTATATTTTTCAGCCCGTCTTGCTTAGTTATAGTTATATTGTTTTACCAATAATAAGAAAGAAAAAAAAAAGAAAGAAAACATATTTAATAAAAGTAAAGGCATTCAAAGTTCTAGAATAATCAAGACACAACAGGATGTAGGAGCGAGTGAAGCGAGCTCAAATATCTTTAGCTTTACGCCTCGAAGATGTTAGATTTTCTTGTTATCATGAAAAGTTTCAGATTGACTAAGCAACGAACTTCACGTTACATTTAAAACGATCAAAAATTTTTAGCACCTTGCCTCGGAGATTTAATTTTATTAGCTGGAAAAAAAATGGTAGTAGGTACTCACCAACAAAATCTGGAACAGCGTCTTATACCCATGTCTGTGCCAGCTCATATGCTGGTTTCCACCAAGCTCTTCATACTTTGACTGGGTGGAGATATCGTTCCAGCTGTTTGAGGACTCATAGTTATCTACGACGAGGTCCAGGAATTGGAGCAGGTTTTCCATGAAGTCCTGGTCGTTGAGGAGTTGAGGGTGCTTTGTTTTGATGTAGTCTGTTAGGCTGGAAATGAGGATACAGGATTTGTTAAAAGATGTAAAGGGTGTAAAATACACTAATGCAATCGGAAAGCACTTGTTCTCTCCGTCTTTACGATATTTTCTCTGTCCTAGACCATACCTGGAAACCTTCTAGTTATGGATATATTGGGGGTTAAAGTTCCAACTTTTTACAAGTTTAAAAAAATTAAAAGTTTTTTTTTAAAATAACTTCACGACCCCTGTACTAGTCAATGCATCCATCATTACAATGCTTTGAGTGCGTTACATTGAGACATACCATAAAACACGATATATGTATACAGGGTGTAAATCAACCCATCACACACCCTTCAACCAAGCATTCTGTACATCAATCTAACTACCCCTACGCAAAAATTTTTGCTGGGAAATGTCTTTTTTTTTGGGGTCAAAAATCACATTTTACGGTAATACTCAAAGTAGCACTCTTAAAACATTGTGCTAGTGGATGCTTTGAATAGTAAACGGGTCATGGAGGTAATTTAAGTAAAGTTAAAACCTGGAAAACTAGTATTTACAAAAACAGCTGTGAAAAATTTTGAACTTTGACCCCCAATATCTCCGTAACTAGGGGGTTCCCAAGTATGGTCTAGAACAAAAAAATTGATTTACACCCTGTATGTTCATACGTCATAAAAAAATATTTCATTCAATTTTCGCTTTAGGATTAGAAACACAAAAACTTTGCTTGAATCAGTAACACTGATAGTAACTATGGTTTTGGTCTAAAATAACTTTTATAACAAGGCAATATTACCATTTAGATACCTACCTAATTGCACTGCACATCATAATGATAAAACTAATCTGCTTTTATCAGAACAAGTCATTAATAACGTCAATATTATCGCGTCAGCTGTTTTTCCACACTCTACCAGATTTATCAGTTTCGTTCAGCTGTTTAAATAAATAATAAAACTGAAGTGTGTTCGTAAAAACATTTATTTTTTGAATTTTTGTCTGTCCGTTTATTCCAGCTAATCTCCAAAACGGCTGGACCGATTTTGACATAACATCACGCCCGTAATTCCCCAGACTTCATACCCATATCAATGAATAATAGTATACGGGTGACCCACATTGGGGACAGAATGTTCAAAACTACCTAGAGACCTCAAATATTAACCAAATTAAACCATTTTTGCACAGAAATGTTTGAAATTAAATTCCAAAGACACTCACGAAGCCCGATTTGCGAAATTAGGTTGTAATTTTTTTTATAAAAAATGCATATGAATTGAATATAATTTTTTATTTTTTATATTATATTATGTCATTTTCAGCGACGAAAAATACATCGGAAGCGTATATTTGCACTTCCATACAAGTGCTAGTTGAAATGCGTGACTGAAAGGGTTAAAGAACAGGGTAAAAACTCGCTTTACCTTGGTTTTAGTGGATTGTGAAGTTTTAGATTTAAGGAATATTAGAAATCCGGCTTCGTCAGTCTCTTTAGAATTTAATTACAAACATTTCTGTCCAAAAATTGTCTCATTTGGTTTATTTTTGCGATCTCTAGGTGGTTTTGAACAAAAAATTGTGTCTATCCCCAATGTGCGACCCATACAGACCACAAATCCAGACTCCGTAGCCACTACAGACAATTTGAAATTCCAGAGAGTAAAACCTAATAACACTGTCCGACTGAGAGAGAACTGAGAATCAAACCCAGAACCTCATGCTCAGCAGTCGCTCTTGCGATCACTAGACCAACAAGGCTAGGCCTATACAAATCATCATCATCTTCCCACCCTTTTTTTCTTTTTCTTTGGCGGGTGGGAAATCATCAAATAACCCCTCCTGCTCTTGGGCAGAGCGAAAGGGAGTGTCAGACTTCTACTGATTAAAAACCACCCATGTTCCTTCTTAGCCCTTCATGTCGAAGCCGCGGTATCTCTTGCGAGCAACCCGCAGCCCTGACGGGATCTTCCTACCCTTGTCCTGTGTTACTTGGGATCCATTCCATTCCATTCTCGTCTATCAACCACGCTATCATTTACTCCTTTTCAAGGTTCCGTACCTCAAAAGGTAAAAAAACGGAACCCTTATTGGATCACTCGTGTGTCTGTCTGTCCGACCATCCCCCCCTCCCTTATCTCCGAAACTACTTCTTCTTATCGTGTGGGTAAGAAGGTCTAACGACCCCACACACCCTAGTGTCAGAGTTTCTAAACCGCCTCAAGGGCCTCTGACATGGTTTGACGAAAGCCGTTTGGCGACCGGGACCACCAGCTTATACGTGCCTTCCGAAGTACGGAATCATCTTTTTATCAGACAATCAGGTGATTCAAGCCTGCAATGTCCTAGCCAAACTGGAAACAACTTCACAAAGTATGCTTCCCATGGGAATCGAACCCACGACCACCGGGTCACAAGGTCCGAAACTATATACTGAGCCTAAAATTAAAAAAAAATACAGTTTGTTCAACACTTATAGATCACAGGAAAACCTATAAGAAGCCTATGGTGCTAAAATAACATGGAAAATCTCTCAATATCTACTACAATGGTACGGAACCCTTTGTGGCGACAACGACATCTATCGCAACACATGAGAACTAAAATGACAAATCCTGCATCGCGCTATCAAAGTTATCCGCGACATTAGCTCATATAGAAAATCCCGAATTACAAATGTCGGGCAGCTAGCCCACCAGGCACAACACCCGTCTGGTGGGAGGATCCTCCCTTTTCTATGGGGGATGAGGAACTTTACACCCTGTTCCTTCATGTGCAAGTGCTCTTTCATATCTTTCCTCACACAATCCATCCATCATTTCCTTGGTCTTCCTCTTCGTCTCCATCCATCAAATACAGGTCAAAGAAAACTCACCGCTTCGTAATATACTGTCCCAACGGCTCTGGTACCTCAGGCGGGTCATCCACCACACCTAAACTGAAGGTAACCAGCTCATTCAACAGGTCCTTGTCTCCAGCGCTGCCGTCTGACCGGAACACGTCGAAGTTCAGGTCTTGGGGTAAGATTGACACGTTGTTTTGTAACGCCAGGTCGTACACTCTTGAGGGGAATTGGCCGTGGATCCTGCAGGAGGAGATGGTGGTTAAAGGTATTGTTGTAGTGTGGCATCGCCATCGAATGCAGACGCATTTGATGGCTTTCTAGGGTGGTTGTCAAAAGCTTTGTTGTACTGCTCTTTCATGTCCCTTAAATGGCTAGCATACATCCAACAAAGTCAAAGTCAAAGCATTTATTTCAATTAAACCATTACAGAAGAACAATTCATAAAACTAAACTACGAGTGCAATACGTCATCCCGAAAGCCACCACGCCGAATCACACGCCGCCGAATGCCCGCAACAACGAACACTGCGAGCACGAAAGCACGCAGCGACGCACACCGCAACAACGAATGTACGAGACTCCAAATCACGGAACAACGAATGCACGCCGCAACGCGCAACCACCGCCCCGCGACCCGGAGCCCCGCGCACCCACTGCCACGGCACGCGCCGCCGCGCACCCCCGCACCCACAGCACTCGCCGCCGCAGACATCCGGCGACGCGCAACTCGACGCAGCAACCCCCGGGACGACGTATTGCACTCCTAAGCTACAGTCACAGTCACAAGGCATAATAACTTGTGAAAGTACTGTAGTTGCCCATTCCCTAGCGTAGATCTCTATGGAGAAGAACGGGCAAGAAACTCCATGGACACTCTTTTAAATCAGAATATTGTTTTGGCCGAAAAAGCAATGAGAGCTTATTGATGTGACCATCGTCGATTGTTGAGTTTGAACCTAAAGCACGAACCTCTGATTTTTCAGATCATGTGCGTATTGTATAATAGAGTAGTTAACAAAAAAAATCTAATTAGTTCGTCAGATAGATTTCCAAAAAATTTTGGACACGTATTTTTTTTTTCACGTAAACAAACAATGAAGACGATACAGTGCTTTGAAAACTCGTGTGACGTCATATTCTAATACATTAGTATCACATTTTTTACCGGTGAGTGACGTCACAACCCGCCACTCAAATCTTTGACGCGTTTTATCTTCGTCAATTTTTATTGATTTGATAAAACAAAAAATACGTATCCAATATTTTTCGATAATCTAACAGACGGACTAATTAGAATCATATTTTTTTAGTCAGTAAACATCCCTATTATCACTTGCTCCTGCTATTTAGATTAAATTATTTCTTGACGGCATGTTAAGCCAAGTCAGGGGCCCATGGGCGGCATAAAAACTGTGTGAAAGAAGAGAGAAGAGAAGAAGAGAGAAGAGAAGAAGAGAGAAGAGAAGAAGAGAGAAGAGAAGAAGAGAGAAGAGAATAAGAGAGAAGAGAAGAAGAGAGAAGTGTTTAAGAGTAATTTTGGCTTGTAAGTGTGATACACTTGACTGTTGTTTCTCCGGAACTTGCCAATTGTAGTGTTTCAACAGGTTTGGCATTACTACACGATAAAGAAAGAAAGAACACATTGAGTGAATATTAGAATAGAAGCAAACTGCGGTAACATCGCTCTATCAAAATGTCAGATAGTCGCGGCATGACTTGATTTTGTGTAAGAGGCTATGGGTGAATTCAGGCCGTGGATGATGATGTCCCGGACTCCCGGTAGATTAAAGGGCGCATAAATCAGCCAGATATCGATTTAGAACACTCTGAGTCATAAAAATGTAACATTATCTACTAATTAATTGGCAACATTTTGGAAATACGTCATACGTATTGGATTTCGGCAAAGCAGCTTAGCATTTGTAAGGGATCTGACAGGTACGTTTTGGTGACCTTAATCAACGCGAGAATTAAGAGGGGCTTCCAAAACTCGGTGTATGGATTAGTCTTGCGAAGATTTGGGATTTAGGTATGTCAGATGTGCCATAAACATACTTACTGCTTCATTTTTAATCCCTTTGCGTAGCATTGGGGATCTAAAGTTTCTTCGGCAGCTGATTCCCATAAATTGATACGGAGTAGTTTGACATTGCAGTAAGGCAAGAATCTTACAGCACGCTCCTCGGCTCCTCGCTATCATTTTGTTTATTGTTAATTTAACCATTTTTAGTTGTGCGAGACAAATAAACACTTTCTCTTACTTTTCTTTCTTGGCGTCTTGGCCGGAAGCAGCGCCTTATGTCCACTGTTAAAAGTCCGCCTAATCATTGAGAATTGTGATATGATATTATGATCCGTTGGTCTACTCATCACACATAACATCGTTTGGCCCTATACAGACAAACTCTTACCACGCATTCAGCACACCATTCAGACATGTATAATCTCGGGACTCACCATTCAGCCCCCAACTCGACGACTCCATCGCCAAAAGGCACAGTATTGACCCTGCCTCCGACTCTGTCCATAGCCTCCAAGGCTAGGACCCTCTTGCCAGCCTGGGCGAGGGTGGAAGCTGCCGTGCATCCCGCGGCCCCCATGCCCACTATGATCGTGTCATAGGTTTGAGGCATTATGGCGCTGTGGAAGAAGAAGAGAAGAATTAGTTGGTTAATCGTTAGAATTAGTAGGATGAAGTGGCAATGGGCTGCTGGCTTTAAAGGAATTTTCTTCCCGTACGTCGCCAGTGGCTACAATCAGGATTTTGGTCTTGTTCGTCCCCAGTGGCTACAATCGAGATTTTTGTCTCTTTTGTCGCCAGCGGCTACAATCGGGATTTTTTCCCGGTCGTCGGCAGTGGTGACAATGCCGAAGGTGACGAACGTGAATAGAAGGGCTTCATAAGGCAAAATTAATTTAGCAAATAAACCACCCCAGCAAAACGCAAAAACAAAATATTTTATTTCACATAGGCCTACATGGGCACTTGTAAAACGTGGACAAAAAGGTGCACGGTTCGGGTTGGTAGTTTCCTACGGAGAAGAACCGGCAAGAGACTTCATGGTTACCTACTCGTTTAAAATGTTTTGGTTTTACAATATTTCCATGTTACAGTATTAACCGATAACGTTAACAGATAACGATAATAGTCGCTGTACTATAAGGGTGGGTTGCACCATATTACTATAACGATAACCAAACCGTAACAAGCCGTCAAATTATGCTTTTTTATGCTTTTATGGCTTGTTACGGTTTGGTTATCGTTATAGTAATATGGTGCAACCCACCCTTAGTACAGCGACTATTATCGTTATCTGAACATAATTAAACAAAAATATCTTTTTATGAGTGGTAATTTTAAGTTAATTAACGAAACTCTCCGGAAGTTATGGTTAAACTTATAACAAAGAACACTGTAACTTAAGGGGAACACAGCAGTGGATGACTTTGACGATTTGACCTCTGTACTGGCTTTTGTTTATTTTTCGGCCCCTACCGGCAAACGACTGTACTACAGAAAAACGTACCAAAGAACAGAAACGTGTCGCAGAGTGGTCATCGTATTTGCCTAACATATTTTGTTTCTCTTGGAGTACAATGTATGAATAAAATATTTAATTATAAATTATACACTTTGACTAATGAAGTAATAACCTAGCTTTCATTAGTTATTTCACTGAGCACAGGTACTCCTACGATACATTCTTAAGGTCTGATAAAGACCAGGTAACTGCTTATCGGTTCTCAGTGACGGATGTAGTTAGAATGACCTAGCTTTCAAATTTTATCTGTCTGAGCACGGATGCTACTACTTAATACATTTTGAAGGTCTGATGATGACCAGCTAAGTGCTTATCGGTTCTCAGTGACGGATGTAGTTAGAATGACCTAGCTTTCAAATTTTATCTATCTGAGCGCGTATTCTACTACGTGATACATTATGAAGGTCTGATGATGACCAGCTAAGTGATTATCGGTTCTCAGTGACAGATATACTTAGAATGCTCCAGCTGTCAGCTTTTATCTTATTGAGCACGGATGCTACTACATGATACATTTTGAAGGTCTCATGATGACCAGCTAAGTGCTTATCGGTTCTCAGTGACGGATGTAGTTAGAATAACCTAGCTTTCAAATTTTATCTGTCTGAGCACGGATGCTACTACATGATACATTTTGAAGGTCTGATGATGACCAGCTAAATGCTAATTGGTTCTCAGTGACGGATATAGCTAGAATGACCTAGCTTTCAGATTTTATCTTATTGAGCACGGATGCTACTACATGATACATTTTGAAGGTCTGATGATGACCAGCTAAGTGCTTATCGGTTCACAGTGACGGATATAGCTAGAATGATCACCATCAGGTAAATGGCACCATCAGCATCCAAGGCCTCTTCGAGCTCTTTCAAATGAGTCCACACACGACGGTTCTACGTGGTGCCATCAATGAGATCCTATACTTACCTTCGGAGTCTACCATCAGGTAGCTAGTATCATCAGTCTCCAAGGCCTCCTCGAGCTCTTTCAAATGAGTCCAAACACGATGGTTCTACTCAGTGCCGTCAATGAGATCCTATACCTACCTTCGGAGTCCACCATTAGGTACGAGACATCATCAGTAATCCAGATCTCCATCTTCCATCAAACGAAATTCTCAAGACAAAATAATTAAAACTATAAAACAATTAACACCATTAAAACAATAACATACATTACATAACATCGCGCCTGTAATCCCCAAAGGGTTAGGCAGAGGTGTACCTAATAGTAGGCGTGATGTTATGTATGTTATTATTTTAATGATTTTAATTGTTTTATCGCTTTTAGCGATAAAACAATTGTAGCAAAAAACAATTGTAGTCGTTCTTGTAGCACGGATGCTACTACATTTTGAAGGTCTGATGATAACCAGCTAAGTGCTTATCGGTTCTCAGTGACGAACGTAGTTAGCATGACCTAGCTTTAAAATTTTATCGAACTGAGCACGGATGCTACTACAAAATACATTCTGAAGGTCTGATGATGACCAGCTAAGTGCTTATCGGTTCTCAGTGACGGATACAGTTATGATGCTACAGCTTTCTGCTTTTATCTTATTGAGCACGGATGCTACTACATGATACATTTTGAAGGTCTGATGATGACCAGCTAAGTGGTAATTGGTTCTTAGTGACGGATATAGCTAGAATGACCTAGCTTTCAAATTTTATCGATCTGAGCACGGATGCTACTACATGATACATTTTGAAGGTCTGATGATAACCAGCTAAGTGCTTATCGGTTCTCAGTGACGGATACAGTTATGATGCTACAGCTTTCTGCTTTTATCTTATTGAGCACGGATGCTACTACATGATACATTTTGAAGGTCTGATGATGACCAGCTAAGTGCTAATTGGTTCTCAGTGACGGATATAGCTAGAATGACCTAGCTTTCAAATTTTATCGATCTGAGCACGGATGCTACTACATGATACATTTTGAAGGTCTGATGATGACCAGCTAAGTGCTTATCGGTTCTCAGTGACGGATACATCCGTGCTACAAGAACGACTACAATTGTTTTTAACCGACTTCAAAAAAGGAGGAGGTTATATGTTCGTGTGTATGTATTTTTTTTTTAATTTTTTTTTATGTATGTTACCTGATTTCTCCTCCATTTGTGAACCGATTCTCAAAATTATTTGAAAGAGATTCTCAGAATTTTTTTTATTTGAAAGAGTATACTCCTGAGGTGGTCCCATTTAAATTTGGTGAAGATCTGATCCTGATCATCGGAGATATACAATAGAACTCTTCAAAAATAGACGGCAAATCTGTCGTGATTGCTGCAATCGCTTGGATGTTTATTGTTTACGCAACATCTTAACTTATCATCACGCCTGTATGCTCTGACGGGGTACGCAGATGTGTACAGGACGCCCAGATTTCGAGAGTTAGGTATGTTAAGTTCCATTTTATTGCGGATAAGCCGATTACCGTGACATGTATTGTTAACAACGTAAAATTAATGAATATCAAATATTTGTAAAGGATATTACAACTAAAAATGGAAAAATAAAAACTTTTTTGCAAAAATAAAACCGACTTCAAAAACACAAAAGAGTGAAAAATAACTTTAGCTTCTGAAGTCGGTGACAAAAAAACTGAATAAAACAAACAAAAGTCACCGACTTCAGAAGCTAAAGTTATTTTTCACTTTTTTGTGTTTTTGAAGTCGGTTTTTTGCTACAATTGTTTTATCGCTAAAAGCGATAAAACAATTAAAATCATTAAAATAACAACATACATAACATAACATCACGCCTACTATTAGGTACACCTCTGCCTAACCCTTTGGGGATTACAGGCGTGATGTTATGTAATGTATGTTATTGTTTTAATGGTGTTAATTGTTTTATCGTTTTAATTATTTTGTCTTGAGAATTTCGTTTGATGGAAGATGAAGATCTGGATGACTGATGATGTCTCGTACCTAATGGTGGACTCCGAAGGTGGGTATAGGATCTCATTGACGGCACTGAGTAGAACCATCGTGTTTGGACTCATTTGAAAGAGCTCGAGGGGGCCTTGGAGACTGATGATACCAGCTACCTGATGGTAGACTCCGAAGGTAAGTATAGGATCTCATTGATGGCACCACGAAGAACCGTCGTGTGTGGACTCATATGAAAGAGCTCGAAGAGGCCTTGGAGACTGATGGTGCCATTTACCTGGTGGTGGTCATTCTAGCTATATTCGTCACTGTTAACCGATAAGCACTTAGCTGGTCATCATCAGACCTTCAAAATATATCATGTAGTAACATCCGTGCTCAATAAGATAAAATCTGAAAGCTAGGTCATTCTAACTACATCCGTCACTGAAAACCGATAAGCACTTAGGTGATCATCATCAGACCTTCAAAATGTATCATGTAGTAGCATCCGTGCTCAGATCGATAAAATTTGAAAGCTAGGTCATTCTAGCTATATCCGTCACTGAGAACCAATTAGCACTTAGCTGGTCATCATCAGACCTTCAAAATGTATCATGTAGTAACATCCGTGCTCAATAAGATAAAATCTGAAAGCTAGGTCATTCTAACTACATCCGTCACTGAAAACCGATAAGCACTTAGGTGATCATCATCAGACCTTCAAAATGTATCATGTAGTAGCATCCGTGCTCAGATCGATAAAATCTGAAAGCTAGGTCATTCTAACTACATCCGTCACTGAGAACCGATAAGCACTTAGCTGATCATCATCAGACCTTCAAAATGTATCATGTAGTAGCATCCGTGCTCAATGAGATAAAAGCTGAAAGTTGGAGCATTCTGACTATTTCCGTGACTGAGAACCGATAAGCAGTTACCTGGTCTTCATCAGACCTTCAAAATGTATCATGTAGTATGAGAGACCATCATTAGGTACGAGACATCATCAGTCATCTACATCTCCATCTTCCATCAAACGAAAATCTCAAGACAAAATTGTTAGATAACATAACATCACGCCTGTAATCCCCGAAGGGTTAGGCAGAGGTGTACCTAATAGTACACCCACATTTCGCCAGTTATGTTTAAGTCCCATATAATAGGGGCGAGCCTATTGCCATCAACCGGGCACAAATCCAGACTCCGTGGCTGTTACTTATAATTTCCTGATGGAAAAACCCAATAACACTTTGCCCGACCCGGGAATCGAACCCAGGACCTCATGCTCAGCATCGTGCTTACGACCACTAGACCAACGAGGCAGTCCAAAATTAAAATAATATCATAGATACCAAAATATCTACTAAGAAACGTAGGTAATTTACCAATAGTTTTGGAGAGCTCGGCCACGCGTCACTTTACGTTTATTAGGCATAGTCAGCTTACTCTATGATAGGTGCAAACAACAAAACGAAATTACAAACTACTTTAAATATATTTACAAACTTATTTTCTGTTCTTATTTTACGAAATATTGATAACTATACAATTTACAATATGTTTTAATTCAGAAAACATTAAAAACGTGAACTTTTGAATTTTATTTGTGAAGTAATGACATGCGTGCAGTCCACCCGTGACAACAGTCATCGAGACCCTGGCCATGGTGTCATAACTTAGAAGAACCTGATAGAATCGTCAAAAAGTTTCTTTGCACAGATCAATAGATGGCGCTACTTAAACATTAAAATATAAATATTTTTATTACACTGGTATTACTGGTTTTTTTTTGTTATGGCTACAACACACTATCGTTGTCATGTGTTTATTTCTTTTCACGCAGATGACGCAGACACGTATTTCCATTATCTTTGGCAGAAAAAAAAACTTCTCAAAGAAAAGCAGACAAAAAAAAATACTTTTAAATTTTGTAGTTAATTTACAAAAAATTGATAATAAAATAACTACTAATAACAGAAAATGTTAATTATTTATTGAAATAAATTTCAGTTACAGTGATTCATCTGGGAATGGAACGTGTTATTGACATTGACATTTGAGTGTTTGTTTTCCAATCCGTATTTACTTTTGAGGTGAATGGATTCTTTAAATTCTTTTCTTATGTTTTGTAAATTTTTATCCAGCTATACCGCTATCATCGACTGACCTGTGGCTAACAATTTGGACTCACTGTTTTGCTTTGTGAATTGAATTGTCGACCATGCCTATGAAAAGATGTTGTGCCTGCAGCAAAACACGTAAGTGCATTTAATATTACAACCAATATATTATGATTAGTTAATTTTGGTCTTCTAAGTACATAATAAAATGACTGGATGATAAATTAAAAATATTTGTTACAGGTAAATTGAAGAGGACTACTTTGTATAATCGTGAGGTGGTTGCATTGAATAAGGAAATATAAAATCTTCAAAGTCGAAAGTGACAATGGCAGAAAAGTAAAAAATAAAACAGATTTTTGTATTATCTATTTCGTTTTATTTAATTTACAATCACAATGCCATTTTTTTTAAAATCGTACAAGACAAGTACTAAAAGTGCCTAGTGCGAAAGTACCTTGCACAAAGCACCAGATGGCGCCACACGCCATACATTCCGCAAAATGACATGAGTGACGACTCTATACCCTATATACAAATGTACTCTGTGACACTGGCGCAGCGCGTTCCAAGTATGCGCGACGGGTCTCGCGCCGCATTTGCCTCAAAATGTCGGGAATTAATTTATTATTTTAAAATTTTATTACAAATCAGAGAAAATAAACAATACGGATTGATAAATACATCACTACGTATTTTTGGGTATAAAATTCATACCGAACTATTCAGCCGTTACAGAGACAAAATTCGATTTAGGTTAAGACATACTACGATTTTTTATTAAATAATGTGAAGGTTTATTAAAATTTTAAACAATACGAATTATTTGTGATGACTTTAAGTATAACATATATTTTTTATATGGAAATCGTATGGAAGGATTCCTCAACAAATTTCTTTAAACATACGTCGTTTTTGGGATTCTAGCAACGCAACACCCTTAAAGAAATATTTTTTAGGAGACAGTGAATCGGCAATGGTAGAACGCCCTCAGACTATACAAGATGATTTTTTAGTCACCGTCCAAATTCAGATATATTAATCTTTGGCGAAAATCATTGACTACGTGTTTTTTCTTTTAGTATCACTTAGTACAAAAATATTGAGATATCACATCACAAAGTTTTAACGTTTCACGGAGAGCGAATAATTCTTTCGAGAAAATGATTTAATATGAAAATTTTACGTATCGATTTTTTTTTCAAAATTGGTGTTAGTTAATGATACCTACCTAATGCCTAGAAAAAATTTGGACGGTGACTAAAAAATCTTCTTGTATAGGTGAAGTGACTATCTTAGAAAGGTTCAAAGTAGGTGAATCGAGGAGATATCCTAGTGGTGTAGATCGTCGGAATGCCATAGGTCTCAATGTCGAACCTAAAACACCTCTGATTTTTCGGATTCATGTGCGTATTATTTAGGCATGTTAAGCCAAGTAAGAGGTCCATGGTGTGGGTGGCATAAAACGCTGACACACTGTCCACGTGATCGCTCTCTCTTTCATGTGTATGTGTGTGTGTCTCTAAGCACGAAACCCGTAGGTTCGGCCAAAGATACGGGCGTTTCCTTATCTGTATCACTTACGAACAGATCTAATTAGGTACCCGAACTAAAAAAAGAACGTCAACACGTTTGGACAGTTGTCCACTCCGGGTGTATTTTCAAAACTCATGAATCCGAATATTATAGGGAGTAGGGTTCATTTCAAAGTTACTTAGTTTTTCCGAATGGACCCGTATTTTCGTTGACGGGCTTACTGCGGTACTCAGAGATATTTAATGATTACTTAAGCCGTCACTTAGTAAAGATTTGACATAATTATGTATTACTTTTGTATGGCAAAACTGCCAAAACCTTTAAGTAATCATTAAAGCTCTCTGAGTGCGGCAGTTAGAGAGTAGCCCTGCGGCCCGGGTGTCAGACTCGATTTCTCTAGATGGAGTTACGAGTATTTAACAAACGAACGCAGGTCTTTGTCAATATTTCGTATTCTAGTAAACTAATCTGGTGCGATATACAATTTGTATGCAATATTTGTTTTCATATTGCACCATACTGACACGCGAGATTAATTCGCGCGAAATAAAATTACATCTTTAGTGAAATTTCAATTCACTGGAAATTACTGCCAGTATAGCCACATTACATCTTGAAAGGTGCAAGTAGTTGTGCAGGATGTGCATTGGAGCACTAAAGGGCTCTCTACTAGCATTCTGTTTGGGAAGAATCGAGGATACTCGATTTAGCCAGATTCTATCTGAAGCGGTAAACCTGGGACGGAAATTGGTTAAGAGATTTCTAGATTGGTCACTGGAGTTGGTATCCAGAAGGAAGGTGTTCTTTGGTGAACGACATCTATCGCAACACATGAGAACTAATTTGGCAAAATCCTACATCGCGCTATCAACTTTATCCGCGACATTAGCGTATATAGAAAATCCCGACTTACATGTCGGGCAGTTAGCCCACTAGACACCCGTCTGGTCGGAGGATCCTCCCTTTTCTATGGGGGATGAGGAACTTTACACCCTGTTCCTCATTCCCTGCAAAGGTGGAATGGGGGCAAGACTTTACCCCACAAGTGGGACAATACAGGCCACTAATACTACGGTTAACCGGTATCATCCCACTCCTGACCAAAGGGCTCCCCCCAAGACCTATAAATCTTTTGATACAGGGCCACTGATCGTTGATTCTAACCAGCTCGTCCTACCAGCTCCTGCGAGTTCTGCCGCGTCGCCTCTTGGGAGTGACAGGGCTCAACAACGTGGGGAGTATGGCCCACAGCTACAGGCATTCTATCAAAGTGGTACAGGTCGCGTCACGTATCAAATATGTTTTTTTTTTGTATTTCAGCCTATTCTAAGGATAAAGTACCTAGTTACTAAGGTATCTACTAAGATTCTACAATAATGACAATCACTATCACCACATAGTATCAAACAAAGTCGCTGTCGCTGTCTGTCCGTCCCTATGTATGCTTAAATCTTTAAAACTACGCAACGGATTTTGAAGCGGCTTTTTTTAAAAGATAGAGAGATTCAAGGGGAAGGTTTTAGATAATTTGACCGACATTCACGCGGGTGACGCCGCGGGCATCAGCTAGTTACAAATACAACACAATCACAATAGCCTACTACTTTAGGACGTGACTGTATAACTTTGCAACATTATTCCCTCCACTGAGCTCCTCGTTCTTTTTATGTGACGGGACTTGTATAGCAATTAAAAGGTTAACAAAAACGGTCATTGCCCTTCTGATAGGTATTAAGTGAAGTGTTATTGTACAATGTCAAGTGCAATTGAATTGTTTGAGAGTTTGAGAACAACACTTGTGACTCACACTTCATAATACTTTAAATTGCACATCAGTTGTTGTAAAAGTGCATCCACTACAAAATTTGGCAACACGGTTGGCGTGGTGGCTGAGCGATTGGTCTGCAGCGCCGCGTGTCGCGGTTCGATCCCCACACGGAACAAATATTTGTATGGCCTACAGATAGTTGTTTCGGGTCTAGGTACCTATTTGGTTTGTGTATGTGAGTTTAACACGTTCCCTGTCCCAGTACAAAGTCATAAAACGTATTCGTACGTCCACCTACAATCTCATCCTAACTTCTCAATAATCATTTATACTAATACGGGTTAGAAAAAACTTTTTTAAATTTTCGGTAGCATTTTTGTCTAACCATACAATCATTTCCCTCTTATTCATATGTCCAATCAAATATTAAATTTACTCTTGAATTATGACTCTAACTGGAGTCATGGACATATGAGTTAGGTACGAATAGAATAGAATACATTTATGACTCTCTTTTTTTTAATATATAGGACAGTGAACATGTTAAATGATTGTAAACGCACCCACAATACAGGAGAAATTCCTAGTGTGGGGCAACGTATTTTAAAGAAGAAGAAGAATTACTTATCGCACAGCCACCTTGTGTAATATAATACTACAGGGATTGTTCGGTAGTCTAGTAGTCCCAAGAGAAACTGCTGAGCATGAGGTCCTGGGTTTGATTCCCGAGTCGGGAAAGTGTTTTTGGGTTTTTTCAAACATATAAAGACTTACAACCTTCAACCCCACACAAATCCAGACTATGTGTCCGCTACTGAGAAATTTTTGATGGACCATCCATCGTTTTTTTGGTATACCTCTACTCTTATAACCATCTACATTGATATTCAACAGTTTCCCCATCAATTAATTTTAAATGATCTTAGTACCTAATGATAAAAGTATCTATTTTAAGTTATAATGTAACTCACTCACTACCCTCTTAACAAAATAACTGTGTATACTTATTCTTTAAAATTACACTTTGTGTTGCTTATATTCTTGTAGCGACTATAAATAATTTTCTATAGATCAGTCATAGGTACTAGTATTCAGAAACTCAAATAAAAATAATCATAATTACATAATCATAATTATGTGATAAACATCATACCATGTAATTGTGTTGATAAGTAAACAAAAAACGATAGTGGTGTCAAGTCATAAAAAATGTAAACAAATGATCAGCTGGCTTGATATTAAGAAAACTTTTAAATTATTGTTAATTATATTAACAAAGGGAACTTGTACAAGCAGCATTCCGTGATAATTCTTAAGTTTTCATTCAATATCTATATATATAAAAATGAAACCCGTTTTCCGTTGTCACGACTTGGCATGAAAACGGCTTGACCGATTTGGCTGATTTTTTTTTTTAAATGTTCGTTGAAGTTCAAGGATGGTTCTTACGGCGAGAAAAATTCGAATAATGGCCGGAAAAGCCCTAAAAACAGCCCTTTTCTTTTTCCCATACAAACGTTTTCTAACTAAAACGTAAAATCAATTTGAGCTTTAATACCGTACCCATAAAGTTCAAGTGTTAGTGGAGAGGTTCCGGGAAGGCAAAACAATTGAGTGACGTTCAGTTGTTCAGTCAACGAATGACAACTTCAAACAGACCATACGACATTATCACAATAATCACAAATAAATACTGTTTCTTTCCCAATAAAAAACGATTTTTCAAATGGTGTTTGCGTAAAATATAAAAATTAGTCGCGCTAAAACTAGAGAACGGCTAGACCGATTTGTCTAATTTTGGTTTTGAAACATTTGTGGCAGTCCAGAGAAGGTGAGAAATTAGTAGTATGTAGGTAGGTAGGTAATAGGTAGGTGGTAGATAGTTGGTACGTAGCCAGGTAAAAGGGCATTGCAACGCACGCGGGGTACAGCTATATTATATAAAAATGAATAGCTGTTCGTTAGTCTCGCTAAAACTCGAGAACAGCTGGACCGATTTGGCTAATTATAGTGTTGAATTATTCGTGGAAGTCCAGGGAAGGTTTAAAAGGTGAGAAAGTGGTAGGTAGGTAGGCAGGGTAGTAGGTAGAGTAGTAGGTAGAGTAGTAGGTAGGGTAGTAAGTAGGATAGTAGAGTAGGTAGGGTAGTCGGTAGAGTAGTAGGTAGGGTAGTAAGCAGGTAGGGTAGTAGGTAGGTCGGGTAGTAGGTAGGTAGGGTAGTAGGTAGGTAGGGTAGTAGGTAGGTAGGGTAGTAGGTAGGTAGGATAGTAGGTAGGTAGGGTAGGAGGTAGTAGGTAGGTAGTTGGTACACAGGCAGGTAGTAGGTAGGAAACAAGGCATTGCAACGCATGCCGGGAACAGCTAGTTCTGAATAAATCTGAAGAATAAACAAAATATTTCATTTTCACATTCATACCTATTACATTTTAGAAAGTTCAAAAATAGAACAACTTAGAGTTAGGTACTCACATGAATTTACCGGTAACTTTACGAAAGAATAACAATTTTTTTAGTCGATTTTTGGTCCCCAAACAAAGTTGTATCACAACTTCACAAGAAAGTTTCACGATGCGCACCTTTGAACCGACTGAGATAATAAATACTGTAGGTTATATCTGACGTGCACTTTATCCACGTGTAGTGGATCCACTCAGTAAATAAAGAAAATAAGTCAATTATTATATACCTAATTAACCACTCACTTGTTTAGTGTCATAAAATCTAGATAACGTGTATTTTAAAATTATCGCCGATTCAAGGAAATACCAATTTGACGTTTCGTTCCCATATGGATTTAAGGCTGCCAGCACTGAAATTTTAATTTGCCAAATCTCATTTGAAAATGGTTGGAATACGTTTTTTGTCTTGAAGTCAATGTTCGGATATTTCCCGAATTTCTACACAAAAAGAGAAGACATTCAAAATAAAATTACTCTAAGACATAGAAATAGATTAAACATTCCTACATCCCGATTAAAAATGCATTTCTCAAGTACATATTATTATGTCATGTCGATAAAAATATATAATAAGTTACCCGAGGAAATAAGAAGTATAAATAAAGACAACATATTTATTAACAATTTAAAATTATTTCTATTAAACAAAAGTTACTATAATGTTAACGAGTACTTGAATGATAGAAATTTATCGCTAAAACTATTTAATTGAATTATAGGAAATACCAACCTGCCTACCAAATAATAGAAAATTTTTGCTTGTTAATTGTTTGTTATTGTTTTGTGAATTTTAAATAAATAATTTGTTTTTCTTGTATAATTTAATTTTAATTCTTGACTGTGTTACTGTGTACGACTGACTTTTTAACTACTGACTTGGTGTATTTTGACATTTATATTTCATTAATTTTTTTTTTTTTCTTGTTTTGATTAACAAATTATTCGGTTCCAATATTTTAAATTTTAGCATGTAAAAATTAATTTTGCTGTGCCCTGACAGGGTCTACAATGGCTCTTAGCTCTAAGCCTTTTTTGTTAACACCATGCTTTACCTTGTGGATTGCAAATAAATGAATATGAATATGATATTTTGTTAAAATAAATGAGATTGGTTTTTCAATCTTCAATTTACTTTAAATCTATGGACAACTACGATCGCAGCAGGTGGATTTTGTAGTTTCTGCCCTATACGAAAAAGGCGTGTTTAGAACATAATTATGTAACCTTGTAAATAAACTAATTAAGTAAGTGGAAAGCGTAAGTACAAGGTTTACGTAAATACACACATTCATTATTTGTCTTAAATGAATGCCTGTTATCTCAATCCAAAATTCATTTCCAAAAGATTCAATGGAAGTGAAATATTTAAGGACTAAAGAATAATGTCAGAATTCAATTTAGAGAGTCACGCTAAAAAAAAAGACGCTGTCCTTTTTAAAAACATGGTTTTTTTTCATATAGATCTTGAGTCTAATTGTTTTTTTTTTATTTACCCATAGCGGCTGGTAAATAAATTACGTGGTAACACTCCAATTGTCAAATCATAAACTTGCGTTCCATGGCAAAAATATCTTAATGTTTAGCATCACATTTCTTTACGGATTTTTCCACTGACTTCACTGACACTTTATAATTGTTATCTATCTTTATTTCTATTGTGTGGTGTATTATTTTGTGAATGTTGTATGTTATTAATTGAATTATTTTATTTTGTTTAATTTTTGTATCTGTTGGCTGACTATTCTATTCTCTTTTTGTTACTCTTTGCGTTATGGATTGCTTTATCTGAAATAAACGTATTATTATTATAAAGCTGCTATCTAAAGGTTGAAACTGTTTACCATAGCTATAGATTGTAACTTCTCAAATTATAAAAAGGGTTATTAATAAAACAAACATCTACGCCGCATCTGTCGATCTGTCTGTTCGCGATAAACTCAAAAACTACGACACCGATTTTCAAATAGAGTGGTTCTCGAGGAAGGTTTTATTATATAATTAACCTACATCCGTGGGGGGGAAGTCGCGGGGATTACCTAGTTTAAATCAATGAGTAAGGAAAAATATAGAGCCGCCGCGATATTCTATAGACACATTTGCTTATACAAATATGAGTGAAATAGGATACAGAATGTGAAATATCGTTTTGTTTCGTTCTTTCTAATACAGTAATCGTATTTGATGAAAGAGACAACAATATTTCAGTTGTTGCTCATAATGGCAACATTTGGTGTTACGAGTCACACAATAGTAGGTAGGTGCCGTTTTCGCCATGTTATGCGGCGAGTTTCGTGGTAGTTCTGCTGTCAAATAGTTGTTTACTTTTTGATAAATTGAGATTTGTGACAAAATTACGAAGAGTTTACCTATAAAACTGCATATACTTATTAAAAAAACAGCAATTCAATATGCCTGCGTGCTGTATTGTGAAGTGTGGTGCAAGAAACCAGAAAAATCAACCTCAATTGTCGGTGCACAGGTTAGAAGCCGGTTTTCATGCAATAGTATCTAGGAGTAATACACTTTCGATGAAAAAAATGCTAAGCGATCATTAATTTATTGATATAGTGTTAATGTTTGGGTTTATTTCCGTCCCAGAGACCTTTTTGTTATTTCTTAATTTTATTCGTTTGTTTACAAACATGAATAGTGTTGTACCGTTGCGTAATAGTTTCCGATACTAGTTCCTTCGCTGCGCTGGAACGATATCTGTTCGAGTGACCGTGCTCTGGCCCGTGGTTCACAGAACCGAGATACCGTCCCACAGACTTATATGATTGTTATACGTGATCTGAAAATAAGACATCAGCATGCTTGCACCGACTGGACGGGTCCACTAAAATCTGTGTGGTGCTTTCTTCAAATGACCATCTCAGACACTAATCTGCATAGTCTTCATGTGTGTATACCAAGATTATGTCTGGTCTTTAAAAGAGACCATGACCTCTGAGTTTGTTTCGGAAGTTTCTTCTCAAAGTAGTCAGAAACGAAACACCGACCCCATCTAGTTTTAATAAAAAGTGACTTGTAAAAGTGTATGTAAAAACCTATTTGCAAAATAAACATCATCATCATCTGCCTAGCCTTTTCACAACTATGTTGGGGTCGGCTTCCAGTCTATCCGGATTCAGCTGAATACCAGTATTTTACATGGAGCGACTGCCTATCTGACCTCCACAACCCAGTTAACACTAGGTAATACGATACCCTTTGGTAAGACTGGATGTCAGGACTTTCAGGTTACTGACTACCTGTAACGACTGTCAAAGATCTATATATGACAGCCGGGAGCTTAACGTGCTTTCCGAGGTACGGAGGAAACTCGGCATAATACTGGGCGGTCAACCATCCGCAGACCAACCTAGGCAAGCGCAGCTTAACCTAAATATCGATCCGAGTGACTGTTCTTGTTAAGCCACGAGCTCCTCTTGCAAAATAAACATCATTCATCATAATGATATTATCACACCAATAAACAGATTTAATAAAAATCATTCTTATTTTATTTTACTCCACCAGTCAGTATGTTAATCATAATAGAAACATAATCGTCTTCCTATTAGAAGAATTTGTTTTTCACTAAGATCTGCATACCTACCAGAATCTACAGACCTACAGTCGATCGATTAGCTGTCGAATGGTTATGGTTTGGTATACTAAACTAACCATTTGACAGTTAATCGATGGACACAATGATAGCCACTAACATTTAAAAAGATACGCAATAGCCCTGCAGATATAACCGAAAGCGCAAACGTTGCATTCTTTAATTTTGTTCTGAAAACCACTTTAAATTAATTTTATTCTCAGGTATCAGAAGGAAAGTAAATTTACTCATGGTTTTCTGTTACAACGAACTGTTAATTATAATTCAACCGTGATATCTACTAATACTCGTAATACTATTAAGTAGTACCAGTTTCGATACTCGTTACAGTAATACTATGTTCCATGATTGACACAACCCTAGCAATGGCAGCCATTTTGAGTACCGTTCAAGGTTGTAGGTATGCACCTTTTTTTTGTAGGTATTTCTAGTCCACTTATTTATTATGTCTATGGTTTAAATGGAGGCATGGTGGAAGAATTGCAAAAATAACAAAATAGTTTTGCCAAGCGAATACCATATTAATAAAAGCTCACTGTTTTAACCGATGCCGTGGTGCAAAAGATTACCCACTGGGAGCCCTGTGCGTGTCACCCGGTTTACTTGAGCGGATAGACTGTATTTGGCTTGATGGCAACCAGAATTTAATCCTAAGACAAACAAATATCTCGGTGCGTTTAGTGGGATCGCTGCTGATTTTGGTAAGATGTCAAATCCAATACGTTTCATATTAGTTCTTACTTTCGCCACATGCATTCGTAAGTTTGTCGGTCTAAATAAGCTAATTTGCAATTAGGCCATCAGTTTTTTGTTTTAATTATCCAATCTAACTGAGTGCCCTATAAATGGATGTGATCTAATAGAATAGGAAGTCTTTGCGAAACCTTAAAAACGGCAATAAACCGAGCGCCCTAGGGCCCAGGGCGGTAGGTACATCACGTCAGATGGTATGGTCCGACAGAGGAAAACACAGTTAACACATCTACGTATCGGCAATTACTTCGTTACTTTACGTTCCTACATAATAATATATGTAGGTATAGACTATGTTCCGCCTACTAATAAGATTTCTAATGACCAAACCCAATAGCACTTTTTGTCCAAACTGGGAATCAAACCCAGAACCACACGCTACGACCACGCGACCTTCGCGGCAGTTTCTACATAGAGAAAACCAAGCCAGTTGTAGCCAGTTGTACCTTCTTCAGTGACGAGGATGACCTCAGAACAGATGACACAATCATTAAAGTCATCAATAAAATAAATTGACCATCAACGGAAGAGTGTGCTTAACCTGTTAAAAAGCCATTAAATTGAAGCAAGGGAATCTGTTCGTAGTTCTGTACTACTTCTAATAGTGTAGTGTCCAGTATCTAGTTTGCCACCGTAGGCGGATTGACGGCGGTTGTGTGTTCCACGCGCACCTCAAAGAGTTGTCAGCATGGTAACGGAGCCCACTAGGGCCAGTGATGCGAAAGTTCGAAAAAGTAACCGAACCCTGGAACGCAAAGGGCCTATAAGAAGGAACATGGATGAGTTTTAGTCAGTAACTGCCGCACTCAGATAGCTTTAATGATTACTTAGGCCATCACTTAGTAAAACGTTTTGACAGTTTTGTCATACAAAAGTATGTCAAATCTTTACTAAGTGACGGCTTATGTAATCATTAAATATCTCTGAGTACCGCAGTAAGAGTCTAGAGTCTCTGCTCCGCCCAGAGCGGGAAGAGTCATTTTGAAGACACATCCTCAAAAAAAAAAGTGTGTCTATGTCTATTCCTCCCTAGTTTAAGCCCAGTTGCAAATGTCTTGTATGAATTTGCAACATACATACAAAGTCTAATTTAGACTACATACTTAACATTGCGCCTGTTATCAGTGAAGTGTTAGGAAGACGTATACCCAATAATACACCCACATTTCACCAGTTAGGTATGTTTAAGCCCCAGTACCTGGTTGACTGAGCTTTACTAAGTTTTTATTTTTGGTAAATTGATTTTTTGTAACAATGAAACTTAGCTAAATCGATTTATTGCCCCCGAAACTCCCTGCATACTAAATTTAATGAAATCGTTGTGCCGTTTCCGAGATTCAGATTATACATAAACATAGACCAGCAGGGCTAATGCGTATCTTTTTAAATGTCAGTGCCTATCATAGTGTCCATCGATTAACTGTCAAATGGTTATGGTTTGGTACAAGATGGAACCACTTGACAGTTAATCGATGAACACTATGATAGCCACTGATATTTAAAAAGATACGCAACAGCCCTGTAGGTACATTATACAAGAATTACTCGTTTAAAGGTATGAGATAGATGTAATAGGGGGCGAGCCAATTGCCGTCAGTCGGGCACATATGGGATGGAATCTACGACCTCATGAATAGCAGTCGCGCTTATGACAAGAGACCATGAGGCAGGCGATAACAACAATGTTTTTATTTATTTACTCTGTGTGTGTTATGTTATTATGAATTACTGATTACAAAGAGTAAGGTCAAAACTAACAAATAATGTGCTGAGATAAATAGTTCATTACTTTTAACATGATAAACAACATAATAGATTGTGAGATAACATCTTATAGTTTTATGTAAGTTGGTAAACTTAACGATTAACTATCTATGCAAGAAGTTGTTTTTGACGTTTTAAATCAATAAACTGCCTCGTCTAGTTGGTTACACTAGATGGTTGGATGTCGATGGTCCGGAGCTCGGTTCCCGGGTCGGACAAAGTTTACTTCAGGCAAATTTCTCAACAGAAACCACAGAGTTTGAATTTCTACTCGGTTGAAGACAATAGGCTCGCTCCCTATTACATGAGACTTGGTGAAATGTTGGTGTACGGTTAGATACACATCTGCCTCTACAGGCGTGTTGTTATGACAATCATTATTAGGTACTGTTCGACTTGCTCGTTGTGGTAAAAGCTGCGCAGGTGGTGGTCACGTCGCCTCTGCGTGCCGTCTGTGTGTGTCTGTTAGGATTCCCAACAATTACAGAAAACGATGCTCCACCTTCTATTCAGCTCTCCGTGCCGCGAGACATGCAGCCGAAGTGACATTTGCGCAACCACATAAAAAGCCGTAGTGAAGATTTGAGCAAAAAAAAACTGGCGTATAATATTACCTACCGGAAAACCGCGCCCGCCAGATGGTAATTCCCATCGACAAAATCGAAGAACTTTCATCCGTCTATTTTATCCTCTTTAGGGAAACTTCCAAAAGATCTTCCTTATCGAGCCCTAAGACCGGCACGGCAAGAAATCCTTCGGCATAATTTTATAACTTTGCTGCGTTATCCTCCTTAGGTATGCCTTTTTTTTGGGGGTGCTGGGAAATCATCAAATGACTTCTCCCGCTCTGGGAAGAGCGGTAGGTAGGGAGTGTCAGACTTCTACTGACTAAAAACCACCCATGTTCCTTCTTAGCCCTTGTGCCGAGGCCGCGGTATCTCTTTCGAACAACCCGTAGCCCCAACGGGTCCATGAGCATGCCTTAACCCCGTCGGGGCTGCGAGTTTTAAAAAAAAAAAAAAGGCATGCCTTAAGAGTACACGAAAGAGTAGCACAAAAGCTCTTGACAATCTATAGAAAGCCAGCGAATGTAGTCGCTGGTGGCCGAAATCGGTTAGATTGCATCATCATCATCATCAGGCATATTTTTAGCTTTGTATCTTGAAGACTGCTGAAGCGCCCCGAAGGATGCTGAGGCATTTTCTGTGCAGATGCCAGCACATTCTGCTACCCGAAACTAACAAATTTATCCAATCAACCTTGAACCTAATATCTACAGGATAAAGTTGAAAATCTATTAAAGAAATTAGCTTAAATGTGCTGGGGCCTGTACTTAATTAGGTTTTAACACATTAAATAAACTTATTTCCGATTAGACGAAAAAAACCGAGTATTTTTTGGTTTAAAAAAGGTTGGACATCACATCACTAGACCAAACTGTCAAAATAAAAAAGTTTACTTACGGCCCAGCGTTCCCGCGCGCGGCTAACGCACAAAATAGAACAACACTACTCCACAACATGGCTGACATTAGTGCTGCCCTATGCTGACCGTTCCCGCGTATTTATAGTCTCTGCCAAGATAACAGTGACCACTTAGTTTTATAATAAACAACGAAAAAGCTCAAATAATAACTAGGAGATAAGTTGATAGATTATCGTCTGATTTATATTATGTTGGGTTATGTGTCTAGACAGCTGTGGAGCCGCTCGAGTCCATCAACAGGTTAAGCCGTGCTTGCTTAGGTTGGTCTGTGGATGGGTGACCACCCGTTACATGCCGACTTTCCTACGCGCCTCGAAAAGCGCGTTAAGCTGTTTGTCTCGGCTTTCATGTGTAGATCTTCGACGGTCGTTACAGGTAGTCAGTGGTCCAGAAAGTCTGACAACCAGTCTTAGTATTAACTGCGTTGTGGAGGTCAGATAGACAGTCGCTCCATGTAAAGTAACTGCTATTTGGCTGCATCCGGTTACACGGGAAGCCGATCCTAACATAATTGGGGAAAGGCTACGCAGATGGTGATGTCTAGACAGCTGGAAAATCTGAGTGTCATCATAGAATAAGTCTTCTGTTAAAACTAAAAACTTCATGCCGAGGAAGACCCGGATAAAAGCTAGTACGGTCAGCAACAGAAATAGCTTAACATTTCGTTTTTTTTATTATTTGATGTAGGTACAGGACTCTAGCCATATTTTGTAACGTTTCAGAAGGTTATTTTTTCAAATACTCTGTACTCTTCAATGATTTGTTAGTAATGAGTAATATCTAACAAGTTTTTTATAAAAAAAACTGCTTTGAAACTTGCTAATCTACTTCTGACGCCGACTGTACCTAAATCATAAAGTACAGACGCCAGCGCATCAAACTATCCGAAACTGTAATTTCACAATCAACCTTGAAATAGGTAGATTAAATAATTCCTGTTCACTGTATCGTTTATGATGAGAAATAAATATCAACACGGCGCAACACGTTTTTTCTTCCATTCTGCCTTATCAGTCGTCACGCTGTCATTTATTCCTTTTCCCTTCATATCATTCCTCAACACACTCCATCCATCTGTTCTTTGGTCTTCCTCTCCCTCTTCATTCATATTCATCACTCAGTCATACGCGATTCATCCCTCCTCATCACATGCCCATACCACGAAAGTCGATTCCCTTAAAACTTTTCTGCAATGTGGGGACACCTGTGGGAGGCCTATGTCCAGCAGTGGACGTCTTTTGGCTGAAATGATGATGAATTAGCGCAACTTTTAAACTTCCTCTTATATACTCGTTCCTTACTTTATTCATATGCTTGTCACATCACCCATCATGAGAAATAAACAAATTATTATCTATTTAATATTATTTAATAAGAAAGGCTTAACAAGAACTGCCACTCGGGTCGATCTTTAGGTAAAGCTGTGCTTGCCTAGGTCGGTCTGTGGATGGGTGACCGCACGACATACCTACCGAGTTTCCTCAGTGCCTCGGAAAGCACGTTAAGCTGTTGGTCCCGGCTGCTATAGATCTTTGGCAGTTGTTACAGGTAGTCAGTGACCTGAAAGTCTGACATCCAGTCTTACCAAAGACTATCGTATTACCTAGTATTAACTGGGTTGTAGAGGTCAGATAGGCAGTCGCTCCATGTAAAATACTAATTATTAATTACTATACTCCATGTATAATAATAATTGGGCATACAGACCTACGTATAGATCATGACCTGGGTCAAATATCTATGATGTAACTGCCGACCTTCGTGCGGGTAAAGCAGCGAACAACTGCTAGTACCTAACTAACTAATAACGCGATAAGTTGTTATCGCTTATCGTCGTAATACGTTGAGGTACCTAATAGATATCTGTCTGGACGGCTACAAACTTTATTATTTGGTATATGTTGTAAAATTGACGATTTTGAGATATGTGGGTTTGGAGGCGGATGCTGCGAATTCTATGGACTGCACGCCGGACCAACTTGTTCATTCTTAAGGAGCTCCAAAAAACCACAGGACTATCCACTGTTTGCTTCCAGTGAATTCTTAGCTATTTTGGACATGTCGCTCGTAGAAACCCTGACAGCCTCGAGAAGCTTATGGTAGTTGGCCAAGTTGACGGGAAAAGACCACGGGGGCGATCACCTGCCCGTTGGTGAGACTCCGTCGGACCGAGTAGAGACGCTTACTAGCCTATCAATAGCTAAAGCTTTTAAAATCGCTGAGGATAGAGTAACGTGGAAGAGCATAGTGCTGCCGGACTGTTCGAAAGAGATACCGAGGCCCCAGAACACAAAGGGCTTAGTAGGAACACGGGTGGGTTTTAGTCAGTGCAAGTCTGCCACTCCAAATCTGGACGGAGCGGTCCCTTCCGCTCCGCCCAGAGTGGGAGTGTCAGGCAGGAGTCATGTTATGATTTTCTACCCAGAAAAAAGGCCTCTCGAGCTCGTGGTTATAATAAGTAATTACAGGCGCTCAGGTCAATCTCGCTTGCCTATGTTGTTCCGTCGATGGTCCATAGCCATTACATACAGAGTTGCCTCCATTGTATCTGCCATTTGTATTTCTTTGACAGTTGTCACAGATGGTGTCCCGAAAATCTGACTACTAGTCTTACCAAGGAAGTGGTATCAGGGTCCCTGTCGGAGCTGCGGGTTGTTCGCAAGGGATACCGAGGCCTCGACATGAAGGGCTAAGGAGGAACATGGGTGGTTTTTAGTCAGTAGAAGTCTGACACTCCCTTTCGCTCTGCCCAAGAGCGGGAGGAGTTATTTGATGATTTTCCACCCGGAAAAAATAAAAAAAGGGTGGGTATCAGAGTCAGAGGTTGTGGACGTCACTGGAGGACTGAAAACCAACCCCAAACATAACATAACATCACGCCTGTAATCCCCGAAGGGTTAGGCAGAGGTGTCCCTAATAGTACACCCACATTTCGTCAGTTATGTTTAAGTCCCATGTAATAGGGGGCGAGCCTATTGTTAGGCCGTGATCTAACCAATACGCAGCGTGCGGGGAAGCAGATGAGAAAATTAAACTGCTAAATCAACCTTGACAACTATTTATTGATAATTGCATCTAAAACACTCACAAGTAAAGTTTAATCACTTATATTGATTTGGATTGAAAAATACGTCTTGACCTGACGGGACGGCCATTGAACAGAGAGAGAGAAAGGTGAGGTGTTAGAGCGAGACAACAAACCTGTCACATCTGTCAGAAAATTTTATGGCATAGACTCAAGGCTTTTTGCCTCTCCAACACTTCCCCTTGCCATAAAATCGCAAAGATATCATAAGTAAAAAAAAACAAAAAAAAACACTACCATACAACTCTACACGTCAAAGCTGCATGGACTCTACATTTCCCAGTCACATAAACTTTACATATACATTTCACATACATGTTGCAACCATAAAATAACATTTTTACACATCAAATTAATATACATAATGTCTATAGCCTTATTTACCTATATCATAATATCTAACACATATTCATACCCTTTACAAACTTTTCATGTTTTATACTACTTAATGGTTTAGTTAATACATCGGCAAGCATGTTTTCAGTACATAAATACTTTGCTTTTATGATATTATCTTTAATTAAATCTTTCATGTAGTGGTACCTAATATCAATATGTTTCGTTCGTTTATGACAAAACTCTTTTACCTCTAACAAACGTAATGAACTTTGATTGTCATTGTATAACAAAACAGGAGCTACATCTTTACTTATTATTTCTAATAATAGATTTCGAACGAAACATATATCTTTACATACATCAGAAATAGCTAAATACTCTGCTTCCGTTGATGAGAGAGCTACGCAACGCTGTTTCCGACTTTCCCAGTTTATGACATTTCTGCCCAATTTAATTATGAAGCCTGTATAAGACTTTCGATCCGTCACGTCGTTTGCCCAGTCAGCATCGGTAAAAGCAGATAAAGTAAAATTTAAGTTACTATTTGACACAAATAATAAACCTAAATCTATTGTTCCTGCTAAGTAACGCAAGATTCGCTTGGCAGCTTGCCAGTGAGTCACATCAAAACCGTTATTAAATTGACTGAGCTGGCTACACGCAAATGCGATATCCGGCCTCGTACAGACCGCCAAATACATGAGGCTACCAATTAACTGTCTATAGTTATACCTATTGTCATCTAGAGTGGCTTTCTCAGGTTTTACTAATTTACAATTCAAAGATATAGGTGTTTTAACAGGTTTGCATTCTGTCATGCCAAAACGATGTAATAGCCTCTTTATATACTCAGACTGATCAAGTTTCAGAGTACCTTTCACTCTATCCCTTGTTACTCTCATTCCTAAGCAATTTTTAATTGAACCTAAGTCTTTCACATTAAACTGACTTTCTAATAGTGACATTAGATTCTTTTTATCTAGATTTCCTTTATGATAAAACAAATAAAAATCATCAACATACAGTGCTATTATCATGATATTTTTATAAGTACCTTTTACATACACACAAGGCTCACACTGAGTTTGCCTGAAACCATTACTAATTAACAAACAATGAATTCTTTCGTTCCACATTTTGCTTGCCTGTTTAAGGCCATAAATGCTTTTTAATAGTAAGCAGACTTTTCCATCATTATTATTAAAACCAGTAGGTTGCTCCATGTATATAGTCTCATTTAAGTTTCCGTTTAAAAATGCGGTGGTTACATCTACATGGTCAATTTCTAAATTTAACTCTACAGCTAATGAAAATATGATTCTTAATGATGAATGGCGAACAACTGGTGAAAATGTATCATTATAATCTAGACCATACCTTTGCGTAAATCCCCTGGCCACAAGTCTAGCTTTGTATTTTTCAAAATTACCAGAGGAATCGTATTTTAATTTAAAGACCCATTTACACTGTACTACATTTACATTAGATGGTCTGTCTACCAGTTTAAAAACATTATTCGCAATCAGAGAGTCATACTCTCTCTGCATTGCCTCACGCCATTCTGCAGAGCTTGGACTTGTGATAGCTTCATCATAACTTTGAGGTTCTACAAGATTATCAGCCAAAAAATTCAATTCCAGATCATAACCACTATATTTCTGTGGCTTAACAATATTACGCCTATTGCGTAACACATACGATCCACACAAGGAGCCTTCGCTCACCAAACCTGGCTGCAGGCCCTCGCCCGCCAAACCTGGTTGCAGGCCTTCGCCCGCCGAGCGCTGTGGCAGGCCCTCGCCCGCCGCACAGCGCCGCGAGGACTCGCCCGCCGCACCTGGACCGCCAGCTGACATATCAGCCTCTGCCAAGCCCTCTGACCCGGACTGACTACAGTGCGGACTCGCCCGCGCCTCATGCTCAGCGCAGCTCGACTCATCTTCGCTGCCTGTGCAGTACTCATCTGAAATTCGAGAACACTCATTACTATTTTCCTTATAACTAATATCACAGCTGCTATCACTATCACTATTTTTACCTAAACTATTTATCACAGATTCCTTCCTATTATTACAATTATCAATTCCATTACTCTGCACATTAATTACTCCTGGGTCATAAGATAATTCATTAAAATTCAATTTATAATTATTTATGTCACTGTGATAAAAACTCTCCTCTAAAAATTCTACATTCCGTGCAATAACAACCTTCTTTGGATTCTGGGGGTCCATCAGTCTATACCCTTTGCTGGTCTCAGAATAGCCCACAAAAACATACTTCTTACTCTTGGCATCCAACTTCTGCCTTTTCACTGAAGGTACCAATGCATACGCCACACATCCAAACACACGGAGGTGACCAAGGCTCACAGTCCTCCCGGTCCACACCTCCTCAGGAATCTGACCACACAATGCCGAGCTAGGAGACCTATTGTACAAATAAATTGCCGTGCTCACAGCCTCTCCCCAATACTCCTTACCTAGTCCAGATCCCTGCAATAAGCACCGTGCCTTTTCAATGAGCGTCCTATTTAATCGCTCAGAAACCCCATTCTGCTGAGGACAATACGGTACGCTTGTTTGATGCAGTATGCCTTCCTTCCTCAAATAAGTATCAAAACGGCTACTAACATATTCACCCCCGTTATCGGAACGTAGACATTTTACTACCTTGCCCGTTTGCTTCTCCACCATCACTTTAAAATCAATAAATTTTGACATTACCTCTGACTTTTCTTTTATTAAATATCCAAACACCTTCCTAGAGTGGTCGTCTATAAAGGTGACCATATATCTTGCACCTCCCAAACTGCTAGTCTCCATCGGGCCACAGACATCAGAATGCACGAGCTCTAAAAGATCCTTGGCTTGCTTGCCCTCTCCTGTAGGGTATGGCTTTCCACAAAGCTTCCCCTCAAGGCAGGGCACGCAGCCTCCCGCAGTGTCACCATTATCCTGAAATGATACACCAATATTAGATTTCTTCAGAACACACATGCTTTTATAATTCAAGTGGCCTAATCTTTTGTGCCACAAAGCCTGCCCAGCAGAAGCACTAGCACACACGGGTCCCTGCTGAGTCCCTTGGCATCCACTATCCAAGGATTGAAGAGAGAACCCTCCATCAGTGTGCAATTTGTCACCACCCGTTAAACCTTTTAACCTATACAGACCATTCTCGCAATAACCTTTTGCTATAGACTTGCCAGAGGTTTTACACAAGATTTGACAGCCCCTAGTGTCAAATTTAACATCATAGCCACTCTCAACTAACCTACTCACCGAAAGCAAATTTGCAGCTAGCTCTGGCACAAATAATACATTAGATAACCTTACCTCATTTTCTTCATATCTTAATTTAGTATCACCAATTGCCTCACAATTCAATTTTAAATTATTAGCCACCGTGACATAATCTTTAAGGTTATTTTCATTCACATTAATTAAACAGTCTCTATCCCAAGTCATGTGAGAAGTGCATCCACTATCGATGATCCAGTCCTTGCAGCCTCGAACCAGAAATGCTGCAGCCAAGTTTCCATTCTCGTTGTTCTTCTTCCCCTCGTCCGTTTTCTTCTTATAACATTTTGCTTGTACATGTCCCTTTTTCTGACAATAGTGACATATTATTGTTTTACTCGACTTGTTTTTCTTGAAGGTGGACTTTGACTTAGACACCAGCGCTGTACCACCGTTTAGCTCATTTTTACGGTGCTCCTCCTGCAACAATCTTGCTTGAACTATGTCTCTGTTTAGTTGTTTGGTCATCCACAATGTCTCGAGATTGGAAACAAGCGAGTCATACTCTTGAGGCAGTCCACTAAGTAGTATCTCAGTCACTTCCTCATCTTCAATCACTTTACCAATGTTACTAAGCTGCTGTACAATTGTTGAAACTTTCTCTATATATTCGGACATGGAAGAAAAATTACTGAACTGGATTTGATGCAGCTGTTTAAGTAGTGAAACACGACGGAAAAGACCCTTGTCTTCAAAAGTTTGTGCCAGCCTATCCCAGGCTTCCTTGGCCGACTTACACGTTCGTACATACTGGAGCAGCGTAGGTTTCAATGATATACATATACGAGCAAAGGCACGTTTGTCTTTTACCTCGTCAACCTCGCTGCCTTCGATGACGCCCCACTGGCCCTCTAAGGTGAGAATCATTTTTGTAATAAATTTCCAATTCAAATAGTTGGAGGCCCCTTCAAGTCTTTCAAAATGTGATGGCGGCAGCAATGGTGCCATGCCGGTCCCCATCGACGTGGCCGCATTATTTCTGTTGTGTATAAATAAAGCACTCAATGTTCAAATCAAACTGTTTTATTATAATTAATTAAGCAAATATAGTTTAACAAATTAATGCGTGTCACGGAGCCGGTGAGAGAGAGAGAGATCCGTTCAGTTGGCATAGAGTAAAAAACCAAGCGTTGACACACGGTCTTTATGCGTTCATTCCAACACCCTCTCCTGAACGCAAACCCATTCCAGTTGTAAGCTGGCAGAGCTTCGGTCGAGGTAGTCCCTTTGTCAACGCATCCGCTAACATGAACTCGGTGCTTATGTACTCCACATGTATTTCTTTGCTTGCAACTTTTTCTTTCACGAAGTTGTAGCGAACATCAATATGCTTGCTACGAGCATGGTAAGCATTTGAGCCTGAAAGACTAATAGCGCTTCTATTATCACAGTATATAGTTAATGGAGTACCTGAAAAATTATGTAAGATATCATTATTAAGTTGCCTCAGCCAGATTGCCTCTTGAACAGCTGATGACAGAGACATGTATTCAGCTTCAGTGCTGGATAGTGCTACTGTGACTTGTTTCCTAGAGTTCCAACTTATACATGCACCCTGAAATATAAATAAGTAGCCAGTGCAAGATCTTCGGTCTATTGTGTCACTGGCCCAATCTGCATCGCAATAACCAACTATGTTTTTATCATCCTTTTTAAATGTAAGTTTCAAGTCAATAGTTCCTTTCAAATACCGAAATATTCTTTTGACAGCAATCCAATGTTGCATTGTTGAACTGTTATTAAATCTGCTAACAGTATTAACAGCATAAGCTATGTCGGGGCGTGTACATTGCGACAAATACAAAAGACATCCCACAGCTTCTTGATAAGGAACATTTTTCAAAATTTCTGTTTCATTTTCAGCCTTTTTTAATTGAGTTCCCGCTTCAAAGGGAGTTGGTACAGGTTTACAATCATACATCTTGAATTTATGTAAGATTTTCTCTATGTACAATGTTTGATCCAACGATATTTCTTCCAAGTTAGTGGTTTGTTTTACTTTGAAACCAATACATTGTCTGGCTGTACCAAGATCCTTCATTTTGAAATTATCTTGTAATTTTGTTTTTACAAATGATGCTGTTTTGTCATTATTGAACATATAGAGTAAATCATCGACATATACTGCTATTAACAGTATATCATTTTCATTTACAATCCTGTAATAAACGCATGGATCTACTGTTGAGCGCTTCAACCCAATGTCAATAAGGACAGCATTAAGTTTCTTATTCCATTGCCGGCTGGCTTGTTTCAGGCCGTACAATGCCTTGTTAAGCTGACATACTTTATTTTGAATTTCATAACATGGTGGAAATGACATGTAAATTTCTTCCTCTATATCTCCTTGCAAAAATGCTGAGACAGCATCCATTTGATGTATTTTTAGTTTGTACTTAGCTGCTAGGCCAATTAAGTATCTGATAGAAGAATAGCGTATAACCGGAGCATAAACTTCATGGTAGTCTATCCCTTTTGTTTGTTTGAATCCTTTTATTACGAGACGAGCTTTGTATCGTGTTATGTTTCCAGCATCATCTCTCTTAGATTTAAATACCCATTTACAGGGAATTATCTTTTTACCAACAGGTGGGTCTATGACACTCCAAGTGTTATTTTCAATTAAAGATTTATATTCAGTTTCCATAGCTTGCTTCCATAATTCTGAATTTTCACTGTTTAGTGCTTCAGTGTGATCTTGTGGGTCATCATCCAATAAACTCATTGCAGATTCTGAATTAATACATAAAAAAGACAGATCTGAACTTGTGTCGTGTACTTCTCTTTGTCTTTGGTCCCGAGGAGGTCTGACATTTACATGACATATTTCAGGAGAACTGGTACTAACACTGAGTGAATCAGTTGGTATGTATGTTTCATCATTAGGATCCTCATAATAACTAGAGCTATTGGAGTCTGGTTCAGAATTAACTTCTTCATTATGAGACTGTGTTTGTGTTTTATTGGTCTCAAAATATACTATGCAATCATTTTCTTCACTGCAGTTATTAGATCCGCTTGTGGATATGTTTGAATTCTTCTTTTCTATTGTATTCTTCTCTTTATATTTTTTATCTGTGGTTTCAATGCAGTTGGTATTTTTGATTATTTTATTTTGGTTGACAGTTTCTTCTAAAAATACTGCATCTCTACTCATAGTCACTTGCTTGGTTTTCTTATCTATAAAGCGGTATCCTTTACTACATTCACTATAACCAATAAATATCAATTTACGAGACTTAGCATCTAATTTGTGACGCTTTTCTTTTGGTATATGTACCATCGCTTGGCAGCCAAATACTTTCATGTGACTAAGGTCAGGTTTGGATCCAGTCCATCGCTCTTCAGGGGTAATATCACTCAGTGACCGTGTTGGTGAGCGATTGATGATGTAGGCAGCAGTAGCTATCGCTTCTCCCCAGTATTCTTTCTGTAACGAGGCATTAAATAAAATAGATTTAGCACGTTCTACAAGAGTACGGTTCATTCGCTCGCTTACGCCATTTTGCTGAGGTGTGTATGGAATAGTCGTTTGATGTTTTATGCCAAATTTCTTCAGACATTTTTCAAACTGACTGTTTACATATTCTCTTCCGTTATCACTCCGAAGTACTTTTATTTTACTGTCCAACTCATTTTCTACTTTATTTTTGAATTCCAAAAATTTTTCTAGTACTTCTGATTTATATTTGAGAAAGTAAACAAATACCTTTCTGGAGAAGTCATCTGTAAAGGTTAAAAAATACCTTGCACCTCCGATGGACTGGTTTTCCATAGGTCCACATAGATCTGAGTGGATAAGCTCTAGCAATCCTGTTGCTCGGGAGCCTTCATTTTTAAATGGCTGCCTGGTCTGTTTTGCCTCCAGACAAGATGTACATATGTAGTCCTCATCTTGTTGACGTAATTTCACACCTATAGTGCATTCTGAAATCTTATTGATATCATTAAAATTAAGGTGACCTAGTCTTTGGTGCCATAAATACTTGTCTTCAGCAGTAGCTGCCATTGCCTGACCATTTTGGTAGGTAAGTAACTTGTAAGTATTATTTACTAACTTTGCATTGGCCACTATCTGCTTATTCTTGTTCATTATTGAGCAACCAGTACTGTCAAATTCTACTTTATTGCCATTCATTATGATCTTGCTTACAGAAAGTAAATTTGTTGATAAAGCAGGAATAAATAATACATTATTTACCTGAATACAGTCTGGTTCTCCTGAAATTTTATTTGGTACCTGGATATTTACAGTGCCACAGCTTTCTACTGCAAGAACTTTATTATCTGCGATCCTGATACTTTGTACAGGCGGTGCAGTTTCATTTTCTAGCCAATCCCGATTCATTGTCATGTGGGCTGAAGCTCCGGAGTCCACATACCAACTACTGGCATCATTTACAGTTGTAGCTGAAAAAGCTGCGACAAAACCATTTTTAGTACCTTTCTCTTCCTTGTTTTTATTTTTAAACCAACATTGCTTGCTCAAATGTCCATGTTTATTGCAGTTGTAACAACGGGGGCCTTTAGGTTTTCCTGAGTGACTGTCTTTTTGTTGAGTATTGTTTATGGATTTCTTAGACTTTACATAAAAAGCGGTAGTACTTTCTGTTTTCGTTTTAACTTCTTGCAATAACTTTGTTTTTATCATATCAGCACTAATTTTTATGCCTGAGCTTTCTATACCCATAATCATTGGTTTATATTCATCAGACAACCCGGCCAACATAAGAGTCCCGAGCCACTCATCATCCACATTGAACCCTATCCCTCTCAATTTATGTGCTGTTGACATTAATTTGTTCACATATTCTTCTATATTTGCACTTGATTCTAGATTGGTCGTAATCAAGTCTCTAAGGAGCCCCACTTTGCGGAGCAGACCACTGTCTTCGAATGCTTTTAGTAAATTGTCCCATACCTGTTTCGCCGACTTAGCATCTTGTACATGTACATATAATTGTGGATCTATAAGTAATATTAGTTTTGTTCTGGCTTTGATGTCCCTTTTGGCATCACATGTTTCTGACTGTATGCATTCCCATAGATCTTCATGTTGCAAATATGCTTCCATTGCGAACTTCCATGTCGAAAAATTATCTCTTCCCGATAACTTCTGTATTGCTAATGTGTTTAATGCCATTTTTTAGCTTTACTGATACAAATTATGCTGAAAGGAAAAAAACTTTTTCGCGGTATTTGAGGTTAAGCGTTGCAACGTGTACTTTTCACTAACTTTTATTGTAATTGTTACGGCTTTATTTTTAGAAATTTTTATCAGGCAGGGACGGCCCATAACCTGTTGTGTATAAATAAAGCACTCAATGTTCAAATCAAACTGTTTTATTATAATTAATTAAGCAAATATAGTTTAACAAATTAATGCGTGTCACGGAGCCGGTGAGAGAGAGAGAGATCCGTTCAGTTGGCATAGAGTAAAAAACCAAGCGTTGACACACGGTCTTTATGCGTTCATTCCAACAATTTCCGGCCATTTCATATCCAATCGGTGCCGATCCAGATGCCGGCTCATCTGCCATGATTTGCTTTTATACCCACGCACGTTATTTTTACGTATTAGTGACTTTTTACTTATGCAATCTTTGCTAACACTGGGCCGCTTAACCTGTTAGGCCGTGATCTAACCAATACGCAGCGTGCGGGGAAGCAGATGAGAAAATTAAACTGCTAAATCAACCTTGACAACTATTTATTGATAATTGCATCTAAAACACTCACAAGTAAAGTTTAATTGATTTGGATTGAAAAATACGTCTTGACCTGACGGGACGGCCATTGAACAGAGAGAGAGAAAGGTGAGGTGTTAGAGCGAGACAACAAACCTGTCACATCTGTCAGAAAATTTTATGGCATAGACTCAAGGCTTTTTGCCTCTCCAACACCTATTGCCATCAACCGGGCACAAATCCAGACTCCGTAGCTGTTACTGATAAATTCCTGATGGAAAAAGCCAATAACACTTTGCCCGATCCGGGAATCGAACCCAGGACCTCATGCTCATCAGTCGCGCTTGCGACCACTAGACCAACGAGGCAGTAAACTCCAAAACAGTTGGGAAAAGGTAGACAGATGATGATCTCATGACATACATAGACAAGTTGATATCGTAGATAGACATAAACAAGAAGAAATAAAATGACAAAATCGTAGGTGTTACTTAAAACAATTATATTTCTTTTTAATTCAACTTATGAGTAAAACGTGGTGAATTACATAACAGAAATTCTATACAAATCACATCACACCACATCATACCAGAAACTGTCAGTTTCCTATTAACATTGTTTGTAGTCCATTGAAAAGTTCTGGTTGTATTTGTTAAAGGACGCAATTTTATTTTTTATATCTGGGGAGGGGTGGGGGCATTTTAAAGTTAAATTCAAGTTTGTGGGGTTGCAAACCTTGTCCCAGGGCCGCCGTCTTGGAAAAAGGGGTGGTTCAAATGGTTTTTGTGGTTTATCTGACGAACTATAGGTGTCACAACAAAAGTTACTAGACATTTTTTGATACAAATAAGATTATCTACAACTTTTGTCAAATAAGTTTTATAGTCGTACAACCAAAAATAAAAAAGATATTAAAAAAAAATAAAAACTTTTTAGCGAAAAAAAAACTGTTTGTCGATATAAGTTTTTTTCTAATCATTTTACAAAAAAATTACATCATAAATCATTTTTATAGATGGTGTTTTATGATATAATTTTCATTATAAAACTTTTTTAATTATATTCATTAGTTAAGGTTTTACAGCGCTATTTAAAAAATGAAATTGGGCCCTGCACACAAATGCACGCTAAATGTAACATTTCAATGGACTAAATGCTTTAGTGATGAAGTGGAAAATCTAGACAGATTGCAGTAGTTTGATGTGCTGGCTGATTCAACATTTATTTATATTTAATATCCATTTAAATAAATTTTAGAAACTGCTGTTTCGGAAGACAATCATGGGCATGGCTCTACAGTTGCTGCCAGTTAAGATGTCAATAGCGGTCATTGCTCTTTCCCTAATATCTCTTCGTACGAACCAAAAAAAAAAAACAATTGAACCATGTATCGTTTTGCATTAGAAAAAATGTTGAAGATCACGATAGTTAACGATTCAAGACATGGAACACTAATGAACAGGCTTATTTTGGATTTAAAAGGTAAGAACTTCCTGTCGAGGCTGCGGGTTGTTCGCAAGGGATACCGACCGCGGCCTCGACATGAAGGGCTAAGAAGGAACATGGGTGGTTTTTAGTCAGTAGAAGTCTGACACTCCCTTTTGCTTTGCCCAAGAGCGGGAGGGTTTATTTGATGATTTCCCACCCCCTCAAAAAAAAAAAGGGTAAAAACTTTAATAAATGTAGGTGGGTCAATGACCGCTATTGACATCTTAACTGACAGCAACTGTAGTTCTCTGTTGAGCTCTGGTAAAAAAGTAAAGTAAAATCACGCCATCCGAGACACATCACAACATTTTAAAATTAGTAAAATCACATTCATATTAATTATCCTAACAATAGGTACAGTCAGCATCAGAAGTAGATTGACATTACTCAAAGTTTCGGAGCAGGTTTTTTCATCAAAACTTGTTAGATATTACCCGTTACTAACAAGTTATTGAAGAGAGTAAGGGTGAGGCGAAACGAGCGTAATTTTGTGAGTCGTGAGTCGCAGAAATTCTACCCGACAGAAATGTGAGTCGGCAGACAACTCATTATGCGTCGCCGTGTGAATGAAATAGGTATTTTGTATGAAACTGAATGCAGCAGAATTTCTGCGACCGAAATTCTGCGAATCACGACTCACAAAATTACGTTCGTTTGGCCTCATAAGGAATATTCTAAAGAATAAAAATTATAGCTAGAGTCTTGTACATCAAATAATTAAAATTCTGAAATGTTAAGCTACTTCTGTTGTTGACCGTACATCAACATCATCATTTCGGCAGAGGTATTCCTAATAGTACACCCACATTTCGCCAGTTATATTTTAAGCCCCATGTAAAAGGGGTCGAACCTATGGTAATCAAACCATGCACAAATCTCGTCTACATAACATCACGCCTGTAATCCCCGAAGGGTTAGGCATAGGTGTACCCATAGATATAATAAATAAGGGTGTACCCATATCCCGTCGGGGCTGCGGGTTGTTCGAAAGAGATACCGCGGCCACGACACAAAGGGCTAAGAAGGAACACGGGTGGTTTTTAGTCAGTAGAAGTCTGACACTCCCTTCCGCTCTGCCCAGAGCGGGAGAAGTCATTTAACCTTTTGATCGCCACGGTCGGGTATAGGCGACAAATGAAAACACGTCAGCTACAGCCGACAAAATGTCATTTTTTAAAACTTTTTAATAGAAACTAGTGTCAAAAAAAATAATAATTTTGTAGGTATTTGTCCAATGGCGCGGGAGGGGGGCTCCGATGTGTTTACGCTCTGGCGTTCAAAAGGCAAGATTTCCCACCGTCAAAAAAAAAGGGTGTAGGTACCCATTAATACGACATACGACATTGACGGCATGGTTGGTGCAGTGGCTGAGGAATTGGACTGCTGCGCTTCGTGTCGCGGGTTCGATCCCCGCACGGAACAAACATTTGTATGGCCTACATATAGTTGTTTCGGGTCTGGGTATTTGTGTATGTGAGATTAAATGTTTGTGAACAGGAGAAATTCCTAGTGTGGGGCAGTTTAAAAAAAATAAATACCTACACACATTTCGCCAGTTATATTTTTATATTTGCGAGCCTATTGCCATCAACCCCTCTTTTTAACCGACTTCCGAAAAGGTTATCAATTCGTCTGTATGTTTTTTTTGTATGTTAAGAAGCAGCTTCTGAAGTCGGTGGCAAAAAAAACAAAATGTCACCGACTTCAGGAACTGCTTTTTTCTTGTGAAGTTTATTTTTTACTTTTTTGTGTTTATCCAAGCTTGTAAATTATGTTCTTCACATAATTTCGTAGGTATCTAAATCCGGGAATCTGTAGTTTTTAGTCGCCTTCAGTTAAAATAAAGGTTAGATGATCTTGAACCCCACTATAATTATATTGATTATGACCTAGCGATAACCTTGTATTATATAGGATTTACGTAATATTATTTAAATAACATGTTTATTTACTAACAACAATCTCAGGGAGAGTAATTATATACAGTTTGCGACTTCGTTTCCAAATATGTAAACAAATGTATGACTTTGGATAATCAACTTTGATACACATGCATAAAGTTTAAATTATAACTTCTGATATTCTTATATTACTGAGAACTTTCAACTATACTGCGTTGCAATTTAGTTTACAAAAATGTAAACAGATATACATATAATAATAATATGTCCTATAGAAGAGCAACTTTAACACCTACATCACTACATATTATAAAACAAAGTCTTTCGCCGCGTCTGTCTGTTTGTCTGTTCGCGATAAACTCAAAAACTACAGCACCGATTTTCATGCTGTTTTCTTTCACCAATAGATGGAGTAGTTCTCGAGGAAGGTTTTAGTATATAATTTAACCAACATCCACGCGGGCAAAGCCGCTGGCATCAGCTAGTATAATATAAATTCAGTTAGCGCAAACATCAATCATTAATAATAATATTTGTCATTCTGAAATCAGACTTAATTTATACTAAACTTGTACAAGGTTCATAATCGTGTAAGTGGAAATAACATCTATACCTAGTCCGCTCAAAATAGATATTTGAAATAACGTTATTCAAGGTTTAAAAAGTTATTCAAGGTCAAAGGACAATAATATTTAGTTATAGCAGAAGCGATTTCTCTAAAATGGTGACTTGTAAGGACAAAAATGTTAAGACGTTTTGGTAAACAATTTTAAGATTTTTCAATTTTGGTATGAACAAATTTTGCGATAACACTCAACGTTAATGAGAAAAATGCGGAAAACAGACATGTTTGACCTTGAATAACTTTTTTTAGAACACACAGGGTTGGTGGGGAATTTAGCCATCTAATTTATTATGGTGTATTTAAGATCTCCAACAATTTTCAGCTCTATGCGGATTATTGTTATTTAACCACCTTTTAACCCTGCTGCCAACTCCCAATGATGGCTGCGGGTTGTTCGCAAGAGATACCGCGGCCTCGACATGAAGGGCTAAGAAGGAACATGGGTGGTTTTTAGTCAGTAGAAGTCTGATACTCCCTTTCGCTCTGCCCAAGAGCGGGAGGGGTTATTTGATGATTTTCCACCCACCATAAAAAAAAAGAGTTTTATGTTTTTTATGCTTATTTTGACAGGACTACTAAGAGAAACAAGTATTTGAACAGACTTTATATAATACATATTTTCAAAGTTATTATAAATCTTTATCCATATATTTAAACTGTTGATCTCTGACATATTGACCCAGCGGTATTAGATATTTAAAACTTTGGTGACAATTACATCTGTAGCTGTCAACAACATTATGGAAAAACTTCACAAACATAAGATAACATTTAGGCAGAGGAGTACCTATTATAACGTACATAACATCACGCCTGTAATGCCCAAAGGCTTAGGCATAGGTGTACCTACTAATACACCAATCGTCGCTGCGCCTGCCAAATTCCATATGTGATTTTTGTTAGGTTTTGGGAAACAACAAAGAACGTGTTACTGAATAAATAAATGGAAACACAGCAAAATTAATAATGGAATTGGTTCAACTAGTTTCTTGTCCGAATATTACAAATAAGATTTTATGAAAATATCGCGAATGATGCGGAGATTATGTTTAGTACAGTATTCAAAAAACTAAAAAATGCACATATGCAATTTGGCAGGCGCAGCGACGCAATGCCAGATACGTTTACGTCACGTCCCATGTTTAATTTAAACGACGAAAGTGACTTTATATTTTGTTTATACAGGGTGTAAATCAACCCATCACACAGCCGTTAACCAAGCATTCTGTACATCAAACTAAGTATCCCTACGCAAAAATTTTTGCTGGGAAAGATTTTTTTTTTGGGGTCAAAAATCACATTTTACGGTAAAACTCAATGTAGCACTCTTAAAACATTATGCTATTGGATACTTTGAATAGTAAATGGGTCATGGAGGTAATTTAAGTAAAGTTATAACCTGAAAAACTAGTATTTACAAAAACAGCTGTGAAAAATTTGGAACTTTGACCCCCAAAGAACTAGAACAAAAAAATGATCGCAGTGGTGGGCAGAACAAGTGCCCTTCGTTTGCGTTAAGGGTACTTTTACACCCTATATAGGTAGGTACTTGATCTTTGAGAGTCGCTAAGTTTCTGGTACTTTCTACTACTATCATCCGAGTGCTAAAAAATCCTTTTTTGTAGGACTTTGTTTTATTTAAGAGGTCCTTGATATCTTACAAACAGCGCTTCTAGATTATTAGACTCTTCATCATTACATATCCGAAGGTGGCTGCCACGTTACCGCAGATATCTTCCGATTAATCTCCTGTAGAATGAGGCGACATCTCGCTATCTGCGGGGGTCGTAACTGAGGAGTTGGGTCTCTTGTCCTCTCCCCACTAGTGTTGCCCGGTGGGGGGCGCTGTGCTCGACGGAGGGCGCGACGACGGCGGGCGCGAGCTGGGGGTGAAAGGGATGTTTTGAATGGCGAAGAGAGGGTGAACAGTCTACGTCTAGATTTTGTTTCATTGCAAGAGTGGTCTTGTAACTTTGTTTTCTAAAGTGTTAATCGTCATTTTGAGATCTGGCGCAGATTTATCTTGAATAGACGTCATTTTGGTGTTTGATCCTCATTCATACAAGGCCTTCAATTACGCTTAAACGGGCTTTTCAGCAATATTACCGTTTATTTTTTTTGTCTACTATAATATCAATATTTATATGGCCTACAGTTAATTGTTCTGAGTCTGGCAGTCTGTGTATGTGAGTTTAAATGTTGGTTGACGCACCACAGAACAGATAACTGTTCTGTGAGACGCACCCACGACACAGGATGAATTCTTACCAGACAGGGGCAAAGTTAAATGAAAAATATTTTTACTTAGTTACAAGATCATTCTCGTTCACCCAAAATGGGACCTGGTTAGTTTCTAAGTCTGTAGTAATGAAAAGGCCTACTTCAATGTTCCCGGCGGATGAACACAGATGAGACAATCCCATCATCAGCCTATAATGTTCCCACTGCAAGGACTCAGGCCTCCTCTCTAGGAGAGGGATGGGCTATAATCCACAACGCGGGCCCAGTGCGGATTGGTAGATGTCACATGTCTTCCAGTATTTTAGTTCTAAGACATGTCGGTTTCCTCACGATGTTTTTCTTCACCGTTCCGAGACAATATATTTGTAATAAGAAATTATCTGCTAGGCTCAATATAAAATATTTTAATTCCACCATGGGCACGTTTAAAATGTCGAGAAAAGGTGCACGGTTCGGGTTGGTCGTTTCCTACGTACAAGAACCGGCAAGAAACTTCATGGTTATTCTTTTAAAAAGAAGAGATTAAGGTGAATGCTCCAACCACCCCGCGAAATTCAAATTTTCTTACGTTTTTTGCAATTTGCAGGCCAGTGCTAGTTTGTATGTTGATTAAAATATAAATTGCGGCTGTAAGACGTATGTAGTTACAGAAATATAATCATCAAAATCATCAATATAAGCCTCCAAGTTCATAAAGGTGCAAAAATGACTTTTTCAAGTTCCTGCACCTTTATGAATTTGGAGGCTTGTATTGATGATTTTGATGATTATATTTCTGTTCGCGGGCTAGTTGGAGCATTCACCTTAAGGTAAAAAACACCGGGGCTATTGAAGGAGGCCAAAAATGTATCCCATCATTTTGTTATTCCACTCAACCGTTCGATCCTTTTTACGATATTCGTGTTCACATCGAGTTTTATGCATTTGTATACTTTCGAAACCACGGGTGTCAGTAACCTTTTTTAGGGTCAAGTACTCAAATGGCAAAAACTTGCGTTTTAATTGAATTTACGGCGTGTTTTACGACTTGGGGCGATGCAACTTGCTTCAGTTTATGCATACGATGCTTTGCAGTGGGGCGGTGCAGCAACATTTCGCACATCTATACTAATATTATAAAGAAGTAAAGTTTGTGTGTTTGTATATTTGTTAAATTGGGTAATCTCGGGATCTACTGAACCGATTTTAAAAATTCTTTCACCGTTGGGAAGCTACACTATCCCCGGGTGACATAGGCTACTTTTTATCCCTGTATTCCCACGGGAACGGGAACTACGCGGGTGAAACCGCGTGACGTCCGCTAGTTGGTATATAATTACACGGACGGAGAGGCGTCTTGGCGTTGTCAGGCGCCGCAGCAGCTTTAGTCATCATCATCTGCCTAGCCTTTTCCCAACTATGTTGGGGTCGGCTTCCAGTCTAACCGGATGCAGCTGAGTACCAGTATTTTACATGGAGCGACTGCCTATCTGACCTCCACAACCCAGTTAATACTAGGTAATACGATACTCTTTGGTAAGACTGGATGTCAGAATTTCAGGTCACTGACTACCTGTAACGACTGCCAAAGATCTATATATAGCAGCCGGGACCAACAGCTTAACGTGCTTTCCGAGGCACGGAGGAAACTCGGCAAGCCGCAGCAGCTTCAGTATCGTCTGGTTATTGTCTAAACCTGATGTCGGACTTATGATTTTACATGCCGCCGAGAAATATTTCTCAAGCATGCTGTTTACTCACAATGTTTTCCTTCACTAAAGCAAGTGATAATTATACAATACGCATATGAATTGCAACCAATCAGAGGTACGTGTTTTGGGTTCAAACTCGAAACACACGGTTGGCGCAGTGGATCAAGCAATGGACTGCTGCGCTGCGTGTCGCGGGTTCGATCCCCGCACGGAACAAATATATGTACAACCCACAGATAGTTGTTCCGGGTCTGGGTATTTGTGTATTTGGGGGGTATGAGGAACAGGGTGTAAAGTTCCTCATCCTACATAGAAAAGGGAGGATCCTCCGACCAGACGGGTGTTGTGTCTAGTGGGGAACTGCCCGACACAAGTAAGTCGGAATTTTCTATAAGAGCTAATGTCGCGGATAACTTTGATAGCGCGACATTAGCTCATATAGAAAATTGGAGAATTTTGGGAAAGTGATGATGAAGTAGCTGTAGGAAGGCTGCGCTGACGTTCGTTCTTGGGGTCACCAGTTTGGATGTATTGTGGTGTAGTGTGGTAGGCAGGAGTGTAAGTAGAAGGCACTGCTTAGGTACTCACTGTTCTGTTCGGGGCAGTTACCCCACCAGACACAACACCCGTCTGGTCGGAGGATTCTCCCTTTTCTATGGGGGGGGTGAGGAACTTTACACCCTGTTCCTCATACCCCCCAAAAACTGGTGACCTCGACGTGATTGTATCTATCTTCTCTGTACTCCTTGTGTCTTGTGTTGTGTATGTGGACTTTGCTCCGAATAGAATAGTGAGTACCTACGCAGTGACTTTTACTTACACCCCTGCTTACCACAATACATCTAAATGTATGTGAGTTTTAATGTTTGTGAACGCACCCACTATACAGGAGAAATTCCTAGTGTGGGGCAACGTTTTTAAAAAAAAGCAAGAATTTGGCAGTCCAACGGCCATTAAGTACTGTTTTAATACTGCCGCAATGCATCGTCTGCATAATACTCTCACTGTCTTAAAGTATGTTAAGCAACATATCGCTTAGCTCTTTGCCAAATCGGGTTTGAGCTTCAAAAAGAAAACACAGACTACTCAAACTTTTTTCTATCAATTCCGAAACGGTTAAGTGGATAAAAATCTAATTAATATTTAATTAGCTTACGGCAATCGTCCGGTGCGGACGTGCCCGCAGTGGCTCTGCCCATTCGGACAGTTTCTGCAATGGCGGAGGGTGTAGATTTATTAGTCACACACAGTTAGTTCATGCGAAGCGAGGGCGGGAGGAGGTGGAACTGAAGGAGAGGAGGTAGAGGAAGGTATAGACAAAAGGACATACGACAAAATGAGGACAAACACGACATTAAATAGGAAGCGAGGAAATGAGGACATAGGACAAAGGCAGGACGAAGCGAGGATTAAGGCTGCTCTCTCGAAAAAGCTTAAAAACAGCGTGCAGATGAAGCAGCTTTTCACCGGCACTTACAGAGAAATTACATTTGAGGAAAATTGTTAGTAATCTACATGATATGACAAGTAATTTGGTTTAGCCATAATTTTTCTATCGGTATCACATAATAAGAAAAAAAATCCACAAAATCACCTAGAAATCGTTGAATAGAACCATTTTACTCCTTCATTTTTCAACTAAACAATATCAAAAAATATCTACTGCTTTAAAATACAAAGGAAAATAATTTGGTTTTGTTACTTTTTAAAAACATGTATTATTTGAATTATAATAAATGAAAAATGCGTCCGTTTAAAGTCCGTGTCTACGACCGAGAGGGGTAGTTAGCTATGCACAAGGTCATTGGCGTGAATACAAGCCTTAAAATGAAAGGAAATAGGAACCAAGGAAATGAGAGAGCACATAGACAAAATGAAGAATAACGACGAAACGAGGACGAGGTGACTGCTGACACTAACATGACGAGAAATAGAGAAGTATGGAAGACGAAGACATGTTGCGCCGAACACAAATAAATTGGGATAAGGCACCCCGCTCGCACGCCCCGCCCGCCGTTCCGAATTTGCGGCCAAAGGGATAAGAAGGAATATGGGTGGTTTTTAGTCAGTAGAAGTCTGACAGTCCCTACCTACCCAGAGCGGGAGGAGTCATTTGATGATTTCCCACCATCCAAAGCAGAGGGCATAGTGTACATAGGTACGTCAGCAGACATAATAATTAGTTTTTTTACATTTTTGTTTTCTTTTTGCTTAATTTTCAAAATGGAAGCCGGTGGGAATGGGCTTGTAGGTACGCCTCGGCACTGGTGTCTCATGAGATGATGTGGAGAGAGAAGTATGGAAGAAGAAGACATGCTGCGCCGATCCCAAATGAATTGGGTTAAGGGCAAGAGTATGATGATGTGTCCAATAGTTTTTGGAAATCTATCTGACAGACTAATTAGATTTTTTTGTCAACTAACCTATTGGGATAAGGGCAAGAGAATGATGGTGAATTTATTGGTCTATATCTACACACAGTTCAATAGTAATGCGACAGGCTGAGTTACAAATCAACCGAAAGCCAGATAGTTCGGTCCAGTGCACACTACCGAACCAACAAATTTAATAATATTTACTAGCAGCCAGGAGAACCAGCATTTTGGATTGGTACATTATCATCAGGCGAATGCTCCCGTTTAGGGAGCACTGTTAAGCGATTTTTGTGCCTACAATGACTCATCATCATCATCTGCCTAGCCTTATCCCAACTATGTTGGGGTCGGCTTCCAGTCTAACCGGATGCAGCTGAATACCAGTATTTTATATGGAGCGACTGCCTATCTGACCTCCACATCCCAGTTAATACTAGGTAATACGATACTCTTGGGTAAGACTGGATGTCAGAATATCAGGTCACTGACTACCTGTAACGACTGCCAGATATCTATATATGGCAGCCAGGACCAACAGCTTAACGTGCTTTCCGAGGCATGGAGGAAACTCGATATGTAATGCGTGGTCACCCATCGACAGACCAACCTTGGCAAGAAAGATCGACCAAAGTGGCAGTTATAATTAAACCACGAGCTCCCTACAGTGCAGTACAGTTTGTTGACATTTGTAGTCTCATGTTTTGGGAAGTCAGCTCAAAGCGGCCATAGAAGGCAAAGCGGCCACGATTATTTTTTCTGATATTTAAAGAAAAAGCGCGACTATGCCATTCTGCACGCGTAGTATACCTCCCGCCCCGTGCCGATCAGTCATTCGGTAGCGGTGGGATCGAGCTGGTGGCGCTTAGTGACGAAAAATACGTTTTCGAGTCATTTGTTAAAATAATGCAAGGTAAGTTTGACCTGTTTTGGTCAAACCTGTTTAAGTTTAAATGCTTGCATTACACGTGTATTGTTACTTGTCTATTTGGCTTTGTTTCTTTAGTATTAGCCCCAAAATTTGATAAATAATGTGGGAGTAGTTAATTTTTATAACAAAATGGGCGATAAAGGCAAAGCGGCTCGGGCAAAGTGGCCAGGTGACCGCTTTGCCCTTATCAAAATATTATGATTCGATTGATAATGCTCAGTTATTTTGTTTAGATGGTCAACAATTACAAACGTAAAACTACCCAGGCGTCTTGGGATGAAGTTACGATGGCCCGAGCAATCAAAGATATAAATAAAAAGCGAAGCGAAGACTGATTGTGATTAAAACGGGTACAAAATGTTGATTAATTTATTAAAAAACATATAATATTATGTTTAATAATAATCAATAATGTTTTTAATAAAAAAAATTGGATTTTTATTTGGTCTAGCACGATATATTTCAACAAAAAATAAACATTTCTGAAGAATTTTTGGGGTGGCCTCTATGCCCTTACCACTATGGCCGCTTTGGGCGACCCCTCGGGCAAAGCGGTTTTTTGACATGTTTTTGTAATCTACAAATCAAAGGCTTATATTTAAATTTGCGCGAAATTTAATTGCAAATTACAAAAATTAAATAAATTCTCTACCTATTAGTATAAAATTATTTTAAAAAATGTATCGTTTTATAGGTTTTTTCTTAATTTAAAGTTAAGGTGGCCGCTTTGAGCTGACCTCCCCTATATATATTATGATTATTTTTGTTTTAATCACAATTTTTGGCAATGTTTCTTTTTTAATGTTTGTTTGTTTAAGTTTCTTTTTGTTTTATTATTAAATGTATTATTTTAAATAATTTTTGCATGCCGTAAGGCAAAATGTATCCGGACGCTCATCAAAACAACATGTATACCTGCATTATTGGCAAATAAATGATTCTATTCTATTCTATTCCTACAGTGACTGGCCTACTAAAAATAGTGGAATGTTCTGTGAATATCTAGTAAGACTGGTTGTCAGACTTTCAAACCACTGACTACCTGTAACGACGGCCAAACACCTACAAATGGCAGCTGGGACTGGTTTAACGTGCTTTCCGAGGCGCGGCAGAAACTCGCTATGTAATTAAAACTATAGGTTAGTGTTCAAGAGCGGATCCAGGATTTTTTTCGGCAAAAATAATCAACAGTAACATTAAAAAAAAAAACTTTTTGCAAAAAAAAATCAACCGAATTCAAATAAAAGAAAACACAAATCTTCTAGAATAACTTTTCTTTCGGAAGTCGGTGGCAAAAAAGTCAATGAAACAAAGTTTGATTTGTAAGTATGTACTGTGATGGGAACTCTATAACCCTCTTGGGGGAGGGGGGGGGGCACGTGCCCCCCCCCTCCCCTGGGTCCGCCCTTGTTAGTGTTCATTGGTTCTGTGACTTAAGCAAGTAACAGCAAGAATCATGGACTTACGTGACTTACCGCTTTCGTTCTTGTCCTTCGGTTTATTGTCTTCGTCCATTGACCGCGACAGGGATCTCTTCTTTGGAGACTGGAATTGAAAAAACATATAGGATTATAAGAATAGGGTAGTTAAGTAAAAAAATCTAATTAGTCCGTCAGATAGATTTCCAAAAAATATTGGAGACGTATTTTTTCTCTTTTCACGTAAACAAACAATGAAGACGATACAGTACTTTGAAAACTCGTGTGACGTCATATTCTAAGACATTAGTATGACATTCTTTACTGGTGAGTGACGTCACGAGTTCACGACCCCCCACTCAAATCTTTGACTCGTTTCATCTTCGTCAATTTTTAATGATTTGATAAAACAAAAAATTCGTATCCAATATTTTTCGATAATCTAACAGACGGACTAATTAGAACCATTTTTTTTGTCAGTAAATACCCCTATTATGGCACGTTTGGCGCACTGGCTGTGTGCGTATTGACTGCTGCACTGCGTGTTGCGGGTTCGATCCCCGCACGGAACAAATATTTGTATGGCCTACAGAATTAGGTACAGATAGTTGTGTCGGGTCTGGGTGTTTGTATATGTGAGTTTAAATGTTTGTAAACGCACCCACTATACAGGAGAAATTCCAAGGCAGAGGTTGGAGGAGCTTCTGGTCCGTCTTCAGATTAAGTCGCTCTTGCCTAGGTTCGAACATCTCTCCGTGAACCTCATCTACGCAACCACGACCACTCTGACAAGAGTGTTTCGATTACGAAAAAGCCTAGGTTTGCCCAAAAGATGCAGTTCCGGCGGCATCAATGAAGCTTACCCGCTTACTTAATCTTAAATCCGTAAAATCATCGGTTTAACGGGTCACTGTTCCCTAAACAAACATCTATTTAACATAGGTGTAATGTAACAGATAGCCCACTGTGCTGAGGATACATGGACGCGGAAGTAACGCCACGGCCATAGAGCAACACAGGCCACCGGCGAAATGGCCACGGCACGTACTCCTAGAGTGCAGGAGCGTGGCATATGAGCGGGCACAAACTCTACGATCCCCATTAACTCTCCCAGAAGCTTGCTGTAGTCTGGGAAGGCTGCTACAATTCTGGGATGAGCTATGTTGGTTGGAGTTGGTAATTTTTAGACATCACACACAATGGCCCAATCAAAAGAAAAGAAAAGAAGAATGAAAGAAGAAGATATAAAAAAGAAAAATAAATAAAAATAAGAAAGAAGAAGAACAACAAACAAGAAGAAGATAAAGAAAGAAGAAGAAGAAAGAGAGAAAGAAATGAAGAGATGGAGATGTAGATATTTGAATTTGAAAGGCTAAGTGCGGATAAAAGCCCAGTTAGACTAAACTAAGCGTAGGTTTGTCGTGAACGGGCGGCCGTCGCTTACATACCCACTTTTCCGGATAGCACGTTAAACATTCCACACATTCGCACGGAGCGCTTTCTCTCTGTATCTGATCTTTAATTTATTTAAGCAGGTACTTGCTACACTTATAGTTTGCACCAACGCGTGCAGGTCAACACCACACACTAACTTAAAAATCGTATGTAATAATTAAGCATAGCTTTATTGCTACTCATAAATAGATCTAGATCCGGTTCCTGAGCAATCAGGTCGTTTAGCAGATTCATCGCCTGGGTTGTGGGCGCATATTGAGCAGACTGGGTATACACAGTGGGAGCCGCGAACAAGCCTCGCGAGGCACAGGCCCGCGACCGCCGCAGTCGGTCAACAAGTCGGTTAACAACAAGCTAAAGGAGCCAACAAATAGAATTGTCTACCTATATTATCGGTGGTAATCCATCCACAGGCCAACAACTGCTGCTGGCTAGACAACTGCTTACCATAAAGATCTCTTTTCTGATTTATCATTTTAGCAGAATTAAATAAAATATTTTGTAAAACATTTAAACAACATACCCTCCGTTTAATCTGCTTTTGATAATGCTGAGCGTCATAAAACTGTGGCTGCGACCTCCGCACTCTGCCGGTCCGTCTCTTGATATCCTCCACAGCAGGCAAGCAGTCTGCCCCGCGGCGTGAGGCGAAGAATGTGTGCCCGCATTTACAGGATTTTGAAGCTACCGCTACCTGCAAGTGTTTTGAAGATTCTTGTTGGTTTATTGTTTACTGGCCATCATCTAACATAACCTGTGTTACTCAGGGATAAAGTAGCATTCTATTGTCGAAGAATTTTTGAAATTGGTCCAATAGTTTTTGAGATTATTTGTTACAAACATACAAATCTCTTCATAATAGTAGTATAGAATAGCTATTCCCTGCGAACTTCATCTGTGAAATAATTATAAAATATTGCTTCTTTAGAATCGTATTTTCATAAATACAATTCAAAAAGTGAAGCAGAAAATAAATAAAAATAGAAATTGTTACAATTTTCTTACATTAACAATTTCTAATTTAAATTTTTTTATGCACAGATTCCTAATTCTTTCTCTAAAGTAAAAGTAGGTTAGTCACTTAAATGCCTACATGGACTTAGGATGTTGTAATTTTTATTGTAGGTTCCTAATAATATAAGAAAACGATTTGCAAAGTTTCATCTGTCGGGAACGAATAGTTTCGGAGAAATTTAATTGTAGAATTATTGATAGAATTGTATTGAAAAGACGACTTCTTATGACATTTCATCAAACTACAACTACTTTGTTTCAAACCACAGACTATTTTGCCACTGAGTATAACGAATGTGTGGAATGTTCAGTGAGAAAAGCGCACACAATAAGTAAAAAAAAAAAGTTTAATTAGGTACATAAAATATAAATATTTGGTTTGATTTTATCTACTTGCCATTCAGATTTGCTAACTTAACCTGACACTATAGAATTGGTCCGTAAATGTGGCCTTACAACAAACCTGAATTCAGAATCGAATTTTTCATCCCCAACACTGCGGAGTGTCGACGGAGAGATGGCAGCCCCAGCCTGCCGTGAAAAAGACGCAGGTATCACGTGACCCGCAGCGACCCAGGCTGCCACAAGCCGATGGCGTGTTACGAACGGGGCGGTTAGGTTCGTAGGGTATGTCGGCATACCCTGCGAGCTATCCCCTTCGTGGTTATTTTTTTATAAACCACTCAGGAGTAGGAGCCCCGCTAAGCGAGGTTTCGTCGACTGCGCCATAATGACTGTCATAAGATGCAAAGTTACTGTTAACCTTTCTTTTTTTCCCATTTCATTCTAAAACGCTAAACAGCGCTAATCAAACCTTATTAACCATGTTTTTTTTTTAATCTCCATTATATGGGGTTCCGCGGGGTGGGTATGGTACAGGGGTGTAGACTCCTAACACCCCTTGTCCTTCACCCCTCCCCGCATCATAAATCGATGGTCCAAAATGGAAATTTTGATCATAAATATTACAATTTAAAAAAAAAGACTATACATTTCCGACGAATATCCGCCACCTTGGGGGTTCCTATGCCCCTCCCTCCCCCCTCCGCACCCCAACCCCCTACCTATATGTAAAGATTTAAGTGACCTTCCTAAAAGTAGACTCTCCGTTATTGAGTTAGTTATTTTTTTAATTTTTCCTTCCTTAACAATTTTAAATAACTTTTGTGTAGGGGTTCGTAAAAGACACCTGATCTCCAAATTTCAACTTTTTGGTTGCAACAGTCTCGGAGTAAAAGACGAAACTGGATGAAGGATCAAACAACAAAGCCTTTTGTTGGTCAAAATGTTCTAAAACCTTGCAAACCCATGTATGTAGTAATATCATATAAGATAATTTTTAATCCTAGTTTTTGGACAAACCATGCAAGAATGTTCAAAAAAACTGTTAAATGAACAAAACCTATGTAACCTATATTTACAGCATTTCAACATTATGAGTACTTTGTGATAATATTAGGACCTGTGCAAAAATCAATACAAAAGTTCTCACCTGAAGCTCGCATTTAGGGCAGCTTTTCGCGATCATTTTGTGTTTCCCCATTTTCCTCATTTGTTACCGTTCACAGTCTCATATTATCTAACAATAACTAACTAAATAAAAGCCATTCATTAAATTAACGTAAAACAAATGAAATTATGAAAGTAATTTTTTGTTGATTATTTTTTTTGACAATTTCCTGACAGTCAAGTTGACAATGACATTACTAGAGGTGACCAAGCCAACGTGCAACGGTTTCCAATTCAATAGACATTGGTAGAATAGTCGACACCGGCTCCAATTGCTATTAAACAAAAATATAATAGAATAGAACGTGCAACGTTATTGTGAAATTGGGCATTGTAAAATTAAAATTTTCACAGATACCGTTTATAGCAGTTTCTTCGGACAGAAATACAAATAGGCAAAACGAACAAACAAAAAAACAAATAAATATTACTTGACTTTACTTTACTAAACCAGGATTTTTATAAGAAAACTAACAGAAATTCGCGGATTACTTTTTGACAATATTGCTTTACAACTGCTTTGTTTTTTTTTTTAATGTTTATGAAAATTGACAGCTATTTCTCTTAAAGATGGGCGATTGTTACTGATTCCAACAATCGAATGGTTTGATAGTACTAATATTAACAATCGAATGCAAAAACAATCGATCGCTAGTTCTCAAATTCGAATGAAACTACTAGTTTTATTCATTTGCTTTAGCCGTGCTATACAAAATTGGGCTGTTTATACATACAATAAAGTCTACTTTGAATTGATATTCGTAGCAACTAGTAACTAATTTGAGAACCGCTAGTTCATTCATTCTGAATTCGATGGTTTAATGATTCAATTTGCCACACGAAATTGAGCATTTTTTATCAAAGTATAGAGTTTACTTTTAGATAAAGTTACGGATATTCGAATATAAGAACTAGTAATAATGAAATTTGAATCGGAAGGAACGAGACAACGCAATACATTATTATTTACTTTTCATTCGTTTCATATTCGAATGAATACTAGTTCATTCATTTGCTTTAGCCGTGCTATACAAAATTGGGCTGTTTATACATACAATAAAGTCTACTTTGAATTGATATTCGTAGCAAACTAGCGGTTCTGAACCACTAGTTCACTCATTCTGAATTCGATTGTTTAATGATTCAATTTGACACACGAAATTGAGTTTTTTTTTTCAGAGCATAGAGTTTACTTTTAGATAAAGTTACGGATATTCGAATATAAGAACTAGTAATATTCATTCGTTTTCAAATTCGAATGAATTGTAAGGTTATTCGAATAATTTGAATGACTTGTACAATCGAATTATTCGAATAATGTCATTCACAATCGCCCATCGCTAATTTCTCTACGGTTTTCCATAGTTTAGTCTCTGTGGGTTTTCCCATCCATCATGGCTATCGACCGTATGTTGATTGATGTTGACGCCTCTTCGTCACCATTGTTTGTAAACAAGTGCTGGATAAAAATGAAACAACTAATAAATTACATACCTATAAGTCGCCACATCGCTAATTCATCAAATACATAGGCATTTTATACATAAATTTCAACGATGTCGGGGGCGAAACGGTAAGTAATTTAAAATAACTTATTTAAAATAGAATTTAAGAAGAACCTAGTATTCATTTTAAACGAAGTAATGAATTTATATTCCTGAACATTTCTTCTCGATACTTAGAGTAGCTCTACTCCCCCTCTATTTTTACTGAAGAACTACTTATAATAATAATTCGAAAAATTTTAACCTACTTCAAAAAAGGAGGAGGTTCTATGTTCGTGTGTATGTATTTTTTATTTTAATTTTTTATGTATGTTAGGTACCTGATTTCTCCTCCATTTGTGAACTTCTCCATTTCTCAAAATTCTTTTTTTATTTGAAAGAGTATACTCCTGAGGTGGTCCCATTTAAATTTGGTGAAGATCTGATCCTGATCTTCGGAGATATACAATAGAACTCTTCAAAAATAGACGGCAAATCTGTCGTGATTGCTGCAATCGCTTGGATGTTTATTGTTTTGAAAAGGTATACTTCCCAAGTGGTCCCATTATCATCAAGTCAGGATCTGATGATGGGATCCTGGAGAAATCGAGAGAACTCTTCAAATGTTGTAGGCACACTTGAAGTGATTTTGTAAATCCGCCCCTAAGACGACCCACTGACCATCTTGAAAGAGTGCCTTCTCGGAGTGATCCCATTTAAATTTGGCGAATATCATTCTGATAAAGAACTTGGGAGATAGGCAACCGAACTCCTTGGGAGATAGGCAACCGAACTCCTCAATAAATGATAGCAAATGGACTGGGATTGCTGAAATCTCATGTCTGTCTATTGTTTACACCAGTTCATAACATTACATTGTAATAATAAAAAAAAAGAGTGTGTGAGATGAGAGTGAGATGAATGAAATTAAACTGTGTGGTGTGCTCCAAATAAAAATAAGTAACAGTGAAAATTCGGGCGCCTGGAGTACACACAAAACTATGCCAAGGATAGACTTACCTGCGGGAGCTTGAGACTTTTAATCTTCAAGCGGGAAGGCATCAATAAAAATCAATCATGAAAAGTAAGAACGACTTTATTACCCGAAGGCTGCTGGTTTGAAAATTCCTTTCTAATTCTAAAGCTAACAGCTCTAATGTGTAAAATTAAGATGACATCGCTGTTATTCTAAGACCTGTCATTATTGCACTTTTTAAAATAAATTGATGTTATGTATCATAAACCATACCAAACTCCGTCGACTAAATTAGGAACCTGATGGATTATCCAAGAGCATCTTGGTGATATTCGCCGAGATTGCCAACGGCGGTCCAAGATATATGCATTTTGGTAGGGGCGTGCGTTCAAAAATTTAAGTAATATGGAAAAAAAACGCCTTGTGGCTGAAAACAAACATGAATAATCGTTAGCGGATAAAAAATGGCGATCGATTTAAAAATCGTTACGAGCAATATACAATTAAACTCACCGTTTCTTCCAAAAATCAAAATGTGGTCATCAGTAGATGAATGAATCCAAGCAAATAATTATAAAATGAAGTTAAAAGATCCTGAAACAATTAAATATCGGAAACTATTAGCGTCTGCTATCAAAATAGCCATGACAACGCGAAACGGACCGAAATCACAAAGAATTCGCTTACCTTAAAAAATAAAGGCTATCCAATTAGGATCATGACAAGGGCAATCGGCTACCACATAATTAGGGACTAGATGCCGCCCATCTCAAGTTATATTTTGAGATTTTATTGGAGCGCTCAAAAATCACTCCATTGATTCCAGGCTGTAGGTCGAAAAGCAAGAAATGTCAAAGTCAATTTGACAGCATCGAAAATAAAACTCAGTGTGACCACTTCACGAATCCAAGTCAACCAAAAAATGAATTTTCATAAGGCAACACCACCATCAGAGCCTACAAATCAAAGCAAAGAATTCAATAGTATGTAACAGGCTTAAAAGACTCGTTACATTACATCCCTCCCCGAAAATAAAAGAAAGGAACTTTCTTTTATTAGAAAGAAATCTTCAACACAATAGACCAGTCTTAACAACTTTCTAATTCCCAAAAAAAGAAAAGAATCATAAAAGATTCAAAGTGTAAATGAATTCTGAAAATGTCAAACGACAAGGTCTCAAGAATTTAATAAAAGTAAAAACATGCAAATGACAAAAAGTCAAAAATGAAATCTGTGAAAAACAGAAAAAAATATAAGTTATAAAAACTAGTTAAATGAAACGAAGAGAGAAATCTCTTAGCGCTTCTAAACTCCAAAACAGTGCAGTTAGGCACTATAGCCACTGACTACAAATTTCAAACGAATTCGAACAATTTACCAATACAAACTACAATTTTTAGTGCAGTTAGGCACCATCGCCACCGACTAAAAATTTCAAACCACTTGGAACAGTACAACTTTCGAGTGCAGTTAGGCACTATCGCCACTGACTACTATGTCAACTGCTTCCAACTCTACCATCTCTATGAGTGCAGTTAGGCTCTATTGCCACTGACTAACTCCGTATCCAACAATCCAAAAAAAATTTGAAACACCAAACAAGTTTTTTAAATAAAGCTGAAAGGCCTTATTTAAAATATTGTTACAGGCACAACCTGCAACAAAACAAAGGAAAGCGTACTGTGATCGGCTCATCACCACCGAATTCCCGAGCACAATAGCTGTAAAAGAATGTTGCTGTGACTGGCTCAACACTACCAATCTCCCAAACACAGACAAACACAAAAAATCATTGAGATCTCCAATGAGAAATCTCAATAACGAAAAGGCGAAAGCCAAAGTTTCACAATGCGATCGGCACATCACCACCGAACTTCCGAACGCAAAGAAAAAAGAATGACGAAAGTCAAAAAAAAAATCCCGCATTGTGATTGGAACAACAATGTCCAACACAATGGAAAAAGGAAAAAATATGGCCGGGGCCGAAATCCCACATTGTGATCGGCACAACACCACCGACTTTCCGAGCACAATGGAAAAAAGAGTCGAAATCAAGGTCAAAAGTTACACCAAGATTCAAAAAATAATAAGGCATTTTGTAACAAAGGTTACAGAATGACCCTAAAAAGTAAAGTCCAGGATGAACGCGTTACTAACAAAGTCAAATCCGATCATTAAAGAGAATGAAACTCTAGTAAAAATGAGAAACAATTCTGTCAATGAACAGCACAAAATAGATTTAAAAATCGATTACTATTTATGACGAAGAGAAAATAGAATGATTTCAAACTATGAAAAAAAAAGATTACAAAAACTTGAAATTGAGTTCAAGTTTTTGATCTCAAGGTAAAAATAACCTGAAGTGTAGGGTTACATAAGATCCTAATAAAATGTAAACATGTAAAAGGTTACCCTTAAAAAATAAGATCTTATACAATCCAACAAAAACGAACAAAACATAAAATAAGATCCTCTGGTGTGAAAAACATTTAGTGTGGAAAAAAATTGTATTTAATTAACAAAAATGGCCTAAGTTTTATTTTTAGAATGTTAAGAATTCAAATTCAATAAATTTATAAGAAGTTACCTAACATACATCTTTCAAACCGTTGATAACCTACCATCCATCCCCTCGTACATCACACTGTCAAAAACGACCTTCAAACAGAATTTATCAAAATCAAGACTAACACTTGGAAACCAAATTAAAATTTAATAATATCTTTAACATGATAACGTCCCACTGAACCTTTATTTAAATCTTTCAAAACATAAACGTTATCCGAAACCTTTTCAGTTATTTTACACTTTACAAACTTAGGTGCAAGCTTAGCTGAAAAATATGCAGGAGCATGAGATTGAACAAAACTTCTTCTCCACACCATATCACCCACACCAAAAGAAATGACTTTCCGACCTTTATTATAATAAGCGGCATTTCGCTTATACCCCTTTAACAAGTAAGCTTGAACTTTAACAAAAATATCACTAAGTGAATTAAGAGAAACTGCATAAGCATTCCTATTTGAAATTTCTAGTTGAGATAAGTTATCAACAGAACTACTAAAGTGATGTAATGACGCATCAAGAATAAGCTCCCTACCAAACATCAGAAAGTTAGGAGTAAACTCAGTAGCAAGGTTTACACTATTATTTAAAGCTAATTGAACATTGGGCAAAAAACTTGACCAAGTTCTATGATCATCTTTAACAAAACACGATATGCAGGTTTCGACCGTTTTATTATATCTCTCAACAGGGTTATTTTGAGGTGTATACAAAGTATTATAAAATATTTTGGTTATATTAAAACCTTTCAAAAAATCTACAAAATGTTTTGAAGTAAATTGAGTTCCATTGTCACAAACTACTATTTTTGGACAACCAAATTTGAGAAATATTTCCTTTTCAAAATGTTTACAAATTACTCTAGTGGTAGCATTGATCATTGGAAAGAACCAGCAATATTTAGTAAAAACGTCTACAACCGAAAGTATGTATCTATGACCAGAATAAGTTTTAGGTAGAATTCCTATGATATCAACTGAGAGCATAAGCATGGGACGATCAACCTTTTTAGGATTAATCATAATACCAAAAGGTGGAGATGTAGTATGTTTATAAGCTTTACAGGTATCGCAAGACAAAATGTATTGATGAATATCATTAAACATTCCCTTCCAAAAATAATGTTGTTTTAATTTCTTTAAAGTTTTATGTATTCCTAAGTGTCCAGAATTCACATCATCGTGATTTGATCTAATAGTATCTAAAATATGCTCTTTGGGTATAACAATCTTCCAGTCTAAAAGACTGTGAGGATTATATTTATTTCTACAAAATTTATATAAAGTATTATTTTCAACTCTAAAATTCTTATACTTTCTAGGAGATTTTTGACAATGGATAAATATTTTTCTATTTGAGTAATAAATTCCCGAACACAAGATTTACCGCTATAAACTATTCTACTTTTCTTCAAGTCAGGCAATTTAGTGAAAGGAGGAAAGTTTTTTCGAATATTTTCATTCACAAGCGCATTCAAGGAGTTAAATGAAGGCAACGCTTGAGCTGTAAGAGCCGAAGAAGAGTGAGCGATTCTTGAGTCAAAGGGATTGTTAACATCTGTGGCATTAACCATCTCATGGACTTTCTCAATAGCATCAGCATCAACAGCAGTACAGGTATCGACATCACCCGAATCCTGAAGCGGCGGAAACTGAACTCCCTTGTCCATGACTAACAAACAGCAAGGCGAATAGCAAACGAAAAGCAAAAACTAAATTTCAAAAAGTTAAAAGTTTGAAAATAAATTCTCAAGTTTGAGGTTAAGTATTGAAGTCAATGTGGTATTCCCATGAAAAATTACTAAGTTAATTTTATCGTTTTAAAAGTGCAATAATCACTTACAAGCAGCTTAAATCTAGATAAATTAAATGTACAATATTGTACTTACAATTAGCTTAAATTATTTTCTTTAAAAGTTAAACTTAGTTTTTAAAATAACTTTACTGTTGAGAACAACAAAACACGGTCAATGCTATACATTTCTGTTGGTTTTGCTAAGAAAAAAACATGTTATTAAAACAAACAGGTCAATAAACAAAATTATCAATAAGTAAACACCAAATATTGTTTACAAAGATTCACCAAATTAAGTTAAGTACTACTTATGAGTCAAAAATTAAAATAAACACAAAGTTATTGAAGTAACAATGTAGAACAAACTAATGCAAACAATAGACTCATAAGTTATTTAATAATTGTGCAATAATGACAGTATATAGGTACCAGACAAACCTACTTCAAGTCCCTGTTCGCTGAGCGACAATTGTAATAATAAAAAAAAGGAGTGTGTGAGATGAGAGTGAGATGAATGAAATTAAACTGTGTGGTGTGCTCCAAATAAAAATAAGTAACAGTGAAAATTCGGGCGCCTGGAGTACACACAAAACTATGCCAAGGATAGACTTACCTGCGGGAGCTTGAGACTTTTAATCTTCAAGCGGGAAGGCATCAATAAAAATCAATCATGAAAAGTAAGAACGACTTTATTACCCGAAGGCTGCTGGTTTGAAAATTCCTTTCTAATTCTAAAGCTAACAGCTCTAATGTGTAAAATTAAGATGACATCGCTGTTATTCTAAGACCTGTCATTATTGCACTTTTTAAAATAAATTGATGTTATGTATCATAAACCATACCAAACTCCGTCGACTAAATTAGGAACCTGATGGATTATCCAAGAGCATCTTGGTGATATTCGCCGAGATTGCCAACGGCGGTCCAAGATATATGCATTTTGGTAGGGGCGTGCGTTCAAAAATTTAAGTAATATGGAAAAAAAACGCCTTGTGGCTGAAAACAAACATGAATAATCGTTAGCGGATAAAAAATGGCGATCGATTTAAAAATCGTTACGAGCAATATACAATTAAACTCACCGTTTCTTCCAAAAATCAAAATGTGGTCATCAGTAGATGAATGAATCCAAGCAAATAATTATAAAATGAAGTTAAAAGATCCTGAAACAATTAAATATCGGAAACTATTAGCGTCTGCTATCAAAATAGCCATGACAACGCGAAACGGACCGAAATCACAAAGAATTCGCTTACCTTAAAAAATAAAGGCTATCCAATTAGGATCATGACAAGGGCAATCGGCTACCACATAATTAGGGACTAGATGCCGCCCATCTCAAGTTATATTTTGAGATTTTATTGGAGCGCTCAAAAATCACTCCATTGATTCCAGGCTGTAGGTCGAAAAGCAAGAAATGTCAAAGTCAATTTGACAGCATCGAAAATAAAACTCAGTGTGACCACTTCACGAATCCAAGTCAACCAAAAAATGAATTTTCATAAGGCAACACCACCATCAGAGCCTACAAATCAAAGCAAAGAATTCAATAGTATGTAACAGGCTTAAAAGACTCGTTACAACATCACGCCGGTATGCTGTGAAGGGGTTAGCATATGTGAACCACTAAAAAGTGTAAAATAAAAACTTTTTAACAAAAAATAAAACACACTTCAACAAAAAAAAAACACAAAAAAGTGTAAAATAAACTGGCAAAAAAAATTAAAGTCGGTGGCAAAAAAAATTAAATCAAACAAATAAAAGTCACCGACTTCAGAAACTGATTTTTCTTCTGAAGTTTATTTTTCACTTTTTTGTGTTTTATTTTTTGTTGAAGTCGGTTTTATTTTTTGTTAAAAAGTTTTTTGTTTTTATAATTCTGTCTTCTTTTATATGCGTGAACATAACCAACCTAATGCCTACTAAATTGTTCCCATTGCCACCGGGAACAGGGCGTCCTCTCAATGAGAGGAAAAAAAGGCTTTAATTTATCACACGATGTTGAATGCTGATTCTATGGCCAAAACACCGGCTAGCTCTTTAGTCATGTGAAGAGTTGACAAACCGCTTGGCGATTTATTGAATTACTAGGTGGCCACTCGAACCCCATGGCCCTAGTGTTTCAACCCCAAACGGCTCTAACACATATCTACCAATTAAGTAATTGTAATTGCACCGTTTGAGTTTTAACAATATTTTAATTTTGTAAGGGCGTCCTTGGAGCTTGCCCATTCTTCTCCATAGAGATCTGATTGTAGCTTCGGTTTTTTTTTTCGACATTCAAAAGTGCCTGTGATGGTCGTATTATGACGTTTTGATTTGATTAAAATAAGTATTTCATAATACATAGTTTACATCATCATCAGCCTTTAATGTTCCCACTGCAGGGACTCGGGCCCCAAAAGGTGATGGCCGTAAGGCTGGTCCGGGGGTACCGCACGATCTCCCGCGAGGCGGCGAACCTCCTTGCCTGATTGCCGCCATGGGGTCTGGAGGCGATAGTCCTCGCGCCCCTGCATGAATGGCGCGCGGAGGCGCTACACCGGGGGTCACTCCGTTGCCGCGGCAAATTATCGCTCAGCGGACAGACCTTCGGTGCGATCTCATGGCGACATGGAGAGAGCGACTGTCGCAACCCCGTGCAGGGCACGCCACGATAGTGGCGGTAAGTCCCCTCTTTGAGGAGTGGCTTGAGAGGCGCCACGACGCCCTCACCGTCCGTCTGACGCAGGTTCTCACCGGACACGGTTGTTTCGGGAGGTACCTGCACCGAATCAGGCATGAGGAAATGCCGGAGGACTCGGTGGAGCACACCGTGGAGTTCTGCCCCGCTTTGGCGGGGCCCCGCCGTGTTCTCGTAGCGGCGATCAGCGGCGGCGACCTCTCCCGTCCGGCCCTGGTGCAAGCCATGGTCCGGGGCGAGATGGAATGGGACGGCGTCACCTCCTTCTGCGAAGCAGTGATGTAAGCGAAGGAGGTGGCGGAACGTGAGAGGGAGAGAACCTCTCGTCCCAGCCGCCGCGGGAGACGCTCCGGGAATCGGGGGCCACGTGACGGCTTCCGGCCACCGTAGACGCGGGCCTGTGGACGGTGAGAAATGGGCTAGCTCGCCGTCCGTCCGCCTTATGACGACTACAGGCCGTGTCGACGGCGCGTTCGTGTTCCACGCGCGCCTCAAAGAGATGTCAGCAACATGGAAGGGGCCCGCAAGGGCCGACGCCCGTCAGGGCTGCGGGTTGTTCGAAAGAGATACTGCAGCCTCGGCGCAAGGGCTAAGAAGGAACATGAGTGGTTTTTAGTCAGTAGAAGTCTGATACTCCTTTTCGCTCTGCCCAAGAGCGGGAGGGGTTATTTGATGATTTCCCAAACTCCAAGAAAAAAAGGGACTCGGGCCTTCTCTCTAAGAGAGGGATGGGCTATAATCCACTACGCGGGCCCAGTGCGGGTTGGTAGATGTCACATGTCTTCGAATTTTTTGGTTCTAAGACATGCATGTTTCCTCACGATGTTTTCCTTCACCGTTTTGAGAGCAGCTCTCTCTGGGTATTTTGCCTGATATAAAATATTTTTATTTAAAAAGCCATATTTAGTTCACTACCTTCATTTAGGGGCCGACCATTAGTCACGTGATGAGTCTCGAAAAGGGGGAGGGGGGGGGGGGTGTGTAGTAACATATCACTTGTATTTATTTTTTCGTCAAACGCGTAATTTTTAAACTTCTTTGTCATGGTTCTTAATTTCAAAATAAAACTAGATTATTATACCTTTATTTAAAGATAATATAAAAAAAAATAAGATTCTTTGAAGGTGGATAGTGTGGATACTTACTAAAAATTAATAAGTAAAGTCATATTTGTTACGGTCGCAAATCCTATTTTATTTAACATTCAACTTGACACTGATCGGCAAATTGCAAAAACGAAAAAGAAAACGAGTTTCGCGGGCCTTAAAATTATTTTAGTTAGTAGTATTCACAAATAAAATTAAACATGACCTGCGGGGTTACCATAACCTCTTAACCTTTTGAGTCTACGGTCGGTTATATCCGACAAATGAATGTTAACGTGTCCACTGTCCAACGCACCACCGTCGGCTACAGCCGACAAGAAAACGTCCGTTTTTAAGCTATTGCATAGCTTCTATCGCGGGCCTTGAGCGTGGGGACCGAATCCAGAAATTCCGTAACGAAAATAAAAACCTAACGAATTGACACTTGACAATGACTTTTATCACACTTGTCTCTTTAGTTCAGCAACCCGCCTTTAGGTGGCATTGGTTGTATTGGAAAACTACCGTAATCAGCTGTTTGTGAGAAAGTATATAGGTGTATAGGTATTTATCATCTATGTACAACAGTGAATATCTGTACTCGTATAATTTGTGTACAAAGTGTTTTAAATATGAATAAACAAAGTGCATTTATTAATGAAGAAAGTCACGAAAAAATAGTGAAAGAAAATGAGTTAGTACTCTATATACATTCATTTTATTATTATTATAACAAATGCAGTATTATTTTTTGTTTTGTTAATTTATATATAATACTGCTATAAAGATAACCAAAATGTTGGGGAAATATAGTATTTATACTTACACTTTTACTAATCATCCTCATCTTTTATAAAATATTAAATCTTATAATTTTTCAATGTTTACTTTTCATCTGACATTACGTCAGTTGTCAAGATGTCATTTACTTTTTCTTTTAATTTGTGTCATAGTTTTTCTTAGTGGTTAGAACTACGAAGGTTACATTTGATAAGGAAAAAAAATACTGCATTAATAAAATAAATAAATAATTATAATTGCATAAGTTGATAAAAAATGCTATGCAATAGCTTTACCGCGGCAGTCTCCGAGTGCCACACGTCTTTTTTTTACTTTTTAACTGCTGTTCAATACAAAATGGTGTTAATTATAATAATGATGTTTTATTTAAAAAATATGGCACAAACGTACGTTACGTAACCACCAAGTGACAATGTTACGTGACGCGTAGTTGCCCCCTCGCCCCTGTAACGCATCGTCATGTTTTACTTGACCCCCCCCCCTCCTCCCCCAAATTCGTTATGTAATACTTTATTGCTCCGTGTGGAAAAGAGATCGCGCTAGGCAGTAGACACCCTGTTCCCTCTTTCGTATTCGGTAGGCCACCTGGATTTTTATGTTTAACTTCATTGCAAAAATAATAGGCTGTTTTTCTTATTATTTTTAATAAGTTATTTACTACTTATTTGTTTGAGGTATCTTAGATAAAATTTAGGTATAAGCTCTGAGTGAGTTTTTTTCCCACAAAATATATAAAAATAAAATAATAAGTTTGTATTTTACAGATTTACTTAAGTTATTCTATTTTCAATGCCCATTTGAATTACATTACTTTGCCCATCATAAAAGCGACCTTATTTAATGGAATGTCTCCTGAGCGGTGTCAGAAACTCGTTATTATTTGGTTTTGTGTGTGGGGTTCCACCATGTACTGTTCGCGTCAAATAACTGTGCCCCTCTGAAGTTGGCTACGAGTGGCTCAAAATTACGAACAAAAATGCAACTGCGCATGCGCGAGTCATGAGGGCGGGCATTATGGCATTATAAAACTATGTTTTCTTTTAAAAATATGTATTTATTTTGTTCAAATAATTTTCTACGTGACTGCACTTGCGCGATCTTTGCAAATAGCTAACTTCAGAGGGGCAAAGTTATTTGACGTTAACTATATTTATCTTGATCACAGATATAGATATACCTAAATAAGGCAAGTGCACTTACTACGCGTGCCCAGCTTAAGTATTTTGTACTTAACGAGATTACAGTCGAGCAAGCTTATCTTCCTACCCTTGTCTCATTGTATTTGGGAGTAGTTTTACTGTCCAGCAATTAAATTTACACCGTTACAACTCAAGAACTTCATTCTAGACATTCAAAAAACAAAAATCTTTAAATAGGGCTTACGACGCCGACGTTGTGGACGTTGACGATGTACGGACATACGGATCGTAATACTTACGTTATACATTGCTTTTTCCCACCCTCAGTAGTTTCTTAGGAGCTCAAAAACTCCTTTTGGTTCAACGTATTTGTATTTTTATTATTTCTTACAGCAAGAAAAAGACTAATCCTAAAAAAGCAGGAAATAAAGGAAGACCATGTCCAAGATATCCAAAGAATTTGATAGAATTAGCGGTTGTCGCAGTGGAAAATAAAGAGATGACATTGCGTGCAGCTGAAGAGACGTTCGGTATACCACAACAGACTATACACTACCATGTCAGGAAAAAAATACATTTACTAGCTGGCGAAGAGGAAAAAAAACTAGAAACTCTTGACACGGATGAAGAAATGTACGTTGAATGCAAATTATATTAACTGAGACCACGTGGACACAATTTATTAGATGTTCCTTCTGCACGCACTGTTTCCCAATTCAATTCTCCTTTAGTTCGTGCTGAATACTCTACTGGCATCGACACCGGATTGTTTGTCTGGAAGTGGGTTGATGTATGTCGTGTATGTTTGAGTTTCTGTGAGAGGATAAATTTGAATGATGATGCACTAAAGGTAACATTTTTATTTTGTGATATGTTTTGTTTTCGTATTAATTTTTGAATGCAATTATTTAATGTAGGGTTTTATTTTTTTTAATGTAATCTCCTAAATGAATAATCCAATGATTGGGATTGTCATTGTCCTCTTCATTCTCTTGCCCTTATCCCAAGTCATTTGGGGTCGATGCAGCGTGTCTTCGTCTTCCAAACTTCTCTATAACTCATCAGACATCTTCTTTTTTCGCCATATCATCCTCTACTTCTTCCTACTCTTATACCCCTCCACATTCACACTCAATACTTTCCTCATGACCTTTTTTTCTTTCCTCCGCATCACATTACCTTGACAGCCGATTACCACACAACTTTTTGGTCACCGGTAGTCCGGTCAATAGGATAGTTAACTAAAAAATCTAATTTGTCCGTCAGATAGATTTCCAAAAAATATTGGACACGTATTTTTTCGTTTTTCACGTAAACAAACAATGAAGACGATATATAGATAGAGTGCTCTAAAAACTCGTGTGACGTCATATTCTAAGACATTAGTATGACATTTTTTACTGGTGAGTGACGTCACGACCCCCCACTCAAATCTTTGACGCTTTTTATCTTCGTCAATTTTTATTGATTTGATAAAAAAAAAATACGTATCCAATATTATATGATTCTAATTAGTCCGTCTAGAATCATATTTTTTTTAGTCAGTAAACATCCCTATTTAGGCATCCAAGGTTACACTAATTCCCAACCGGCTGAAAATTGGTGGGATTGTTCAAAACACCATTATAAATGAAATGTAAAAAGTCCTCATCGATCCGAGACCTGGAAAAAAAGTTATTCGAGGTCAAAGGTCACAAAAACGGGTTTTTCGCGATTTTCAGCCAAACGGTAAGTTTTATCATAAAATTAGCTCAACCAAAAATAGATCAAATAATAATCTATAAAAATGTTTAAACACTTTCATTTGTAAGGGTCACCGTTTTTGAGATATAACAATTCAAAAAGTTGAAAAAGTTGTAATCTAAGCACGTAGTTTATATATATACGTGGTATACTTCTAAACAATAAACTTAAAAAATAGACCTTTTACGTGTCTATAGGCGTTGATTATTATTATTTCTGTTTATTGAAAGAGACTAGGTACATTATTATGTACTACTAGGCACGAAAAAACTATTCTTTGACATAACATAGCGTTTCATTGCAATGCGAAGCGATTTTCTCGTGCGCATAATAATAATCAACCTGGGAACGATTATTTGGTTACAATTTAACGCCTATTACCGCCTATACACGTAATAAGTCTTTTTTTAACCTTCAAATATCTCGGTAACGTGACACTTTGGGGTACCGTGTTACTGGACATTTTTGATCGTCTATATATCTTTTATCCATTTATACCACTTCCATCGTGGCCGCGATTTCGAAAAATATCGAAATGGCGGGCAGGTTGATATGCCACATCGGTTCTAACCCCCTTTTTTTTAAAATAGCCCCTTCCGCTCTTGGGCAGAGCGAAAGGGAGTGTCAGACTTCTACTGACTAAAAACCACCCATGTTCCTTCTTAGCCCTTCATGTCCATGCCGCGGTATCTCTTGCGAACAACCCGCAGCCCCGACGGGACCCGCAGCTCCGACGGGGTTCTAACCCCTTAACATCCATTCTTAATGCCGCCTCGACGACCAAGCGTAGCTGCAAGCCACCTTTTTTTTAGCGGTGGAAAATCATCAAATGATTCCTCCCACTCTGGGTGGACCGGAAGGGACTGTCAGACATCTACTGACTAAAAACCGCCCATGTTCCTTCTTAACCCTTTGTCTTTGTGTTTCAAATAACCCTCAGCCCCGGGCTGCAAACCACCTTAACAATTTGTTTAGGTGAGTTCGGCGTCCACAAATCTAGTGTAAGCTTACCGTACGTTCGTATCCTCTGTCCACAGCACAGAAATGCTATCCAAGGAATTTGTATCCCTCTCCTTGGTTGATTCAAAAGTGCCGTGCTTTACCGACCCAGAAGTCGCCTGCAAAGTACCGTGTTTAACCGACGCAAAAGTCGCCTGCAAAGTGGCTTGCCCTGATACAAAACGGCCCGAAGACTCGTATACTCACAGGGATCAGCCGCTCAACAGGTTGGTACTTTATTAACCTCAAAATACGCCACAGTCGGCTATAGCCGACAAGAAAACGTCATTTAAAAAAAATGTAGCTGCTGTTTAATAGTGTCAGATAAAATAATAATATACAAAACAATAATAAACAAAATAGTGTCAGATAAAATAATAATATACAAAACAATAATAAACAAAATAGTGTCAGATAAAATAATGATATTCCCTTTCCTAGAGAGGAGGCCTGAGTGACCTGAGTCCATGCAGTGGAAAGATTATAGGCTGATGATGATGATCAACGATATTACGAGTGATACTTTATTTCAAAAATATGGGACGAAAATACTTTTTTGCAAAAAAAAAAACCGACTTCAAAAACACAAAAAAGTGAAAAATAAACTTCACAAGAAAAAGCAGCTTCTGAAGTCGGTGACATCTTGTCTGTTTGATTTCGTTTTTTTGCCACCGACTTCAGAAGCTGTGTTTTCTTGTGTTTTTCACTTTTTTGTGTTTTTTTAGTCGGTTTTTTTTGCAAAAAAGTTTTGTTATAATATCCTATACAAATATTTACTATACATTTAACATTCAACCAAGAACCCTAACTCTTAACCTTCAAGATTCCCTTATTATTGCTTTCAACTCCTAACCGTTTAGGAGTAGTACCTTCCATAATCAGCTCACCTAGAAAACCTGAAAGAATACAACCATATACCTACAGGGTGTAAACGAACCCTTCACGCATCCGTCAATCAAGCATTCTGTACATCAAACTAAGTACCCCTACGCAAAAATTCGTTTACATATATACGTCCCCATAATATTTTACTAAAGAATTATGCTCCAACTCCTAACCGTTGAGGAGTTGTACCTTCTATCATCATCAGTGAATCCACATGATATTGTGATGACCACACGCAAATACTTGAACAGTTTTAGAAATTATATGGAAAACGTCATAAGTGCCTCTAAAGTTTGAGGGTTGCCCTCGATTTCCCTGGAATCCCATCATCAGATCCAGACTTGGTGACAATGGAACCACCTCGGGAGTATACCTATTCGAACACAAACATAATTTTAAAAATCGGTTCATTCATGACGGCGATATGCACACAAACATACAAAAGAAAAAAAAATCATACAGACGAATTGATAATCTCCTCCTTTTCGGAAGTCGGTTAAAAAGCAATGATTATTGAGAAGATGTTAATAGTTATTTGTTATACAAGAGTGCAAAGTTGCTTTTTAACCGCGTGTTCAATTTTGATGACCGAGCAAGCGAAGGATTCTAAAATTGAATCACGAGCGCAGCGAGTGATTCAAAATTAGAATCCTGAGCGTTAGCGAGGGAATCAAAAGAGCACGAGGTGAAAAATCTTTGCACTCGAGTGCAACACGTAACTTTTCATTCCACCTCAGCGAGGAAATGACTAAATGCAAAAAAAAAACGTTTACAATCACAAGATAGGTACACTTTTATTTCAGTTTAGGTATTAATTACTACATTATGACAGGTAAGTATTACAGAATAATCTTTAAATTATAACAAAATAATACTAAGGTATAATTAAGAAAATTTTAAAGTAACGTTGCTACAGTTATTTAAATTGAGTGTAATATTTTTGTTTGGTACTGTAATATTGGTGTTAGTCACTTGTGTACTGTTTTTCGGTAAACTATCTGTCATACTTAATAGTTGTACCGATTCATCGGATTCCCTTGGCGTGAATGTTGGAGAGAGAGGGAGATGGTTAGGTGTTTCATAACGGCTTATTTTTGATGTAGAAGGGCCAGTCCAAGGATCCGATTGAGGCTCTTTCAGTGTAATGGCTCCTACGATGCCTTCACATATTTTAGACTTATTTTGGATGGAATCCTCTATGTATCCCTCTACAACTGCATTGGACTTCCAGCCTCCGTGGCGCTTAAGGGACAGGAGATCAGCTCCGGAATCAGCCAAAAGTGTGGCTGAAGTTCGTCGGAAACAATGACCCGTGTACAACAGGGGTTCTGGAAGTTCAAGAAATGTTGCTATTTCTCGTGGGATACTGCCAATTTTATTAGTACCCATAGGCTGTCTAACACACTTTCCATTGCGATACTGTAGAAAAAATCGATTGATTGGAGTGTTAGGCGGGCGTAAGGCTTGATATTTCTCAACAATCTTACGTATTCCTTGCGAATGACGAAGTTGCGGTCTCTTTTTGTCTTTGTATTAGGTAAATTAATTAATAGTAAGTCATCTGAATGTTTCTCAATGTTTTTGACATTAAGTTGTGTTAGTTCATTAGTTCGACATGCTCCGTTTATTCCAATAATAAGAACAACCTGTAACGTAAAGAGTATTGTAGTAGATAAATGAATAAAATTGATATGAACGCATAATTATGCCTATCAACATCTACTAAGTATACTATTTAATTGAGATTAATATACTTAAGTAGATACTGAATGTGCAACTGACTTACTTTTGCCGCCAAATATACGGAATCGGGTGCTTCGTTAAGAAACTTTTCAATATCAGATACTGTGAAAACCTTCGATTTTTTTGGTTGATGACCAGATGAGGCTCTTTTTAAAAATGCCACTAATTTAGGATAGGTATCGATATGTTTGTCTTTTTTCATCTTTATTGTTGCTTTTAGCATCGAATACGTACTCCATAGAGTGCTTGCTTTCTTGTTCTCGGATAATTCTATAAAATATGCCAGCAAAACGTTTTCTGAGAAAGTTTTGGCTCCTTTTGCTAGTCGCCACGTGTAACGTGTTGAACATATCGTACTGTTTTAAATACTTCTCGCGTGATTGTTGAGGGAGAAAGCTCATTTGCGCATTATTAACAGTTTCAGTCAATTCTGTTGGCGTCAAGCAAACTTCCTCGTCGCTAGAATCACTCATTTTAGTTTTTTCACTTGTTTTCAAGTTTCTTGTCTATACTAATATTATAAAGCTGAAGAGTTTGTTTGTTTGTTTGTTTGTTTGTTTGTTTGTTTGTTTGAACGCGGTAAACTCTGGGGCTACTGGTTGGGATAGAAAAACTCTTTTTGTGTCGGATAGTCCATTTATCGAGGAAGGCTTTAGGCTATATAACATCACGCTACGACCAATAGGAGCGGAGCATAAATGAAAAATGTTGCAAAAACGGGAAAAAATATTCCTTTTTGAGAGCTTCCGTTGCGTGCGCTGCGAAAACGGTTTAAGTTACGCAAATACCATGTATGAAAGAATTGTTCCTCTTTAAAAGTTCTAAAAAAAAGTCCGCGACAGCATATGTCTATCTTTTAAGATTGACTCACTGTAACCATTTTTTACTATTAAAATGTTAGGTTAAAAAGAATGATATTTTGCGAAGCTTATTTAACCCATATGGTATTAATCTATATCTAAATAAATGTGTTTGTTAGCACAGAAATTTAATAAAGAATATTTGTGCCCTTTACTCTATACAGTTTAAACAAATATCTTAGAAGATATCGCAATGTAAAAATATCCGCGCGACAAAATAATTAAGCGCGCGGCAGTCATTCGGTCCGGTGCGGTAGGTTAGTGGGGATTCTGGCCTCCGGGGACTCCGGAGAAATTCATATTCAAAATATTTACTGCACCATAATGTTTACAAGGTGTTACTGTATATTTAACAGTAAGAGATACCAATAGTAATTCACACTTTAATATAATCTAAACTAATATTATAAAGAGGAAAGACACGATTTTTTGTTTGTTACGATTTAACTCAATTTATGTTGACATTATTTGTTTTAAGCTATATTATGTGACGCAGACGAAGTTGCATGGGTCAGCTAGTTTTTAATATAAGGTTTAACAATGACGTGAAAAAATGCCGCGTAAAGAACCGCGTACAAAGCAAATTGAAAAAAGAACACCAAGAAGGTTCCGAGTCTGAGTTTTTAACAAATTAAAAAAAAGTTGTATGATATATTCGGCACCATAGAGGTAGCAGTAAATAGGTTTAATGTTTTTTTTAATTCACAAACTTAGTGCACACGATGTTCTAAATTCAATTTACTTTATCCTCTAGAGAATAAAAACGGCTTTTCCACTCAGATATTGAAGATTAAAAATACTCTTTCCGAGATGGTGGGATGAAATAGTATATTATGCAACTAGTGAATAAAGGACGGATTTAAAGCGAGGGCCGTAGATGAGTCACGAGCAAGTGAAGGATTCTAATGATTGAATCACGAACGCAGCGAGTGATTCAACTGTTAGAATCCTGAACGACGCGAGTGATTCATGGCCCTCAATATAAATTCGTACTTTATTCAGGAGTTGCATACTATACTTTATATCATGACTACGAGAAAAGACATAATTTAAGCGAAAATAGAAATTTAATCAAGAAATAAGAATTGTTACATTAATTGAAATGGACATTAAAATTAGAGCAATGACTGAAATTAAGCGTAATTTTCTTATTATTATCATTAGGGTGGTCACCTTGTGAAACAATATTTATTAATCTAATGCCAAACTCCTTGTCGCAAATATCGACCAATCAAATCTCGAGAATTTATTTGCACCAAAGAGTTTTGAATTTCGAATCTTAGCGCAAGGAGTTTGTGTAAGCATTGAAATAGAGACCGGATATATTTTTGTGTTCCAAATTCAAACACCAAAATAGTGAATAAAAACAAAACAGTGAATAAAAGGCCTTTTTATTCACTGTTTTGCGTGAATAAAATAAGCTTTTTAGAGTAGGTATGGTATAATAGTATATTATGCAACTAGTGAATAAAGGACGGATTTAAAGCGAGGGCCGTAGATGACTCACGAGCAAGTGAAGGATTCAACTGTTAGAATCCTGAACGACGCGAGTGATTCATGGCCCTCGATATAAATTTGTACTTTATTCAGGAGTTGGGAGTTGCATACTATACTCTTTATATCATGACTACGAGAAAAGACATAATTTAAGCGAAAATAGAAATTTAATCAAGAAATAAGAATTGTAACATTAATTGAAATGGACATTAAAATTAGAGCAATGACTGAAATTAAGCGTAATTTTCTTATTATTATCATTAGGGTGGTCAACTTGTGAAACAATATTTATTAATCTAATCCCAAACTCCTTGTCGCAAATATCGACCAATCAAATCTCGAGAATTTATTTGCACCAAAGAGTTTTGAATTTCGAATCTTAGCGCAAGGAGTTTGTGTAAGCATTGAAATAGAGACCGGATATATTTTTGTGTTCCAAATTCAAACACCAAAATAGTGAATAAAAACAGAACAGTGAATAAAAGGCCTTTTTATTCACTGTTTTGCGTGAATACAATAAGGTTTTTAGAGTAGGTATGGTATAAAATATTTTTCGTAGGTATTTGTGGTTTGGCGTGTGAGGGCGCCGATGGGTTTACGCCCTGGCATCCAAAAGGTTAATACGTCCACCAATACTGCTGAGCGCGCCCGCCTGCTGGCTACGGGTGAGTGGGAGTTGGGCCTCTGGCTTCAAGTACTTCCATCACCTAACAAGGGTACTTTGCTAGGTGACACAACCTTCTGACTCGCTAGATGTCTGCGGTTTGGCACTCCTTGTGGAGCTCCACATCGTTGTTAAGTTCTATTTCCTTCAACCGGGCACAAATTCAGACTACGTGGCTCGGTCACGTGATGGCTTCCGGGCACCGTTGGCGCGGGCCTGTGGACGGTGAATAATGGCCTCACAGCTCACCGTCGCGTCCGTCGGTCCTATGACGATGACAGGCCGTATCGACGGTGCGTTCGTGTTCCACGCGCGCCTCAAAGAGATATCAGAAACATTGCAGGGGCCGACGCCTTTTGGGGCTACGGGTTGTTCGAAAAATACACCGCGGCCCTGGACTGAAAGGGCTAAGGAGGAACATGGGTGGTTTTTAGTCATTACTAGAAAAGTCTGACACTCCTTTCTGCTCCGCCCAGAGCGGAAGGAGTCATTTTATGATTTCCCGCCCTCAAAAAAAAGACTCCATGGCTCTGGACTTCATATCTCTTTGCCGCTCACTGCAGGACCTTATGCTAATCAGTCGCGCTTGCGACCACTAGACCAACGAGATTCGTGCTGATTTAAATTTAATATATAATCCTCCTTTCTCTGTCAGGAAACGCAAGGGCACCCTCCAGAACAGCTCCTCAAAAGGGGAACACAAATTCGAATGCACTGCCTGCTTCGCCACCTTCAGGGTCATCAGCCTACTGAAGTATCATGTTAGAAGACATCACTTTCTCAGGGGTGGTTATTCACTCCATGCAGATTCTCAAGAAGTCGATCAGGTAACTACTTTTTGCCGTTACTCCAACCAGCCCACCTCCCTCCAGAAGCATATCAATTTTCGCAGTTTTCTCAGCACATCCGCATTTGATCTTGGTGTTCCAAGAGTTTCCTCGCGTATCTGAGTGACACCCACCGGTGCACTCGAGGAGTACATGCGCTATCATTTCCTCTACCTCCATGTGTGTTCTGCACAGATGCCAGTCAGTGATACCTTTTTTTTGTTTTTTTTTTGGCGGGTGGAAAATCATCAAATAACCCCTCCTGCTCTTGGGCAGAGCGAAAGGGAGTGTCAGACTTCTACTAACTAAAAACCACCCATGTTCCTTCTTAGCCCTTCATGTCGACGCCGCGGTACCTCTTGCGAACAACTCGCAGCCCCGAGGGGCGTCGGCCCTTGCAGGCCCCTTCCATGTTGCTGACATCTCTTTGAGGCGCGCGTGGAACACGAACGCGCCGTCGACCCGGCCTGTCTTCGTCATAAGACGGACGGACGGCGAGCTAGCCCATTACTCAAGGTCCAAAGGCCCGCGTCTACGGTGGCCGGAAGCTGTCACGTGGCCGGAGCGTCTCCCGCAGCGGATGTCAGTAATACCTAGAGTGTGAAAATGCTTATTTAGTAAGCTTTATCCAGTGATGGTCCCCAACACCCCCTTAGCTCTCGAAGGAATTACCTCGAAGCCACAGTACTATTTAAAATCGTCCGAAACAAATTTAACTGTACAAATCTAAACAGCATGATCTGCTACGCTGTACCTCGAACCATCCACAGGTGGCAGGTACGCGCAGGAACTCTTTTCGCATTGAACTCTTGCCGAACTAACTCAGGCCTGCGCTCACCGGTCCGCCGTATGGTTGACACATATAACAGTACCTTTGTAAACATAGACATCTTCAATTGCACAATAAGTAAATTTAAAAACCTCATTCGCCATTCCCTATTAAATATAACTTAATATTGTATAATTTTGTTATCTTTAAGTTTAAACAAATTGTTTTCTATTTTTTTTTCTCATAGTCGTTTTACTATCATTTGATTTTACTCAATAGTCACACGTATCAATGTTCCTAGTGATTAGCTCTCTTTTTACCTAAACTTTACGCCTACTTGTGGACAGTGTTGTGGGTTACTTTATAACCAAATTGATTGTATGTTAAATTAATTGTAAGTCTTTATAATGTAACTGTTTGCTGTTCCTGTTAATAAAAATAAAAATAAAACACCGTCGCATGCTATTTCTATCCAAGTGCAGAAAGTGCTTAGTCAGCTTCGTATCCAAGTATAGCATATCCTCCTTGAATTGCTTACATCCTTGTGTCGAGGTCCACCACGAGGGCCTGTGTACCTAATCTATAGTCCTTTACACAGACATAAGAATAGCTAGTAGATATAACGCAAGAGCATTATTTAAGCTGCTTAAGGGTGAACCTCGACCTTAAGGAGCGGAGACGAGAGGAGATGTGCGGGAATCCCGTCGGGGCTGCGGGTTGTTCGCAAGAGATACCGCGGCGTCGACATGAAGGGCTAAGAAGGAACATGGGTGGTTTTTAGTCAGTAGAAGTCTGACACTCCCTTTCGCTCTGCCCAAGAGCGGGAGGTTATTAAAATTTGATGATTTTCCACCCGCCATGAACCTCCAGGGTAGTCCGCGAAATTCGTATTTTCGTACGAGTTTTGCCATTTGAAGGTCAGTGTTGTGGCTGGAGAGGCGCCAGTGGCTGGAGAGGCGCCACGGCGCCCTCACCTTCCGTCTGACGCAGGTACTCACCGGACACGGTTGTTTCGGGAGGTACCTGCACCGAATCAGGCGGGAGGAAACGCCCGGTTGTCACCATTGTGAGGATCGGCCGGAGGACACGGTGGAGCACACCGTGGAGGTGTGTCCCGCTTGGGCGGAGCCCCGCCGTGTTCTCGTAGCGGCGATCGGCGGCGGCGACCTCTCGCGTCCGGCCCTGGTGCAAGCCATGGTCCGGGGCGAGGAGGAATGGGACGCCGTCGCCTCCTTCTGCGAAGCAGTGATGCTAGCGAAGGAGGTGGCGGAACGTGAGAGGGAGAGAACCTCTCGTCCCAGCCGCCGCGGGAGGCGCTCCGGGCGTCGGGGGCCACGTGATGGCTTCCGGCCACCGTAGACGCGGGCCTGTGGACGGTGAGTGATGGGTAAGCTCGCCGTCCGTCCGTCTTATGACGACAACAGGCCGTGTCGACGGCGCGTTCGTGTTCCACGCGCGCCTCAAAGAGATGTCAGCAACACGGAAGGGGCCCACAAGGGCCGACGCCTGTCGAGGCTGCGGGATGTCCGCAAGGGATACCGAGGCCTCGACATGAAGGGCGAAGAAGGAACATGGGTGGTTTTTAGTCAGTAGAAGTCTGACACTCCCTCTCGCTCTGCCCAAGAGCGGGAGGGGTTATTTGATGATTTCCCACCCCCCAAAAAAAAAAAAAAAAAGGTCAGTGTCAGGTTTTATATTGATTAAAATATTATTAATCACTAAAATCATGCATACCTACAATCCTCTTAAATTTATTTAATTTCATTGAGTGACTATTTGATGAAAAAGGCATTCAAGGAAGTTAAATGAACTGACTGTATTGGTGATTTTAATCATTACTAGCTGTGCCCGCGACTTCGTTTGCGTGCTTGTCGGAAACTAAAATGCGTCGCTTAGATAAAAGTACGTTAAATCATTGCCCTGCGTTAACTTACTGCCGCTGTAGAAAATAAGAAGAGTGTTTGAGTAATTTAGTTCCTCACGGCTCGATAGATGGCGTTGCTCGATTAAAAAGCAAGCTATCGTTAGCTTCCCTCAATTCACATACCTGTTCACGAATATTATTTCTCAAATATAGTTCTTCCACAAGTACAGTGTCGTTTCATTAAACATTTGGTCCTTCGAGCCGGATTAAAAGTAAAGTGCTTAAAGTTCAGTGCGTAATAAAGTGATGTGACAGTAAGTTGTGAGTGATAGTGGATAAGTGCAGTGACATTGGATTGGATTGTTTTAGGACTCGGTTGGGTAAGCCTGTGAACATTTTATATCAGGAACTTAGTGAAATATTACGTTGTGTGGACTTAGTAAATTCAGTTAAAAACTTAGAAATATTGAGATTAGTGAATTTAACTTAGAAAAATCTCTTTAAAAACTTTGTTGTAATTATTGTGTTTTGGACATTTGAAAACTTTAACTACAGTGACTTAGCCAATTTTTCTGTTTTAATAACATTGAACATTTACACAGGTGTCTTTAACTATTTCTTGAAGAAAACTGTTTTGATTTAGTTATAAACATGTCGCAATTGTGTGCGCCACAAAAACAGTTAAGTGAGCGGATTGCTAAGTTGTATAGCAACACAAAGAAAACTTCAAAGTCACGTTATACCAGAGGTTATTTAGAAACAAGATTAGACACATTGACTGAATATTGGGATACGTATAATAAACAACACGACGACATTATAAAGAATGTTTCCACTGAGGTTCTCGAAAAATTAAAGTTTGATCCTATTGCAAATTTTGATGAAACCGAAGAAATTTATCTTGAATTTAAAACTGCGATTAAAGAATGCTTGATCGAGCTATCTCATCAGGAGTCACAGCAAGCTACAACATCGGCCACAATAACATGTCATGACGAAACATTTGAAAGGGTAAAAAACAAGACAAAGTTACCACCGATTAACATACCTAAGTTTTCCGGTAACTACACTGAATGGTACAGCTTTCGTGACGTCTTCACATGTCTTGTTCACAATGATAATAACTTATCAAAAATTGAGAAACACCATTATTTGAAGTCCAGTATTACGGGCGAGGCTGAGCAGCTATTAAAACACTTCACACTTACCGAAGCTACTTATGATAAGGCTTGGGAGACACTTGAGAATCGTTATGAAAATAAGAGGATAATTGTCAATAACATCCTGAATCGTCTTCTTTCTCAGCGCAAAATGACCAACGAATGCGCTCAAAGTCTGAAAGGTATTGTAGACACCACACGCGAATGCTTGAATTCGCTAGAAAGCCTTCAAATTAACGCGTGGGAGGCTATAGTAGTTCACATTGTTGTCTCTAAAATTGACATTGAAACTCACAAACTTTGGGAACAGTCCCTTGGTTCATCACGAGACATACCAACTTTTGAAACTTTAGCCTCACTACTGGAAAGCCGATTCAGAGCTATGGAAAATATCACCAGTATTAGAAAGGATACATCAAAGAAAGATTCAGCGAAACCTACCTCAACCCAAGCAAAATACATTCCTGTGAAATCTTTCGCCACTGAAATTGAAAGCACTTGCACTTTTTGTTCACAACCCCATTATATTTGCCACTGCAAAGGATTTTCTAATTTGGAAGTCTCACAACGCCATGATTTTGTCAAGAAGAATCGCATCTGCTTCAACTGTCTTGTTCAGGGTCATTCAGTTAGTCAATGCAAGCAAAGCACAAGCTGTAGGAAATGTGGTCGACGTCATCACACACTCTTGCATTTTACAAACCCAGCCAAGACAAGCACAGCTACAGAACAGAGTGAGCCAGAAACACGCGAAGCTGTCACAATGAAAGCTGAAATAAATAATGTACAACAAGTTATATTAGCAACAGCTCGTGTTGTTGTTATTGCTAAAAATGGATCCACTCACCAACTTAGAGCATTAATTGATCCAGGCTCTCAAGCATCACTTGTGACTGAAACAACTGCACAATTACTAAATCTTGACCGAATTGCGGTGAATGGTAAAATTACTGGAATTTCAAACGACAAAGTAGTAACGACTAAGTCGATGGTGAACCTTAAATTTCATTCAATTTATGATTCTACACACACTATTACTACTCAAGCGTTTGTACTCACACGCTTGACTTCATTGTTGCCTGCAAAAGAAGTATCCATGGATTCCTGGCCTCTTTTAAGTGCCATCAACCTTGCTGATCCACAATTTCACAAGCCAGGAAGTATAGATATCTTGTTGGGGGCAGAAGTACACTCACAATTAATGCTGGATGGTTTGCATAGACACAACGCAATGATTGCACTTAATTCACATCTTGGATGGTTAATTTCAGGACAAACGTGTAAGGATACCTCACAAAGTTCATATCATGTTGTTGTCTCACATACTAAATTAGAGACTGACCAGTTGCTCAGGAGATTCTGGGAACTGGAGGAACACACACAAAGTAAAACACCACTTACACAATTGGAAACTCAGTGCGAAGAGCATTATAGAGAAACTCACACTCGGAACGCTGAGGGCCGTTACATACTCCGCTTGCCTTTCAAGAACGCGACTCACCTAGGTGACACAAAAGGTTTAGCAATTAATCGTTTAACTCAAATGGAGAAGAGATTTAAACACAAACCTGAATTTAAAGAAGAATACTGCAAATTTTTGAGGCAGTATGAATCACAAGCACACATGGAAGTCATACCTGAAAGGGAAAGAAACACAAGTAACAAATATTACTTACCTCATCACGCCGTCTTGAAGGAGTCCAGCACTAGCACGAAGCTACGCGTAGTCTTCGATGGTAGCGCCAAACCTGGAACAGGAACGTCCTTGAATGATGAACTGATGATTGGTCCGCCCTTGCAACAAGATATAAAGGATTTAGTAACAAGGTGGAGAACACATAGAATTTGTTTAGTAGCGGACATTCAACAAATGTATAGGCAGATACTAATTCATCCTGATGATGCGGATTATCAACGAATCGTGTGGCGAGAAAATTCGGATGAAGAAGTTAGAGAATACAGGTTACTTACCGTTACTTATGGGACATCCTGTGCACCTTACCTTGCAATTAGAACGTTGCACCAGCTGTCTAATGATGAGAAGGAAGAGTTTCCTGTTGCAGCGCCGCTACTGCAAACAGACTTTTATATGGATGACTTGATGTCAGGGACATCCAATGAAGATGACACAATTAGTCTGCAAAAACAAATAACTGAATTGTTACAAAGAGGTGGATTTTTGTTACACAAATGGTCGTCAAATAGTCCAAAGGTATTGGCACAGATTGAAAATGCCGATAAATGTGACCAAACTGTAGTGAACATAAAAATGCACGACGCCATTAAAGCTTTGGGCATTAATTGGAATCCGCACAATGATAATTTCGAATTAAAAATGTCGATAGATCCGCTTGTGGATACTATCACTAAAAGAACAGTGCTGTCCATTATAGCTAAAACATTCGACCCGCTAGGTTGGTTAGCACCTGTAGTCATTGTGTTAAAAATCTTCATGCAAAAGCTGTGGTTGGCTGGCCTGGACTGGGACGATGTTTTACCTGATAACTTACGAGTTGAATGGTGTACTATTCACAACAACATAAAACACATGAATACTATACAGCTACCTCGGTGGCTTGGTTTGTTACCTGCTAAATTGAATGTGGAAATTCATGGGTTTTGTGATGCTTCTTGTGCTGCTTATGCGTGTGTTGTTTACCTTAGAGTTCTGGACGACAGTGCTATCACAATGCGTCTTATCGCTGCAAAATCAAAGGTTGCTCCAGTCAAACAAGTGTCGCTGCCTCGATTAGAACTCTGCGGTGCAGTACTTTTGGCTAAGATGTTATTTGATGTTAAAACTAGTATACCAATTGATCATAGTCATATTTACGCGTGGACAGACTCCACTATAGTGCTGGCTTGGTTGCGTAAAAATCCTAATTCGTGGACTACTTTTGTAGCAAACCGTACCACTGAGATTTTAAACGTTACTAATAGTAGTCAATGGCATCATGTCAGCTCGCCTGATAACCCAGCGGACTTAGCCTCGCGGGGTATGAACCCTAACGACCTGACAGAGTCAACACTGTGGTGGGAAGGGCCGCAATTTTTAAGAACCTCATCTGAATTTATGTATTCAGAGGATAAGTTACCAGATACTGTGTTAGAATCTAAGTGTAAAATTACTTCACATGTTACTGTTAACAATCCAGTAGATGATTTAAACTCGCATTTGAATTGCTATTCTAGTCTAACAAAATTGTTACGAGTTACAGCTTATTGTTTTAGATTTGTGCGACGGTGTAAAGAAAAGAATTCTAAAAATGCTACAAACTGGACAAGTTTTTTGAATGCGAGCGAATTATTAAACGCACGCAATGTATGTATCCGTTTGTCACAATGTGTGTTTCAAACTGAAATTGATTTATTATTAGCTAGTAAGTCTATTCCTAAATCCAGTAAATTGTTTTCCCTTAACCCTTATATTGATGAGCAAAATATATTAAGAGTTGGTGGTCGACTCGCTAACGTTCAAGCAAAATTAGATTTTAAGTCACCAGTTATCCTCTCAAGTCAATGCCACTTCACTAAACTACTTGTCACAGATGCTCACCACCGAACGTTGCATGGTGGATGTCAATTAACTCTTAATATTTTAAACTTAAATTATTGTATTATTGGTGCTAAGAGAATAGTTAAGAGTGTTATCCGAAAATGTATTCCGTGTTTTAAACAAAGGGCCGCGCCAAGACCTCCTTTCATGGGAAATTTGCCTGCATATAGGGTTAAACCAGCACGTCCATTTCTATCCTGTGGAGTGGACTTCGCGGGACCCTTCTCGTTGAAATTGTATTCTGGTAGATGTACTCGCACCAGTAAAGCTTACATTAGTCTATTTGTATGCACAGTCACAAAGGCTATTCACCTGGAGTTGGTCGAAGCTTTGAGCACTATGGCCTTTATGGCAGCTTTCAAGCGCTTCTTTGCGCGTCGCGGTCACTGTAAAGATATGTATAGTGACTGTGGAACAAACTTTCAAGGTGCCTCAAGAGATATGGCACTCCAATTTAAAAACGCTCAAGTTGATTTGGTTCACGAGATAGCGGAATTACTCGCTAATGATCAGACTACCTGGCATTTCATTCCTCCTGGAGCTCCACACTTTGGGGGATTATGGGAGGCTGGCGTAAAATCTGTAAAGGGTCATCTTAAACGTGTTATTGGTCAAAGTTGTCTCACTTTCAATGAGTTTTATACTCTCCTCACACAGGTAGAAGCATGCGTAAATTCACGTCCTCTTACTTTAATTGATTCGTCCTTAAGTGAACCTCCATTAACTCCTGGTCACTTCCTCATAGGGGAAGCCCCTGTTGTAGTTCCTGACGAAAGACTGCGAAATACTCCCACTACTCACCTTAATCGATGGCAACTTGTCCAGCGTATGCTACAAACACTCTGGCGACGTTGGCAAGCTGAGTATTTGACTAGCTTGCAACATAGATATAAATGGAACAAACAACAGGCAGATATTGAGATAGGCACTGTTGTGTTGGTCAAAGACGAACGATTACCTCCAGGTAAATGGCTGCTGGGTCGTATTATTGAAAAACATCCAGGTAAAGATGGGGTGACTCGTGTTGTCTCTTTGAAAATCAAAGATCATATCACTAAGCGACCAATCACCAAACTGTGTGCATTACCTTAAGCCAATCATACTGTATACTTTGTTGTGTTTTACCTTATAGTTTAGTCATACTGTTTTATTTTGTGTACAATTTAACTTTACATTGAGCCTCTTCTGAAGGACTTACACAGTCCTTGGCCGGCAGGAATGTTTGAGTAATTTAGTTCCTCACGGCTCGATAGATGGCGTTGCTCGATTAAAAAGCAAGCTATCGTTAGCTTCCCTCAATTCACATACCTGTTCACGAATATTATTTCTCAAATATAGTTCTTCCACAAGTACAGTGTCGTTTCATTAAACAAAGAGGGTAATGCAAAGTACTGACTATGTCTAATACTAAAGTTTAGATGGATGGGTGTTTGTTAATCAACCACGCCCACGTCAGAACGGCCGAACGGATCTTGAAGAAATTTGAAACAGGTACATTATAGTCGACAGGTACTGTCGTTGGCGCGTTCGTGTTCCACGCGCGCCTCAAAGATATTATGTCAGCAACAATTAAGGGGTCCTTTGGGGCCCCTTAATTGTTGCTGCCGTCGTCTGCCGGGGCTGACGGTTGTCCGCAAGAGATACCACGGCCCCGAAACACAAAGAGCTAAGAAGAAACGTGGGTGGTTTTTAGTCAGTAGAAGTCTGACACTTTCTTCCGCTCCGCCCAGAGCGGGATGAGTCATTTGATAATTTACGAACCACAAAAAAGGGGGGATTAGAGGCTGTTTCGAGAGGTACCTGTACCGAGTCTGGGACATCGAATTTGAAATGGAACGCCGTCACCTCCTTCTGCGAAGCAGTAATGCTAGCGAAAGAGGTGAACGTAAGATCCCTCTTACGTTCACCTCTTTCGCTAGCATACCGCAACATAGCGCAACAACCCCTCTTCCCAGCCGCCGCGGGAGACGCTCCGGGCATCGGGGGCCACGTGATGGCTTCCGGCCACCGTAGGCGCGGGCCTGTGAACGGTGAGTAACGGGCTAGTTAATCGTTCGTCAGTCCTATGACGATGGAGGCGCGTTCGTGTTCCACGCGCGTCTCAAAGGGATATCAGCAACATTGAAGGGGCTCCCAAGGACCGACGCCCGTCGGGGCTGCGAGTTGTTCGAAAGAAATACCGCGGCCTCGACACATAGGGCTAACAACACACCACATCTATATAAAGACATGTTTGGTGCAGTGGCTGGACGATTAACAGTAGCACTGCGTGTCGCAGGTTCGATTCCCACACGGTACAAACAAAATATGCCGTGGGTTTTATCCAATTTTAATTTAGTTTAAAAAAAATAGTATTTTTATACTGTGTAATTGGTAAATCTTTATTTGTTGACTATTCATGAAACATATGTTTATTTAATAACACCGCGGTTTAGAAAATGACATCAAATGAATAACGCCATCTGTCGAAGACGAAGATAAACTGCTAAAAAAGAGCGATCAAACACACTATAGGGTTTAGGCTATGTAGATTTTGAAAACAGCGTCATTTAGACTAATATCTACGTACCTTTTGCTATCATTACTTATTTAAAGTTATCTTGTGAAGGCATTTATTAATAAGTACCATATTCGTTCAATAGATGTCGTTGCTTGTCTCATTCTTGACCATAATGATAAGTTCTTCTTGAAAACTATAAATGCATATATCTTTTGATAGAGAGCACCGATTACGATGAAACAAAGACTAAGTAATAGCCCAAGTTACGCACAATATTTATGTATAAAAGTTATCTACATTCGTTTCGTAAATTTGACGTGATGCTTAGTCATCGAAACAGACAAACAGACAAACAGACAAAAATTCCAAAAATGCTGGAAATGTGTTCTGTTGGTTATACTTTAATACCCTGACAATTTTTTTTTTAAATATTTTCGATGTACAAAAAAGATTTTTCTACAGATTTATTATATGTATATATATATAATATATATATATAGAATAGATTATACTTTAATACCCTGACAATTTTTTTTTTAAATATTTTCGATGTACAAAAAAGATTTTTCTACAGATTTATTATATGTATAGATTACTCAGTGAAGTCACATTTGTTACGGTCGCAAATCCTATTTTATTTAACATACAACTGACCGGTAAACTGCAAAACATGTAAGAAAATTCGAATTTAACGGGCTACCCTGGAGTATTCACTAGCTAGGGCATGATTGTAAGGTCGGAAGGTTTTTCAATTCCGATACTGAGTTCCGATATTAGATCGCAATATCGGAATTCCGATATTAATATCGGAATTTCGTTATTTCATTTGAAATTGCACATTTTATTTATAAATTGCACAAATTTTTGGTATGAGGTTGAATTGTTTTTTACGCTCTATCGATCTACATTTTTAACCGACTTCAAAAGCAGGAATTTCTTAATCCGTCGGCGATGTTCCTCGGCTACTCGAAGATGACTGGTCCGATTTAGTTTTTTTTTTGTTTTGTTGAAAGGTTATACTTCCCAGGTGGTCCCATGATCATCAAGTCAGTATCTGATAATGGAATCCTAGAGAAATAGAGAGAACTCTTCAAATTTTATAGGCACACTTGAAGTCATTTGAGTAGTTTTTGGAAGAGTACTTTCTCGGAGTGGTCCCATTTCAATTTGATGAATGATCTAATGAAGAACTTCGGAAATAGGCCTTTTGCCTATTTCCGAAGTCCAACTCCTCAATAAATGATAGCAAATGGGCTGGGATTGCTGAAATCTCTGTCTGTCTATTGTTTACACCAGTTCATAACATAACGCGTAGCGCGTAGCGTTTGTGGTGCGCATACCAACGTGCTATCTCCAATCGGTGATGGAAGAAAGTTTTTGGCCGCAGGATGTGGTGTTCCGTCGCTTCCGCGGACTAATTCCACAAGATCGCACTAAGTATCGTGCAAGTGAAGTGAATTGATACTAACATAGTTTTTAGTTATTTATACTAGCACAAATTAGTATGTATATTTAGGTTAAGGTATTTGTCTATGGGTCTTTGTTACCTGAAAATAAATGTATTCTATTCTATTCTAAAATATCACGCCGGTACGCTGTGAAGGAGAACCACTAAAAAGTGAAAAATAAAAACTTTTTAACAAAAAATAAAACACAAATAAAGCGAGAAATAAACTTTAGAAGAAAAATCAGTTTCTGAAGTCGGTGGAAAAAAAAAAAATCAAACAAACAAAAGTCACCGACTTCAGAAACTGATTTTCCTTCTAAAGTTTATTTTTAACTTTTTTGTGTTTTATTTTTTTACTAGCTGTATCCGCATGCGTTGCTATGCCCTTTTTCCTACATAATACCTGCCTACCTACCTGCTACCTACCTGCTACATACCTACCTACTACCTCCTATCCTACCTACCTACTACCTCCTATCCTACCTACCTACTACCTACTACCCTACCTACCTACTACCTACTACCCTACCTACCTACTATCCTACCTACCTACCGACTATCCTACCTACTACCCTACTCACCTACTACCCTACCTACGTACTTACTACCCTACCTACCTACTTACTACCCTACCTACCTACCTACTACCCTACCTACCTACTACCCTACCTACCTACTACCCTACCTACTTACTACCCTATCTACCTACTACCCTACCTACGTACCTACAACCCTACGTACCTACTACCCTACGTACCTACTACCCTACGTACCTACTACCCTACGTACCTACTACCCTACGTACCTACTACCCTACGTACCTACTACCCTACGTGCCTACTACCCTACGTACCTACTACCCTACGTACCTACTACCCTACCTACCTACCTACTACCCTACCTACCTACTACCCTACCTACCTACCACCCTACCTACTACTCTACCTAGTCTACTATCCTACGTACTGAGTTGTGTTTTGTTATTCTTTCAGTTGCGTTTTGTTATACCACGTTTTATGTCACGTTCCACGGGAACGACGGGAACGGGATAAAAAGTATCTTATGTGCGGCGCGCACCGCACCGCACCGTGTTACCTAACTCTTAAGTCATGACTTTAAATAAAGATAACCGTATCACCATAGTGTTCTAGAAAAGTTTAAATGCGATTTGCCTTGATTCTATGCGAATGAACATAAAAAGTGTGGAGTACCACTCAAATATCTTCATGATAATGTGTATAGCGGTAATTTGTTTAAGGTTGGTTTGACGTACGAAACAAAAAACATGGAAACTTTGATAAAAAAGAAGGAATATCATTAAAGCATTATTAGAAAGCCATCGTCTGTCATCAACTCATGACAGAGGTAAGCTTAAAACATTTTTACCGACTGTAATAGTGTTATGTATTTATATTATTCTCTGTCCAAACTGCTCAAATATAGTTTGATGATTCTTTAACATTATTATACACTCTGCGTCAAAAAAATCGCACCTCCGCGAAAATAACTTTCAAGCGTTATTAACCCTTAACACGCGTATGTACCCCCACCAATATTGGTGTCATTTGAAAACCCATTAACTAAACTTAAAAAAAAACCATTTCATTTCATTAAAAAAAGGTTGATACCACAAATGTGACTCAAAAAGGCCACTAGTTGCGCTACCTTTAGTGGGTATAAAAGGGTTCATACAGGTTCAATGGGGGTTATTCGCTGTCCAACCGTTGAAGAGGACACACGAGAAGATCTTTCAGAAAAAAAACTACCTTAAAAGTGGATACCACTGCTGATGAAGCTGCTCGGCAAGTGAACTTGAGCCGTTTTTCGGTTCGAAGAGTATACCAGCGGCTCCTGGAGACCGGTGGCGATGTCCGGAGGCATGGGTCTGGTAGACGTCGCTGCACTTCGGAGAGAGACGACCGATTCATTGTATCGACATCTCCGGTAATCCGAAAATCGGTTCTCTAATGCTGTTGAGTTGCAACACTTGCAACAGCAGCTCCAGGCAGCTCGCAGAACAACCGTGAGCGTTTCTACGGTTAAACGTAGCGGCTCATAGAGCTGCTACGGGTCCAAAATTGACCGCAGAGCATCAGCGAGCCCGATTGCAGTTTGCTCGCGACCACTTCAATTGGACCGTTGACCAATGGACAGCTGTTCTCTTCTCAGACGAGACGAGAGTGTGCCTTTTCTGCAACGATCGACGCAGAAGAGTGTACGGAAGACAGGGGGAACGTTTCACCCAAATCTACATCCAGGACACGTTGAAATACGGGGGCGGTACCTGCAAAATTGGTATTTTTTTTTTAATCACATTTCAAGCTTTTTTATTAAAATTAAATGGGTTTTTTTTTTAAGTTTAGTTAATGTGCTTTGAAATGAGACTAATATTGGTGAGGGTACATACGCGTGTTAAGGGTTAATAACGTTTGAAAGTTATTTTCGCGGCGGTGCGATTTTTTTGACGCTGAGTGTAGTTCGTGGTAAGTACCTACTGCTCCACTAAATGTAGTTTTTCATTAATGTAAATTCTAAATTCTCTCCCTATATTGTTTAGTGAAGAGTTACTAAATTCATGACATAATAAATGCTTTGAATGAATTAGAAGCCGGCCATGACATTTAAAAACAACGAGACTCTATCATCATCATTCTCTTGCCCTTATCCCAATTCATTTGGGATCGACGCAGCATGTCTTCAGATTCTATAACTATCATACATTTCGTAGCGTAGCTTTTACCCCCTAGATGTTTTGATAAAAATGGCGTTTACACCCTAGTGATTAATGTATTTTTTGATATTTCAATGTCACTCGTGATTTTTATTATTGCTCTTGTATCGCATGATTAGCAAATTGGCAACAGGTAGCGCGCTGTCGCGCTCGGTGCTACACAAGGATCCAAAATATAGATTTAGTTTAAAACACAAAATATAGAAAAAAAAAAACCGGCCAAGTGCGAGTCAGACTCGCGCACCGAGGGTTCCGTACAAACCTGTAGGTATATAAGTAAAAGTTATGGTATTTTTATTGCTAAATGAAATCCATAACATAAAAGTTTAAAATTATTAAAAATATTTTTATTATATGATATAACTAAAAATGTATACTTTTCGCAATTTTTCCTATATCTCTGCTATAAGACGTTGCTTCATACCAAATTTCAAGATTCTGAGTTCACGGGAAGTACCCTGTAGGTTTTGATTCCCTTGCGAGTGTCGAAAATTTGCGGCATAAACGGGAGTATCTTTTGATCGCGTTGACTTAGAAGTTTGATTTTTTCACAGCTCCAAGAGACCATAGACTTGAGTATTTGATATGAATTTCAGCTTGATACCTCCACGCGTTCCTGAGAAAAAAGGTCTTGATAGACAGACAGACAGACAGACGGACAACAAAGTGATCCTATAAGGGTTCCGTTTTTACCTTTTGAGGTACGGAACCCTAAAAATGTCTGATATTACAATTCCGATACTGAGTCATCTAATGCGAGGCCGCGGTATCTCTTTCGAACAACCTGCAGCCACGTTGGTCCCTCATATACCTAACTACTAATATTGTAATCATCATCTGCCTAGCCTTTTCCCAACTATGTTGGGGTCGGCTTCCAGTCTAACCGGATGCAGCTGAGTACCAGTATTTTACATGGAGCGACTGCCTATCTGACCTCCACAACCCAGTTAATACTAGGTAATACGATACTGTTTGGTGAGACTGGATGTCAGAATTTTAGGTCACTGACTACCTGTAACGACTGCCAAAGCTCTATATATGGCAGCCGGGACCATCAGCTTAACGTGCTTTCCGAGGCACGGAGGACTCTACTAATATTGTAATATGATAATATTCAAAACTAACTTTGTACGTTAATTAAAAACTATTAAATGAACTATCTAGAAACTATAAAACCATCGAATAACTGCTCCTCATCGCTTTCAGCTGGTAATGTACCTAAAAGACTGGCGGCATTGCCACATTGTATGGCAAAAATAAGCCTCTGGCCAAGATAAAGGCCAGCCCTTGGGACATGAGAATCGTCAACTAAATGTTTTGAGAATTCCTTGAACACGAGAAATGTAATATAATATTTTAAAATGAAATCCTTTTAAAAAAATTAAGTTTCTTGCCAGTATTTAGAATGCGAACTACAAAAACGTAATTTTTCTTTCTCATTTCCAGGTATGGTACGAGAAAGTAGAATACACAGATGCCGTTGTAAAAATGACAAAAGCCAGTGAAAATCTGCTCTTAATACAAAAAGTAAACGATCCCACAAAAATACCTACAGAAGAAATTATTTGTAGAAAACCCGAAGAAGACATAGACTTACAAGAAATGTATCCTTTGAGTTCGAAGAATGATAAAGATCTGGAATGTTCTGCATGCCGGAAGAGATTTGCGAAAATGGTTATAGGAAGGCATTTCGCGAGGGTGCATTCTCACCTCGTGAAGCAAAAATGTGATGGCTGCCAGATGAAATTAAAACGTGCTTATAACTGCGCTCTACATGTTTGCCCTGAGAGTATACAGTAAGTGGAATAATTTAACTAATAGGGTAGGTACTTGAAAAAAAAAGCTAATAAGTCCGCCAGATAGATTTCCAAAAAAATATTGGACATTTTTTCTTTTTCCGCGTAAACAAAGAATGAAGACGATACAGTGCTTCGAAAACTCGTGTAATGTCACATTTCAGTAGTCACTTTGGCGCGTTTTATTTTCGTATTTTTTTATTGATTTATCTCCAATCCACTATTTCCACTACTACTTTTAAATCCAATATTTTTCGATAGTCTAACGAACGGACGAAACAGAATCATATTTGTTTAGTCAGTAATAGCCAATTGTTTTACTATACTGGGTGTAAACGGATTCATTAATCACGAAGCTACAAACCACTTGTTCTCCCCGTCATTGCGATCTTTTTTTTTTGCTAGAACCAGAGAACTTAATCAAAATCAATCAAAACAATTAATAAAAGTAGACAAGTTATAGGCACTTTTGAATAGTCGAACAAATACTCAATAAACTAATTAAGCCAATGGGCCTACCACACGCCCAAGCCCCACCACACCCTCGCCCGCGCGACCACACGGCGCACACAACGCATCGCGCGTGCGGTTGACAATGGTACAGTTTTACCAACCACACGCGCGATGCACCGCGCGCACCGTGCAATCGCAAAATTCCGAACAATCATCTGTCAAATTAGAATTTTCGTTCGTAACTTAAATCAATTAGAGTAGGTTTAGAGAATCTAGATGTCAAGAAATGTTCGTTCGAAAGAAACTTCGTTGAAACTTCGGAACTAATTGAACCGTGGTAGAAAACACGCGAAATTCGATCGAAACTTCGTTTTTCTTTGAAAAAGTGTCGACCCCTGTGCGCGTGGTAGGCCCATAAGCTACAGTCCCGGTCACAAGGCATAATAACCGTGAGTAAACTGTAGTTGCCCATTCCCTAGCGTAGATCTATGGAGAAGAATGGGCAAGAAACTCTATGGACACTCTTTTAAATCAGAAAATTGTTACAAAACTTTGGTTAGGTGTGGATTTTAGATGTATTTGATACTAATATTTTGACCCTTTTGTGTTCCCCATTAAACAATGAATAACTTAACCAAAGTTTTGATATTTTGACGTTTTAATTTTTTTTTTTTGTTGTAACTCGTTATTTTTTGCGAAATATTAATAAATTAACATTAAAGTTTCGGTGAAAATATTATTTACTAGCTCTAAACATTTTTCTTCCCTTGTCCCTCTCATTTTTCAGTACATTAAAAAATTTAAAAAAAAAAAGCGCGCAATTTTTTTTTACTTCTTTATTTGAGCTTTTATCAAAACAGTCCAAAAGTCTTTATGAAGATTCATTGACCGTTGATTCGTTTTCACCCTGTACAATAATTAGGTATGTTAAAATAACCTGTCGGATCCGTGAGGGTATTATTAGGTATCGAACAAGGAAAAGAAATACCCCGAAAAAAAACCTAAAGTGGGGATCTTACATGGCAACATAGAGGCGCGGGCAGCGACATACCGGGTCGTTTCTCGGGAAGTGACGCCGTAAGCAAACAATAATTGATAATCCAACATGAAGATGGTGTTGCCACGTTCTAAATTAGTTAGATTTTAGTGGTAAAGATGGTAATTTGGGACAAAAATCATTCATTTCAAAATTCATTAAGTATTTTAACTGTCATTAATATTTTATGTTTCTTAAATTGTTTGGTAATGTCATTGGTGTATTAATACCTGAATGCCCCTTTCGGATCGGACATTTTTTTAAACTTAGTATATGTTTATTTTACGTGTATTTTTGCATGTTTGTTTTAATTTAATTTAAATAATAATGGACTCTACACATTAAACATATAGACAGTCGCTCCATGTAAAATACTGGTTAGCTGCATCTGCTTACACTGGAAGCCGACCCCAACATAGTTATGAAAAGGCTAGGCAGACAGATTATGATGACAAAACCTGTGAATTCGAAAAATTTACCATATTCTGTGCTATCGAGCTGTCGAAGGCTTTGGTGTGGAAAGTACAGTAATTCTTTTAATTATTTGCTTGTAGAAAAAGTAAAAAATGTTTCATAGCACATTAATGAAAATTTAACTGAAATTTTTTTTAATACAAAAATTATTCATGAAGAAAAAGAAATTTAAAAAACTATTACTAAAATTCATATTCTTTTCTTTTTTTATATCTTACTCAATTCTTTATTGCATTCCACAATGTAGGCTTAGCATTTTTCGAAAAGAAACAATCATGTACCCTGTCGGGCACAGCAAAAGAAAGATTATGTAGAGATGACATCATTTCAGTATCTTATAATCTAACTACCTAATCTGTAACTTATTTCAACTTACTTCGTTATTTTCATTTTATTACTTACTTTATACATTTAAATATTTCTTTAAAAAACTAGCATAAAAAGAAACTACTGTTTTTTTTGTTAGCGTTTATAATGTGTTACTGCCATAATTATAAACGTAATTTCAGTAGACCTTAAATAAATTAATAATACTTACTGATTAAGTCAGCTATAGCGAAAACAATTGCGAATTCTTACGCTGTCAAGCGATGTCGTTTTGCTAGGTCCTCAATTTTGAAAATATTTAACATAATATAAGTATCAAAATAAAAAATAATAATAGAAAAAACAAATAAAAAAATTAACGAATATGATACAAAATGTTACCACTAGATACAGCCTCCTTCAAAGATTTACGACAAGTGTTTTTGTAGAGTTTTTTTTGTAAGTAGGCATAAATGTCCTCGATCAACCAATTTTCAATCTTATTTGAGCTTAATTTTGGCAAAATGTACCAACCCACATTGTGTTTCTCATTTAAAATCTGTTCTAAGCATTTATTTTGGCTCTTTTTAGGACTGATTTTAACGTCCCACATTTAGAATGTCGAATATCGTAGTTAGCTTAATTTATACATCAGTTTGTGGGTTGGGTCACTTTAACAGAACTACGCCCATTTTTCAGAGAGAAAATTTGTTGAAAAAAGCTAGTTAGGTAAAATTACCAACTTTGGCGGTAATTTTACCTAACTAGCTTTTTTCCTTTGCTTTTGTTTAGGTTTTGAAATGTAAGGCTGCCGAGTGTTGAAGATGCAAATATGGTTAGTTTTATATGTTTTTATTTTTTGGTTATTCATTGCACAAAATAACCCTTTCCTTTCATCATCAGCCTATAATGTTCCCACTGCAGGGACTCAGGCCTTCTATCTAAGAAGGGATGGACTTAAATCCACCACCCGGGCCCAGTGCGGGTTGGTAGGTGTCACATGTCTTCGAATTGTTTGGTTCTAAATCTTGTTGATGTTTTCTTTCACCGTTTTGAGAGCAGTGGTGAGGAAATAAATTACACAAAGTTTTGCGCCTGACTGGGTTCGAACACTTCGAACCCACGACTCACTGTCGTAAGTCAGGGCCGCCACCACTGCTCCCAGAGATAAATGGAAAGAGGGAAAGGAGGCCTTTGCCCGGCAATGGGACACATGCACACAGGTTTCATAATAATCGTAAACCATATCAGTAATAAAACATTTTGTTCTTTTCAGAAAATTAAAAGTAATCAAGAAAACAGGAGACAATGAATGGGCTGTGCTCAGTTAAGTTTTCTGACGATTTGTCAGGTAATTCAGTAATGCAAAAAAAAATACCTAACGCTGGTTAGCAAATAGTTTTAGCAAATTGGTCATTAAGGTCAGGTAAGTAGTAATTCCATTGCATTCCAAAATACAATACGAAGCCAAAAACGTATTGGTGTATATAGGGTGTAAAAGTACCCTTAACGCAAACGAAGGTCACTGGTTCTCCCCACCACTGCGGTCATTTTTTTACCTGGGAACCCTCTAGTTGCGGAGATATTGGAGGTCAAAGTTCCAAATTTTTCACAGCTGTTTTTAAAAATACTAGTTTTTCCGGTTATAACTTTACTTAAATTACCTCCATGACCCGTTTATTATTCAAAGCATCCACTAGCACAATGTTTTAACAGTGGTACATTGAGTTTTACCGTAAAATGTGGTTTTTGACCCAAAAAAAAAAATCGTTTCTCAGCAAAAAATTTTGCGTAGGGGTACTTAGTTTGATGTACAGAATGCTTGGTTGACGGCTGTGTGATGGGTTGATTTACACCCTGTATGGTGGGGAAAACGCTATATATGCTTTGACTTTGTCCATGAGAGACGCTTTTATCGTGTGACCTAAGTACGTTAGTACGTTGAGATCACATCTAAAGATTGTAAATTTTGGCCCATGTAAGATAAAGTGTGAATAGGAATATCAGCTTTTTAGTGTATATGCATGTTAAGGCTGATTTTATACATGTCGGGACGAATGGTGACAAGACTGTGCAAACAGCGTTAATTGATAGACTTCGTAATTAAAAACTTTTGATTAAAATTTATAAAATAAAATGTAATTCTCAATTTTGTACCCTTTTGTACCCAGTATCTGGGTTATTAAGGCCAAATAAGCAGATGCTCTAGACTGGAAGGCTACCCCAACATAGTTGGGAAAAAGCTAGGCGGATGATGAGTGAGAAGAAGACCAAAGAATGGGTTGATTGTGTGAGGAATAACAAAAAGAGAACAGAATGATAAGGAAAGGGGCACCGACATTGAAACGGTTACCAAATCCACAGTACATAATAGGGGATCGGACAAGAAAAAACTAATTAGTCATCAGATTGATTTCGAAAAAATGTTGAACACATATTTTTTCTATTTTCACATAAACAAAAAATTAAGACGATACAGTGCTTCGAAAACTCGTGAGCTCCTCGAAAACGTCACATGTCAGTACATTTTTTACCTACAAATGACATCACAACTCTCCACTCATGATCTTTGACGCGTTTTATCTTCGTCAATTTTTTTGACTCTCTCTCTCTCTCTTTTTTTTTCGATCCCCTATTCTGAACTCCAAGAATCAAAAAAAAAAAAAAAAACCGGTAATTTAAAAATAAAATCCGCTGTTTCATACATTTTGCCTGTCTAGAAATTGTAGTTTTGTTGGAAACAGCCGTTTGTCTTAAAACTACTGATTTGGATGATATTATACTGAATATGTGTTAAGAGAGGTGCCGAGTAATAGAGAAGTATGGAAGAAAATGTATGCTGTGCCGACTCAAATCAATTGGGATAAGGGCAGGAGAATTATTAGTATTTCGCATTAATCTATTATTTGATTCCCAAAATTATGAAGCCAAATTAGTTTTGTTTTTATTATAATTTATTGTTTTGTTATATATTAGTTGTAAGTGATTCCGACCTAAAAATACAGATGATGATGATATTATAATATGTAGTTATAACATCGTAATTTCCTGTAGCTTGTATGACTTAGGAATAAGTGGTGTGTTTAGGGTAGTACGCGTGGTTAATATGCACAAAGTCCTACAGAACTTAAATACTCAAATCGTTGCACAATTTTAATTAAGTGACATAAAATGCACAAAAATCATATGAAAATCTTGCGATTTCCTGTATTTTGTAATAAGATGTCTGCATTTTTACAAAAACTTGTGCTTTTTTTTCTATAAAATCAATCACAATGTTATAAAGATATTATTTTAATAGTTTACTGTTTTATAAAAATAATAAATAACTTACCAAATTATTTAAAAATGCCATAGGGTAATGTGTTTATAAAAATTACAATAGTTTGATGATTCTCATATAAGTTTGATGGTCTGAATCACCAATCTAAGAAGTATTGTGATTTTTGGTTTAAACCTTGTATAGTTATAAAAGTAGCATACCTACTACTTGAATAATACTTGCAATCAGAATACAGTGACGTTTAAGTTTTATGATCTTACCTTTGCTAACAACGATGTATCTCAAATAACTATTATAACCTAATTTTTTTTAATTCCTTGATTTCGATGTAAATAATCCGTACTTAAGCATTTAAAGGTGCATCATTACATTACTAGACATACTCAAACTAAAATGTATCTTTGTACGGATTTTTTGGCCTTCGTTGTGCTAAAATGTGCTAACACACTTTTTAATTCATTTAAATAATAATATGTCAAAGCAATCTAACATTAGTTTCATGCATAGTTGCTATTTTAATAATAAAATGTGCGGAAGTTAAGCAGGCCAAAATCCTCAAACCCCTTGTATGTGGGTTGGTTTATTTATCAGAAAAACAGACAACGATCCAATCAGGTATGTTGGAGAAAAGTCACGTTAGATATAGGCATGTGATGAAGAAGAATGAGGGTTGTGTTGTGAAGAGCATTTTTAAAATGTAGATAAATTATAAGAGTAGAGAAAGACCAGCGAAGTGATTCTGTGATTGTAGCTAGACAGCGAGGGTAATGACTAACTAATAGAGAAATATGGAAGAAGACTTGCTCAATCGATGTTACGTCAACGCGACCCCGAGACATCTAGACCCGGAAATCTCGATCCAAGGACACGTTTCCTGATATCGTTGATTCATGAAATCTCTGGATAACGTACAGCAAACTTTGTCTAGATTTTTCATTCGTATAGGTATTTGTCACGTAAGCAGAAACTATATTTTGTTCAGTATGTTACACATTTTACCAGGTAACTACTATTGATCTATTGATACGTCTAAAATTCTAAGTCTTGAATCGTAAGATAAAAAATATTGCACAAGAAGTGAGGAGACTTGAAAGTCTGTTAATTTAAAAATTGTCTCGATATTAAATTGTGAAAAAAAATAAAATAAAGCAGCTTGTTTCTGTGTTAAATAATTGATGTTTTATGCGTTTTCTAATCTTTATACCTAGCTCAGGAACTTGGTCTCTGTTGTATTGAATAATAATTTTAGAAGCACAATTTAGGCCTAAAGGTGACTCCACAATGAGCAGTCGGCATTAAGAACAATGGTGTAATTAAAAAAAAAAAATAGTAGTGTAATTAAGTACTATGATATTTATAATGTCGATATTAATATTGATTGATTATAGGTACTATACCTATTTTTTAATTACTTGCATTTGTCCGTCTATCTCATAGCGCTATTGTACATTCCTAACAAGGCGTAAAAATAGTCCTTTAACGGATCGTAGTGATATTATGTACAGACGCCAGCACATAAAACTACTACAAACTGTCAAACTTTAACAGATTTTCATCTTTATCGCCCAAGCGCAAGGTTGATTGAGATAATTTGACAGTTTCGTCGGGTAGCTTGATGAGCTTTGTCTGTACTTATCTAACATTTAACCGGCCCCCAAGATACAGGCGCAGCCTAGTTTGGGGACCTCTGTTTTGTAAAATTGGTAAAATTTAACTTGTTACGTTTATTATTAGTGCTAGTTATATTAAGAAATTATTGTAACAATGACTTAATATTTTTTTTCTTATTTAATTATTATCACGTGATCCATTGTAATAATAATATACAATGAAGTAGTAGTGTGTTTTATTAATAGTTTACAATTAAGTGGTGGTGATTTTACAATTAATATTGTTAATTATTTTTTAATTTATTATTATTTATTCTGTTGACTTTGATACGCAATTTTTGTAAAAAGTGCTTTTAATTAACTACTATTAATTAATTTACAAAATACTTTACAGTAACAGGGAACATCATGTGGGTTGGTTTCTTTTGACAAAACATGTGTAATATCTGAATGTCTATTCTATTTTTTATGTTGTATATGGCAATAAAATTGTGACAATGCCGACGATTTTGCCAATATCAAACGTGATAATGAGAGAAGTATGATATCGTGAAAGAAAGAGGGTGATATTTTTTTTTGTTTTTTTGAGTGAAAAATGCATGTGGTGTGAAACCAGTCGAATAATTAAAGTATTAATAATCGTAATATATTGGCCAATGTAGGTGTAGTAAAACATTCATTACTTTAATGCTATATTTATGAGGAAATGAATCCGAATTTAATCGTAATAAATGTCTGTAAGTAGGTACCTATTTGATGTACAGAAAATTTGTAAATTTTTTATTGTAAATGAAGTAGCCGCCATTTGGAGATAATTATGTATCGAATGATTAAAAATGAATACATTTCTCTAAATTGATAATTTTATTATTTTTAACAGAACCCTACAACTTACCTTCCAGGCAGGGTATTTCTATACTCCCCGCCACGATAGATAAGCTATACATTTTGTAAACAAAGAACTTCTAATAAGTTACGTGGCGACAACTCGATCAACATGAAATATCCATCTAAAATGCAGTGCTAAAATGTAGCACTCCAACCAACTTAGATGTAGCGCTCCGACCAACTTGTAGCGCTCCGACCAACTTGATGTAGTGCTCTGACCAACTTAGATGTTGCAATCAGACCAGTTTGACTCGTCAGCTTGGACGGGTTGGTTAACCCATTTATTTGGGATAATCCTTTTTTATGATGAGTTAGCGTGATTTCTTTTAAATTAAGTCTTATCTAGATGGACAAGAGAGACAACACAATGGACAGGCCCACTAGGTCAGAGAAAGAGGAAGACCAAGTGCACGCTGGGCAGACGACATCATAAAAGTAGCAGGTACTCATTGCCTACGAGCGGGAGAGAATAGGGAGTACTGGTCTTCTCTGGAGGAGGCCTTTACCTTTCATGGAGAGGGTTCTTGCTAAAAAACAGTTTTTTTTATTGAATTTGAAGTTAATGTTGTAATTGACATAACATAGTAACAATATTTAATTTAATAAACAATAATTAATTTTACTTATATATTTTAAATGAAACAAAAAAAAAATACAATCTAATTATTTGATAATCATAATCACATTAATTTTAAATTTAATTTGCTTTCCATGTTACAATTTCATTAACAAGTGTAATGAAATTGTAATATGGCATGCAAGAAATAAAAGGCTTTTCATTTTATTTATTTATTTTAAGTCTTATCTAACGATTGTATTTCCGAACCAATTGAACAAATAAATAAAAAATATTTAGTAAAGACACTTACAAGGGATAAATCGAACTCTGCCTTACTTTAGCCTTTTTTCAAAATTTGGTACATATTTAGTTAGCAGGTTAGTGCTTCTCGAAAATCGACTAAAATAACATCTCTACCACTAACCGCACACCACGAGCTCGTAGAAAGAAGAACAACCGATTCCGAAAGACCGAAGCACATCACTATACTAAAAGTAAATGTTCGACTGTCTCGAACTGTCAACGCTTTGTTTTGATTTTAAAATAAGTAAATTATAATTAAAAATGACTGAAAACATGAGTTCAAGTGTTTTAAATACGAACAATACTTGTCGAGCTTGCCTTCAGACAGCGGAAAAAGTATATCCAATGACCACTGTAGAAATGAACGCGTATCAAAAGTTCACCGAAAAGGTTAGATTTCTATTATTGTTTTATTAGTCTTAGAGTTTGTTTATACTTGTGATTTGGTATGCTTGATTTATTTAGGAAGTTCTTTACGTTAACATTTGTTCCTTAGAGCAAATTGGTTCCACATGCAACAGCCCGTATTTTACGAAAATCTAACGCAATGTCCCTCTGTTTACTCCTTCCCGCCAAGATAGACGTTATACTTACATTTTATCATAATCCACTGAAAAAATCGTGATGAAAAACCCCAATAACACTGCACACCCCGAGAATCAAACCCCAAGGACCCACTCAGCAGTTATGGTTGCAAAAACCAGTAACCACATAATAATTTACAGTCATAAGTTTATTCATAAATTCTATTTTTCAGGTGGACAGCGAAGATATAAACAGAAATCTCTGTGTATTATGTAGATGGATGCTAAGGAAATGTATTAAGTTCACACAGCAATGTGTGGTAGCTAATGAAATATTGAAATTAAGCAAAACTGTGGAAGGGGTATGTATCTTTTGTTGTTTTATTAAATATTAGTGGACGTCACGCGTTTGCACCCGCGCAGTTTCCGTTCATGTGGGAATACAGGGATAAAAAGTAGCCTATGTCACCCGGGTATAGTGTAGCTTCCCAACGGTGAAAGAATTTTTAAAATCGCTCCAGTAGGTTTTAAGTTTATACAACAAATTATAATATAATTTGTTGTATACTTGTTGTATATTTGTTGTATACATACAAAAATACAAATCTTTCCTCTTCACTACACATAGTATAAAACAAAGTCGCTTTCTCTGTCCCTATATCCCTATGTATGCTGAAATCTTTAAAACACAACGGATTTTGAAGCGGTTTTTTTTAATAGATAGAGTGATTCAAGAGGAAGGTTTTAGTATATAATTCGACCGACATCCACGCGGGTGAAGCCGCGGGCATCAGCTAGTTATAATAATATGTATACAAGCAAATAGTGTAGCAAGTAACTTGCTGTTTCTGGTCAGATATAGGCAGTGGCTACATGTGAAATACTGGTATGATACTCAGCTGCATTTGTTTGATTGGTTGCTGACCCCGACATCATCTGCCTTATCCCTACTTTTTTTGGGGTCGGCTTCCGGTCCCCTATGCAACTGAATACCAGTATTTTACATGGAGCCACTGCTGGTGATGCCGACCCCAACATGATTGGGAAGAAGCTAGACAGATGATGAAGACACATAAACTAAAATACCTCGCAATCTGGGGGCATGGTAGTGCCCCTGGCAAGTCTAGCAAATAATATTATTTTTAGGAGACAAAATCTGGCCTGGCCCTCCAGCAAAACTCCATGTTTGACTTGAAAACCTGCAGCATGGAGATTCACTACTTAGGCCCAAACAACATCACAGATATTTATGAAGAAGACAAAGAAGAATGCATTCCTTTTGATGATGGGGCTGCTGATGATGATGATGATGAAGATGAACTACCTCTAGTGATGTTGCAGGATAATTATAAGAATAAACGGAGGGAGGGTGATAGTTGCGAGGTAAAAAATATATTTTATTATAACTCATAGCATTTATTTCAATAGATGACAAAAAAATCAAATTAGACGGAAATAGATTTCCAAAAATATTGGCTACATATTTTTTTTTCGCGTAAACAAAAAATGAAGAAGATACAGTGCTTCGAAAACTCGTGTGACGTCACGTTTCACTACATTTTTACCTAAAAGTAACGTCACAAGCCTCCGATCATGATCTTTGACGTGTTTTATCTGTGTCAATTTTTATTAATTTGATTAAACAAAAACACGTATCCAATATTTTTCGATAGTTTAACTGACGGACTAAACAGAATCATATTTTTTTATCAGTCGTCATCCCTGTAAGACCATTACATAAGTCGTCAGAAAAACAAATAAAACGAAGCTACAGATAGTCAGAACGCATAATAACTGGTGCAAGTACTGTAGTTTCCCATTCCAAAGCGTAGTTCTCTATGGAGAAGAATGGGCAAGAAACTCCATGGACACTCTTTTAAATCAAATATTGTTACAAAATCTTGTTTATATCATTCATGTTGAGTAATTTAAGTAGGGTTAGTTAGTCATCATCATCCTATTAATGTTCCCACTGCTGGGCCTCCTCTTTTTTTGGGGGGGTGGGAAATCATCAAATAACCCTGCTCTGGGCAGAGCGGAAGGGAGAAAAACCACCCATGTTCCTTCTTAGCCCTTTGTGTCGAGGCCGCGGTATCTCTTTCGAACAACCCGCAGCCCCGACGGGAGATGATCAAAACCTTTGTCTAACACTTTGGTCACAGCAGTTGTAATGTTGTTTTACTATTTCTGTAGATAATATTATAATTATGACTAATTTAATTTCTTTTAGACTAAAATAGAGATAGAAATCAAGACTGAACCAGTCATAAAAGAAGAGTTGATGGAAGAGTTCTGTTCTAAAGTGAGAAAGAAGAAGAAGAGAGAAGTAAAAGAAGGTTTCTCTTCAAGAATGGTGCAGGAGACAGACGAATATGTTGTTATTAAACTGACTAAGAAAGAGGTGAGAAAAAAGACATACTAGAACGCATTCCTGGATAACTTATATTATACTAGACCTTATTATTGTTGCCTATCGATAATCGACTATCACTAAACTATCGATACTATCGATAGTATGATACAGGGCAATAGTATTGATATACAAAAATAGTATCGATACTATCGAAGACCAGCATATGTTTTGGAGCAATACTATCGATAGTATTGATAGTATCGATAACTCACACTATCGATAGTTTTATAAACGGCGATAGTATTGCCTTCCAATATTCAATTAAGGAGTATCCCCGAATACAATCAAAAATTGAAACACGGCAACACTTAGCTACACTACTTGCTACATAAGCTATAGTTGGGAAACGATACTATCGGCGGTTATTAAACTATCGATGGTGTAATACTATCGATAGTTTTTACAAACTATCAATAGTATTGATAGTTTTTATTATTTAATACAACGATACTATCGATAATATCGATAGTATTACTTAAAAAAATCGATACTATTTATAGTATTATAACGTCACCTTAGAGTGAAAACCTCGGGAATGCATTTTTCCTCAAATTTTTTTTTTGCGTTTCTGGGAAGAAAACCTCAAGGCACATCCTACTAATTAATTTGTTCATTCGATGTATTTATTTCATATTAATTAATAAAAACACATGAATAACGCCGTACAAACGCCTTGTTGCAGCACGCAGTTTTTTCTTCCTCTTGAAAAGTTACTTCTTTTACACTTACGAGGTTTTCACTCTAAGGCGACGATAATGTAATAGTATCGATACTATTGGTTCCAATCAATAGTATTAGTTAATTTGTGATATCCACACCAGTACGCGATAGTATCGATGGGATCGATACTATCGCGTACTGGTGTAACAGTCTGTGTAATCGCTGAACGCTGATAACATAAATAACGAGTAATACATAAATATGTGTGATTGTGTATCTGTGTAACCCATCAAAGATCACCATGTGTGATGTAATATATATATTTTAACAGGTATTAGCAGAACTAGCAGAGAAAGCCAAAGTGGAGTCTTATAAACGGTCTCCATACAAATGTGAGAAGTGCGCCAAGGGGTTCAATTATGAGGAGGTGTTGCTCGCTCATATGATGAAACATACTAGGGTAAGTGTTATCAATAAAACTATTGTGATAATTACTATTTTATTGCAGATAGGCCTACAATCTACATGGGCACTTGTAGAACGTCTACAAAAAAGTGCACTACCAAGGTCCCCCAGAACTTCCCTCCAGAATCTTTTAAAGTCGGTCCTGCAACTTATGTCTTTGATTAATTAAAATGGTTTAATGCCATATTTCAGGAGCATGGCACATATCAATGTGAGATGTGCACACAGTACTGCCCTAGCCCCGTATCTTTGAGAGGACACATCAAGTCGCATACGACGAGGTAAGTCACCTTTGGAAATAAAATAAAGCCAAATAATAGGGGATCGGACAAAAAAATTTAATTAGTCCGTCGTCAGATAGATTTCCAAAAAATATTGAACACATATTTTTTCTTTTTTCACGTACACAAAAAATGAAGATGATACACTGCTTCGAAAACTCGTATGATATCACATGTCAGTACATTTTTTACCTACAAGTGACGTCACAAGCCCCCACTAATGATCTTTGACACGTTTTATCTTCGTAATTTTTTATTAATTTGATAAAACAAAAAACACGTATCCAATATTTTTCAATAATCTAACTAACGCATGACGGACTAAACAAAATCATATTTTTTTGAGTCAGTCCGATCCCCTATTCAAACTTGTTCTCTATTACAAATAATACAAGTTCAACATAAATTAATTTTAAAATCGAACTCTTACATCAAACTAGCTCTGCCCCGCGACCTTCGTTCGCGTGAAATTATCATAAAATAATACTTCCCAATTTGAGTCAGTTAAAAATAGGGTAGTTGACCGACTAAAAAATATGATTCTGTTAAGTCAGTCTGTTAGATTATCGAAAAATATTGGATACGTGTTTTTTTATTATCAGATTAATAAAAATTTACGAAAATAAAACGTGTCAAAGATTGTGAATGGGGGCTTGTGACGTCACTTTCTGGTAAAAAACGTACCAAACTGTGACGTCGCGTGACTTTTCGAAGCACTGTATCGTCTTCATTTATTGTTTACGTGAAAAACGAAAAAATACGTGTCCAATATTTTTTGGAAATCTATCTGACGGACTAATTAGATTTTTTTGTCAACTACCTACCTATTTGAAGGGCCTTTTTTTTGCTCGGATCCTTAAATAACCGAATAGTGCTTATGACGTCATAGTTGTAGTAAAAAATGGCTTGGTTTTCATACGGGACGTGATACTTTAGTTATCTAAGTATATCTATATATCTGGCTGTAACTGTTTCCAGATATAAATGCAAGCTATGCGGCCATATCCGTCTCTCGCGGCAACATCTGCTTGAACACCACGCCATCAACCACACGCAGGCAGCCACCACGTATACTTGTGATAAATGCCAATTTACTACTAAGTAAGTTATATTCTTACATAACATCACGCCTGAAATTCCCGAAGGGTTAGGCAGAGGTGAACCTAAACCCAACCCGACTGTTTTATGTTCTTAAATATAGTTCGCACTACATAAAAAGAACATTTAGGGGTGTTCGCGCATGAGTACACTTGCGCACCAACATACTAGGCCTATTGTTTTATTTTCGAACTAGCTTTTCGTTTGGGGCTTCGTATATTGCTAGTAGGTTGACAGCGAAAAATATTTATTAAATATGATACCATTAAATAGAATTAAAACACGTAGCGTACCAGCAAACATGCATCCCCCCCCCCCCCGCGCTTACCTCATATCACCAAATAGACCGATGAATCGCCTAATGCGCAGCTTGACAGCCAGCGTTCATTTTACGTGGCGCGACCTGTTATAGACTAACAGTTGGTAGTCAGCGGTCCGACAACCAGTCTTACTTTTGTTCCGCCACTTCTTCTTTCCAGCAAAAACACTAGGAAGTGTCGAAGGGTGGGCGTTTTGGGAGACTGTCACTTGTAAATAATTAAAGTAAATTTTGACGTTCGAAAAGTGCTGATTATCAGCCTAGTTTGAATAAATTACTTTTGATTTGAATTACTAAGATTACCTAGTATTAAAGAAATTGTAGAAGTCAGATAGAATGCGCTCCATGTGAAATGCTGACATTCAGCTGCATCCGGTTAGACTGGAAGCCGACCCCAACATAGTTGGAAAAAGGCTAGGCATATGTATAATGATCATGATATACAGGGTGTAAATCAACCCATCACACAGCCGTTAACCAAGCATTCTGTACATCAAACTAAGTACCCCTACGCAAAAATTTTTGCTGGGAAACGATTTTTTTTTTGTGGTCAAAAATCCCATTTTACGGTAAAACTCAATGTAGCACTCCTACAACATTGTGCTATTGGATGCTTTGAATAGCAAACGGGTCATGGAGGTAATTTAACTAAAGTTATAACCTGAAAAACTAGTATTTACAAAAACAGCTGTTAAAAATTGGGAATTTTGACCCCCAATATCTACGTAACTAGGGGGTTCCCAGGTATGGTCTAGAACAAAAAAAATATCGCAGTGGTGGGGAGAACAAGTGCCTTTAGTTTGCGTCAAGGGTACTTTTACACCCTATATGTAGCGTTTTTCAAAAAATGATTTATTTTCCAACTAAGTTTTATTTATCTTACAGCAAACGGACAACGATACAACGGCACGTGAAATCTCATTCATTGAGTGCGCAACACGCGTGCTATAAATGTGGGAAACTGTTCAACACTGTCGAGTCGCTCAGAATGCATACTGCGTAAGTGTTCATCATTTTATCTATCATCATCATCATCATTTCAGCCTGGAAGATCACCCTTCGTTATAGACCTGTCCTTTCTTCTGTCAGTCTTCTTTATTCAGTGCGTCCCTTAACCATTATGTTAATTTATGTTAGCTTTACAAATAAATATAATTGAAGTGTTTGAATGTAATTTCAGCTGAAATAACAAACATCGTTGTTTTTTTTTGTCTCTGTTTGTTCCAGCTGGACTGATTTTTCTCCAATTTGTCTGTGTTCTCTATTCTGTGCGTCCCTTAACCATTATGTTAATTTATGTTAGCTTTACAAATAAATATAATTGAAGTGTTTGAATGTAATTTCAGCTGAAAAAACAAAAATCGTTGTTTTTAGGGTTCCGTACCTCAAAAGGTAAAAACGGAACCCTTATAGGATCACTTTGTTGTCCGTCTGTCTGTCTGTCTGTCTGTCTGTCAAGACCTTTTTTCTCAGGAACGCGTGGAGGTATCAAGCTGAAATTCATATCAAATACTCAAGTCTATGGTCTCTTGGAGCTGTGAAAAAATCAAACTTCTAAGTCAACGCGATCAAAAGATACTCCCGTTTATGCCGCAAATTTTCGACACTCGCAAGGGAATCAAAACCTACAGGGTACTTCCCGTGAACTCAGAATCTTGAAATTTGGTATGAAGCAACGTCTTATAGCAGAGATATAGGAAAAATTGCGAAAAGTATACATTTTTAGTTATATCATATAATAAAAAACTTTTACTTATATACCTACAGGTTTGTACGGAACCCTCGGTGCGCGAGTCTGACTCGCACTTGGCCGGTTTTTTTTTGTCTCTCTGTTTTGTTCCAGCTGGACTGATTTTTCTCAAATTTTACTAGCAGATAACTAATGCTTTAAAAATTAACACAGGCTAGTTCAGGCACCCGTCGGGGCTGCGGCTTGTTCGCAAGTGATACCGCATCGACATGAAGGGCTAAGAAGGAACATGGGTGGTTTTTAGTCAGTAGAAGTCTGACACTCCCTTTCGCTCTGCCCAAGAGCGGGAGGGTTTATTTGATGAATTTCCACCCACCATAAAAAAAAGGCTAGTTCAGGCTACTTAAATATATATTTTTTTAATTTTTGTATATTAACCTTTGGATTTCTAGTTGTCCTAAAATAAATCAATTTGAATTAATTTAAGAAAAAGGACTAGAATTTCGCGAAAAATTAAAACCCCCGAAATTGTTAACAAAATCCAATAGGTACAAATATTGTGTCCGTTTCGATTGCTCGGCCACATTGTCGTAGAATTAAAACGACTACGTCAACATTACGAAGGAATTTGTAAAACACTAACAGTGCAAACCGCAAATTCGTAGATATAATATTCAGAAAGTTTTAAAGGTTTAACCATGGCCGCGCGGTTGAAACGTGGAGAACCGCGCGGCCACGGAGTTCTATCAAACAGAGCTTAGTAGAGGTTCCATTCTTTTTGTTAACCACTGATACGATTTCGAAGAAAATGTAGATAGTATAAATAAAGGCCTAATGTTTGTAATTCACGACCTACAGTACTTAGAAGTTATGGCCGCGCGGTTGAAACGCGGAGGACCGCGCGGCCACGTAGTTCTCTTAAACGAAACTTAGTATAGATACCATTCTTTTTGCTAATCACTAATACGATTTCGAAGAAAATGTAGACACTATGCATAAAGCTCTAATGTTTGGACTTCACGACCTACAGCACATAAATGCTATAATCCAAGTTAGAAGTAGGGTGACCAAGATTTATAGATATTATAAAGAAAAAATATTTTGTAGAAAGGATTAAAAAGCCATTGTGCCTTGCGTGGATCTACTTTCCGGCAGCACACGAAAGGTTAATGACTGTCTAATCTTAAATGGTGGTTTCCGAGTGCGTCCGCGCCCCAGCATCACTCACTTGCGCGTCTTTTACAGTGCAGTGATAAATGGTTAATCATGGATTGTGTAGTGCTCGTGGTTCATCCAGGTTTTTCCTCTGTTGGCAACTATGTCGTCTGCCTGTCACGCCGCTGGACGACCCACACTTCTTTTTCCAGTTCTTCTTTTTCAAAATGTTTATCAGATTTCAATTCGATTCCTTCTCACACTATGCGCAATAAGATTTAAGATGTCATTATAAAATAACTACTTCTTAAAATTGTAAAGCGTCGATTATCGCTAAAGCCAATTTACCAGTATTTATACCAACACGGTGTTAACATTTTGGCATAAGTACTTCTTTATCCAATTTACCATTCTTTTGCGTTTCTGACGTTCTACACCCAAACCTTATTTCCTCATAATAAATAATATGCCTGAGGCCTATGTCCAGCAGTGGACGTCTTTCGGCTGAAATGATGATGATGATGAAATAATATATGCACGTAATAACGAGGCTTTCGGAAATGTCTGATTGACGCACATTAAATCTTAGTCACCCTATTTTTAACTTGTACTATAGGTTTAAAGTGCTGTAAGTCGTGAAGTCCAAACATGAGGGCTTTATACAGTATGTCTACATATTCTTCGAAATCGTATCAGAGGTTAGCAAAAATAATGGTACCTCTACTAAGCTCCGTTCATGAGAACTGCATTACCGAGCGTTTCGACCGCGCGGCCATGGCATGTATGTGCTGTAGGTCGTGAAGTCTAAACATTAGAGCTTTATGCATAGTGTCTACATTTTCTTCGAAATCGTATTAGTGATTAGCAAAAAGAATGGTATCTCTACTAAGTTTCGTTTAAGAGAACTACGTGGCCGCGCGGTCCTCCGCGTTTCAACCGCGCGGCCATAACTTCTAAGTACTGTTGGTCGTGAATTACAAACATTAGGCCTTTATTTATACTATCTACATTTTCTTCGAAATCGTATTAGTGGTTAACAAAAAGAATGGAACCTCTACTAAGCTCCGTTTGATAGAACTCCGTGGCCGCGCGGTCCTCCACGTTTCAACCGCGCGGCCATGGTTAAACCTTTATAACTTTCTGAATATTAGATCTACGAATTTGCGGTTTGCACTGTTAGTGTTTTACAAATTCCTTCGTAATGTTGACGTAGTCGTTTTAATTCTACGACAATGTGGCCGAGCAATCGAAACGGACACCAAATATTACACATACATACATACATAAACTCACGCCCTTTTCCCATGGGGGTAGGCAGAAACCACAGAACGCCACTTGCTACGATCCTTACATACTCCTTTTGCCTCGTCCACATTCATACATCTGGTCATACACGCACGCCGGTTACGAGTACTACGCACCTGTCCTTTCAGAGGTACAAATATTGTTAGGGTCAATTTCTAGTCTAACCGGATACATCTGAATACCAGTATGTTATCAGTGTTATCAGGGCCTTTGGAGCTACCTAGCGTAACTTCACAGACGTGACAGATCGAATTGAATTAGCTAGCGAAACTTTTTGTTTCTTACAGCCGCCACGACAAGTCCCGTCGCTTCCAGTGCCCTCACTGCGACAAACACTTCATCGTGCCGTCTTTACTACACAATCATGTCACAGCCGTACACGAGAGAAAGGACTATTATTGCGTCGAATGCGATGTCAAGTTTAAATCATCGGTGAGTGATTTAGATAATTTATGGAATTTTTGAATTATTCTAGTTTACCCCACCAAGACGCTCCATAATTTGTGGTGCTATATAATTTAATATACTTTTTAATTTTATTTAAATCACTACCTTCTTCTTCTTATCGCGTGGGCAGTAAGGTCTAACGACCCCACACACCCTAGTGTCAGAGTTTCTAAACCACCTCAAGGGCCTCTGACACGGTTTGACGACCGCCGTTTGGCGGCCGGGACCACCTATACGTGCCTTCCGAAGGACGGAATCATCGTTTTATCAGACAATCAGGTGATTCAAGCCTGCAATGTCCTAGCCAAACTGGAAACAACTTTTACAAACACTTAGTTTCATATCAAAAAATGACTTTTGCAAACAAAAATTACATTACCAGCAAACATACCAACAACCTAATGGGGCAGAATTCACAACATTTTAAACTAGTGAAAACGGTAAATTTCGGGCATTCCACTTTGCCCCAACAGTGGGGCTACTTGGTGGGGGCAAGTGGAATTATTCGAACTTGTTGCCCGTTCTTCTCTATGAGATCACCCTGTATTTTCACCCAGTCCCTTACTTCTCCCTGAGACCCTGACTTGCACAATTTTTTATTTTGTTGTCATATTATGGTGAATGCTGTGTATACCTATTATAGGCTTACATACCAGCACGTTTAAGTTGTAATATTTTATGTGAAACGTTTTAGTATGTATGTATTGTGGTGCACCTAATAAATAAATAAATAACACTATCGCATCTGTTCCCATTGTATTTATGTCCCACAATGATAATATTGTTTCATTGGCAGTTTACTTTTCAGGAGAGTTTAAGACTGCATTTCAAAAGGGCCAAGAGACACCGAGATTCTTCATCTTACAAGTGAGTGAATATGTTTAATAGGATGAGGGATGTTTCCTGACTAAAAAAAAATATTATTCTATTTCTTAAAAAATATTATTATTATTCTGTTAGATTATCGAAAAATATTGGATGCGTTTTTGTTTTATCAAATTAATAAAAATTGACGAAGATAAAACGTGACGTCACTTTCTGGTAAAAAATGTGACGTCACACGACATTTCGAAGCAGTGTATCGTCTTCAGTTTTTGTTAATGTGAAAAAATAAAAAAATAGTGTCCAATATTTTTTGGAAATCTATCTGACGGACTAATTAGATTTTTTTTGTCAACTACCCTATTACTGGGAAAAAATTCCCAGTACTATTATTTATACTGAAATCGGGATATTTACCATGTTTACTGATTGTTTCGAGTTCCCGATATTAAGCACGGTGCTAGTGACCATGTCAGTTTAAAATCTTATATTCCCAGTACTGTTGCAAAATAAAACTTTCAACAATATTTCTAAAACTTTGTCTCCAATTAATACACACCTCCACCACAATCTTCCACTTTCACCACCTACGCTTTCTCCACCTTCTTCCATCAGAACTCCAGACGTACTGCAGATTATCACCCACTCCATACCGATGTTGCACACTTTCGTACGAAAGCTTTGCTACACCTTTTATGCCTACGACGGTGTTATCAAGTTTAAATGACCGCAATATATTAAAGTAAATAGGCTTCTTCTTAGCTCGTTCCATCGTCGACCTCATCTCTGTCTTAAAGACAAGAGTAAGCTCATCTATAGTCGCTACCAGTTAAGATGTCAATAACGGTCATTGACCTACCTAGAAGAGATATTAGGGAAAGGGCAATGACCGCTATTGACATCTTAACTGGCAGCAACTATAATAATATATAATTTGATGTAAACAAATAAAACCAAGTCAATAGCAAAATCAACAGAATCAAACCTTGTCTTCCAGACACGAGTGCCCCCAATGCCCTCAACGCTTCATCACCCCCTCAACCCTATCAGTTCACATGACGGTCACACACGGAGCTCCCAAACAACACGCCTGCGACATATGTCACCGGCTGTACAGCAACCGAGAGGCGCTCAGAGCGCACGCGTGGCGGGTGCATCATGGAGACACGCACAGTTGAGATGGTGAGTTGGTGTATGTTCCAGGATATCTCCAAAACTACTGGGTAGATTCTAGTCAAATTTTGCAGGAGTGCTCTTTGAAGGCTGCGTCAGTTTATAGCCTATTAGTTTATTTTGACGGTATAAGTATTTCACTTTTGCAAGAAACAGCTTTTTTTTATTACCGATGAAATATTTGTATGACGGTCCTTCAGGGCCTAGTTCTGTTGTTAGGAACCCAATCTGAAGCCACTTTGGCCCAATTTTGAAACGAAATGCGGCAGATTATGGCCTGCCCAATTTCATTCATGTATTTTCTTCTTAAATAATGTTCTTTTTTACAGCATGAAGTATTGAAGACTTGCTGTTACTGAAGTCGTACAATCTGTGATACCTCAATCAGAAATATCTGGGTAGAAGCCATGGAGTCTGGATTTTTGCCCGGTCGATGGCGATAGGCTCACCCCCTATTACTTGGGACTCCTCTGCATAAACCATCGAGGATTGCCAACGTGATGTTATGAAATGTGAAAGTATTTTTTGTAAATAAAAAGATTTCTTAATAGTTTATTTGGTGTTTTATTAATAAAAAATATACTATAACAAGATTTAAATGTCTTAATATTATAATAAAATTATTACAAGGGACAATAATTTTCAAACATAAATACTTAATCCTATATTTATTTGATTAAAATAACTTTTTACATAACAATGAATTTCCGTCCGTGGCGAAAAATTAGGGGCTGCGATTCTGCATAGAAATATATTACCTTTTTTTCTTCCTTAATAAATACCTCTCTAGGTATTTATTTAGCAAACAATTTTTTCATAAAATCACTTTATGGGGCAGGCTTAACGCATGGCGACGGTAATTGTTTCTTTCGAATACCTAGCTATTTTTCTGCCCTGTACCCTCGTAAGGCCCGAATTCCACCGAAGCGGACACGAGCGGAGAGGGGAGGAGAAGAGCGGAGAGGGGAGGAGACGAGCGGAGAGGAGAGGAGACGGGCGGGAACCGACCAATTACATTAGCTAGAAACTACGTCACTTAATTTAAAGCATAAAATAAAAAAAGAGTCCATGGAGTTTCTTGCCCATTCTTCTCCATAGAGATCTACGCTTTGGAATGGGCAACTACAGTACTCGCACAAGTTATTATGCCTTGTGACTAGCTTTGCTTTCTTTGTTTTTCTGACATTCAAAAGTGCATGCAATGGTCTAATTGAAATAATTTTAAATGCTTTGAGCTTGAGCGTCTCTCCTAATTGGTCGAATCACGCACATCTCTCGTCGCCACTTTGGCAGAGTACAGGATTTAGAATAAATTCAACGACAAACAGTAAACATGTAACTAGAAGAAATTAACAATAACTTTTTGATTCGTAATTTCGTATGCTAGCATCATGATCAAAAACATACGATTAGCACCGCTTAAAACTTACTTTGAGTCCATTATTCAAAAAAAGAAAAGGTTTTGTACCGCCTAGTGCTAGTGAAAAAAGATATTAATATTGGAATGTGATCGCTTAAAATCGGTTTAATTGTTTAGGTATAATTATGCAATTTTTCAGTCTCCTGTAAAGTTGCTATTTTTTTGTACATGCTGTTGGAACTTCAGCGACAAAATATATTAAATGTGATTTACAGTGCTACAAGAATCTTTTGACATTTCAATGACAGTTGACGATGTCACCAAAAAGTGATGACGTCGTTAGTTCCAATTTCAGCCACGTGCCAAAAGATCCGTGTATATGACAATGATCACTTTATTCTAGTCTTCATAGAGTTCATAATCACTTAATCCTCTCACCCCCAAGAAGACTTATGTCAGTCTTTCCTCATACATTTCCTCCGTTCCAGGACAATCATGCTCTTCAACGCACTAGCTACCGTATACCTGAGCTCGTGGAACTTCTCGTAGGAGAGTCGATATGTGTGGGTCTGTCCATCTGTTAGTTGGAGTATGAGAATAATGTAGGTGTGTTGGTGCATCAGTGCTTTGGTTCGTTCTGGAGTTGCGTGTTCTGATGCTATTGAGGATTGGCTGTAAAAGACAGAGGTTTTACATATTAGGTGTAAACGGACCTACTACGCAAAAGTTAATGCTGGGAAATTTCATTTTTTATTTCGGGTCAAAATCTTTTTGTTTTATTCCATAATGAGGCTCTTTACCTCCATCACCTATGATGGAAAGCTATGGTTTACAGTACGATTCCAGTAGGAAATCCGATTCCAGTAGGAAATCCAGGCTCCGTGGCTGTTACTGAGAAATCCTGATGAAAAAACTCGATAACACTTTGCCAAACCTGGGAATTAGATCCAGGACTGATGACGATAACGACTGATAACGATGTTGACTGTTATGTATGAGCATAACAGTCAACATCGTTATAATGGTAAAGTGTCTAAAAATTAAACTAACCTCAATGAAATATCAATCTTCCACTGCATGCTGACCAAGCCAGGCTTGACCCTCAGGTGTAAAGGCACATTCTCATACATCTTGTCAGTACATAGCAGCGTTGTGAACTCCGATACACAGTCTGGTGAAAACCTGGTAAAAGATAAATATATTTGTTGAAATATTTTTTTTTTTAAGAATGTTACCCCCACTAGGAATTTCTCCTGTATCGTGGGTGCGTTTACAAACATTTAAACTCACATACACAAACACCCAGACCCGGAACAACTATCTGTAGGCCATACAAATATTTGTATGGCCTACAGATAGCAGCAGCAGTCTGATCACTTAGCCACTGCGCCAACTGTGCCGTCAAAATGGCTTGGGGGTAGTGTACTGAACATACTACTGAGTTCACTGACTGTTGAACACTTTTCAACAATATAATTTAGGGCAGCTATCCTTAAACTATAGTCCGTGGACCCCCAATGGGGCCTCCACAAGTATACATATGTCTGGGGTCCGAAGCAATGCAACATTCACCTCTTCCATCGACTACATGCCTCTATGAAAAGCCAATTTCTGCTCCTAGATAGAAAAGATGAAAAACAACAGCCAACAAGTAAAATTTACATCTGTGTTGAACCACTGTTGCCACAGTTTAAATAATAATCTATATTTTAACATCCAAAAACTTTTCACAGTAAAATATGTGGTCTATACTACTGTATTGCGGTAACCCACATTATTGAATTGTCAACTGATAGTATAAGAGGTCACAGCGACTCACACCTCCTGTACGCAAAATACGCGCATTAGACGTGGAGTTGCAGACACCAGCCCGTTGTACTTATACGTAGACCCACATCTCATTTACCAACCAAGTACAAACTTCTCAAAATGAAACTGGGAAGTGTGGAACGAATTAGGAGAGACCTGTATCCGAAAGTGGGTGATTCCAGGCTGATATCATGATCATTATGTGGTGTAAAAATTTATTGGTTGTTTTTAAACTATAAATTAAACAATAGTATCACCTTAATCCTTCTAGAAATGTCCTAACATCCTCCTCCCCCCATGGTTCCTTGGTAGCGGAGCGTAGCCTCGCAAAGTGCCGCACAACTTCTCTCACTGCTGAGAACTTGTCTGTTTTCATCAGACTTGATGTTCTGCTGTCCGGGTTACCTTCCAGCTCTTTCAATGCCACTATACAAAAGAATGAGTTCCAAAATCTAAATCGAAATATTTTATTTCGCATTGGCCTACATTGTCACTTTTTAAACGTCGAGAACACAGTTCGGGTTGGTCTTTTCCTATGGAGAAGAACCATACCAGTTACATTAATTTTGTAACATTAGGCTTGATATTTATAAGTTAAAGTAAGTAAAAGTTTATAATTTAGTTGCCAAAGTATACTCACGAATAACAAAAGGTTTAATCTCCTTCTTTTGTATTTCTGGTGTCAATAACGATACTGTGGTCCATTGTGAAGGACTCTCTGTTAACAATTCTAACTGTTGAGACATTTTATTGCACTAAGAATTAAATAAAAACTTAACAGAAAAACGAAAACAACATCAACTTTTCGTGTACAAAATTGACATTTAAAATATTTTTGACATTTATCAGATCCAATCATGATTTTTTTTTTATTTTTTTATTTACCCCAAAGGGAAGGCTAAAGTCTTTCGACCATATTGCCTAGTCTTACGTCCAGGTATTTTCTTACGTGGATCCAATCATGAGTGATTGTCAATGTCACCATCTTGGTCACCATTTTCGTTCTAGAGCAGGCCGTATTTTACAGGATTCTGGATCATAATCGACTAAAACGATAAAAAAAGATATTCGTAGAAAAAATATATTAAAAGATCGGATTCACCATAATTATGGTGAACTGCAGTATTTTTCCCTGTAGGATGACGATAAGTGATGCTGATGACGGACAAAAACATAATTTTAGAACGCGGTTAAAAACCGCTATAATTCATTCATAAAACCGTAACTAAGTGAACACGTCATTGGTTCATTTCACATCACTAGAAATTGTAATGGCTGCCGCTTGTTTGGCGTTATCGCGATAGGTTCCTTCAGTTTTATTTGACGAAAACTAACCAATTTACCTCTAAAATTTGACCGAAAACCATAGAATAGTTTTATTTTTGTTTGCTTAGACTGAAATGGCTGCAGTGCAAGGCCCTCCGGGTAATAAAAATTGGCCAGCAAGACCCGGTATGCAGCATCAGAATAGCCAAAACCCGCTCCAAAATATGACGCTGAATAGGACAATAAACCTGTATCCGCTCACCAATTACACGTTCGGGACCAAGGAGCCTCTATTTGAGAAAGATGCATCGGTACCCGCCAGGTTTCAGAGGATGCGGGAGGAGTTTTCGAAAATCGGCATGAGGAGGTTAGTATTTGACAGAATCTTTTGGCACCGCGTTTGGAACTATTGCTTGTAAATCGGCAGGGTCTCTAGGTTGGTTGTTGTAATTGAATTTGTATGGTTTAGGTAAACTATAACATAAACAAAGCATTTATCTTAATAAAAAAAAGTGCCTGTATTGGTCTACAAAACAGGCACTTTTGAATGTCAGAAAAGCAAATTAAAACGAAGCCACAGTCACAAGGCATCATATTTTGTGAGAGTACTGTATCTGTAGCTGCCCATTCTCTCTTACAGTAAAATGTCATACAGCATCCTAGCCTTTTTCCCAACTAAGTTGGGGTCGACTTCCAGTCTAACTGAATGCAACTGGATACCAGTGTTTTACATGGAGCGACTGTCTATCTGACTTCCACAACCCCCATTAGTTAGTATTGGGTAATGAAAGCCCTTTGTAACACTGGTTGTTAGAGTTTCGAACCACTGCCAATGATCTTCAAGTGACAGCTAGAAGGTTTAACATGCTTACCTAGGCATGAGGGGCACTTGGTATGTAATGATGGTCATCCTTTCACAGAACTACCTGGGCAAGCACAGCTAAACCTGAAGATTACCCAAATAGATGTTATTATTAGTCCATGAGCTCTTAAAATGCCTTACAAAACTATTGCAGCAACACCATCAAAAATATATGATGATGATGTACCTCTGTGTACATCAATAATGAAATTATCATAAAACAAAGTCCATTGCCGCATCTGTCTGTTTGCGATAAACTCAAAAACTACTGCACTGATTCTCGTGCTGTTTTCACCATTAGATAGATTGGTTCTCGAGGAAGGTTTTAGTATATCATTTAAGGCTGGCCGTCGGGGCTGCGGGTTGTTCGCAAGAGATACAGCAGCCTCAACATGAAGGGCTAAGAAGGAACATGGGTGGTTTTTAGTCAGTAGAAGTCTGATACTCCCAAGAGCGGGAGGGGTTTTTCGATGATTTTCCACCCGCCAAAAAAAACAAAGGCTGGCGATGCCGTGGGCATCAGCTAGTGAATAAATAAAACTAAACAGTGGCAGGTGTTGTCATAGAATTTCTCTAAAGGACACCTGAATCCATATAACTCTTACATAAATGTAACTTATCTATCTTCCAGGTCAGTAGAAGGAGTGTTACTAGTTCACGAGCATGGACTGCCACACGTCCTGCTGTTGCAGCTTGGAACCGCATTCTTTAAGCTGCCCGGAGGAGAGTTGAACCCGGGAGAGGTGAGGCTTTGTTATAACTTCAAAAAGTTTCAGCTCATGCTATTTTATATGGTCGGACTTATTATCAGAATTCGTATCTCCAAAAACACCTTTTTTTTTTCAATAGCCATACAATTCAAAAAAATATTTGTAAAATAAATATCAATCTACTACACCCATCCTAAACTTAAATAATATAGAATGCCATTTTAAGAACCTCTCGAAACTTGTTAGAAAATCAGTTCTATTCTATTATTTCTATTATTGGGGGTTTGGGTTTCCGCACTTGGTCCTTAAAGTGGACCATTGTGCGTGAGCCATGTTGGCCGATCACTCTAACCAGCCTACTTCCCTCCAGAAGCAGATCAGACTTCCCGGTCTCCTCAGGGCATCCACAAGGGATCTTGGTGTTCCTAGGGTTTCCTCACGAATCTTGGTAACGCCTGTGCACTCAAGGAGCACATGCGCCACCGTTTCCTCCGCCTCCATGCATGCTCTGCACAGGGGACTGTCTGTGATTCCTAGGGTGTGGAGGTGCTTATTCAGTGAACAGTGTCCAGTGATGGTCCCCGCCACCAGACGCAGGCTATCCCTGTCCAGGCGCAGAAGGCGCCTGGTCAGCTTTATATCCAGGGATGGCATAGCTTCCTTGGATTGCCTACATCCTGGTGTCGAGGTCCACCACCTCTCCGCTTGTATTAGAGTGTGGTCTTTTAGCCAGCTTCTTAGCTGCTTGAAAGGAATGGGCACAATGGGTTCGGGTCCGTAGGGTTTTGTGCTGGATCCTCTTCTGGCAAGTTCGTCAGCCGCATCGTTTCCGAGTGATCCGCTATGACCTCTAATCCATTGTAGTGTTACCGTGTTGTGATTCAGAACCGTGATTCGTTCTAAGGCCTTGTGGCATTCTAGTATTAGTCTCGACGTGATCTGATTATTTTTTAGGGATTGAAGAACTGAGGCACTGTCGGAGAGTATTCGAATGTTAGTATCCGTAACCTCCCTGGCCTCTATAGCGTGTGCCGCTTGGATAATACCTACACATTCTGCTTGGTAAACAGAGTTTAGCATTCCAAGTGGTTTGGATATCTTAATGTTTAGGTCGTCGGAGAACACCCCGACGCCTGTCCCATCGTTGGTTTTTGATCCATCAGTGTAAATCCTTAGCTCTCTTGTGCCTGAGTAGTCACACCACTCTTCAATGAGCTCTACGTTGTAGTGTTTTTGGAAGCAGTGGGTCTTCAGGATTCTGTCGATGGGTGATGTCATCATCGGCTGTTCTTTGATTGCATCTTCTTTGATGCGTGTGTGTTTGATTCTGGAATCATTTCTTAGGGTGCCGGATACTTCGAGTCGAAAGTTGCTATGGCCGCCTCCTCTCTTACGACGAGGTGTAGGGGAGGTAGCCCCAGCATCACCTGTAAGGCAGCAGTGGGGGAAGTTCTCATGCTGCCGGTGATTGCTACGCAGGCAAATCTTTGTAGTTTCTCGAGATCCTTTTGGGTTGTACTTAAGTTGGTCCTGGGCCACCAGACTAAAGAGCCGTATGTAACGACTGGTCTAATAACTGTGGTGTATAGCCAGTAGGTGATTTTGGGGCTTATGCCCCAATTTCTCCCGAGGAGTCTCTTACATTGCCATAGGGCTATACTGGCTTTTGTGATGATGTAATCAGTGTGTTTTGCCCAGTTCAGCTGTTTGTCCAAATAGATGCCCAGGTACTTGGTTTCAGTTGATAGGCTTAGGGTTGTCCCAAAGAAGCTTGGCAATTGTAACGTTGCCAGCTTCCTTTTCTTTGTGAAGAGGACGAGTTCGGTTTTGGTAGGGTTCACTGCTAGTTTGTATTCTTTGCACCAGTCTTCTACTATTCTTAGAGCTTGGCGCATAAGGTTGCATAGTGTGTTTTCGTGTGTGCCGTTTAAAATCAGTTTTTTTATTGTTCCTGTAAAATGTGCTCAAATGGACTTACGGATTCTGATAATTAGACTGATAATATGAGAAAAGAGCAGTTCATGTGTTACCAGGGTTAATATAGGTACTCAGTTTAACCTCTGGGTTAAAACTATCACTCAGTAATTTGGAAGCAGCAGAAAAACAATTAGCAGCAGGCCCGGAAGCTGATGGTGAAATTGACTGTAGTAAAAAGATAAAGTCATCATAACAACAAAATGTTTAAAACTGTTTGTATCAATAACTTTAAAATAAAACAAAATCAAAATCCGTTCATGCGTTCTGGAGCTACGATGCCACAGACAGACACACGCAGACACGTCAAACTTAGAACACCCCGTCGTTTTTGCGTCGGGAGTTAAAAACCAGTGTAGGGCACTAGCTCTCTGACTTTTTTTCTGAACTGGGCCTATTTGATGCAGCTGTTGGAACATAGTATCATCATCAGCATTCTCTTGCCCTTATCCCAATTCATTTGGGGTCGGCGCAGCATGTCTTCCTCTTCCATACTTCTCTGTTTCTCGTCATCTCATGAGACACCTCCTTTTTTACCATATCATTTTAACACAGACCATCCATCGTTTCTTTGGTCTTCCTCTACTCGTATATCCTTCCACATTCATATTTAACACCTAGTAGTTAGTTAGTTACCTAGTTAGAACATAGTATTTTCCATTTTAATTAAAACAAATTACACAGCATTTTTCCACAACATCAAACATCATTCAGATAGTGTTCAAGCTTAACTTATTGGTGCTTGCCCTTAACCCAATTTATTTAGGATTGAAGCAGCATGTTTTCTTTCATACTTCTCTATTACGTCTATTTTGAAGGATATTCAGCATCATATAGGGTGTAAAAGTACTCTTAACGCAAACGAAGGGCTTGTTCTCCCCACCATTGTCAAAGTTCCAAATTTTTCACAGCTGTTTTTGTAAATACTAGTTTTTCAGGTTATAACTTTACCTAAATTACCTCCATGACCCGTTTACTATTCAAAGCATTCACTAGCACAATGTTTTAACAGAGCTACATTGAGTTTTACCGTAAAATGTGATTTTTGGCCCAAAAAAAAATATCGTTTCCTACAAAAAATTTTGTTTAGAGGTACTTAGTTTGATGTACAGAATGCTTGGTTGACGGCTGTGTGATGGGTTGATATACACCCTGTATAGTCTTATTCCCAAAATAATACAATACCCCTTAGAAAGACTGGTTGTCTAGATTTTCGAGCTTAACAACTCTAACGGGTGGTCATCCATCTGAGGACCAACTTAGGGAAGTGTGGTTTAAACAAAAAATAGACCAGTGCTGTATTATTTAGCCACAAGCTTAGAGCAGTGGTGGCCCAGTGGCGGCGGCCCCAACTTACGAACAGTTTGTTGTGCCCAGACAGGTGCATTACTTTGTGTTATTTATTTCATCACCGCTGACCTCAAAACTGTGAAAGAAAACATTGTGAGGAAACCGGCATGTCTTGGAACCAAAAATTCGAAGATAAATGTAACATCTACCAATACGCACTGGGCCCGCGTGGCGGATTATAGCCCATCCCTCTCCTAGAGAGGAGGCCTGAGTCCCTGCCGTAGAAACATTATAGGCTGATGATGAAGCTCCTCTAAAAAAGATAAACTAGTAATATTTTTTTATATTTGCAGGATGAGATTGAAGGTCTGAAGAGGCTACTGACAGAGACCCTTGGCAGACAAGATGGAGTTAAACAGGAATGGCTCATAGAAGATACTATTGGTGAGTGTTACTATCTACACTAATATTATAAAGAGGAAAGATTTGTTTGTAACGAATGGGCTCCGAAACTACTGGCCCGATTTCAAAAATTCTTTCACCATAAGGAAGCTACACTATCCCTGAGTGACATAGGCTACTTTTTATCCCTGTATTCCCACGGGAACGGGAACTACGCGGGTGAAACCGCGTGACGTCCGCTAGTGTTATTATAAAACTCTTCATCATCTGAATTCTTCTGCCATGCAGAGCAACAGTGGCTCAATAGTGGCCCCTAATTACGAGCAGTAACTCGTGGGTTCGAACTCAAGCACGCGTGTTACTTTGCGTAAATTATTTCAACGCCACTGCTTTAAAAACGGTAAAGAAATATCGTGAGGAAACCGGCATGTCTTAGAACCAAAATTTCGAAGATTTGTGACATCTACCAACACATTGGGCTTGCGTGGTGGATTATTGCTCTCTGCTGTGGCAAGTCAGATTCTTTATCTGACTTTAATGGCAAGGAACATCACAATATGTTCAGGCAGAGATGGTGGACTCCTAGAACTAAACCTGTTCAGCATAGCTATTCACAACCATTCGATTGTCAGTCGTATAATCCAATCGATCCATCGTACTATCGAAAATCGCTATTCACAAAACCGAAGCCGAGTAATAGATTTGATTGTCATTGCCGGCACAACTATTTGCTATCGGAAGCGCAATCCAAACAGAATTACGACGCCATTTTGTATTATACCCTAAGCAAGAGACGTTGCGTATCCATTTAAAATAAAAATCATTTTTAAATTGTTTTTAATTATATATATTATTATGTTTTGTTACTCGACAGAAATTCAGTACAATATACAGTAAAACTTATAGAAATACTCATTAAAGATAATTTATTGGCTCCATAAAATTTTTCGCCATGTGTGTTTATGTATATATGTAATCTGTGAATAGCATTTGCCAATCGTTCGATCCGGAAATCTGATACTCGATAAAGTGTCAAGGCCGACTCGGTTTCGATTCGATTGTTTGTGAATAGCTATGCTGTACTGTATTATCTAGTTCTAACTAGGCAGTCGCTTTATGTAAAATACTGGCATTCAGCTGCATCTGGTGAGACTGGAAAGGCTAGGCTGATGATGGTGATATCAAATACAATACGAAACAGGTTTGTTTCAATGCGCCCGTTTCATTTATTTGGATGCCTTAGTTTCTCTGTTTTGTTCTGTCTTACACTTTTCATCATATTTTTATCTTTATTACTAAGTATTCTTATTGGTATTATTATACCTGTTTCACATATATAAGTACTTACTCATACACTCACATAATATAAACACAAAGTACAAATAACTGTTTCACATTCGTCACTTCACCACCTCAGGGCCAGTTGAAAACCAGCGTCGGGCACTACTGCTCGGCATTTTGCTGAACTGGTCCTATTTGGGGCAGCCGTGAGATCCACACACTGTTTCAGTTTAGTTTTTTAGTTTCGTTTTATATTTTTTTTATTGTTTGTGGTGTGCACTTGTGGCATGTGCTAAATAAATATGTTTTCTTTCTTTACAAGCACTAAAATCTTTACATTTCTTCTTTTCAGGAAATTGGTGGCGTCCCAACTTCGAACCGCCCCAGTACCCTTACATTCCACCCCACATAACGAAACCAAAGGAGCACAAGCGACTCTTCCTGGTACAACTCCAAGACAGGGCCCTATTTGCTGTACCGAAGAACTATAAACTAGTAGCGGCTCCACTATTTGAGTTATATGACAATGCTCAGGGATATGGACCGATCATATCTTCGCTGTCTCAGAGCCTGTGTCGGTTCAATTTTGTGTATATGTGAGATAAAAGTGGGTGAGGTGAAATTAAATGTGGTGGTGTAGCTTTGGATGTGATGGGTGGGTATTTAGTGAGGATAAAATAAGAAAGAAAAACTAATTAAGTGGGAGTTGGATTAGCATACAAATAATATATAACGGACTGGTGTCCACAACTCCACGTCTAAAGTGCGTATTTTGCGTACGGGTGGGAACATTATTCGATCCACCCCAGCTCTCCGAGAAAAGCCAGCAACCCCTTGGTGTTACTGGCAATCTCTCGGAGTGTACCTGAGCTACCGAAGTAACTCGCAAACAAACGGGTCTATGTTAGGTATTTGGTTTCCGCTATATATATAGGGATTTTTCCTAACTAAAAAAAATATGATTCTAATTAGTCCGTCTGTTAGATTATCGAAAAATATTGGATACGTATTTTTTGTTTTATCAAATCAATAAAAAATTACGAACATAAAACGCGTCAAAGATTTGATTGGGGGTTTTTGACGTCACTCACCGGTAAAAAATGTCATACTAATGTCTTAGAATATGAGGTCACACGAGTTTTCAAAGCACGGTATCGTCTTCATTGTTTGTTTACGTGAAAAAAGAAAAAATACGTGTCCAATATGTTTTGGCAATCTATCTGAAGGACTAATTAGATTTTTTTTGTTAACTACCCTATTTGTCCTGTAGACCATTGTTCGGTCGTGTCAACATGTTCACTAAATATCAATCCAATTATATCTGAAGTTACACTAAAGTATTTAATTTGACCAATGAGTTGCAACTAGATTGCATTCAGTTGACCAGTTTATTTTGATGACTTCAAAACATAAAAATCAATAGTCAACCGTAAATGCGATCTTTTTGCACCGTAACAAAGGTGATTGTTTAAAAAAAGGTCTAAACCACAGATATAGAAATACGTAGATACCGCAAGAGCACCGAGTTTGAGTGCCCGGCTTAAGTAATTTATACTTAATGAGGTTACTGTTGTAGCAAGCTAATTTGTTTAAAACAACAATGTTACTCCGTTACAACTCAAGAACTTAATTCTAGATATCTAGAAGATTTAAAGGTAGTTTTATAATGTGTAGTAACTTGTTTTGTATAGTAAGTAAATAGTGCTTGTGCCGTCATAGTACATAAAGGGTGTAAAAGTACCCTTTGTTTTGTTCTAGACCATATCTGGGAACCCCCTAGTTACGGAGATATATATGTGGTCAAAATTCCAAATTTTTCACAGTTTTTTATACTAGTTTTTCAGGTTATAAATTTACTTAAATTCAAAGCATCCACTAGCACAATGTTTTAGTGCGACATTGCGTTTTACCGTAAAATGTGATATTTCACTACAAAAAAAAAAGTCGTTTTCCAGCAATAATTTTTGCGCAGGGGTACTTAGTTTGATGTACAGAAAGCTTAGTTGACCGCTACGTGATGGGTTCGTTTAATTACACCCTGTATGTATTTAAAAAAATGGCGCGCTTGGTTTTCATATGGATCGTGATACTTGCATTATCTAGGAATATTTGAATTATCTGTGGTCTAAATACTTTTGTAAACAAACGCCGAGTTTGTATGAGTAGTAGATAAATGTATGTGTGTGAGGTTGTGTGTGTGAAATGGAGTATATTTACAGTTCATAATGTATACAGGTTAGAAAAGACTGACGCTAAAACGGTTCCCGAGTATTCAGCACACCATCTTGAAATATATAGAAATACTAGCTGCTGCCAGCGGTTTCGCCCGCTACAGCTTGAAAATTATCCCACGGGAAGATAAAATCGGGATAAAAACTATCCTATGTGTTAATCCAGGTTATAAACTATCTGTGTACCAAATTTTGTTCAAATCCGTTTTGTAGTTTTTGCGTGAAAGAGTAACAAACATCCATCCATCCAAAGAATTATTTGTAATCAGGAAGACAAATATGTATACACGGCGTAACTTTTAAAAGTTATATATATAAAAGTTTTTATAACTTTTTATATTAAAAAACGTTTTCACGAACTTAGTATTTTGGAAGCCATACTATTTCGAAATAGGTCTTATCTCAGAGTCAAATACAGCCGAAAGACGTCCACTGCTGGACATAGGCTTCCCCCAAGTATTGCCACATTGACCGGTCCGATGCGTCTCGCATCCAACGGGTCCCCGCAACCTTCACCAGATCATCGGTCCACCAAGTCAACGTCTTCCGGTTCGCGGTCGCCTCTCCAGGACTTTTCGGCCCCATCGGCCATCCGTTCAGCGAGCAATGTGCCCTGCCCACTGCCACTTAAGTTTGGCAATTCTTCGGGCTATGTCGGTAACCTTGGTTCTCTTGCGGATGTCTTCATTTCTGATTTTATCACGCAAGGAAACTCCGAGCATAGCCTTCTCCATTGCCCTTTGGGTGACTTTGAGCTTACAGATGAGGCCCATTGTGAGCGGCCAAGTTGCGGTGACGTTAACCGTTATTGCTAAGCATATATAACTATACATATTATTGCGCGTGATTGTACTGAATAAGTGGTAACCGTTTAAGCGTCCTTTTCACTGTGTACAACAATTTCTGGTACTTTGGACAACTTTTCCGAATACTTAGTCATAATTAGTCAATTTAGAAAAAAAAATAGTATACTTTGTTAAAACAAAATATTGTAAAAATTTACAAAGAACGTAGTTTTTTCAAACTTAGAAAAAAGAAAATGATTTATTTTTCTTATAAATTCAGTTTTTTTATGTTAAAACACACCATGTATGTATGTTTTCGCCTTCAAATATTAAACACTTATTATGATGTATGTTAGCTTTAAGTGAAATTTACAAAAAAATGACAAAACCCTCTATTTCAGATGCGTTTTATTTATTTATTGTACCTCAAGAAAGAAGACTGTTTTTAGTTTTAAGTGTAATTTTAGATACCTAGTTTTAGGAATCTTTATGTATATTCCTGAAGAACTCTGCTGCACCCCTTTTTAACATAAGCGTTTGAGTTTTAGCGTTCTTATGGAGTAGGTGTGGAAATAATAATAATGTTTCATTGTTCAACAATGGCTAGATTACATGGCAATGTACAATATAAAACACAAACATACAGTTTCTTATTCTAGTTAGTGGGTGCAAATAGATGAAAATAAACTGAACATTTTAATGAATTAAATTCGAATGTTAAACATTTTACACGCACATAATAAAATTGTTTATTCATCCAAATAATACACACAGTTTAAAAGAAAGTCGCAGAAATACAATGAGCATTAATATAGCTTTTGAGCACAAAAGATTTGTCTACAAAAATAATCTATGTATGTATCATCATCAGCCTATAATTTTCCCAATGCTGGGACAACAGGCCTCCTCTCTAGGAGAGAGGGATGGGCTATTAATCCACCGCGTGGGCCCAGCGCGGGTTGGTAGATGCTGATGATGATGTAGGTAGATGCAAAATTGTATCATACCTCTTTGTCGGCGTAACAAATTTGTATATTCATGGCAAATTCTACTACTAACTGCGGTACTCATAGATATTTAATGATTACTTAAGCCATCACTTAGTAAAGGTTTGGCATACTTTTGTATGACAAAACTGTCAAAATGTTTACTAAGTGATGGCCTAAGTAATCATTAAAGCTCTCTGAGTGTGGCAGCAGTCTTTGAGCTACAGTGCGGACAGGGCGAAACTATAAGGGTTTCTTGTTGACTACGGAACCCTAAAACATAGTATACACAAAATATTTAGATGTTTACATTGTGTTTTATGTATTCCATAGATTGTACTTTATTCTATTACTAACTTACCTGTTAACTATTATTAACTTACAGCAAACAGTGTAAATAATAAAAGTGGTATAAATTAAAAAGTAAGTAATATGAACTCTGTGGGGCACAACAACTTTAGGAGAGACCAAAAGGGCTAGTAGCAATGCAATAATATTATTACTATAATGTATATATAAATCATTAGATTTCTGCATATAGGTATAGTTTATTAGTTATTTATGTCTTCCTTATGAATAAAGTAGGTAATTATTATATCAAAGTCAACCCATTTAAAGACACTTTTGTAAGAATCGTAGCAGGTCACAATCTGTAATGTCTGCCTAACCCTATGTGAAAAAGGCGTCAGTTTATGCATGTTACGTTTGCACGTCAAACTTTACAAGGAAACATTGCCCGTCCGCAAAGGTTCTCCTTCAAATTGTGATACAGTAATACGATGTTTACATAAATAGCTATTTATTATATAGGGTGGAAAGGACCACATATTTCCACTTTTCTGAGCAATTTACTGCACTTTTGTAGGGAACAACTGTTTATTTTTAACTGACGAAAAATTAATATAATTATGTTGGGGAGCTAAGAATGATGTAGTGAATTCTTGGTAACCGTTTTCGCATCGGTATCCCTCCCACACTGTATGTTTCAACGATGTCAATTAAAATTAAATCTTTTATGATATAATTATGGTGATCACCTATGAAGGATTGTTGTAACCATAGATTGCATTTACTCACATTTTTGAGTACCTATCTACAAGTGATATATGAATTGTATGTAGTAGCAGGTGGCGGTTCTCGAAACAGGTGTCGTGTTTATTTACTGGTATGTATGTAGGGTGACAATGTGCGGCCTTATGGCTAAAAGCAATCTTGTAAAGACGAGCATTAGATGCAAAAGGGACAAGAAGAGAGACTATTTATTTCAGACTTGAGACCATAGTGTATCACCATAACTTGGGTTAGTTAAAAGAACATAATACTATAAATATTAGACGTTAAATCAAATTAAATAGTATTATTACATTAGCTAGTCTAAAACTGACCTTATATGTGATATTCTTTTATGATATTAATATTCTAGTCAACATTTTTGTTAACCATCGAGCGTCGTTCAAAAAGAGGGTGTTATCAATTCTTCAGTTATATTGTGAACCGATTCAGATATATAGTTATTTTTGTTTTGTTTAACGATGATTATTTTTTAGCGATAGTCCGGTGTTTTGGTGAAGATCTAAAACTTGTGATTGCTGCAATCGCTTGGATATGTATTGTTTACACAATTCCATTAAATAACAGGCCTGTATGGATTAAAGAGGTATAATATCCCGAAATGTATAATATTACCATGACATATATTGTTAACAATGTAAAATTAATGCATAGCAAACATTTGTATAGGATATTAAAACTAAAAAAAACGTGTTTCAGAAAATAAAACCGACTTCTCAAAAACAACAAAACGAAGAAGTCTCGTTCTTTATACACTGTAAATAATTCAGAACTGAATGTGTCTGAGCTGCTTACATCATTGAAGGACTGAGCGTGGCAGAAGGCCAACTTCGCATAAAAAAAATGTATCTTTATGTCCATTGTTGCTATTGAAATGTGGCTCTGTGATATTATTTGTAATAGGTAATCAAATTCATATCATTATTCTAATATGAGTTTATCTTGATCAACGTTACTGGTATGTAAATTAAAATCATTTTAAAATGACTAGTATTTGAGTAAAATCCAGCCAAAACTTTGAAGTAGGGTACTGTAATTAAACTATTTTGATATAAGTAGATACATACTATTTATAGTCATAAATTCAAAGGTGACCTCATTTTTAAGTCGGTTTTTAATAGAGATAAGGGCAAGAGAATTATATTATTATTTTATGACAGAAGAAAATGTTATTTTCAGATATAATATTTTAGTAGTGTATTTATTAAATTAAAATTTATTTATTTCAATCCATTTAATCATGTTTTGTTGTCTAAGTGAAAAAAAAAACATGGTACATAATTAAAGAACACTAAAGCGCAACACACACAGAATGGGCAGGGCTTTCTTCAAGCAGTTGTAGGATGCAAGAGCGAGCGAAGCGAGCTTTGATTTTTATGGTCCATCGCCTCTAAAAATATTTTTTATGTAAGTAGGTAGGTATTGACTTGTAAAAGCGAGCTCCTGCGGTCCTGCCTGGGATAAGTTATGTTCTTTTTGACAGCTTTCACAGTTACAGAAACTTGGGGCCCCCTTGACTCGTGGGGCCCTGGGCACGTGCGAGAGGAAATGATGGGAACCTAGGAACGAAACGGAGCGGGAAAAATGGTTGTTTCCTACCAACAAAGTCAAAATTGAGTTTGAGAAGGTAAGCATCGTAGCAGATGGCGTTATTCAGTTTCTGAATACCCTTATGAGAAAAGGCTTGCGTTTCAAGAAAAAATAAGATAACGTTTCTATTACATTCAAGTAGTTCAGTTTTTATGGAATTACTTTTTCAATAACTACAAAAAAACATAAATCTATAATATAAATTCCAGTGCAGTTACATAAATCTATAAGATTTGAACAATAAACAGGTTTGAATTCAAGAAAATGCGTTTGATTTTTTGTGCTATTTTCCTATATTTTCATTACGGTGAGAGTAAATTGTGGAGCAAGGGAATTGTTCATTATGACTTCAATACTAAAGATTATGGTAAGTTTTCAAGAGTCAAGAAAATAGAGATGTCGGCTGATTAAAAAAATATGAATCTGTTTAATCCGCCAGTTAGATTATCGTAAAATATTGGGATACGTGTTTTTTCAAATATAATTTACGAAGATAAAACTCGCTAAAAGATCATGAATGTGTGACGTCTCTTTTAGGTAAAACAAGTGTAGTAAAATGTGACGTCACACGAGTTTAGAAAGCACTGTATTGTCTTCATGTTTTGTTCGTGAAAAAAGAAAAAAAAATGTGTGTGTCCAAGGTTTTTTTGGAAATCTATCTGACGGACTAAAATTTTTGTGTAAAAAGAGACTGCGCTACTTTGAACATGATGAGGTCCTGTATTCGATTCCCAGGTCGGGCAATATTATTGGATTTTTCCATCAGTATAATTTCTCAGTAGCAGCCACGTACTAGTCAAGATTTGTATCCGGTTTATAGCAATCGTCCGACCCCTATACATATTGGGATTGGGAGTACCTACACCTCTTAATTGGTCTGTCAAATAATATTTTGTACGTACAGCCTGAGTTGACACAGACCTACAAATTGCAAAAAAAAAAGTCGCGGGCATCCCTTGCGCCTTCGCGTGCGCGAATCCTATTTAATTTGACATACAACCTGCCTGATACTGGCCGGCAAATTGAAAAAAACGTAAGAAAATTTGAATTTTGCGGGTTCAGGTCCACTAAAGGGGAAGGCGCCAGGGTAGCCCGCGAAATTCAAATTTTCTTAGGTTTTTTTCAATTTGTCGGCCAGTATCAGGCATAGCTAGGGTGCTGGAGAACAAAAAATCTATATGATTTGCTCGTGTGGCAGACTTTATTAATAGCGTTAATTATACGATAAGAAATATTAAGAGCCGCGTCTGCCACCATGGTAGCGCTGCGTTGTCAATTGACAGCCCTTTAAAAATGTTAAAAAAAATAGGTATCCTATATCATTTGCTCGTGTCTGCCTCCAAGGCTGATGTTTAGGAACCTTGTCAAAATGAAAAATATCGAAAAGGCAGACGTCTAGGACTCTGACTTTTGAAGTTATGAATTTTTAAAGATTTTTTTATGATTTAAAAAAAATATATGAAATGCACGCTTGGCAGACTTGCAGTGTTCGTTTAAAAACCCTGTGAACAACCTCAGAAAAATAGTCTGCCACCATCGTAGCGCTGCGTTTTCAATTAACAGCGCTTCAAAAATGTCGTAAAAAAAAACTGTGCTATATCATTTGCTCGTGTCTGCCTCTTTGACCGTTGTTCATATTGCTTATAAAAAAGAGAACCTGAATGAGGCAGACTACCAGGCCACTGATATTCCGAAGGCAGACCATTTGAATATATTTTTTTAAATCTTTGTTTAATGATTCCAGTGTGTAAGCGCTGGTTTAATACCTTGAAAAGCGAAATGCGCGTTAGCAAAACGTGCGATTCAAAGTACCCTGTGTGTACTATGCCCAAGGCTTTGAAACCACGGGTTTTTTGTACGTTCGCACACAGTAACTAAAGATGACACTACCATCGAAACATAAGACGCTAGTGTAGAGCGGTCGGTCTCGTAGTAGCTGCACACATGCATACATAAACAAGTAATCACTTGCGAAACTGTGACCTAGTTTAACCATACCCAGCAGTAACGCATACACGCGTACATTAGATTTGTGTAATGTGTAAAGTGAATTAGGAGAAATGACCGGTGTTTAACGGGAAAAAAAAATATCCTGCTTCACGATGGAGGATGGCCCATTCAACCGGAGTAGCAAAGGTGTTCGCTCTCCGCCTTCTACACCTGTAACCGGGGCCGTACCCGCCTCAACCCCTCAAACGCCTTTCCATAAGAATGATGCTCCTGAAGTTGTCTCGACGCCAGAAATCCAGAACTGGATGGTGATCATCGAACAGAGCCTGAAGGAGGTGTGCGCTATTTCAACTGAAGGAAAGCTGAATGTTGAGCAGAAAGGGCGCATCAACAGCCTATGCCGGAAAATCAGCAACGGGACTTCGCATATGGCCGTCATGTACCAGTCCATTAAAGCAAAAGCCGTCCAATCGCACTTCATCGTCAAAACTCTTGAAAGCCAACTAGACCTATCGCAGCAGCTACAGAAACTTCAGCTGAAAATCGAAGATTCAACTAAACCGGCCCAGGGATCTTCTTTTGCTGACATGGTTAAGAAAGGTGCCAACAATTATATCCAGCCAAGTCATATAAGTTCTGTGGCGATCTATCCAAGTGACAAGTTGAAGACCAGCGACGAGACTAAAACTCTCGTACAACAAATTATTAGACCTGACGAAATGAAACTCCATGTGAGAGGCCTGCGCAAGACGAAGAACGGCGGTGTTATCATCAGCACCGAGACGAAGGACGACATCGAGAAGCTAAGACAATCGGTGCAGCTATCCAAGACAGGCCTAACAGTCGACGAGCCCCATAAAAGGAAGCCTAGGGTTGTGATTTTAGGAGTGCCGACATCCATGCAAGAAAATGAGGTTTTCACGTGTTTGTACAACCAAAATCTAGCCGAAAAACTTCAGGACTGTAGCCTAGAGACGTTTTTGAGCTCAATTAAATTGAGTCACAAGTCAGGTAAGAAAGACACTGAGACCTGTAACTACATTGTTGAAGTATCCGCAGTCATACGCAAAGCCCTGATATCACAAGACCGCGTTTTTGTAAATTGGTCATCATGCCCTGTGAGAGACTTTACTTTGGTCACACGATGTTATAAGTGTCAGCAGTATGGACATGCGGCCAAGTCGTGTCGACAAATATCTTTTACTTGCGGCCACTGTGGTGATCAAGGTCACTCAGTAAAAGAATGTCCAAAGAAGGCTGACGAACCAAAATGCGCTACTTGCATGCATTTCAAAAAGCCAGACAAGCATAATACAGGGGCTGTTGACTGCCCGGCGAAAATAATGGCTGAAAAAAGGTACATCAATTCTGTAGATTATGGAGGCGCCTAAGAGCGCCGTTAATTAGTAATTATTCTTCTGTCCTTTTTTCTTTAATTTTATTTTTAGCTACCATTATGATAAATAGTTTGATTAATGATTTAGATAATTTCTCTGTATCCCAGTCTAAAGTTTATGAAGCAGAAAACTGTAAACAATATGACATATACAATAGACCACTGCGCTGACATAATTACCATTGATTTAATTTTTATTGTATAAGCACATTAGTCGCTAGGTGCAAATATCGAATTTGTACAAGAGCGCGTCGAATGTATTTTGCGACCTAGTTTATAATTCTGCTGATTCAATTATTTTTTTCCTATCCTAATTGTGTTTAGTTGTAAGTATAGTTTAAGTTAATAAAAATATCTTTGTCGTTATGAAATGTTGTAAATTGTAATGAACAAAAAACGACTGTCCTACATTATATTATACTGATTGAGCTCCTACAGCCTGTGATACAGGAATTATCCAGGCATCTAACATTATTTTACCTACATTTTTAGTTTAAGATTCATATTGTTATTTCACCTTTCTAGAATTCTGAATAAAGATTTATTATTATTATTATTATTATACGTATTTGTATTATGTTCACAGATTTTTAAAGATGTTTAAGAACACCTCTTAGCTACCTCGGCTTGTTTGAATTATTATTTTGTTTTTGAATCATCGTTTTTGACGTTACTGTGGACACTTTTATAGTGCACATCTTGCTACATCGTTCTCACATAATATACCATCTCAACATTAATGATGTAACCAAGGTTTTGTAACAAAATTCTGATTTAAAAGAGTGTCCATGGAGTTTCTTGCCCATTCTTCTCCATAGAGATCTCCGCTAGGGAATGGGCAACTACAGTACATTCTAGTGGTGGGTCGTTGTCGAATTTTTGACTGACGAAACCCAAATGTTTTCCCGACGACGAAAACGGTTGCAGAAAACGGTCGTCGTTGCAACTGGTGTCGTTCGTCAAACGACAGCATTGACAACTGGTAATACAGTCGCTATTGTACCTACACGACGAACGCGCAACCGACTACAATTTAGCGCGGACCGTTATGGATAAGGACAACGCACGAGGACGCGACGACGACGAGTGACTTTATCAAGAAAGATAGTTGAATCATTGCGTTCTCAACTTTATTTTAATAGGCGTATAATAAAAAATCGTCAGTGACATTTGTTTGTTTGTCTCGTTTTTTTTTTGCTACCGACTTTAGAAGTTGATTTTTCATCTGAAGTTTATTTTTCATTTTTTTTGTGTTTTTGAAGTCGGTTTTTTTTTAAAAAAGGTTTTTTTTATTTTTCCATTTTAAGTTGTAATAGGTATCCTAAACAAATATTTACTATGCATTTAACATTCAACGAAGAAACCAAACCCTCAACCTTCAAGATTCCCTTATTATTGCTTTTATCTCCTAACTATTGAGAAGTAGTTGTACCTTCCATCATCTGCGCATCCACATGAGATTATGATTATCAGACGCAAATAAATGAACAGCTTTGGAAAATATATGGAAAACGTAACAAGTGCCTATAAAATTTGAGAGTTGTCCTCGATTTCCCTGGGATCCCATTATCAGATCCTGATTTGGTGACAATGGGACCATTTCGGGAGTATACACTTTTGAATACAAAAATAAAATTGAAAATCGGTTCATTAATGACGGAGATATCCGCATTAATTAGCCGTAATACCCGCTTTTCCTCAAATTCGCAGACTTCAACGAGCTGTAATGGTTAAAGTCAGTAAGTAAAATGTCTGCCAATTTTTTTTTGTATTCAAGGGGTTCTAATAAATCGATTTGACCTAATTAAAGCTACGAGCAAATGATTTAGTATAGCTTTTTTATTTTACATTTTTATATCTACCTCCTGTGATAATGCAGAGCCCTGGATGTCTGCCTCATAGATTTTCTTCGTTATCAAAATGGTATTGACCACTAACCCCAGAGGCAGACACGAGCAAATGATTTAGTACAGATTTTTTTTTTGACAGATTCAAAGCCCTGTAGCTATAAAACGCAGCAACATAGGACCTTAATTCCTTAAGAAAATTTTGTCGTATTGATCCGAACTTTAATGCCTATCAATACGAAGTACGAGCAAATCATATACTTAAATGCTCGCCAGCTCCCTAGCTAGCAGGTTGTATGTCAAATAAAATAGGATTCGCGCATATAGGTAATGCTTACGTTTTTATAGAGATATAATGCATGAATATATCTAACGATGTAAAGAAAGAAAGAAAAAATATTTCTTTGACAAAAGCCACAAGTGGAAACATCAAAAAATAAAATAAACAATTTTATCAGAAAAAAAGATAATATTGCGTGTCTCACGGCTGCGCCAAAAATACGCCTTCACCAAACTTGCCCGAACCATGATATGTAAATCATTGTTTGACCGAATTATTTCTAGATCCCAACTCGCAAGACATCATAGCATCTGCATTAGTACGCCTAGAGAAGGAGATCTGCATCAAGTTCTTCAAAACACCTCTGAACCATTCTCTAGCCAATAATGAGAAGATTCTATACATTGCAAATCCTAAGAGACGAAAGGACTGCACGCCCCAAACCTTTAAATTTAACAAGCCTGTTGTGGTGAGTCATCATCCTCATCGACCTAGGATTTTCCTAACTATGTTGGGGTCAGCTTCCAGACTAACCGGATGCAGCTGAGTACCGGTATTTTACATGGAGCGACTGCCTATCTGACCTCCACTGGTATCCAGTTAGTACTAGGTACTTAATACCATACCTTTTGGTAAGACTGGTTGTCAGATTTTTGGGCCACTGATTAAGTAGATATTCTGTAACGACTGCCGAAGATCTATGATACAAATGATAGCAGGGACCCATTGCTTAACGTGCTTTCCGAGGCACTGAGGAATCTCGGTATGTAATGGATGGTCAGCCATCCACAGCCTAGCCTCGGCCCAGTGGTGGCGGCCCCGACTTACAATTACTTTGTGTAATTTATTTTATCACCACTGCTCTCAAAACGGTGAAGAAAAACAGCATGTCTTAGAAACAAAATAATCGAAGACATGCACGACATCTTAGAGCGTAGTGGATTGTGGCCCATCCCTCTCCTACAGAGGAGACCTGAGTCCCTGCAGAGGGAACAGGCTGATGATGATAATTTTATTTTAAAACTTCGCAGAACATGCAAATCGGCTACAAATGTCTGAACCATGAGAAAATATCGATGATAGTCCTCAATATGTTGCGAGCGAGCGTCGGAGATGTGTGTAAGTTCACGTTTTAAACACAGGTGTAGAACTCTCTGTTCCTTTACTGTTCTACTTCTCTAACGTGTGTGTGGTTATTGCCGAAGGGAGCATTCAAGTACTACGTAACGCAATTTTTGGAGATTTTGACCCCCCCCCCATGTAACGCGCTGTAACGTTTTTATGTACCCTCCTCCCCCTAGTATAATGTTACGTAACCACCAAGTGACCGTTTTTAGATATTTTGAGAATAAAATGCGTGAGACAATCTCTCTACTCGAGCGTTCTGAGGGGTTAAAAGGCCGGCCAAAAAAGTGGTGGCGTGATGATTTAGACGCTTACCATGAGGGTCGGTTAGAGGCGGTACAGGAAAAGAGCTCTTGGAAGGAATTGTGGGAGGCCTTTGCCCAGCAGTGGGACAGTCCAGGCTAAAAAAAATAACTGGCAGCATTAGATAAAAACTTACTTATAAAACTATATTCGTAGGAAATTATTGAAAAAAATTGATTCCTTCATTTACAGATCAATCAGGTATGTAATTTGTTATATAAAACACAGACATAAGTAGGTACTATTATATGCTATCCGCTTCCATAAGTATTTTTTTTAAACACATTGCCCAACTCTATGAATTTTTCCTGTATCGTGGATGCGTTAAACATTTAAACTCACATACACAAATACCTAGACCAGGAACAACTATTTGTGGCCATACAAATATCTGTCCCGTGCGGGGATCGTACCTGCGACACGCAGTACTGCAGTTCATTGCTTGAGTCACTGCGCCAACCGTGATGTATCTACCTAATACAATGTCTATATTTTTCACACCAAGTATAAAATAGCACAAATATAAAATACCATAATAGAACATTATGGTATAAGTGTGTAACGTTGGTGATTACCGCTGAGGCGCCTTTGAGACCCGAGCCGTTAGGTGAGGGTCTTAAGAGAGCCGAGGACGGTAATCATCAATACACACGTGTATCATACGACGTTTTACTGATTACTGACTGAAGCGCGACTGCTGAGCATGAGGTCCTGGGTTCGATTCCCGGGTCGGGCAAAGTGTTATTGAATTTTTCCACCAGGAATTCCTCAGTAGCAGCCACGGAGTCTGCATTTGTGCCCAGTTGATGGCAATAGGCTCGCCCCCTATTACATGGGACTTAAACATAACTGGCGAAATGTGGGTGTACTTTTAGGTACAGATCTACCTAAAAGTATAAGGGGATTACAGGCGTGATGTTATGTTATGTTTCTTTGTTTCATTTAGTTAATTGTCTACTTCGTTCACAGCCATTAAACCGAACAGTTATAAATTAATGAAGACATTCCAAGAGGAAGAACGCGCCGTAAGTACCTAATCGATTAATTTGACTATATCTTTAAGAGGGACCGTGACCTAGAGGTAAAACGTAACGATGCGTTACAGGGGCGGGAGGAGCTGTTTGAACTACGCGTTACGTAACAGTGTTATTTTAACCGACTTCAAAAAAGGAGGAGGTTCTATGTTCGTGTGTATGTATTTTTTTTTATTTTTTTTATGTATGTTACCTGATTTCTCCTCCATTTGTGAACCGATTCTCAAAATTCTTTTTTTATTTGAAAGAGTATACTCCTGAGGTGGTCCCATTTAAATTTGGTGAAGATCTGATCCTGATCTTCGGAGATATACAATAGAACTCTTCAAAAATAGACGGCAAATCTGTCGTGATTGCTGCAATCGCTTGGATGTTTATTGTTTATACAACATCATGACGTAACATCACGCCTGTATGATCTGAGGGGGTACGCAGATGTGTACACCAAGATTTGGACAGTAAGATATTATGTAATGTTCCATTTATTGGGGATAAATAAAACCTATTATTTGTTTGGGAACAACTAAAAATGGAAAAATAAAAAACTTTTTTGCAAAAAATAAAACCGACTTCAAAAACACAAAAAAGTGAAAAACACAAAAAAGTGAAAAATAAACTTCACAAGAAAAAGCAGCTTCTGAAGTCGGTGGCAAAGAAAACGAAATCAAACAAACAAAATGTCACCGACTTCAGAAGCTGCTTTTTCTTGTGAAGTTTATTTTTTACCGTTCAGAATGGACACGTAGAGAGATTCCCTCGCGCATTTATCTAAGTCAAAGACCTCCGCCGCGTCTGTCTGTCTGTTCGCGATAAACTCAAAAACTACTGCATCAATTTTCATGCTGTTTTCATCAATGGATAGAGTGATTCTCGAGGAAGGTTTTAGTAGGTGGGTATATAATTTGACCGATAACCACTCAGCTTGTAAACTATAATATTAAACAAAGTCGGTCCCACTGTTTGCACGCTTAGATCTTTAAAACTCCGCAACGGATTTTAATGCAGTTCCCAGCAATAGATAGAGTGATTCAAGAGGAAGGTTTATAGATCAAAATTACACGCCAAATCGGGTCTCTAGTAGCCAATAATTGCAATTTTCTTTCTTTTTACATCAGAATAACACCGATGGCTCAGAAACTCTGCTCTCAAAGAAAGAGAGAGACTACATTAATACCAAATATCTGGAGGAATGCGGGCAGCTGGTTCAGAAACCCATTATAGACACTCGACGATCACATGGAGGAACCATCGAACTGACTGCGGATAATGAGAGGTTTGCCGTTTTGCGTTGATGTGTGCCACTTTTAGGGTTAAAACGGGACCCTATTACTAAGACTTCACTGTCCATCCGTCTGTCTGTCTGTCGCCAGGAACCGTGGTAGCTACACAGTTGAAATTTTCACAGATGCCGCTATGACAACAAATACTAAAAACAAATATTTAAGTAGGGTGGGGCTCCCATATAAACAAACGTGTTTTTGGAACGAAGTTCCTTATCGCGCGTTGTGAAAGGGGGCTAGACGGAAAAAATTCTTACGAAAAGTTGTCACGACACTTTCTGCTATTGTAAGCTGTGCGGCGTCGCATGTTTCTCTGTCTGTCTCTGTCTCTCTTATAGAAAGCAAGCAAGATATTTTCATTTCTACATTTCTTTTTTTTTTTTTTTACATAATAAAAAATAATAACAATAACTTCGTTCCATCCGGGTGTTCCTTGACACCTCTCAAGTTTTTTTTTGCCGTTTTTGCTCAATATTATATAGTATCTATCTAATGTTGTGTGTGGCGCTTTTCTTGTGGTCGCCACTGTTGATTCTTACAGGAGTTACAGTGGTTTGGCAGTAGTGTGGCGAGCTTGTCCCAAAAAAAAAGCAAAGAAAAACCCTTCGTTGCGAGTCCGACTCGCACTTGGCCGAGCCGACATTTACAAAAATATCACGCATGTAACCCCTAAAGGGTTAGGCAGAGGTGTAGATACGGCCTAATGGGACACCTACATTTATAGGTACTTCATGTTGTTACGCAAAGTACATATATAATTTTTATCTTCCTCCTTTCTAGGTTCTACAAGGATAAGTTGTGGCCGCTTGGGCTTGTAATGTATGGCGTTGAAACTAGTGCGAGTGAGTAACAATTATTGTGAAAGTGACTGCTAGAACAATATTCCCGATTACCTTATCGGTAAAAGAGTAGAGACAGAGCCATGGAGCGTTCTATCGTCATCCATCAGCCTATAAAGTTCCCACTGCAGGGACTCCAGGGCTCCTTTCTATGAGAAGGAATGGGCTATAATAATTCACCACGCGGGCCCAGTGCTGGTTGGTAGATGTCACTTATGTCTTCGATTTTTAGATTCTAGGAAATAGCGGTTTCCTCAAGATGTTCTCCTTTACCGTTTTGAGAGCAGTGGTGATGAAATAAATTACACAAAGTAAAGCGCCTGCCTGGATTCGAACCCACCACTTTCTGCTTGTAAGTCGGGGCCGCCACCACTGGTCCACCGCTGCTCCCATACTCCATAAAACTATTACTAGATTTATGAAGGACTTCGATATTGGAAATCGCCTTATGTAACTCAAATGGAGTTGGGCAGGACACCTAGTAAGGCGTGGTGATGGCAGGTGCAGTAAAGCTGTGACAGAGTGGCGTCCAAGGAATGGAAAGACAAGTGATGGTCGTCCGGCGGCGAGATGGGTGGACGATTGACATAGCGGGTATATCCTGGATGAGGGTGGCAAGAACGTGGAGGTTCACTAGCAAAGAGAGGCCTATATATACCCAGCAGTAGATGGGTGAAGGCTGTGGATGATGATGAAAAGGCTAGGAAGATAATATCATCATCTGCCTAGCCTTTTCCTATGTTGGGGTCGGCTACCAGTCTAACCGGATGCAGCTGAATACCAGTATTTTACATGGAGCGACTGCCTATCTGACCTCCACTACCCAGTTAATATTAGGTAATACGATACCGCTTGGTAAGACTGGTTGTCAGACTTTCTGGCTAATACTATCTACCTGTAACGACTGCCGATAATCTACAAATGGCAGGCAGGATCAACAGTATAACGTGCTTTCCGAGGGACGGAGAAAACTCGGTATGTAATGGGTGGTCAACTGGTCACCCATCCACAGATCAACCTATGGAAGCACGGCTTTACGCGCTAGGCAGATAATAATCAATCTAAATTTCCAGTGTCCTCTCCCGGCTTCCCACTACTCCGACAGGCCATGGCAACTGTAGAGATGTCCACCTGCGTGGTGTTTGAATACATGGCTCAAGATGAACCGCTTCAGCCCAAGAACCTGCTGTGGTTTGGGACCGAGGGTGAGGAGTTCCCGCAACTTGGGTTTATGCAGGGAAATCAGGTAATGGTAGAAAAGGCCCTTCTATCAGCTAACGATGATTGCTGGGAAAATACCTTTTTTGCGGTGAAAAATCATGGTTTTTCGGTAGCTTGCGGTTCTTAATGTTACATACTAACTCATTCGGATCACACCTGTAATCCGGAACAGTTAGGCAGAGGTGTAACTAATAGGAACATTTCGCCGGTTATGTTTGGCGCATGTATGTACCTATCTAATAGCGAGCCTATAATTACCATTAACCAGGTACAAAATCAGACTCGGTGGCTGCTACTATGAAATGTAACATACACGTGAAAAAATGTGGTGAAGATGGAACTCTTAACTATCCGTTAATCATCTAACTTCGGTGGCACCTATTTACAGCTAAAGCCACTGTCACAACAAAAAAGATACCTAATAGTCTTCCTGAAGTAGAAACCGCGTTTCAAATATTAAAAAAAAACTAACGGCTTGGCGTACTTTCCACACGGACAAACGACACGGTTCTTTCAAACTTCGGGCTACTGAGATTAGAAGGGATAAATGAATGTCCATGGAGTTTCTTGCCCATTCTTCTCCATAGAGATCTACGCTTTGGAACGAGCAACTGCAGAAGGTACTTTCACAAGTTATTATACCTTGTGACTGTGACTGTAATTTAACTTTCTTTGTTTTTCTGACAATCTAAAGTCCAATTATAACTTAGTATAGTGTATCCAATTGAAATAAATACTTTTTGATTTTATTATTGGAAAAATGCAAGAGTTAAATTAGTCTTTTGACTGTATACTTTTTGCCCAACCCGGAAATCTTCTCACAGTCTATCCTCCTCTCGTCAATGATCGATGGAGCACCAGGCCACAACGCTCACACACTGAACATGCTGATGAGAATCCTGGGTATACCGATGATGTCCAACCGGTATGACCGAACTAACTACGTGAACATCAAGTGGGATAAGGTCGCTAAGGGTAAGTGATTTGGGTTGAATTGAAATACATTAACATAATATCACGGGAGCAGCGGTGGCGGTTCGAACTCAGTCAGGCGCATTACATTGTGTAATTTATTTCATCACCACTGCTCTCAAAAACGGTGAAGGAAAACATCGTGAGGAAACCGGCGTGTCCTAGAACCAAAAATTCGAAGACTTGTGACATCTACCAATCCGCACCTGGCACGCATGGTGGATTATACTAGCCCATTTCCTCTCAAAGAGAGGAGGCCTGTGCCCCAGCAGTGGGAACATGAAAAGGCTGATGATGATGAAATACCACGTCTTGTAATCTCCGAAGGGATATGCAGAGGTGTTCTTGTGTGCTTATGTCTTGGGGTTTAATGGGGTAAAGTTTAAAGACATCATTCACGATCTAGGCAATTTTTAACCGACTTCCAAAAAGGAGGAGGTTCTCAATTCGTCCGTAGGTTTTTTATTTTTTATTATCGCATATCTCCGTCATTAATGCACCGATTTTCGAAATTCTTTTTATTTTTCACGGAGTAGGTACGGACAGACCAAGCTATCTTCGCATTTGATTTAGCTATTACTCATAGCTCTGAACAGAATTCAACTGAGCATGAAGTCCTTGGTTCGATTCCTGGGTCGGCCAAAATGTTATTCGATTTTTCCATCAGGAATTTAGTAGCATAGATTTGTGCCCGGTTGATGGCAATAGGCTCGCCCCCTATTAAACATAACTAAAACGGGGTGTACTATAAGGTACACCTTTCATGAATTATAAGCACGATGTTACCTTATAGACGCCCTAGTACACCTCTACCTGTGTTTCTGTCCATACAGCGAAAGAACGCTTCCTAGAACGCGCGCCATTGAATGCATGGCTGAAGAACTCTGATGGTGAAGGCTCCGCGTACGATTTCGACAGTGTGACGCATGCCCCGGCTAACTATATGTGTGGAGACTGTTCGTTGGGAGAACAGACCGTGGAGCCTATACAGGTAGGTAGTGAAGGAGCCTGCTGAGAAGTGAGAAAGTTGATCCCCCGTCGGGGCTGCGGGTTCTTCGAAAGAGATAACGCGGCCTCGGCACAAAAGGCTGAGGAACATGGGTGGTTTTTAGTCTGTAGAAGTCTGACACTCCCTACCACTCTGCCACTCTGCTCCAAAAAAAAAAGAGTGTTGATCCCCAAGAAAAAATAAGAGGGTTGAGGGTTGACTGGGATCAACCAGGCCAGGTTGCCTGGCCTCCTAGAGTTAGTCGAGCTTCACGATAACTGACAAATGCTTGCACTGACTGGACAGGTCCACTCAAATCTGTGTGGTTCACACTTTCTTCAAAAGACCATATCAGACACTAATCTGCATAGTCTTTATGTAAGTATACCAAGATTGTGTCTGTCTTGACCTTAAAAGAGGTTGTGAAGATGCCTCCGAGTTGGTTTCAGAAATTATTTCTTAGTTTTTCATAGTGGAACCTATATGTATAGACTATCGTAATCTAGAATGTTCTCGTAAAGCAATTGACGTAACAAGCCATTCTAGTCATTCAGTGCTTCACCACATCGTCGCTGCGCCTGCAAATTTCATACTTACGTCACACCTCGGACACTCCATACAACGCTCGCAAAATAATTGCCTATTACTACTACATAATCAAAGAACGTATGCACACTGTGCACGTGCAAATGTGTGCGTAAACTATAATAGGGTTGTTGTCGTAGCGTAAAAAATGGCGCGGAAAGTGCAACGGTTTACGTCGCGAAAACCGAATGAGTTCTTACGATTGCGAGCGCCCTTGCTCAAGCAAGAGTCGGCGACGACTACCTCGAAGTGCGTGCGGGGAAGGGAGTGTCCCTTCTGTACGTAGTACTATTATGTATTGTGCTTTTTATTATTTTTTGTACATTGGGCTTTACTATCCGTTTCATTATCAAAGTTTAATTTTTTTTTTGTAATATTCGAACTAGAAAAAAGTTGGAACTAATTTCATAACCTTTTGATCGCCACGGTCGGGTACAGCCGACAAAATGAAAACATGTCCAACACGCCACCGTCGGCTACAGCCGACAATATAACGTCATTTTTTAAAACTGTTTAACTGCTGTTTAAGAAACTAGTGTCAAATAAAAAAATAAAATTTTGTAGGCTTTTGTCCCTTGACGTGGGATGCGTTTACGCTCTGGCGTTCAAAAGGTTAAGAAAAAGTAAGTGTGACCACAGATAATGACACTGCCATAACCACAATTTTATTTTCCTAGGACCACCTCTGGCAGAGGACGCTGTCAATGGGTCACAGAACAGACCTGAGCCCCGCGGACGTTGATATGGTGAACCTGTTGTACAACCGGCAGTGTCAGCTGCGGGCCATGGACGGAAAATAAATAATAAAGAAAAAATACTAAATAATGATAAAAAAATAAATACTAAATAATGTGTCAGCTTGCTTGTTTTACTGTTCTTTAGGGCTCCCCTCCTAGAGATGGCTCCAGCCATCTATACATCTTCTATTTTACTTATACAAATACAGTAGAATCCTAATTATCCGGATATCTGCGGACTCATTGTCTACGGCTTTAATTACCGTATTTTTATCCGTGTATTTTTGTCCTACTACAAGCTGATGCCAGCGGCTTCGCCCGCGTGGATGTCAAAAACAACAAATTATATAATAAAACCTTCGAGAACCAATCGATCCATTGGTGGAAACAGCATGAAAATCGGTGCAGCAGTAGTTTTTTAATTTATCGCGAAGAGACAGACAGACAGACGCGGCGGAGGACTTTGTTTTATAACCATGTTCTGATTTTCTAAATGACGTATTTTGTGAAACACTATCTATAACAAAAAGTTATTAATATTGTCTGATTTTACTTTGAAACGATTATCCGATTTCCCCTGATTTGAATTGATCCGGATAACCGGTATTTTACTGTTAAAATTGAAGTGTCTGTTTCATCATCTGACTATTTAGCCTTTTCCCAACTATGCTGGGGTCGGCTCCCAGTCTAACCTGTCTGTTTATTCCAGCTAATCTCCGAAACGGCTGAACCGATTTTGACAGGTTTTTTTGGCGGATAAAATATACAGTGGAACATAGACCTCTCCTTTTTTTTAGTCAGTTGGTTGTCTAGGAAAAATTCCGAAAGTAAACACCGGAATTTTATTTTACATTTTTATTAGCTCCAGCTAGGTACATAATAATTAGTTTTTATCACATTTTGAAACAGATGTCTTATACAATACATACTTCAGCCTTTTTTTTTTTTATGGTGGGTGGAAAATCATCAAATAACCCCTCCCGCTCTTGGGCAGATTGAAAGGGAGTGTCAGACTTCTACTGACTAAAAACCACCCATGTTCCTTCTTAGCCCTTCATGTCGAGGCCGCGGTATCTCTTGCGAACAACCCGCAGCCCAAAGCCTCAGCCTTTTACAGAGATATACAGAGGAACATTTAGAATAATGCAAGGGATGCAGTAAGTCGTGGGTTCGAACCCAGATAGGTTCATTGCTATGTGTAATTTATTTCATCACCACTGCTCTCAAAAACGGTGAAGGAAAACATCGTGAGGAAACTGGCATGTCCTAGAACGAGAAATTCGAAGACATGTGACATCTACCAACCCGCACTGGGCCCGCGTGGTGGATTATAGCCCATTCTCATAGAGAGGAGGCCTGGAGTCCCAGCAGTGGGAACACCATAGGCTGATTATGCTTAGGGATTTTCAACTCTCAGCGAACAGCTTAGGATTGCAAATCCAATAGCAATTTCTACCGGAAAGTAGAAAAAAGGGATTTTTAGATATTTTTCTTACAAGGCAAGAGTACAGACAACTTTGCTATACGAATATAAACCTTATACTACTGTGGGTACTTATTCATATTCTTGTGAGTGACTTTTAATAAATAAGAATAGTGGTCTATATTCATAGAAGCGAATATGAATAAGAGTTCTAAGGTAATATGAACCTTATTTCAAAATAATATTGAAGTTGATATTCGTATGAACCTTTACTTAGCAAAGTAAAGTCGATGAATATGTAAACATTAAGGAAAAGGATATTAGTAATATATCGCCACCTTAGTTTATTAGCAAGATATCATAAAAAGAAACAAATTGAGATAAGTTTTGTTTTCGGTAAAAAAGGATAGGTTATGGAATACGCAACGTAATAAATAAATAAATTCTATTCTAATATCTCAGTCGGACATTTGTAGTAACTTTTGCCGAACACTAGTTTAATATTCTGACATCTTATGATATACAGGTTGGTGCCGACAATACGACAATAAATGAAACCACTGGTAGCTAGTTCATTGGAACATTTTTAAACTATCAAATTAATCTTAACACCGTCGTGGTGACGACGATACGACAATAACCTACCTAAATGTCTTTGCCAAATTCGTTTGTTACATTTTATTTCCACACGTTAATCGGTGCAAAGTATTCCTAAGGTTATTAAACCAATATTTGTTTGTAAATTGTAATATATTTCGTTTACAGTTTTATGCTACTTAGTTTTATTGTTTTTTTTTCAATTTTTTTATTTTGGTGTTAAGATTTATTTGATAGTTTAATAATGTTCCTATGAACTAGAACTAACAGTGGTTTCATTTATTGTCGTATGGTCGGCACCACCCTGTATAGAGAATCAGGATTTATTCATATTGAAATATAAATAACTCCCAAATGCATTAAACTAAGCTATCATTTTAACGAAATAAACTACATAAGAAACCAACGCATCTCCTACACGTGTATTATGCACACAGCCGTGTGGAACTCTGCCGTCATCTAAGTCCCCTCTCCCACATCTAACCCAGAGCCTTCAAAGCAAGAGTGAACATGTATCTTCAAGGCACGCTCGTTCCACGATAGACCGCATCCCTCGTTCATTTTACAATAAATGACGGAAATTTTAGTATAATTAACTCAAAACAAGATATCTTTCTATTCAACTATGGTAGCGATATGTACATACATAAATGTAAAATTTACCCCATGGGGGTAGGGGGTAGGCAGAAACTACAGAACGCTCTACGCACCAAACAAACTCCTTTTGCCTCGTCCACGTTCATACATCTCGTCATGCACGCACGCTGGTTGCTAATACTACTAAAACTAGTTTTTGTTTTATATATTTTTTAAGTCTGATTTAACACATAATTATGACTCCAAGATATCCTAGCAACATCTTTGCAAGAGGAAACATGCTTTTTATACAACTCTTTTGTATCCGCAAGAAAATTGCACAACCCACACGTCAAATTTGGCGCCATTTCACATTTTTCACAAGAAAAATCCTTCGTTCCATTTTCGGTTTTTTGAACACAGTAATCGCAACTCTTTAGTCGATTTTCTTCGTCGTCTAAATCGATTATACTTTCGCCATTTTCTTTTTCCTTGTCTATGGGTGCTTCTTTGACATCTGTCACAGGCTTTGCAAGAGCTGAGTTTTCCACCTTTTTCAAACGCTTGTTACTTTTACATTGTTTAAAAAAATCATTGAGTTTTCCTCGGACAGCTTCTAATTTAATCATTGTGTTTTCTGCTGGTTCTGAGTCGATATCTTGATTGTTATCGCAGTTTTGCTTTTCTGGTGTTATTTTATACACATTTATGTATTCACTTAGAACCCTTGTTTTTTTAGTAGGAACATCGTTTTTTGTCGCGTCTGTAATTTTTACGTCGGCGTCGTCCACCTTTGAATTGTTCTCTATAGGACTTTTATTTCCCATATCAGAGTTAGAATTATTATCTACTAAATCTATTATAGAACATGAATCCTCATTGTTACCTAAGCTAGAATTTGTAGACCTATCTAAACTGATAATTTCATCCGGTTTATTATCCGATTGAAAATTCATTTCTTCTAAACTAACGTCACTTTTGAAATCCGAGCTCATAAAAACCGAACTTTTTATCGAGAATACTTCTGTAATTACCGGTACACATATAGGTGGAGAATCCCTATCTGCATTATAGTTTTTTGGCGCGACTCTTTCATCTAGTGACTCATCCTCTATAGGAATATCCATATTTTCGAGATTTTTCAGTATTTCTTCTTCATTGAAACTTAAATCTGAAAAATCCTCACATTCCGAAATCTTTCTTATAGTAGCTTTATCAACATTTTTCTTAGGTTGTGTAGCTTTGTTCTTTATAATGCAGAGTATGTTTTCTAATTTTAGTTTTTTCTTGATAAATTTTTCGTCTGATTTCTTAGCTGTTTCTTCTTTTTCTTTAGGTTGTTCAGAGTCGTCAATAAGATTAATGATAAATGGCTTTTTGATCTTTTTAATGTCTGTCTTTCTCTTTTTAGCTTCTTTTGTTATCTTTTTATTAGAAGGCGCTGTCTTTCTTTTTCGTATTTTACCTGGAAATAATAAAAGATGTCAATTATTGTCTGTGATGATAATATAAATCCAAAGATTTATTTTTATTTTCAATTATAACACTACCACCTTATGTTATAAAAAATATCTATTTTATTACCAAACGGTCTAAAGAGTCTTCTGAAAAATGGGCATAATTCCAACATATTTGAAACATAAGGTATAAACGCACTCTTGTTGAAGCAGCAAGTAACTCTACGCAAAAAATATTCCTGGTAAACGACTTATTTTTTGGTGTGAAATCACGGTTAACGGTAGAACTCGATGTAACGCATTAATAACATTAAATATTTCCATTAAATAGTACAGAGTTATGAGGGTATTTAAAGTAAAGTTATATGATTTAAAAGTGGAAATTATCAAAAAAAAAACAATATCACATTTGTAATCTCCAAAGGGCACCTATTTTATAAGACCAATCAGATTTACACCTATCTCAGTTTGTCTCTGCATCACCTAAAGGTTCAATGGAAAACAATGCCTTTTGCGTTAACGGCCTTCAGTCACGGGGACTTTTTGTTACGACATCGCTGTTATCGTGAGTTAGGCGTATAAGCATATTTATACTCCAATAGCATACATATGTGTACATGCAGCAAATTTTAGAAGTGATTTTCACCCATTGTATTGATTAACGTATTACGTTTACACGAATATGGTATATTATAGTAGAAACCGTTTTTTCCCGTCAAAATCGCTTGTGTTTGTGACTGTTGGCGCAGAACTCTATAAATAAAAGAATTAGCGATTTAATAGCCATTTTTTAAATATTTACCTTCACCAATTCCTCCATCGGGTGGATCCTCCCACCACACCGGACTAGGACAGGTCAGGATCTCCATAAAGTCCTCATCGCTAAGACTCCTAGTTTCCTCCATTATCCGAACCATGTCCTGCATGCTCAGTTCTGGACTGCTGCAAGGACTGGTGGAGATTCTGGACCCCTTTGGTGATGGTGGAGAGCTTTTTGAGGATGGTGATTTTATGCCTGTAAAATATGAAAGGGAAAGGAGTAAATGCCACCGTGACGTGTAACAGGGAAGAATGGAAAAAGAAAACGTGTTGCGCCGACCCCAAATATAATGGGATAAGGGCAGGAAGATGATGATGATGAAGGTGGTTTAAGCTGTTAGTGTAATTATTATTGATTTTCTTTGTCTTACCACATGACGACTACAATCCCCGAAGGGTTAGGCAGAGGTGTATCTGATAGTACACCCACATTTCGCGGGTAATGTTTAAGTCCCATGTAATAGGGGACGAGCCTATTGCCATCAACCGGGTAGAAATTCAGACTCCGTGACTGCTACTGAGAAATTTCTGATTGGAAAACATAATAACAATTTGACCGACCCTAGAATCAAACCCAGGACCTCATGCTCAGCAAACGCGCTTGACGCAGACCACTAGTCCAACGACGCTGTGTTACCAGGGTTTTAGTATTACCCATTATTTATTTTGTCATCACGGTGGCCTGACATGTCCGCTTTGTGCTCGTACTTTTTCGGCCAAAGTTGGATATGTTAGCCACGGAGCACACGAAAGAACAGCACAACAAAGCTCTTGACAATTTATAGAAAGTCAGCGAATACAGTCGCTGTGGCCGAAATCGGCTTGATGGCATCATCATTACCTAGTAACCGGTGATATAATTATCACTTGCGTCGGTGAATGAAAAAATGGAAACCAGCATGCCAGAGGGCTTGTTTACGGAGACGCGGGGCGTCGCGCGGCGCGTGCAGAAGGCTCGTCTTGGGCTTTTTTATTCATTTACTGAGAGGCGCGTCCACCGCAACGAACGCTGCATTTTAAACTAACGAGTAAAAAATCGCTTCTCGTAAAATCGATGTTTGAAGTCGTTAACGTTTTCATATATAGCCATGTGCTTGAATTAAAAACGCACGACGCGCCGCGCGACGCCCCGCGTGTCCGTAAATGAGGCCTGAGATATTTGTCGACGGCATATAAAGCCAAGCCAGAAGGCCATGGGCGCCACCCAGCCACCCAGGTAAGGCACTAAGCACAACATAAAAAAAGAAAGAACTGGGTTGTGGAGGTCAGGCAGTTAGTCCATGTAAAATACTGGTATTCAGCTGTAGTCTGTGAGAACATGGGCTAGGTTGGATCAAAATCCTATTTTAAACCTGATTACAGCCTTACGACAGGAATCTAGCCAAGTGTATGTTTCTGCAGAACTGTTCATCTATACTAATATTATAAAGCTGAAGAGTTTGTTTGTTTGTTTGAACGGGGTAAACTCTGGAACTACTGGTTGGAATTGAAAAACTCTTTTAGTGTTGGATAGTCCATTTATCGAGGAAGGCTTTACATCACGCTAAGTACAATAGGAGCGGAGCATAAATGAAAAATGTTGCAAAAACGGGAAAAGGTATTCCTTTTTGAGAGCTTCCGTTGCGTGCGCTGCGAAAACGGTTTAAGTTAGGAAAATATCATGTATGAAAGAATTGTTCCTCTTTAAATGTTCTAAAAAAAAGTCCGCGACAGCATATATATATATCTTTTAAGATTGACTCACTGTAACCATTTTTTACTATTAAAATGTTAGATTAAAAATAATGATATTTTGTGATGCTTATTTAACCCATATGATATTAATCTGATTTAATCTATATCTAAATAAATATGTTTGTTAGCACGGAAATTTAATATAGAATATTTAGGCCCTTTACTCTATACAGTTTAAACAATTATCTTAGAAGATATCGCAATATCAAAATATCCGCGCGACAAAATAATTACGCGCGCGGCAGTCATTCGGTCCGGTGCGGTAGGTAAGTGGGGATTCTGGTCTCCGGGGGCTCCGGAGAAATTCAAATTCAAAATATTTACTGCACCATAATGTTTACAAGTACAATGGATTACTGTATATTTAACAGTAAGAGATACCTATAGTAATTGTCACTTTAATAATAAAATCGAAAAAAATCTAAACTAATAGGTATTATAAAGAGGAAAGGTAAAATTTTTTGTTTGATACGAGTACGATTTAATTCAAGTTAATATGTTGTATAGTCGGTTTATCGAGAAAGGCTAAAAGCTATATTATGTGATGCAGACGAAGTTGCGTGGGTCAGCTAGTTTATTTAATAAATTCATTAAAGTTAAGATTTTCCGTTTACTATCAGTAATCTTGTTTGAAAAAAAAACATTTATTTTGAATATATAACATTAGAGTTGCAAGTAATTTAGATTACAATTACCTTTCTGTGGTGTTGCCATCTTCCTTTTATTCGTAGCTGCTATAACTTTGAAATTGTGTTTAGGTTTCAACATAATTTTCTTGGCACGAAATGCGCGTTTTAATGTATTTGGATAATACTCTATTTGGTCATCGGGTACATTGACAGGCTTAAGTAAAGACACTTGCGACCGTTTTACGGTTTTATTAGGTTTAGTCGATATTGTCTCTGGTTTAGGCGATTTTGTCTCTGGTCTAGGTGATTTTGTGTCTGATCTAGGTGACTTTGTCTCTGATCTAGGAGATTTAGTCTCTGGTCTAGGTGACTTTGTCTCTGGTCCAGTTAATTTGATGTCTGGTTTAATAAGTTCCGGTTTTTCGATTTTCTTATCTTCCTTTTTTCTCAGTTGTCGTTTTTGTTGAGCTGATTTGGTTCGTGTTATTATTGGTTCTGGAGCTTTAGCCCTTGGATTTTTTGATTTTCTCGAGGGTCTCGATGACATTTTTTCCTGAAAATAAAAGATTAAGAATTGTACTTAATTTATCCATAACATACTCTTTGTGACGAGTGGCGTGTATTTTTTATGGGACAAAAAAAATGCAATCTGTGACATTTAAACTCATAATCATCATTCTCTTGCCCATATCCTAATAAATTTGTGGTCGGCGCAGCATGTCTTCTTCTTCCATACTTCTCTATTACTCGTCATCACAACACTCACCTCCTTTCTTATTTCATAACATTATATACGCAGTCCATCCATCGTTTAAAATATTCTTACTAATAAATCAATGGGATTAATTAAATATAATGACCAAAAAAATACTTGTATGATTCTAAGCTCTTATCAAAAATAAATTCTCAACACCAAAAACAACGAAACATGTTAAAAAATAGTAAATTATCATTAAATCTTAGCGACCAAATTCAAGGTGGAAGGGACATTTTTTTTAGGGATACGCTACACTATTCTTAAACCACTGTAACTCCTGAAAGCCAGTATCAACAGTGACGACCACAAGAGCGCCGAGACAATGAAGCTCGACGAGGTCCCAGATAAATTATTTAACTGTCTTGGATCCCGCAACGAAATTAATCGGAAAAGAATAGCGGAGGGGTAGGGAAAACATAATTTCCACTTCCCTCCATATCAGCAGAAGACAGAATAATAAAATGACGCCTGTAAAATTTTGTCCCCGAAAGAAACAACAGTTATTTAAACTATTAATACACATATTCAGCTCCATGGTAAGAAAGGAGAGTGTCTCATGAGATGACGAGAAACAGAGAAGTATAGAAGAGGAAGACATGCTGCGCCGACCCCAAATGAATTGGGATAAGGGCAAAATAATGATGTTTCAGCATTTCAGCTGCATCCAGTTGGACTGGAAGACGACTTGAACATAATTAGTAAACGGCTAAGAAAATGATGATAAATGATGATGAACAAACTATAAGACTGCAATATCTAAAGTCCATTTCACGAAAGAAGTCCCGCAGACGCAGCGCTGTATGTCGCGCGACATAATGTTGTTTCACAACTTTTGGCATCGTAAATAAACCTTATAACGCACTAATCCAATAATAAACTCACAAAATATCTACCACAACAAACGCACCTTGATAACATCGACAAACGACAACATGGCCGATCTGTTAAATTTAGTTCCACAATTGTCCGCGGGACTTCTTTCGTGAAATGGACTTTACACGGTCAAAATGTATGGTACATTACACTATCTACCCTACCTACCTTTCATAGCTAGTATACCATGTTTTATGCAAATAAAATATCTTATCTTATCTGTGAAATGCAAAACTTTTATGAGGGATCTGTGGTAATCTTTCTAGCGTCTTTGCTTTGCACCCTGTATAATAAATAACATAACATCACGCCTATAATCCCCGAAGGGTTAGGCAGAGGTGTACCTAATAGTACCTACCCCACATTTCATCAGTTATGTTTCAAGTCCCATGTAATAGCGGGCGAGCCTATTGCCGTCAACCGAACCCAAATCTAGATTCCATGGCTACTACCGAGAATTCTTGACGGGAAAACCCAATAACACTTTCTTTGCCCGACCCGCGAATCGAACCCGACCCCCCCCCCCCTTCCCGCCGCCGCGGCGCTACGGGTTGTTCGAAAGAGATACCGCGACCTCGACACAAAGGGCTAAGAAGGCACATGAGTGGTTTTTAGTCAGTAGAAGTCTGACACTCCCTCTACCGCTCTACCCAGAGCGGGAGGAACCATTTGATGATTTCCCAACCCCCAAAAAAAAAAACACACGCAAGTTAAGACCATCTAGAATTCTAGAGTAACAAGATACGAAATGTAAATCTATTTAGACATTTATTTCTACTCATTTAACGAAAAAATCAAAACCATACTGTTCGCGTCAAATAACTTTGCCCCTCTGAAGTTAGCCATTTGCAAAGATCGCGCAAGTGCAGTCACGTAGAAAATTATTTGAACAAAATAAATACATATTTTTAAAAGAAAACATAGTTTTTTATTGCCTTAATGCCCGCCCCCATGACAGTTTTGTTCGTAATTTTGAGCCACTCGTAGCCAACTTTAGAGGGGCACAGTTATTTGACGCGAACTGTACCATTGTTCTTATTTTATAGTAGTAACTACTCTACTTAAACCGTCGTACGTCCGCGTGAATGTCTTATGATCCCCCGGGGGCTCACAGTGACTAATTGTAACAAACAGGACCAACTTCATAAGCTTTCAGAGGCACGGAAGAAACTCAGTATGTTATGGGTGGCCTTCACAGGCCAACCTAGGCAACTCGGCTTAACTTTAAGGTTGATACGGAATGTAAGGTCAGCATCAGAAGTAGCTTCACATTTCGAAATTTCAATTATCTGATGTACAGGACTCACTCTATTATTATTAATGTTTCAGAAGATTATTCTTAAAAATATTCCTTACTCTACCGACAATAACTTGTTAGTAACGAGTAATATGTGAACAGTTTTTATTAGAAAACCAGCTTTGAAACTTTGAGTAGTGTTAATCTACTTCTGATGCTGACTGTACTACTGGGGTAGATATTATCCTATACCCTTTTTTTGGAGGGTAGGAAATCATCAAATGACTCCTCCCGCTCTGGGCAGAGTGGTAGGGAGTGTCAGCCTTCAACAGACTAAAAACCAACCAAGTTCCTTCTTAGCCCTTTGTGCCGAGGCCGAGGCCGCGGTATCTCTTTTGAACAACCCGCAGCCCCAACGGGGTTATACTACCTTAAACTCTACTCATGACTTAGACTCAGGTCATGTTCTAAGTCAGAAATTCTTTAAAAGTTCAGTTGTTTATGCTTGAAAAGGTAATACAGAAAAGAGTAGCTTTCATATTATTTTACGAATATTTGTATCCATTATAGCTTTGCTAAATGTGAAAGTGATGTGTGTTCATTTCATGAATGAAATATACATTTGACTAGCTGATGTTCGCGGCTTCGTCAACGTGAATGTCCGTTATCGCGACCACATCCCCCCCTTTCAACCCCTTTTTTTTGTTTTTTTTGGGGGTTGGGAAATCATCAAATAACCCCTCCCGCTCTTGGGCAGAAAGCGAAAGGGTGTGTCAGACTTTTACTGACTAAAAACCACCCATGTTCTTTCTTAGCGAGGCCGCGGTATCTCTTTCGAACAACCCCCAGCCTTTTTTCTCACTAAAATGTAGCCTATGTCCTTTCTCAGGCTCTAGACTATCAGAGTACCTGCAATCGGTTCAGTAGTTTTGGCGTGAAAGCGCGACAGACAAACAGACAGAGTTACTTTCGCATTTATAATATTAGTAAGGATTGTAACGAGTCTTTTAAGCCTGTTACATACTATTGAATTCTTTGCTTTGATTTGTAGGCTCTAATGGTGGTGTTGCCTTATGAAAATTCATTTTTTGGTTGACTTGGATTCGTGAAGTGGTCACACTGAGTTTTATTTTCGATGCTGTCAAATTGACTTTGACATCTCTTGCTTTTCGACCTACAGCCTTGAATCAATGGAGTGATTTTTGAGCGCTCCAATAAAATCTCAAAATATAACTTGAGATGGGCGGCATCTAGTCCCTAATTATGTGGTAGCCGATTGCCCTTGTCATGATCCTAATTGGATAGCCTTTATTTTTTAAGGTAAGCGAATTCTTTGTGATTTCGGTCCGTTCCGCGTTGTCATGGCTATTTTGATAGCAGACGCTAATAGTTTCCGATATTTAATTGTTTCAGGATCTTTTAACTTCATTTTATAATTATTTGCTTGGATTCATTCATCTACTGATGACCACATTTTGATTTTTGGAAGAAACGGTGAGTTTAATTGTTTTGGCTCGTAACCACGACTCCTGCGTCGAATCGCCATTTTTTATCCGCTAACGATTATTCATGTTTGTTTTCAGCCACAAGGCGTTTTTTTCCATATTACTTAAATTTTTGAACGCGGCGTGCGTTCAAAAATTTACGCACGCCCCTACCAAAATCTTGGACCGCCGTTGGCAATCTCGGCGAATATCACCAAGATGCTCTTGGATAATCCATCAGGTTCCTAATTTAGTCGACGGAGTTTGGTATGGTTTATGATACATAACTTCAATTTATTTTAAAAAAGTGCAATAATGACAGGTCTTAGAATAACAGCGATGTCATCTTAATTTTACACATTAGAGCTGTTAGCTTTAGAATTAGAAAGGAATTTTTAAACCAGCAGCCTTCGGGTAATAAAGTCGTTCTTACTTTTCATGATTGATTTTTATTGATGCCTTCCCGCTTGAAGATTAAAAGTCTCAAGCTCCCGCAGGTAAGTCTATCCTTGGCATAGTTTTGTGTGTACTCCAGGCGCCCGAATTTTCACTTTTACTTATTTTTATTTGGAGCACACCACACAGTTTAATTTCATTCATCTCACTCTCATTCTCACACACACTTTTTTTTTTATTATTACAGGATAAATAGCCGAAAAGTTACACAAACATGCAGTTACAACATTATGTAAGCATGGCTAAGTTCCTATCAATGCAATAATAGCTAGTTAAGTAAATATGTAGTTGAAAATGAATAAGTGTACTTATATATTGGTACCCAACTCATTTATTATAAGCCTTTATTTTAAGTTTTGCATACCAGAAGTGGTTAATATGAGAATCCTTGTTATATTATGTAATGTAGCACTCATGTACTATCTATATAACCATATTATGCGAATAAACTATTTGCTTGGATTTGGTTTAATTTATTTGGGTAAAAGAATTTCATCACTTACCAAATCAATCCGATTTCGATATCAAGTATAATTTATCTTATTTCAATAAACATAACACCACCTAATCCCTAATTAAAGGGGTTAGGCAGAGGTGTTACTAATAGTACATTGCACCCACATTTCATCAATTATCTTTTTAAGTCCCAAGTAATAGGACATATTATCATCACAGGTCACAGATAGAAACGGAGTTTCTACCTGTGACCTGTGATCTGTCTGCTACTGAGTAATTCCAGATGTAAAAAAAAAAACATACACAAATGAAGAACCTCCTTTTTAGAAGTCGGTTAAAAAACCCAACAACACTGCCCAACCTGAGAATCGAACCGAAAACCTCATTTTAACTTTGATTCACAAACTTGTCTAGCCAACCATAAGAAAATAAATATTGAAGCAATAAATATGGTTTATTAGTAATTGAGAAATATTATCTATTCAAAAAAACCTAGATAACCAAGCTCTGAATCTTAAAATAGATTAGAAAGAGGTTAGTACTCAGCAGTACCTCTATCTCAGTCTCTCACTCAGTTCATAAAATCAATAGTGTTATTTATAAAACAGAACCTATACATGTTCTACTTACCTATATTTATATACCTGGCCTACAAGGAGATTCCCACAGATATACAGTCCAGATTAAATATAACAATAGATTCAAGACTTTAAACACATAAAAATAGGTAAACACCAGGGTTTTTCCCCAATCCAAGCAATGTATAATGACAAATTGCAACTATACAGCCTTTTTTTCTTAGAACCTTCATGGTTTTAGCCTGCTTTCACATTTTACATGCAGATGGCGACACTTGTCTCTACTAGATCACCTCTCTCTCAGGACTCTCGACCTTATTGTGATTGGTAAACAACAAAACCTAGTCTCTAACTGAATAATAGGAAGTAAGTAACACCTGAGTCGACAGAACAAGACGCACGTGTGTCCGTACCCGTGGGACTGCGAATTATGTTGTTATCTATCCTCCGTCCTTTTCGACAGCCATAAGTTGGATGGAGAGAGCAATACCAGCCAATACGGATGTTAGGATAGACAGAATTACACCTCATGGTACCTAGGTTCATAATAGACCCTAGTTTGACTCATGATCATACACTACTTCTTACAAAAACAACATAAAACCAGACGGAATCTTACGCAAAAATTACGCAAAGGATATCATAAACATTCTTACCTGCAGAATTCGAACCTGTGAAAGCTGTCCTTCAAATCAAATAACCACCTTAATTATTTGTTATTATGACTGATATATCACACAATTATATGAATTTCATTAGTTTATTGATACGTAATTTGCTTTGTATTAATTCATTACTTTCGAGATGAGCTACATTATTAATGTAACACTACAAAATAAAAACGATTGGTCGGGCCTCGGGGATTCAGAGAATAGTGTTGTGCCTCCTAGCGCGTAAAATTATGTAGTAAAAATCGACTAAAATATGTTTGATGTATTACTCAGATACATCGTTTTAGTAAGTTCGTTCAGTAATATTATATTCATTATTGACAACAAATTTCTTAGGTATTTTAAACGGTTGCTTTTTAAAATTATTCAAAATGTCGTATCTATGTTATTCAAGTAAGTAACACTTGAATTATCGGATGAGGGGTTATCATTGCTATGTTTAATTACGTGACCAACCAGTTTAAGTTTTCCAGTATCTGGGACCTTTGCTATAAAATAAAAAGTGGTTGGAACGGGTACAAAACATTATGACAGCAACCTTATAACTAAACCAAGGTTGTCCAACACAGCTTTATGGAGGGCCAAATTTAGTATTGTAAGTTGTAACTGCAGATGGTCAACAAAATGCAAAGTGACCACTAAAAAATTAAACAAAATAAAAACTGAAGGGTGGGAAGGTAAATAAGGACATTTTTTAAACTGAATAAATCGAAAATAATCCTGAGTGGAATACCAACTTGTAAAAGCACTTTTTTGACACTTACTCACTGTGGTTTGTGATTTGATTACTTGTCAGTAAATTAACTAATATACGCAAAAAATAAATGACTAAAATCGACTAAAATCAAACTATTGCACGTGACTATTGGCTAATTAATAAGGTAGAAAAGTACGACTCTATTCCACACTCCATAGCTCTATTTTACGCTTCAATCTACCTCAAATTAGTACATCTTCAAAGTTCAAATAAAATTTTATAGATAGCGACCTATGTAACTATGTACTACTACAACCTTAGAAAATCAGGCAGTTAACGCGTCCTAGTTACACATGAAAGCGGCCAAACACAACTTCTCTCTCTGTTTGACTAATTTCGTTTGAATAAAACTATTTTAGTAGGCATACCTATATTACCTATGCATAAGCAGCAGGGGCGAAGATGTTTGTTTTTATTCCACTTCTGCGGCAAAACCAAAGGGTTAGGTTATCAAGGGTTGTTAACTTGTTACAAAGGGTTTGGTTACTATGGTTAGCAATCTTTATTGTATTGCACGTTTGTTTGTATTTACGTTGAAGTTTGTTCCGCTCTGTAGCGCCTAAACCATTGAGTCGGTTTATTAAATTTTCTGTATTGCTAAACGTTTTTATCTAGGTGAAGAATTTGTTCAAGGTTGTGGTATATCCCTCTATATTGTCGGCTCTTAGACGCGCGTGCCCACTCACTACCGCCGCTCACAGCTGACTGGCTGCTTTACGACCGCACGTGCGCTAGAGATGACATAATGCTTCCTTCTCTTTCACTCACAGACACTACATCCCTTCCTTGTTTTATTAATTTTTAATAAACTATAATTTTATATATTCCTTAATTCTGATTTTTAAAAATTTTGATTATCTTCAATCTCCTCTTCTGATCTTTCTTCTACTACCATTTCTAAATTCTGTCCATTGATTTCTTTGTTCACGGGTTTCCATTCTCCCTCAATTTTTTTTTAAATTCAATATGTTTCGTCTTAACTGCTGTCCTGTTTCGTCGTTCTGTACCTCCACATCTCCCCCGTTTCTTAACTTAACCGTATGCGTGGCTATATCAAAATTAAGATTAAGTTTATTCGTTTTGTTGGCATTCTTTACATACACTTTATCTGTCACTTGTAAGTCAACATCACGTGCTCTTCGTCTTTTATCAGTATACTCTCACCCTTTTTGTTCTTTGTCTTTATCTCTTACATCTATGCCTCTAAAACTTTGTTCTGCAATTTCTATCATTGGAATCTTGTTCCTAAATTTCATTTGAAAGAATAGCTCAGCGGTGTTTTCCCAGTCACACTATGTGGGGTTGGTATTGTACATTGTCAAATATTCCGTCAATGCTTCTTTCCAGCTTTTTCTTTCTACTTGGCATATTTTGAGGCGTTTAGAGACAGCATTGTCTCTATTCTGTCGCTACACCTCTCCATTCTATTGCGGCCAGTAAGGGATTGAATTAAATAATTTGATATAATTTTCATGGCAATATTAAGTTTTGAACTCTGTACTAATGAATTGTTTGCCATTATCAGAAGTTATGGAAGCTGGATGTCCTAAACAGCTAAAAAGCGAATCATTTCCACCTTGAATAGTAATCGATCACAATCAAAAGGTAATCAACCTAGGATTGGATGTGGTGGATTTGGTGCCGATACCAGAGTGTATCCTTTAAAGGACCGTACTAAATTTTCCACGTCCTTACCATAGTTAGGCCACCAAACCTTCGTTATAAGTGTCAACTTTATCAGGAGCATCTAACTAAAACAAGTCGTCGTAATTGTGCCTCTAAGGACCTTCAAGCCTTTCAAATCCGCAGGGCTTGATGGGATATTCCTAGCCCTACTACAATGGCAACTAAAACAGGTAACCAAGAACCTACTACCAATCTACCGGGCCTGCATAGCTTTCAACTACAATATCCCCATACTTTGGACGGAGGCAAAAGTAGTCTTCCTACCTAAACCAGAAAAAGAGGACTACACACACGCCAAATCTTTCAGGCCCATCAGTCTAAAATCTTTTCTTATTAAAACACTGGAAAGACTGGTAGATCGACACCTAAGGGTTGGAGCTCTAAAAAGCAAACCACTGCAGCCCCAACCACACGCATACAGGAAAGGCAGATCAACAGAGTCGGCATTACACAAATGGTAGTGCACAAAATAGAAACGGCTATAAGAAAAACATCCTCAACACTTGCTGCCTTCATAGACATTGAAGGAGCTTTTGATAAAATCATACACAACAGCATTAACCACGCCCTGCAGTAATTTAGTGTATAACCGGTCATACAAACTGACTAGATCACTAAATTGGTTAGCAAAAGAGCGGTACAGATAGTGGGAAATACTACCACAAGAGCCAAGGTAAGAAGATGCCCCCAAGGATGCGTTCTATCTCCACTCCTCTGAACCATAGTAGTAGACAGGCTCATAAAGAAACTGAATAACAGAGAATAGTAGTGCTATTGGTTATGAAGACGACGTTGCTATACTGATAAACGGGAATGCTGAAGATATGCTGTACAATGTGATGCGCTCTGCTCTGTAGATAGTAGAAGTTTGGTGTGAAGAACACGAACTTTCAGTAAATCCCAAGACAACAGAACTTATCCTTTTTACCAACAAAAGGAAACTACCAGAATTACAACTACCACAGCTTTTCAACTCTCCCTGTCAACAGAAGTGAAATATCTGGGCATAATTCTTGATACTCGTAACAAATTGAACTGGGTGAGTCACTTAGAGGCTAAAACAAAGAAGGCCTGTATAGCTTTTAATCAGTGTAGAATACTAGTTAGTAAGAGATAGGGTCTTAACCCAAAGATCATACTCTGGCTATACACGTCAGTCATCAGACCTTCTATTACCTACGGATCAGTTGTACGGTGACCCAGAACTCAGCTGACCACGGTGAAAATGAAACTCCAGAACCTGCAACCTTTAGCTAGTGCAGCAACTACTGGATGCATGAGAACAACTCTATCAGCAGCGTTAGAGTTTCTTTTAAATTTAAGACCGCTGGAACTGGTCATAAAAGAGAAAGAGATAAAAAGCTAAGGTAACCGCCTTAAGACTAAGATCAATCGGACTATGGAAAGTAAATACAGAAACAACCCACTCAAAAGTTTTGCAGGGGTTTCTGATGAAAATACCACTTCATAAAACTTCATGTTACCTTGTTATATGTTCGATAGAAGTTACGACATCCAACTCACTGCGGAAGCGGTAGATAGCTCTGGCATCAATGAAGTTAGGATATAGACGGACGGCTCCAAGACCTCATATCGCATAGGAGCCGGCTTCTTCTCGAATGATCTCAACATCAAATACCCTAGATAAATTAACCAAAATCTTCCAAGCACAATGTATCGGTATCACCAGAGCGGCACAAGCAGTTGCAGCCACAGACGTCAGAGATTTTAAAATAAAGATCATCTCAGACAGTGCATCGGTGCTTCAAGCCCTAAAAACAACACAATTACCTCTGTCTTAATACTGGAATGCCACAATGCACTCCAATCCATTGCAACCATGAATAGTGTAACACTGCAATGGATAAAAGGACATAGCAACTCGCTGGGTAATGACGCAGCAGATGAGCTAGCAAAGAGAGGCTCAAGCGATGCACCTCAGACCCAAATATAAACATGGCTGCGTTCAAGAACTACAGAGAAACACCTCACCGAATGGAGAAACAGTAAAGGATACTAGGCAAAAGATGCAGTTCCGGCAGCATCAATGAAGTTTACTCGCAATCTGATCAAACTTAAAAGTGACAAAATCCGTAAAATCATAGGAATTTTAACGGGTCACTGTTCCTTAAACAAACATCTACATAACATAGGTGTAACAGATAGCCCACTGTGCAGAGGATGCACGGAGGTTCAAGAAACGCCACGGCACGTACTCCTAGAGTGCAGGAGCGTGGCAGATCACTGGGCACAAACTCTACGATCCCCATTAACTCTCCCGGAAGCCTGCAGCAGTCTGGGAAGGCTGCTACAATTCTGGGACGACATAATTATTTTGGTTGGAGTAGTAGTAGTTGCCCAATCAAGAGGCTAAGTGCGGATAAAAGCCCAGTTAAACTAAACTAAACAAAGCTTCCAGGTAAATATATAAACTCCTTTTCCAACGTTCCCATCTAGCTCCCACAGATCCTGCTTCAGCATACCTACAACTTGACATCATATTTTAAACGGTGGACAATGAAACAAATAACGAATAGCTATTTTAGGCAATTTTAGGTTATCAAATAGGCATCATCCTTTTAACAACCTAACACATAAATTATTTATTTCATACAGCATTCATATAGACCATAGTCTAAATTAAACTAACAATGTTGTTTGAATTGTCTTCAAACTTCTGTAAACGGGAGTTATCCGTACAAAAACTTCATATTACGGGCATCACCCATATAAAATTTCCATGGGACACATTACACTCTGACATACCTACGTCGCATCATGTATTTTACAGGCATCACCTGTACTTAATTACATTACGAAGTCCATACAGGCATCACCTGTTTCCGGACTAACAGGCAACATCTGGTAACATTTTACATTATGAAGTCCTTACAGGCATCACCTGTTTCCGGACTACCAGGCATCATCTGGTAACATTTTACATTATGAAGTCCTTACAGGCATCACCTGTTTCCGGACTACCAGGCATCATCTGGTAACATTTTTCATTACGAAGTCCTTACAGGCGTCACCTGTTCTCGGACTACCAGGCATCATCTGGTAACATTTTTCATTGCGAAGTCCTTACAGGCGTCACCTGTTCTCGGACTACCAGACATCATCTGGTAACATTTTTCATTACGAAGTCCTTACAGGCATCACCTGTTTCCGGACTACCAGGCATCATCTGGTAACATTTTTCATTAAGAAGTCCTTACAGGCATCACCTGTTTCCGGACTACCAGACATCATCTGGTAACATTTTTCATTACGAAGTCCTTACAGGCATCACCTGTTCTCGGACTACCAGGCATCATCTGGTAACATTGTGATGTTTACGCTTAACACAGACGTCACTCGGATCGTTCGTGTTCAACTCATCACGCATATAAATTGTACATTATTACACTAAAACTTATGTGACAGACGTCACCTGTGATTTAGTCCATACAGGAGGAGGCTCATGTTCTCTCTTCTACGAGCATCATTATTTGATACAATAATCTAATACTGGTCTAGTCTAGTACTAGATAACGAAGTCAATCATACAACTCAACAGTATGTAGGTACGTATTTTGTATATACCTACTTACTACTTATAATCTGAAAAATATGTTTATTCTGAGCCGACCGGTAAGGGAATCGAACCCCGTAGTTCACAGCCAGGAATTGTAAACATGACTTTTAAATGTATTCGTTAATGGTATGACATATTCCTTTTATAAATAAATCATACATAAGCGGACACCATAAGTGGGTTTATATTTTAGTTAGCAATGAGAGATGTAAACAACCGTCCCGCTTGATAATAATAACCTACAGCACCAGCAAAACAACGCTGTCGTTTCGCCTCATAGGTAACTAGATAAATATGATACCTACACGAATAGAATGTTTACTTCATGGGGCCTCACCGTAATTTGTACTGTGAATTTAATTAGATTGAGCAATCTTAGTCACAAGTCTCAAAACACCGCACATTTTTTTTTTTTCTTTTTCGGATGTAATTTCATAATAATAAGTTAACTCACAGTAGTCCTGTTAATCCTCGTCGCCAAAATGTGGTATATCCCTCTATATTGTCGGCTCTTAGACGCGCGTGCCCACTCACTACCGCCGCTCACAGCTGACTGGCTGCTTTACGACCGCACGTGCGCTAGAGATGACATAATGCTTCCTTCTCTTTCACTCACAGACACTACAAAGGTTGCAATAATTTTATTGATTATTTACAGTTGCGCTTTCATTGAACATTTAGTTCTTGGGAGGAATGGATGTTGGCGTGTTTTCAGCGCATTGCTCGTGTGCTCATGACCAAAGAGTATGTAATTTTACTCAAATACTCATGACTGTCTTCCGACTTCTTGTCGCTGCACTAGGGAGTTACTCAATATATAAGTCAATGGAGTTACTATAACTTAAGTAGGTGTAATAATTGACATAGACCACTTATATTTTTTATTAACCTGTCTTTCGGCAATATTAATAGTAGTAGGTACCTACCTATGTACACACGGCTACAGATCAAGCTATACATTTCCAGTTTACGCTGATCTCGCACTGTACGGAAATCCTATACAATGCGAGACCAGCTTATACTGCAAATGTATAGCTTGATGTGTAGCCGTGTGTATAATGTAGGTACCTACTCTGTGAACCTAGTCAATGCTATTGAGGTTTAATTTTTTTTGCATAAAAACAAGTTTGTTTATAATTTCATGAATTTCCAAAGAGATTTAAGATAGGTAATGTTTGAATGTCTTTGTTAATTTCTAACTACGGAAATGTATTTTGTGGTCAGAGCTTTTAAGGATTTGGTTTTGCATAGCCATTCTTCCTTCGTCTAGCCTTAGAGGTAGTTGCGGACAGAGCCGGATTAATCCTGTAATAATCATTGATATAAAAACTAAAGATACGGTCGTCCGAACATTTGCTCGACGCGTTCGCCATACAGAGAAACACTAACGCCATATATTAGAACTGCTAGCTGCTCGTAAACGTAACCTTGTATGATCGGCATGGTATTTTCGAGGTAAGAAGATTCAAGGTGGTACGAAATCGTAGAACTAGTGGGAACAAAAATTCCCACTAGTTCTACTGGTCCTATTAAACAATAATTTGTAGCAGAACTAATGGGACTTTTCGTTCCCACTAGTTCTACGATTTATGGACGTTTCAAAATCGTAAAACCAGCGAGACTCAAGTTTTTCATTCGGTATATCACACAGTTTAGGGTACAACTACGGCACAAACTACCAGGAGAATAGAAGTAGGCAGAAGGTATTGAAAACATTTTTTTTTGAGATGAAAAATAAAGGATAGGTAGAAAGTCCCACAAACTACCAGGAGAACAGAAGTAGGAAGGAGGTATTGGAATCTTTAAATCAAAACTAAATTTATTATTCCTAATTAATTTAATATTATTTGCTTTTATATTTTTTTTAAATAAATAATTTAACTCTTGCGCCATCACATCTTCCAAGTTCATCGTGCTGCGCAAATGGTGCCGCTGCGGCTGCAGAGAACCTCAAGCGGCGTAAATATATTTAATAAACTATATTTTCGAGCCGGTTGGGGTTGAAACTCTAGGGCCGTGGGGTCCGAGTGCTCATAGCCCGTTTAAACAAATTTCTAAACGCTTAGTTGACGCTTCTCGTGACCCAAAGGCTGGCTTTTATCTTGGCCAGAGGCTAAGTGTTGCCATACAACGTGGGAATGCCGCCAGTCTTTTGGGCACATTACCGGCTGACAGCGTTGAGGAGCAGTTTTTTGATGCCCTTTTATAGTTTATTTTAGTTTTTAATTAATTTACATAGTTAGTTAACTCGACATTTAATTTCTCAAGAACCTTATTTTTAAATAATTTGTATTTATGCCCGTTTCTACGTCATTGTGACCGTCACCCATGACAATATAAGTATTTGTCATTTCAGACGGTATCCTACGATATTTTTGGATTTGTTCATATCTCAGGTTTATCTATCTATCTATCTATCTATCTATCTATCTATCTATATCTATCTATATCTATCTATCTATATCTATATATATATATAAAAATGAAACCCGTTTTCCGTTGTCACGACTTGGCATGAAAACGGCTTGACCGATTTGGCTGATTTTTTTTTTTAAATGTTCGTTGAAGTTCAAGGATGGTTTTTACGGCGAGAAAAATTCGAATAATGGCCGAAAAAGCCCTAAAAACAGCCCTTTTCTTTTTCCCATACAAACGTTTTCTAACTAAAACGTAAAATCAATTTGAGCTTTAATACCGTACCTATAAAGTTCAAGTGTTAGTGGAGAGGTTCCGGGAAGGCAAAACAATTGAGTGACGTTCAGTTGTTCAGTCAACGAATGACAACTTCAAACAGACCATACGACATTATCACAATAATCACAAATAATTACTGTTTCTTTCCCAATAGAAAAACGATTTTTCAAATGGTGTTTGCGTATAATATAAAAATTAATTGCTGTTAGTTAGTCGCGCTAAAACTAGAGAACGGCTAGACCGATTTGTCTAATTATAGTGTTGAATTATTCGTGGAAGTCCAGGGAAGGTTTAAAAGGTGAGAAAGTGGTAGGTAGAGTAGTAGGTAGAGTAGTAGGTAGGGTAGTAAGTAGGATAGTATAGTAGGTAGGGTAGTCGGTAGAGTAGTAGGTAGGGTAGTAAGTAGGTAGGGTAGTAGGTAGGTCGGGTAGTAGGTAGGTCGGGTAGTAGGTAGGTAGGGTAGTAGGTAGGTAGGGTAGTAGGTAGGTAGGGTAGTAGGTAGGTAGGGTAGTAGGTAGGTAGGGTAGTAGGTAGGTAGGTAGGGTAGTAGGTAGGTAGGGTAGGAGGTAGTAGGTAGGTAGGTAGTTGGTACACAGGCAGGTAGTAGGTAGGAAAAAGGGCATTGCAACGCATGCCGGGAACAGCTAGTCTATATATATAAAAATGAAACCCGTTTTCCGTTGTCACGACTTGGCATGAAAACGGCTTGACCGATTTGGCTGATTTTTTTTTTTAAATGTTCGTTGAAGTTCAAGGATGGTTTTTACGGCGAGAAAAATTCGAATAATGGCCGAAAAAGCCCTAAAAACAGCCCTTTTCTTTTTCCCATACAAACGTTTTCTAACTAAAACGTAAAATCAATTTGAGCTTTAATACCGTACCCATAAAGTTCAAGTGTTAGTGGAGAGGTTCCGGGAAGGCAAAACAATTGAGTGACGTTCAGTTGTTCAGTCAACGAATGACAACTTCAAACAGACCATACGACATTTTCACAATAATCACAAATAATTACCGTTTCTTTCCCAATAGAAAAACGATTTTTCAAATGGTGTTTGCGTATAATATAAAAATTAATTGCTGTTAGTTAGTCGCGCTAAAACTAGAGAACGGCTAGACCGATTTGTCTAATTTTGGTTTTGAAACATTTGTGGCAGTCCAGAGAAGGTGAGAAATTAGTAGTATGTAGGTAGGTAGGTAATAGGTAGGTGGTAGGTAGTTCTCACAACGCATGCGGGGTACAGCTATATTATATAAAAATGAATAGCTGTTCGTTAGTCTCGCTAAAACTCGAGAACGGCTGGACCGATTTGGCTAATTATAGTGTTGAATTATTCGTGGAAGTCCAGGGAAGGTTTAAAAGGTGAAAAAGTGGTAGGTAAGTAGGCAGGGTAGTAGGTAGAGTAGTAGGTAGGGTAGTAAGTAGGATAGTAGAGTAGGTAGGGTAGTCAGTAGAGTAGTAGGTAGGGTAGAAAGTAGGTAGGGTAGTAGGTAGGTCGGGTAGTAGGTAGGTAGGGTAGTAGGTAGGTAGGGTAGTAGGTAGGTAGGGTAGTAGGTAGGTAGGGTAGTAGGTAGGTAGGTAGGGTAGTAGGTAGGTAGGGTAGTAGGTAGGTAGGGTTGTAGGTAGGTAGGGTAGTAGGTAGGTGGGGTAGTAGGTAGGTAGGGTAGTAGATAGGTAGGGTAGGAGGTAGTAGGTAGGTAGGTAGTTGGTACACAGGCAGGTAGTAGGTAGGAAAAAGGGCATTGCAACGCATGCCGGGAACAGCTAGTATAATATAAAAATGAAACCCGTTTTCCGTTGTCACGACTTGGCATGAAAACGGCTTGACCGATTTGGCTGATTTTTTTTTTTAAATGTTCGTTGAAGTTCAAGGATGGTTTTTACGGCGAGAAAAATTCGAATAATGGCCGGAAAAGCCCTAAAAACAGCCCTTTTCTTTTTCAAATTTAAAATCAATTTGAGCTTTAATACCGTACCCATAAAGTTCAAGTGTTAGTGGAGAGGTTCCGGGAAGGCAAAACAATTGAGTGACGTTCAGTTGTTTAGTCAACGAATGACGACTTCAAACAGACCATACGACATTATCACAATAATTACTGTTTCTTTCCCAATAGAAAAACGATTTTTCAAATGGTGTTTGCGTATAATATAAAAATTAATTGCTGTTAGTTAGTCGCGCTAAAACTAGAGAACGGCTAGACCGATTTGTCTAATTTTGGTTTTGAAACATTTGTGGCAGTCCAGAGAAGGTGAGAAATTAGTAGTATGTAGGTAGGTAGGTAATAGGTAGGTGGTAGGTAGTTGGTACGTAGGCAGGTAAAAGGGCATTGCAACGCACGCGGGTTACAGCTATATTATGTAAAAATGAATAGCTGTTCGTTAGTCTCGCTAAAACTCGAGAACGGCTGGACCGATTTGGCTAATTTATAGTGTTGAATTATTCGTGGAAGTCCAGGGAAGGTTTAGAAGGTGAGAAAGTGGCAGGGTAGTAGGTAGAGTAGTAGGTAGAGTAGTAGGTAGGGTAGTAAGTAGGATAGTAGAGTAGGTAGGGTAGTCGGTAGAGTAGTAGGTAGGGTAGTAAGTAGGTAGGGTAGCAAGTAGGTAGGGTAGTAGGTAGGTCGGGTAGTAGGTAGGTAGGGTAGTAAGTAGGATAGTAGAGTAGGTAGGGTAGTCGGTAGAGTAGTAGGTAGGGTAGTAAGTAGGTAGGGTAGTAAGTAGGTAGGGTAGTAGGTAGGTCGGGTAGTAGGTAGGTAGGGTAGTAGGTAGGTAGGTAGGGTAGTAGGTAGGAAGGGTAGTAGGTAGGTAGGGTAGTAGGTAGGTAGGGTAGTAGGTAGGTAGGGTAGTAGGTAGGTAGGGTAGTAGGTAGGTAGGGTAGTAGGGAGGTAGGGTAGGAGGTAGTAGGTAGGTAGGTAGTTGGTACACAGGCAGGTAGTAGGTAGGAAAAGGGCATTGCAACGCATGCCGGGAACAGCTAGTACAATATAAACATGACTGACTTTAAAATAATTCCAAGGGGCCGAGGGCAGGTTTTATTGTTATCGGGGTATCAGTTTTACCTACAACGAAATTATATAAGTGGCACATCCATAATATGGAGGGTGCAAATATTACAAAGCAAAAAAATGTGGTAAATCAGTAAATTAAATAAATTCCAATACCTCCTGCCTACTTCTATTCTCCTGGAAGTTTGTGCCGTAGTTGTACTCTAAACTGTGTGATAGAACGAATGAGAAACTTGAGTCCCGCTGGTTTTACGATTTTGTAACACCCTTATCGTAGAACTAGTGGGAAAAAAATTCCCACTAGTTCTATCGTAGGACTGTGCAGTAGAACTAGTGGGAATGATCCCCTTTTATCGCCATACGCTACTTCGACTGAACGATTCATGGAATTTTTGCAAAAAATTATTGCCGGGAAACGGGAAACGACATTTTTTTTGGGTGAAAAATCACATTTCACGCTTAAACCCAATGTAGCATTTTTATAACATTGTGCCAGCTTTGAATAGTACCTAAACGGGTCATGGAGGTAATTAAAGTAAATTACCTGAGAAACGAGTACAGGCTATTAAAAAAAACAGCTGTGAAAAACTTTGACCCCCAATATCTCCGTAAATTTGGGGTTCTAGAGTTGGTCACTTTAGAACAAAACAATGATCGCAGTGACGGGGAGAACAAGTGCCTTTCGACTTCGTTAAGGATAATTTTACACCATTTTTTTGAGGTTGGGAAATCATTAAATTACTCCTCCCGCTCTGATCTCTTGAGTGACTATTTGATGAAAACGGCATTCTTGAGACCTTTAGGAACTGAGACGGTCGTATTGGTGATTTCAATCATTATTACTCAGTAAATAGACATTTGTTACTGCCGCAAATCCTATTTTATTTAACATGCGACTTGACACTGACCTGAATTGCAAAAAACGTAAGAAAATTCGAATTTCGCGGGCGAATATCTCTGAATACCGCAGTTAGAGTGAGGAAATACGGTGCGGTGCGGTGCGCGCCGCAACGCATCGTGTGACATGGCATAGATATTTGTATAATATAGGATGACGTTGTGAAACCGCTCCGGCGCCGCACTGCACCGTACCGTTAACGCATCGTGTGGCCTCACTGTCCTACACGTCATTAATTTTTACAAGAAATGGTTTATACAGTATCTTAGTTTAAACAAGGAAAAAATTGAAACACGCAATCATGCTTACATGATACTTATAAAAATACTAGCTGACCCACGCAACTTCGTCTGCATCAAATAATATAGCTTTTAGCCTTTCTCGATAAACCGACTATTCAACATATTAACTTAAGTTAAATCGTACTCGTATCAAACAAAAAATTTTACCTTTCATCTTTATAATACCTACTAGCTGATGCCCGCGGCTCCACCCGCGTGGATGTCGGTTCAATTATATACTAAAACCTTCCTCTTGAATCACTCTATCTATTAAAAAAACTGCTTCAAAATCCGTTGCGCAGTTTTAAAGATTTAAGCATACATAGGGATATAGGGACAGAGAAAGCGACTTTGTTTTTACATTTGTAGTGATAGTGATAATGAGGGTTTTTTTTTTAATCAAAACCTTCAAAACTCGTTATCCCATTCTACAAACCCGTCACATGCATCATACAGATCACAATTTGTAAACCGGAGCCCAATAGCAAAAAAAAGTGAAAAAAAACCCGAAAGAATAATAAAATTTATCAGTAACGCAACCGTTAATCAAAGGAAAATTATCTTTTTCATACGTGCCGCTCTGGAAGTACTGAAATGTAATTAATGCTTATTGGAGTCACGTACTGGACTGCGTTCGATTAAATTTCAACCCAAGTTACTTGCTGTGTCACCAGTAGATAATACAAAAGTATTATCTACTGGTGACACAGCAAGTACGAACCCGTAGCCATATTACACTTTATTAATTACTAGCTGACCCATGCAACTTCGTCTGCGTCACATAATAAAGCTTATAACAAATCATGTCAACATAAACTGAGTTAAATCGTAACAAACCAAAAATGTTATCTGTACTCTTTATAATATTAGTTTAGATTATATTAAAGTGAATGACTATAGGTAATAACTACTAATTACTATAGGTATCTCTTACTGTTAACCATACAGTAACACCTTGTACCTAGTAAACATTATGATGCAGTAAATATTTTGAATTTGAATTTCTCCGGAGCCCCCGCAGGCCAGAATCCCCACTAACCTACCGCACCGGACCAAATGACTGCCGCGCGTGTAATTATTTTGTCGCGCGGATATTTTTACATTGCGATATCTTCTAAGATATTTGTTTAAACTTTATAGAGTGAAGAGCACAAATATTCTATATTAAATTTCTGTGCTAACTAACACATTTATTTAGATATAGATTAATACCATATGGGTTAAATAAGCTTCGCAAAATATCATTCTTTTTAACCTAACATTTTAATAGTAAAAAATGGTTACAGTGAGTCAATCTTAAAAGATAGACATATGCTGTCGCGGACTTTTTTTTAGAACATTTAAAGAGGAACAATTCCTTAATACATGATATTTGCGTAACTTAAACCGTTTTCGCAGCGCACGCAACGGAAGCTCTCAAAAAGGAATATCTTTTCCCGTTTTTGCAACATTTTTCATTTATGCTCCGCTCCTATTGGTCGTAGCGTGATGTTATATACCCTAAAGCCTTCCTCGATAAACGGACTATCCAACACAAAAAGAGTTTTTCTATTCCAACCAGTAGTCCCTGAGTTTATCGCGTTCAAACAAACAAACAAACAAACAAACAAACTCTTCAGCTTTATAATATTAGTATAGATTAGTTTAGATTGGCTTCGATTATATTATTAAAGTGACAATTACTATAGGTATCTCTTACTGTTAATTAGACAGTAATCCATTGTACTTGTAAACATTATGGTGCAGTAAATATTTTGAATTTGAATTTCTCCGGAGCCCCCGGAGGCCAGAATCCCCATTTACCTACCGCACCGGACCGAATGCCTGCCGCGCGCGTAATTATTTTGTCGCGCGGATATTTTGATATTGCTATATCTTCTAAGATAATTGTTTAAACTGTATAGAGTAAAGGGCACAAATATGCTATATTAAATTTCCGTGCTAACAAACATATTTATTTAGATATAGATTAATATCATATGGGTTAATTAATAAGCATCGCAAAATATCATTCTTTTTAATTTAACATTTTAATAGTAAAAAATGGTTACAGTGAGTCAATCTTAAAAGATATATATATGCTGTCGCGGACTTTTTTTTAGAACATTTAAAGAGAAACAATTCTTTCATACATGATATTTGCGTAACTTAAACCGTTTTCGCAGCGCACGCAACGGAAGCTCTCAAAAAGGAATACCTTTTCCCGTTTTTGCAACATTTTTCATTTATGCTCCGCTCCTATTGGACTTAGCGTGATGTTATATAGCCTAAAGCCTTCCTCGATAAATGGACTATCCAACACTAAAAGAGTTTTTCAATTCCAACCAGTAGTTTCAGAGTTTACCCCGTTCAAACAAACAAACAAACAAACAAACAAACAAACAAACAAACTCTTCAGCTTTATAATATTAGTATAGATGAACAAAAATAAACACTAATAAATAACAGACAGAACCATACCAAATATTTTAGAAAAGTCTCGTAACTCTTGCGTTTATCACAGAAAATGTGCACGGGTCTTTGACTTTTAGGTATAATCAATTTTCCCTTCATATTTAAAACTGGCGTAGGAGTATGGCATAAAAACATCCATTAAACTGAAATCTGGAGAGCGTGCGGGGCATAGACATATATTTAAGTGGACTAGAAATACCTACAAAAAAAAACCGGCCAAGTGCGAGTCAGACTCGCGCACCGAGGGTTCCGTACAAACCTGTAGGTATATAAGTAAAAGTTTAAAATTATTAAAAATATTTTTATTATATGATATAACTAAAAATGTATACTTTTCGCAATTTTTCCTATATCTCTGCTATAAGACGTTGCTTCATACCAAATTTCAAGATTCTGAGTTCACGGGAAGTACCCTGTAGGTTTTGATTCCCTTGCGAGTGTCGAAAATTTGCGGCATAAACGGGAGTATCTTTTGATCGCGTTGACTTAGAAGTTTGATTTTTTCACAGCTCCAAGAGACCATAGACTTGAGTATTTGATATGAATTTCAGCTTGATACCTCCACGCGTTCCTGAGAAAAAAGGTCTTGACAGACAGACAGACAGACAGACAGACGGACAACAAAGTGATCCCATAAGGGTTCCGTTTTTACCTTTTGAGGTACGGAACCCTAAAAAGGTGCATACCTACAACCTTGAACGGTACTCAAAATGGCTGCCAATGCTAGGGTTGTGCCAATCATGGAGCATAGTATTACTGTAACGAGTATCGAAACTGGTACTACATAATAGTATTACGAGTATTAGTAGATATCACGGTTGAATTATAATTAACAGTTCGTTGTAACAGAAAACCATGAGTAAATTTACTTTACTTCTGATACCTGAGAATAAAATTAATTTAAAGTGGTTTTCTGAACAAAATTAAAGAATGCAACGTTTGCGCTTTCGGTTATACCTGCAGGGCTATTGCGTATCTTTTTAAATGTTAGTAGCTATCATTGTGTCCATCGATTAACTGTCAAATGGTTTGTTTAGTATACCAAACCATAACCATTCGACAGCTAATCGATGGACTGTAGGTCTGTAGATTCTGGTAGGTATGCAGATCTTAGTGAAAAACAAATTCTTCTAATAGGAAGACGATTATGTTTCTATTATGATTAACATACTGACTGGTGGAGTAAAATAAAATAAGAATGATTTTTGTTAAATTTGTTTATTGGTGTGATAATTATGATAAATGATGTTTATTTTGCAAGAGGAGCTCGTGGCTTACCAAGAACTGCCACTCGGATCGATCTTTAGGTTAAGCTGCGCTTGCCTAGGTTGGTCTGTGGATGGGTGACCGCCCAGTATATGCCGAGTTTCCTCCGTGCCTCGGAAAGCACGTTAAGCTGTTGATCCCGGCTGTCATATAAAGATCTTTGACAGTCGTTACAGGTAGTCAGTAACCTGAAAGTCCTGACATCCAGTCTCACCAAAGGGTATCGTATTACCTAGTGTTAACTGGGTTGTGGAGTTTAGATAGGCATTCGCTCCATGTAAAATACTGGTATTCAGCTGAATCCGGATAGACTGGAAGCCGACCCCAACATAGTTGTGAAAAGGCTAGGCAGATGATGATGATGTTTATTTTGCAAATATGTAGGTTTTTACATACACTTTTACAAGTCACTTTTTATTAAAACTAGATGGGGTCGGTGTTTCGTTTCTGACTACTTTGAGAAGAAACTTCCGAAACAAACTCAGAGGTCATGGTCTCTTTTAAAGTCCAGACATAATCTTGGTATACACACATGAAAACTATGCAGATTAGTGTCTGAGATGGTCATTTGAAGAAAGCACCACACAGATTTTAGTGGACCCGTCCAGTCGGTGCAAGCATGCTGATGTCTTATTGTCAGATCACGTATAACAATCATATAAGTCTGTGGGACGGTATCTCGGTTTAGTGTTGTGCAAAGTTGCTTTATGGCAATCACATGCTTAATGATTTATGCTTAATATTTTAAGCATGCTATTTTATATGCTTTATTATAAAATGCTTTTTTTTAACCTAGGTACTTATTTATTATTGTTATAAAGCAAGAGCGGTGACTGATAGCATGCTTTTAGGAATATTATATCGCGTTTATGAATTTATTACGATAAAACGGAACTGAAAAAAAAGCAATGAACTTTCCTTCAATCTCACTCAATCAATCGTCCACTAATGAATATTACGTGTCCTATCACTAAATATTTACACTCTAATAACTAATTCACTATTTATTTACACTAAAAAACACGAAACAAAATAGCATTCATGTTGGTATAATAAATAAGTGAGCCGCCCGAGATTGCGGAATCGCATGCGATGCGAACGATTAAGCACGCAACCGAAAGAAATGAATAGCATGCGACGTTATTTGCTAGTTTGCTAATTGCGATGCGCGACGGGCATGAACGGAGATTGCGATGTAAAGCAAAATAAGCAATTAAGCATATAGCAATAAGTAAGAGCCACGATAGCATTTGCTATATGATATGTATAAAAAGCACGGTGCTTTATTATGCTATATGCTTTATTAACCACCACTATCTCGGTTCTGTGAACCACGGGCCAGAGCACGGTCACTCGAACAGATATCGTTCCAGCGCAGCGAAGGAACTAGTATCGGAAACTATTACGCATCGGTACAACACTATTCATGTTTGTAAACAAACGAATAAAATTAAGAAATAACAAAAAGGTCTCTGGGACGGAAATAAACCCAAACATTAACACTATATCAATAAATTAATGATCGCTTAGCATTTTTTTCATCGAAAGTGTATTACTCCTAGATACTATTGCATGAAAACCGGCTTCTAACCTATGCACCGACAATTGAGGTTGATTTTTCTGGTTTCTTGCACCACACTTCACAATACAGCACGCAGGCATATTGAATTGCTGTTTTTTTAATAAGTATATGCAGTTTTATATGTAAACTCTTCGTAATTTTGTCACAAATCTCAATTTATCAAAAAGTAAACAACTATTTGACAGCAGAACTACCACGAAACTCGCCGCATAACATGGCGGAAACGGCACCTACCTACTATTGTGTGTGTGACTCGTAACACCAAATGTTGCCATTAGGAGCAACAACTGAAATATTGTTGTCTCTTTCATCAAATATGATTACTGTATTAGAAAAAACGAAACAAAACGATATTTCACATTCTGTATCCTATTTCACTCATATTTGTATAAGCACATGTGTCTATAGAATATTGCGGCGGCTCCACTATTTTTCCTTACTCATTGGTGCGGGGCCATGGCACAATTACGTCACAAATTAATGTTTGTTACAGTTTTTTTTTTACATAATATATTTAGAACGAGAATCGGATCCTGAATATCCTCCTTCAATATATCCCGCGTTTAAGCCAACACACTGTATATAAAAAATACTAGGTGGTAAAAAAACCATTTCTTTTTTTGAAATTGAAATAGTATTTTAAAAGTTTAACTGTAAAAATAAAGATCGATAGAGTGTAAAAAACTAAACAGAGCTGCATTTTATTACTATGTAATTACGACCTTTCTACCCCGAAGTAGTGTTAGTGATTTAATAAATACAATAGACATACTTTAAAACAAAAAATTATAGAATACGATTTAAAAATGTTTTTCATTGCACTCATTCCAACCTCATACCGAATTTGTGCAATTTCAAATGAAATAACGAATATCGGAATTCCGATATTGAGATATAATATCAGAACTCAGTAGGTATCGGAATTGAAAAACTTTCCGACATTACATGCCCCAATACTACTAAAACTTTGTAAAATTTTGAACAACTAACAAAGTGTGTCTAATTGATTTTGTGACAGAGTCCTGAAAATTGATGCAAAACTGCACATTGTATGTTGATTAAAAATTATAAGTGTCCATTGAGTTTCTTACTCATTCTTCTCCACAGAGATCTTTCTACGCCTTGGCAACGGCAGTACTTTCACAAATTATTATGCCTTTGTTTTTTTTTTGCGGGGTGTGAAATCATCAAATGACTGGGACGAGAGGTTCTCGCTCTCTCACGTTCCGCCACCTCCTTCGCTAGCATCACTGCTTCGCAGAAGGAGGCGACGGCGTCCCATTCCTTCTCGCCCCGGACCATGACTTGCACCAGGCCCGGACGCGAGAGGTCGCCGCCGCCGATCGCCGCTACGAGAAATTATTATTGTGACGTCCTGTAATGGTCTAATTTAAATGAATTCTTTCTAGGCAAGTGTGCTCCACGCTAGGCCGCATCATCGCTTCACATCAGCCAAAGTATTTTAATTATGAGGGAACAAAGAAACGAACATACATACATACAGGTCAAACACATAACCCTCCTTTTGGGATTCGTCGCAGTCAGGTAAAAAAAGGATAGTTCTAAGTTGTATACCACAGAACAGATAAAAGAGACCTCTTTTATCTGTTCTGTGTTGTATACATATATTCTAAATTATTTTATATCTTAATTAATACCTATTTACACAGTCTTTGATTGAAAATAATAATTAATTGATTTCACATTCACACACAATAATATCATGAATTTATGACATAGCAAATATCGTAAGTACCTATCTCAAATGATATTAAAAAGCTGTAAATAAAAAAAAAACTTAATAGACACTGGATTTAAAGTCTTCGACCAGCAGGGCTATTGCGTATCTATTTAAATGTCAGTGGCTATCATAATGTCCATCGATTAACTGTCAAATGGTTATGGTTTTTGTACACAATGGAACAATTTGACAGTTATTCGATGGACACTATGATAGCTACTGACATTTAAAAAGATACGCAATAGCCCTGCAGGGCTTAAAATAACTGTAAAAAATAAGTTTTTAAACTGACGTTAGGACGTCAGTTTAACCCGACCGCTAGTACCCCACAAAGGGTGCCCTTAGCGTGTAATCGCTTAGTTTGAAAGTTTGTTTGCCCAGGCTGGAGGCCTTAAATTCAAGGAACCACAGGAAAGTCCGGTTAAGTAGTCGACAACCTCCTTGGTTAAACTGCGAGATGGGATCCACAAACAAAACACATGCGGGGAGGGCGCGTGGCGTTCCGAACACGGGCCGCGCGAACGGCGCTGCAGACCCTTCTACCACTATGCTTCCAGATGCGGTATACTACGGGCATTTCTTTGTACGGTTTTCATACGTTGCACTTATATATTTTGGTATTACACCTATTTATGTATATACAATCTACTAGTTTCATTATAAAGTCCCAATCGAGCCTTCCCATTGGCCCTTCGAGCCGGATGACGGCCGGTTTGGACCGTTTTATTCTAATACAGCATTAGGGTCAACCATAATACCTAACTCCCTCAAAATCAACGTATCTACAACACTCTCGTCCACTTCTTGCTCCGGATGGTGAATCAAGTGTAACAATATCCGCGGTTTGCTATTTCCCCCCCATTTGCAAATAGCGCAGGTAAATAAAAACTTTTTGGAGGAAGTTCTTCTTTCTTTTTTCTTCACTCCGTGTGCTTCAAAACGATGTTGAGCATAAAGTTGGGCGCAGAACATTTCCTTGCATTCTGGACATCTGGAATAGAAATAATAGGTGTTTAAAGGAAAATGGCGCTCGTCCGGGGAGGAAGCAAAAAATGCAATTTTTACATTTTTGTCTGTCTGCTCGATCCGGCTAATCTCCAAAACGGCTTGACCAATTTTGACAGGACTTTTAATGGCACATAGCCGATGTTATAGGTCTATCTTTAAACTTTTATTTTAGGATAAAATTTAGGGTTCCGTGCAAAAAAACTCACTAAATCCGTTACAAATTGGGACGTAATATTGTCATAATAATTACACGCGGACAAAGATGGCGGGCAACTGCTTGTTTCGATTTGTTTAAGATTATTCTATGAAGCCCGGCCTGCCTTACTTACGCCATATTATTTTAATTACATACGAACAAAAATGAGGAGGTTCTCATTTTTGTTCGTATGTAATTAATAGTTATTTGTGCAACAAGAGAGCAAAGTGGGTTTTTGCTGCGAGTGTTGATTTTGAATCCCGAGTAAGCGAAGGATTCTATAGTTGAATCACGAGCGTAGCGAGTGATTCTAAAGTTGAATCCTAAGTGGGGCGAGGGATTCAAAGGCACGAGATGCAAAAAAACTTTGCTCTCGTGTAACACACATAACTTTTCACTTCAGCAGCGAGAACACTTTAGGAGATAAAATAATAAACAGGAATAGATTGAAATAACTATTTATTGTGAATCAAAATAATTAACATTGTAGGTAGAGGTACCAATTCAATAAAATTAGCCTTATGCCCAACTGACATTCTTTTTAGAAAAGATACGAGTTTTGCGTATGTTTCATTATACACGTTATGTTTTGTTTGTAAAGTAGCTTTCAACATTGAGTAAATACTCCACATTGTAGATGATCGCCTCGTCTGTGATAAATCTAAAAAATATGATAGCAACACCGACTCCGAAAAACTGCTTGCGCCCTTTGTAAGTCTCCATTCATTGAAGACATGGTATACTTTCAGATATTTTTCGCGAGATTTTTCAGGCAGGAAACTTAATTCTGCATTTTTACATTATTCTTCAATTCTTCGGGTGTTAAATAGCAGACTTCGTCACTGGACTTACTCATATTTATTTATTATTATCCAAATTTTATTGTACTTTGTAGCTAGCGTAACAGAGACTAAAACAATAAAAATTTGAAGCCCGATGTTTTTTTTTTAAATTCGTTCTGAAACTACACTCGCGGTATTCTGTCTCAATATTAAAAATTGTTAAAACTATAAATAAACAAGTAGATACCTACATGATAAACTTCGTATTTTTTTCTTCAATATTCTTCATCTTAATTTAAATATAAAAAATATAATTCGATTATTCGAAATAAAACAATTTTTCATTTCATCACGTGATTTACAATATTACGGTTATCGATTTACAATATCGGTATCCGAACGTTTTAGTGTTTGTTTCTTTTTTAGGCCTATAATAATTATGGAATTTGAAAATTAAATTTCAAACCGACTTGTTTCTATCTCTCGCTTTTTTCGTATCGAAGTGAAAGTGACAGAACAAAACAAAGTTGAAATCTTTCGATTTTGTGAGTAGACCTGCACAGTTCTCGGTATTAAAAAAAAAAATTAAAAAGTTACTTTGTCTCACGCTCGCAGCAAAATCGAATTTTGCTCACTGTCTGTAAACAGCAAAACCTGCTTGTTTGAGGTGCTGAGGTGAAAAATAAAATCCTTTCATCATCCTTTTTGGAAATCGGTTAAAAATAGCGAACAAGCATAAAATTATTCACTGGCACCACGATTACCAGTTTGATTGCTGACCTCGGAAACGTGAGAGTTTGGAAACATTTCGTCTCACTAAAAGCTTGATTGTGTTGATGCCAGCTATCGATGAATATTATTTTTATGCATGGCCGTAACATTGAAAAATAATTGAAATATATAATACTAGCGGACGTCACGCTGTTTCACCCGTGTAGTTCCTGTTCCCGTGGGAATACAGGGATAAAAAGTAGCCTATGTCACCCGCTGATAGTGTAGCTTCCCAACGGTGAAAGAATTTTTGAAATCGGTCCAGTAGTTTCGGAGCCTATTCGTTACAAACAAACCAATCTTTCCTCTTTATAATATTAGTGTAGATAATTGAATATTATTTTGTTGGGAAAAGCCCACCACACTATTCCCAAACCACTGTAACTCCTGAAAGCCAGAATCAACAGTGACGACAACCAGAAAAGCGCCGAGACAATGAAGCTCGGTGAAGTCCCAGAGAAACGATATAACTGCCCGAGTAAGAAAAACATAATTTCCACTTCCCTCCATATCAGCAGGAGACAGAACAGATCAAAGGCACACAGGGACGTATAGTACTTGGATAAGCCCAGTTGCCTAGTACCACATATAATATTAATGGGCCCTAAATTGTGAGCTGTCTAATAACCGATACTGGAAATCCTACTATCCTACTAATATTATAAACGCGAAAGTTTGTAAGTGTTGATGGATGGATTTTTGTTACTCTTTCACGCAAAAACTACTAAACGGATTTGGATAAAATTTGGTACACACGTAGTTTATAACCTGCATTAACACATAGGATAGTTTTTATCCCGATTTTATCTTTCCGTGGGATCATTTTCGAGTTGTAGCGGGCGAAGTTGCTGGCAACAGCTAGTTTGAAATAATCCAGAGGACATTGAGGTTGCTGTACAATTTTTGACTTTCGGCGCTGATGCGAGCGGTGCAAATCCACCAGAAAACTCATGTACCTTACGTTATTTCATATTTCCAGTCTCTACGTACCTCTTCCTCCCCCTCCGATGAGTAGTATAACTGCTAACACTGCTGAAGGTCTCCTGACACATCGCGCACTCTTTAACCACCTGCTTTCCATGAGTCAACTCATGGTGTTGGAGCGACTTAGCGTGCCGGGCTATGAAGCCACATTGTTCACATTTGTGGGGATTGTCGGGGCGATGGATAAGCTCGTGTTTCTTTGTGTTCTTCTTGGAGACGCTGCGGTAGGAGCAGTGGGAGCATTTGTACGGCTTTATACCTGGTGGAGAAGATTTGGGTGACGTTGAAAATGAATATTGTTACGGCTGCTATTTTATGAGAATATTCTAGCAGATTCGAAGATAATCCTAGTTTGTTTAAATATGGAAGTGTCTAGAAGATTTGACAAAGCGGAAGAACTACGCTATGCACGTTGACTGTAACTGGTTCCCATGGGTTTAGTCGAGGACCAAAATTATTTGGTCCTTCGAGCCGAATCTCTCGAAGTGTACTTCATGTCTGAAAGTTTCAGTTTTTTCAAAGCCTCGAAGGATCGGTCGGCATAATAGCCGACTGCTCCCGTAAAACGTTACGGGTACGGGTTAACGGGTGGTAAAAAATCTCCAAAAATTCTCCAGGGAGCAATATCAAGGGACAGAATAAATTAATGATTTTGAATGAAATAGATCTCACAAACCTTGATGAATCCTTACATGCTCCTCAAACAGAACTTTATTATACGTAGAGTAGTCGCACATGAAGCATTGGAACGGGTTCTCTCCGCGGTGCATCTTACGGATGTGGCGCAACATCTTCTCTTCAGTTTCCGCAGTGTATCGCTTGCATTCTGGACACCGAATCCGGCGGGGCTGGGTCGCGAGGTAGGCTTCTAGGGGTGATGTTGAGCGGCTGGGAAAGATAAAAGTATGTTAACAATGGTATTCTCCTTATATAAGTATTTATTTTGTACTAGCTTGTGCCAGCGGCTTCGCCCGCGTGGAGTTCTATAATTGTCCCACGGGATCATACTATCGGGATAAGAAGTATCCTATGTGTTAATCCAGGTTATAAACTATCTGTGTTCTAAATTTCATTTACATCCGTTCAGTAGTTTTTGCGTGAAAGAGTAACAAACATATTTAATCAAACACAAACTTTCGCCTTTACTTATAATATTAAAAAAGTACTTTTTTATTGGTCCGAGCTAATTAGTCCGTCTGTTTGATTATCGAAAAATATTGGATACGTATTTTTTGTTTTATCAAATCAATAAAAATTGACGTAGATAAAACGCGTCAAAGATTTGAGTGAGGTTTCGTGACGTCACTCACCGGTAAAAATCCCATACTAATGTCTTAGAATATGTCGTCACACGAGTTTTCAAAGCACTGTATCGTCACAATTGTTTGTTTGAGTGAAAAAAGAAAAAATACGTGTCCAATATTTTTTGGTAATTCTGCTGAGAATCTCATTCGAGTGAAACTGGTCAATGGACTATTCCTCACTGCCAGAGAGACCAAATGCAGAAGAAACTGGGACAAAGGAGCAGCTGCATGTCCATGACAGAGTGTTGTGATAAGCAGGATAAATCATCATTTTCCTTATCCCAATTAATTTGGGGTCGGCACAGCATGTCATCTTCTTCCGTACTTCTCTATTACTCTATTATTATGAGTAGAATATATAATAGAAAAAAAAACTCACTTGGTTTGTTCCACCTTGACATCCTCAGATGCCTCCGCCATTGTGACTAATGGGTACTGTGAGCCAGAAGCAATGTCTATGAATACCGTGTTTGAAAGGTCACTCGTATTCGGCTCAGCCATTATTTATCTGTGAGATAAAAGTTTAGTTTGAAAACATATTCTTCTTGACACTTGTAATGGGATATTTACCATGTTCACTACTACAAACAAGAAAGAGGGTAGACCGTTTGCCCGTCGGGGCTGCGGGTTGTTCGCAGATACCGCGGCCTCGACATGAAGGGCTAAGAAGGAACATGGGTGGTTTTTAGTCAGAAGAAGTCTGACACTCCCTTCGCTCTGCCCAAGAGCAGGAGGGGTTATTTGATGATTTCCCACATCCCAAAAAAAAAAAAAAAAGGGTAGACCGTATTATCTGCTCATAAACATTCACATGCAAAAACATCAGTTTGTCTGTGATCATGGTGCGTGCCGAAATATCGGAAACTCGAAACAAATATTAAACATGGTAAATATCACATTACAATATTGTTTATAATAATGTTAGCAACCAGGTCCATTTCACAACTTATAGATTCTTCTTGTATCAAAATCAAATCAATTATTTTGTATAATGTTTACTAATCTTTATCACTGTCTTTTTGTAAAGTAATACAATGTATAACTACTTGTGAAAACTTGTAATTGGCCATATTGTTTTTATAAACCTAACTATTGTGTCTACCTAGCTGTAAGTTTTCCTAAAATAATAAAATAAATAAAGCATATATTTCAAGTAGACCACTTACAGGCACTTTTGAATTGTCAAACCAATACAATAATGTAATGTAGTGTAGCTCCAGTCCCAGTCACAAGGCATAATAACTGTGCAAGTACTGAAGTTGCCTACTCTTAAGTGTAGAAGATCTCTATGGTAAAGAACTAGCAAAAAACTCTGCGGACACTCTTTGTGTCATAGAAAGGCAAGCAAGCAGAAGATCCTTCTCTAAAGGTGAACAGAGTCAAGCAATGCAGGAGGTGCCCATGGCAACATCCCATAAAAAAAAAATATATATATAATAAAGCGACATATCAGTTATGTTTAAGTCCCATGGAATAGGGGGCGAGCCTATCCAGACTCTGTGGCTGCTACTGAGGTAATTCTGATGGAAATACAAAACAATACTTTGCCCGATTCGGGAATCCAACCAATACATCATGCTCAGCAGTCTAGTAGGAGATGAGGGTGGGCAGTTTAGTGGGATAGGACTTAAACATAACACGCGAAATGTGGGTGTACCTACTATTAGGTACACACACACACACACAACACCGTACACCTCTGCCTAACCCTTCGGGAATAACACAATATCACGTGCAGGTGTGAAGTTGTGTGAAGGAGCCATTCGTTAATTCAATGAACACACCGAAAACATTGTAATAGAATGTACGAAACTTAAGTATGAAATAAAAAGTCTTTTTTACTTACCGGTACTTACATTAAAGAGTTCACCACGAATAAAGTTGTAATACGAAAGTTATTTGAATCAATAATCTAGCCAACTTTTTATAAAATTATCCAATCAGGAGGCAAAACAGAGTTTTTTATATAAAATAACAACAAATAAACGTAAACAAATACGACGAAACCACTGACATCTAAAGAATGTGATTGACAAGACAGGTGACAGATAATCTCCAAATTTTCCCTTGCCTCTAGACATGGGAATGAATTTGTAATTAGTCGAGTTGAAAAAGATTCACTACTAAATTATAAAAAATAAAATAAAATTAGTTAGTTGAACAAATTATTAATTTTATTTTTAAAAGAGTAGTTTCATTACTGCGTGGGTCCGTTTAAACTCGTACTATAAACAATTGTGTACATTTCCTGACTTTTCAACAGTTTCCATTACAGCCAGTAGGTAATATTAAAAAAAAACAAAATACCAACTAATTTACACTACAAAAATTCCGTCGCATTTTCTGGGTGTGTTTTTCGCCATTTATCCATTTTCTCATAATAATCCGCGTAATCCGCGTGCTGGACACTCTGGTACTGCTTGCCTCCTTCGTTTCGTATGATTGGTTGGATTTTGCCTGCGTCTGATTGATTTTTGGGCCTCTGGTCTCTTAAAGGTCGTTCTTGTGATCTACTATCACCACTGTGTTCCAAACTCTTTTTACTATTAACTTCGCCATGAGGATTTTCATCAGAAACCATTTGAGAGTTCTTAACACTGTCTCCGTGACCTCGTGCACCAACTTTTTCGTCTTCAATATTCTCATCTTTGTAATGGTTTTCAGTTTCTTCTTTATTTCCCTCTACTTCTCGGTTAATCTTTTCTTTGAAAAGTGGTACCTCTCGGGAGTTATTTACTTCTTGATCTTCGCCTTCTGCACTGTTATGACTTCTTTCGCTGTACCTATTAGGATCTCTCTTCTCATAATAACCTTTTGCATCGTCTCGCGAATGTTGGATTGCGTCGATTGTCTTTTTTTGAGAATAATTTTGTTTTGTCTCGGGTACATTGTAGTTGGAAGTATACTGTGTTTCGCTGACATGATCTTTATTTACAGATCTTGCTGTCTCCTCTTTGGTTTGCTCTTTTGTATTAGTATCGCTTTCATCGTTATTAAGTTTTTCCGACAGTGAAATCATCTCATTGATGATCGCTTGTACATCCAACTTTCCGGTTGATTCTTCTCTCGTTCTCGTTTTAAGATTGTTAAATTGCTTAGTGTTTGATGGATTTTTATTCTTGGTACGCATAATCTTACTAGCAGCTTTTACAGTTAATTTGGTCAATAGCTCATGAATTTTCTTTGACACTAGAATTTGGCTAATAAAACCATTAATATCATATTTTCTGTCTTTAGATCTACGCTTTTCGCCTTTTTCGTTGTAAAATGTGGCTTCATGTAAGTCACTTGTGACAATAAAGGAATTTCTTTTCTTATTATACTTTATTCTGTTCGCAGCTTCATCAGACAATTTGTCAATTAGCTCTTCAAATCTCCTAGATGCGAAAAGTTGAATAAGGAAACCGTCGATATCATAATGTTTGTGCTTTTTTGAGGCTGCTGACATTTGTATGTTACATAGATGCACCATAACTGGAATAAGGTAGGTAATTTATAATAAACTAGCTGACCCATGCAACTTCGTCTGCGTCACATAAATAGCTTATAACAAAATGTCAACATAAATTGAGTTAAATCGTAACAAACAAAAAATCGTATCTTTCCTCTTTATAATATTAGTTTAGATTATATTAAAGTGTAAATTACTATTGGTATCTCTTACTGTTAAATATACAGTAACACCTTGTAAACATTATGGTGCAGTAAATATTTTGAATATGAATTTCTCCGGAGTCCCCGGAGGCCAGAATCCCCACTAACCTACCGCACCGGACCGAATGACTGCCGCGCGCTTAATTATTTTGTCGCGCGGATATTTTTACATTGCGATATCTTCTAAGATATTTGTTTAAACTGTATAGAGTAAAGGGCACAAATATTCTATATTAAATTTCTGTGCTAACAAACACATTTATTTAGATATAGATTAATACTATATGGGTTAAATAAGCTTCGCAAAATATCATTCTTTTTAACCTAACATTTTAATAGTTAAAAATGGTTACAGTGAGTCAATCTTAAAAGATAGACATATGCTGTCGCGGACTTTTTTTTAGAATTTTTAAAGAGGAACAATTCTTTCATACATGGTATTTGCGTAACTTAAACCGTTTTCGCAGCGCACGCAACGGAAGCTCTCAAAAAGGAATATCTTTTCCCGTTTTTGCAACATTTTTCATTTATGATCCGCTCCTATTGGTCGTAGCGTGATGTTATATAGCCTAAAGCCTTCCTCGATAAATGGACTATCCGACACAAAAAGAGTTTTTCTATTCCAACCAGTAGTCCCAGAGTTTACCGCGTTCAAACAAACAAACAAACAAACAAACAAACAAACAAACTCTTCAGCTTTATAATATTACTAGCTGTTCCCGGCATGCGTTGCAATGCCTTGTTTCCTACCTACTACCTGCCTGTGTACCAACTACCTACCTACCTACTACCTCCTACCCTACCTACCTACTACCCTACCTACCTACTACCCTACCTACCTACTACCCTACCTACCTACTACCCTACCTACCTACCTACTACCCTACCTACCTACTACCCGACCTACCTACTACCCTACCTACTTACTACCCTACCTACTCTACTATCCTACTTACTACCCTACCTACTACCCTACCTACTACTCTACCTACTACCCTGCCTACCTACCTACCACTTTCTCACCTTTTAAACCTTCCCTGGACTTCCACGAATAATTCAACACTATAATTAGCCAAATCGGTCCAGCCGTTTTCGAGTTTTAGCGAGACTAACGAACAGCTATTCATTTTTATAAAATATAGCTGTACCCCGCGTGCGTTGCAATGCCCTTTTACCTGCCTACGTACCAACTACCTACCACCTATCTATTACCTACCTACCTACATACTACTAATTTCTCACCTTCTCTGGACTGCCACAAATGTTTCAAAACCAAAATTAGACAAATCGGTCTACCCATTCTCTAGTTTTAGCGCGACTAACTAACAGCAATTAATTTTTATATTATACGCAAACACCATTTGAAAAATCGTTTTTCTATTGGAACTAAAGAAACAGTAATTATTTGTGATTATTGTGATAATGTCGTATGGTCTGTTTGAAGTTGTCATTCGTTGACTGAACAACTGAACGTCACTCAATTGTTTTGTCTTCCCGAAACCTCTCGACTAACACTTGAACTTTATGGGTACGGTATTAAAGCTCAAATTGATTTTACGTTTTAGTTAGAAAACGTTTGTATGGGAAAAAGAAAAGGGCTGTTTTTAGGGCTTTTCCGGCCATTATTCGAATTTTTCTCGCCGTAAGAACCATCCTTGAACTTCAACGAACATTTAAAAAAAAAAATCAGCCAAATCGGTCAAGCCGTTTTCATGCCAAGTCGTGACAACGGAAAACGGGTTTCATTTTTATATATATAGATTATATTATATTATATATTATATATACTAGCTGTGCCCGCGACTTCGTTCGCGTGCTTGTCGGAAACTAAAATGCGTCGCTTAGATAAAAGTACATTTAATCATTGCCCTGCGTTAACTTACTGACGCTGTAGAAAATAAGAAGAGAGTAATGCAAAGTACTGACTATGTCTCATACTAAAGTTTAGATGGATGGGTGTTTGTTAATCAACCACGTCAGAACGGCCGAACGGATCTTGAAGAAATTTGAAACAGGTACATTATAGTCGACAGGCAGACAGATTGTCGTTGGCGCGTTCGTGTTCCACGCGCGCCTCAAAGATATGTCAGCAACAATTAAGGGACGTCTGCCGGGGCTGAGGGTTGTCCGCAAGAGATACCACGGCCCCGAAACACAAAGGGCTAATAAGGAACGTGGGTGGTTTTTAGTCAGTAGAAGTCTGACACTTTCTTCCGCTCCGCCCAGAGCGGGATGAGTCATTTGATAATTTACGAACCACAAAAAAAAGGGGGGATTAGAGGGTGTTTCGAGAGGGTACCTGTACCGAATCTGGGACATCGAATCTGAAATGGCCGACACCTCCTTCTGCGAAGCAGTAATGCTAGCGAAAGAGGTGGCGGAACGTGAGAGGGAGATAACCTCTCGTCCCAGCCGCCGCGGGAGACGCTCCGGGCATCGGGGGCCACGTGATGGCTTCCGGCCACCGTAGGCGCAGGCCTGTGAACGGTGAGTAACGGGCTAGTTAATCGTTCGTCCGTTCTATGACGATGGAGGCGCGTTCGTGTTCCACGCGCGTCTCAAAGAGATGTCAGCAACATTGAAGGGGCCCCCAAGGACCGACGCCCGTTGGGGCTGCGGGCTGTTCGAAAGAGATACCGCGGCCTCGACACATAGGGCTAACAACACACCACATCTATATGACGACATGGTTGGCGCAATGGCTGGACGATTAACAGTAGCACTGCGTGTTGCAGGTTCGATTCCCACACGGTACATAAAAAAATATGTCGTGGGTTTTATCTAATTTTAATTTAGTTTAAAAAAAAATAGTATTTTAATACTGTGTAATTGGTAAATTTTTATTTGTTGACTATTCACGAAACATAATGTGTGTATGTTTACTATCATCGCGGTTCAGAAAATGACATCAAATGAATAACGCCATCTGTCGAAGACGAAGATAAACTGCTAAAAAAGAGCGATCAAACACTATAAGGTTTAGGCTATGTAGATTTTGAAAGCAGCGTCATTTAGACTTATATCTACGTACCTTTTGATATCATAACTTTTTTAAAGTTATCTTGTGAAGGCATTTAGTAATAAGTACCATACCATAGTTCAATAGATGTCGTTGCTTGTCTCATTCTTGACCATAACGATAAGTTCTTCTTGAAAAGTATAAATTCATATATCTTTTGATAGAGAGCACCGATTACGATGAAACAAAGACTAAGTAATAGCCCAAGTTACGCACAATATTTATGTATAAAAGTTACCTACATTTGTTTCGTAAATTTGACGTGATGCTTAGTCATCGAAACAGACAAACAGACAAACAGATAAACAGACAAACAGACAAAAATTCCAAAAATGCTGGAAATGTGTTCTGTTGGTTATATTTTAATACCCTGACAATTTTTTTTTTAAATATTTTCGATGTACAAAAACGATTTCTCTACAGATTTATTATATGTATAGATAGATAGATTAGTATAGATTGATTGTATTTATCATCACAAGATGCCTTAACTTATTTGAAGGTCGGGTGTAATTTTGATTCAATCAATCAATCTTTAATCAATAAAACTTGTGTCATGCTCATGCATGCTACAAGCATTGTTACATTAACTATCCAAATTCATAGGACTCGAAATCTATAGTTTTATTTTGGTAGGTACCTTTTCGATTTATTGACGAAATTAATATTGTTTAAATAAGGAACAGTGAAAAACAATTTACTTACAAAAAAAAATATTTAGATGCACACATTTCATTTCAGTAATTTCTATTTAAAATAAGTAGGTAGATACAAACTTTAAACCTTTTCGCCAAATGGCCGTGCGAGCATAATAATATAAAACTCGTAAAAAATAGCACTTATTTTTCTTGTTATGTAAGGCGATTTATGGCTGGCAGCACCGGTAGCACGCATGAAAACTTAGAAAAAAAAATCCTTAGATAAGATTGTGTTTTCTGATAAAATAGTCCATCAAACTTTAAATTGAAGTAGAACAATAGTAATAAAATGCCGAGCAAAAGGTGCTGTCCAGTGGCGGCAGCGACCACTCGCGTCCGGCCCTGGTTCAATAGGTCCGGATCGAGAGGGAGTGGGACGACGTCAATACGTCATCTCATAATACGCGAAGCAGTCATCATGCATGCTAGCAAAGGAGGTGGCGGAACATGAGAGGGAGATAACTTCTGAAATCGTTACTATCGTGAATCGTCCCAGTCGCAGCAGGACACGGTCCGGACGTAGGAGGCCATTTGTCCGGTAATCTGATTACGCAGAAGCATGCCTCTTAGGCTGACCTACGAGATGCCATGCCGAAAAAATGCAGGATTGACTTGTGTAATTTTGTGGCTGGTGGCTTCACTGCATGCTGAAAACCATGCTAGACAGTGGTTCCAGAGTTTGACCGAAGCAATATCAACCCTACCCATATGCGTTAAACTTATTTATACAGAAAAGAAATTGTTTAACCATATTCTATTCATGAATAGTTAATTAAATGAATTATCACCATTGACTTATATATTACTGAGGAGCTCGTGGCTTAATAAGAACTGCCACTCGGGTCGATCTTTAGGTAAAGCTGTGCTCACCTAGGTCGGTCTGTGGATGGGTGACTGCCCGACATACCGAGTTTTCTCCGTGCCTCGGAAAGCACGTTAAGCTGTTGGTCCCGGCTGCCATATATAGATCTTTGGCAGTCGTTACAGGTAGTCAGTGACCTGAAATTCTGACATCCAGTCTTACCAAAGAGTATCGTATTACCTAGTATTAACTGGGTTGTGGAGGTCAGATAGGCAGTCGCTCCACGTAAAATACTGGTATTCAGCTGAATCTGGTTGGACTGGAAACCGACCCTAACATAGTTGGGAAAAGGCTAGGCAGATGATGACTTATATATTACTGCGTAAGGACTGGGCGGACGGCATGTTAAAATGACGCCACAAACGTGGTCCCAATAAGGTCTTTCCTAAGCCGAAGTGAAGTGAACTAGTCCACGATCGGCTCTCCTCGGGTGCGGTTGTAAATGTTATTAAAAGCTTTATTTATGTTCTTTATACCTCAAAAATGCCACGCCGCTTATACAAGGTTACGTTAACGAGCAGACTACATCAATTCTCTGTATGGCGAACGCGTCGAGCAAATGTTCGGACGACCGTATCTTTAGTTTTTCTATCAATGATTATCACAAACAAACTCATTCAATGGGCCACAATTTTAATGCAATATGAATATGGCAACACTGCTGGCGGCTTATTTCAATCTTCTACCCAACCACTTGTTTGTGAATTATTGTGAGTGAAAATAATTTTGTGATTTTCACAAAAACTTTTACAGAAAGTAATTCTCTTCTACCAAATCCTGAAACATGTCTGTGCCAGCGTTGAGACAGCCCAAAATAATGCACGTAGAAGTGAAAACCCCGCCGCCGCTGTCAATAACAAAGTTTACAGAACCACAAAATTTTCTCATCGTAACTCTGAAAGATGGTAAAAAGCTTGTAGTGTCTTCTGATGCGTACCACGGTATGCTGACGGCTGGAGAGCTCTTCAGATGTGTATTCTGTGAGAAAGAAATGGTTCGAGAAGTGATTTGCAAGGAGAGGCATAAAACTTCTCAAAATCATCGAAAAATCTTAGAATCTTACCCACATATTGAGGAATTTAAGGAGAATTTAATCAGAAAGGTTGGTAGTCCTGTCGAAATTCAGATAATCCAGGCGGAACTAACAAGAAAGGATCCAAGAAAATACTAACAAAATTGTGTTGCTAAGGACTTTGTTTTGTATTTACTACAAATAGTTTAATGATTTCTGTTGAAATCCCACATTATGAGAGATAAAGTTATCGCCGTCGTAATTACCTCTGTATTCTTATCCCTTAGTGCTGTGAATTCTGAATAGGACATGCGGAACTCAGTCTCGTTTCCATTGGTTCTGTCTTGGCACTGGGTTTGTTGGTCCTGAGCCACTGCCGTTCTTCTAAGTTTCTGCTGAAAATCTGCTGCACAAGCTCACTCATCCAGCCAGCCAATTTACTACTACTACTAGCTAGGCACAAATCTAGACTCTAACTACCAATAAATTCCTATTCCTAATACATGTAAACTTTTTTTCAGTTAAATGGAGCCGATCACTACTGCACAATATGCAACGTTGTAGTAACATCCCAGTTCATCCATAAACATATAACTGCAGAGGTCCATACTACAGAGTTAGAAATGGCAATAGGACGAGCTTTAGCATACAAGCCGTTTAACTGAACTGAAGTCTAGTATCTGTTTGGTGCCTCCACTTGTTGCAATCTAAACTTATTTATTGTAAATGTATTTTTTCACCATCTTATATAAAATTACCCTAATCTGCTGTGCTAAGCATAAAATATGGTTTAGTGTACACATTACAGATTTTTTGCTTAATTGGTTTTTTTTATGTTTTCTACTGTTATTTAGCTAGTTCATTAGATATTTTAAGGTATCAGATGCCAGTAAAATCAATTTTACATTTTATTCAAGATACTGCTTTCGTGCTGGGCAGGGCAGTAATTAGAATAAGAAAAGGCTTGGCAGATGATGTAAGAGCCATTGACAAACAAGATTCTAAAAAATCAAAACCCACAATCTTTTCATGAACTGTTTCAGGACTTCCTTCACGTCTATACAAGTATAACACGATTCTTTCAATCAGAAGAACATCATCATCTGCCTAGCCTTTTCCCAATTATGTTGTGGTCGACTTCCAGTCTAACCGGATGCAGCTGAATACCAGTATTTTACATGGATCGGCTGCCTATCTGACCTCCACAACCCAGTTAATACTAAGTAAAACAATACTCTTTGGTAAGACTGGATGTCAGAATTTCAGGTCACCGACTATGTGTAACAACTGCCAAAGATCCATATATGGCAGCCAGGACTAACAGCTTAACATGCTTTCCGAGGCACGGAGGAAACTTTGTATGTCGGGTAGTCACCCATCCACAGACCGACTAAAGCAGTCAGAAGAACGTAATGATTATAATATTTTTAGAACATTAATAGTCAATCAAGCTGAGCTGGAACTCGAATGCAGAAGTAATTCAAAGATATTAGAATTAGACTAGCATTGTCAAGTTAATTGATTTGTTATAGGGCCCACTTTTTGTTTTCAATGTTCTCTTTTTAGTAAAGTTTATAATATCACTTGAGATTCTATCATTATCATCCTGTCCGTGTCCCTTTCTACATGGGGTTGGCGCAGCACATTTTCTTCTGCTATTCTCATCTGTCAGACATCATTTACCCCTTTCTCTTTCATATCATTCCTCACACAATCCATCCATCTTTTCTTTGGCCTTACTTTCCCTCTCCATCCATCAACATTAATATCCATCACTTTTTTAGTCACATATGTTTCATCCCTCCTCATTACATGTCCATACCAAAACATACTACTTCCTTAATTTTTTTCTGTAATAGGTTCTAGTTTCGAACTTCCTCTAATATACTCATTCTTTACTTTATCCATTCTTGTCACTCCCCAGATTCATCTCAACATTCCCATCTCTGCTACATGCTATCATTTTTCATCCTCATTACTAATCGATAGATCACCTGAGACATAAACCGTTGTTTTGTATTCTTCAATGCAGTTTATTTTATGTAAATCGTTGCTATTTTGTTGAAAAAAAATATAATTATACTTTTTATAAATCATGTTGGTTTTTGTTATGCCTACCCTCAACCTTCTTTCAGTAAAAGTGTGCAACTAGCAAAGTTAAAATTTATTATACTGCACTATTAAAAGTTGATTGCCTAGATTCCACCAGTTACGTTGATCCACCAAGTTAAGTTGATCTAATGCAACAAAATATGAATGAACAAGAAATTCGGTCTGTGGATGATGATGAACATGAAATGAAACCAGATTATGTTGATAGCAACTTTGATTGAATCATTTTAACTTCCTCAGTTTTGTGCAAAGATAACCCCTCTGGCATCAGTTCAAGAATAAAATTGTGTGGATACTTTTTGGATCAAAACTTAACATTCCAAGGTCATGGATAGAATTGATGATGGTTAGGACCGCCTAGTGGTCGGTAAGGCGTGTATTATAGATATTAAGGAGCACAACACAAGCACATTACTAAAGATGGTGTAACAAAATAAAAACACAAAATTTCTAACCACATATTTATTATAACCTTTTTCGTTTCTTATTCTTAGACCGTTTCTTCGTGTTTTTCTTGCCGGTTTTGTTGATTTTAGCGATTTTCCTCTTGTGCAACCAAACAGGGTACTGTCCGTTTTGGTCTTTGAGGGTTTTGGAACTGAAAACTCGCTTCTTCCCGTCTTCATCAACTTCGATTTTTTCGTCATCCGAACTCATTTCGACGTCTTCTTCGGGTTCCTTGGCTACTTCCTCTGCCTTTTTCTTGTTCTTTTTATCTTTTTTCTTGCTGATAGCTCCGGCATCTAAGAATATAACTTGGTCAGACTCCATAACCTCTTCCGTGGTGATTTCTGCAGGTTTATCTTCTTCTTTTACGCCTAACATCTTCTTTAGACGTGCCAATTCTTTGACGGCGTAACGTTCGCGCTTTACCGCCCTGCATTTTCGCTTCCAACGGCTTCTGAGTGACTTCGCCATTGTATTTTAATAAACAAAAATATTTTTGCGCGACGTGCTTTTTGACGGAAAGCACATGAAAGAACGAAATGTCAAAATGTCAATATTACTCGGTGACACTGAGTCAGTGTTGCCGTATTATTCAGGATTCAAAGATAGCAGTATGAGTTACTGGAAAGTTAATATTAAGGGAATAATTGACAAAATAGTTTTGGAAAATGGACTCTGTAATAAATAAATAGATAGTATGAAAAACATGGAAAATTTCCACTCCAACTTTTATAGAGGAGCGAAAACCGTACATTTTCGAGAGATAGATCGATTGCAGATGTATTTAGTTTTTGTGCAGTGTATTTTGTAATCGACTAAAAGCCAAAATCAATAACTCATACTCCTCTGCCAACCAGAAACTATAACAGCTCTAGTTGTTTTCTTCAGTCAACACCCGAGTTTTCGATTTTGTGATTATTGTGATTCCTCAAAGAATATTTTTGGAATTGCTCCAAATTATCAAAAAATCGTGTTTGTTTGTGTGTATACTGCAGTCAACATCCTCGTTTATTCTTGTTTTCCTTTGTCTTATGGCGGTTGGGTTGTTCTCTTCATTCCCAATGTAAGAGAGTTTGGTGATCAATGAATATTTCTTCAAACCGGTTATTTTATTGAAAAATGGATTCCCTGAATCCTGAAAACAGCTTCATGCAGGAGCTGGATGACAGCGGATGCGTCCAGGATGGTAAGTTTTACGTTACACGTAGTTACTATTTCTAAATTGCCTACCTTTTGTCTGATTAAATGTTGCGTTTTCAGTTTATAATGATAAAAATAGCATATTGTAAAATTTTCTTTAGGTACCTAAATAGCACAAAGGCGCGAATTAATTCGTGTCATGGGTGTAACCCTCTAACAAATATAATAATTATCATTTATGCCCCACAGCTGGACAAAGGGTATCCTTCTCACCTTCAATTATTTATCTCTATCCATTGCTGTTATTGGTCATTCTTTAAAAAAGTGTTAAGGTTGTCTCAAAATATTAACACATTGAATATCATAACCATGGGTATAGGTAGGGAGAGACACTACTGTATGCCACCACACATACACATACAATAAATTCAAACTCCTTTTGCTCTGCACATTTCTTAATCATACTACAAAGACAATGCACTTTTGGGTCAGTGGGTCGTCTTAGGGGCGGCTCTGATTAAAGTTCCCGTTATAGAAATTGAGGGTGGTAATTTGTTACACACAACACTACACCTGTAGTCCCCAAAAGGTTAGGCAGAGCTGTACCTAATAGCACACCCACAATTCGCCTGTTAAGTTTAAGTCCCACGTAAAAGGGGGCGAAGACCCACCAGACTTGCCTTTTTTTTTTTTGGGGGGTGGGAAATCATCAAATAACCCCTCCCGCTCTTGGGCAGAGCGAAAGGGAGTGTCAGACTTCTACTGACTAAAAACCACCCGTGTTCCTTCTTAGCCCTTCATGTCGAGGCCGCGGTATCTGCGAACAACCTGCAGCCCCGACAGACCAGACTTGCCTTGAGAATCAATTACCCTAGCCTCTACTTCAAATCTTCACCATTTTGTCCCCTATGGGGGACTTAGTACATAAAATCACGCCTGTAATTCCTGAAGGGAATTATGCGGTGCTGTAAGTTGTAGTTCTAAACAATATAACAACATTAATCATCATCATCATCCTGTATGTAGAACAGTAGAAATATGTATTAACAATGGTCTATAACTGGGTTGGCGAACCAAGGGCACGCATGCCGCCGTCGGGGCTGTGGGTTGTTCTCAAGAGATACCGCGGCCTCGTCATGAAGGGCTACGAAGGAAAATGGGTGGTTTTGACACTCCCTTTCGCTCGGCCCAAGAACGGGAGGCTTTATTTGATGATTTCCCACCCCAAAAAAAAAAAAGGTCACGCGTGCCATTGATGGCACGTTACACAATATTTTTGGCACACCACTGAATTTTAACCATATTTTCATCTATGTATGTTATTTTCAGAGATGAATAACATAAGATTCAATTAGAAACCGTTTGGTAGTGGAGTCCACTTCAACATACCATCTACTAAAAGTAACCTCTTACAACACTAATACTGTACATATAAGATACTTATAATCTAATCAGCAACAACAGAAGTTACACTAATGTTACTTTAATCCAAATTACACATAGAATTGAAACATTTATTACAATACTAGCTGATGCCCGCGGCTTCACCCGCGTGGATGTCGGTCAAATTATATACTAAAACCTTCCTCTTGAATCACTCTATCTATTAAAAAAAACCGCATCAAAGTCCGTTGCGTAGTTTTAAAGATTTAAGCATACATAGGGATATAGGGACAGAGAAAGCGACTTTGTTTTATACTATGTAGTGATAAATAATTTTTTTTCTTTTTGGTAAACAAAGAGTTTTTAATTGAAAATATGTAGTTTAATTATCTGCCAATAAATATTGTTGAACGGCACGTGCAAGGTCTCCATAAAAATTGCCAGTAAGGTTTGCCATCCCTGGTCTATAACATCAAAAACTATTGATTTTAATAGACCATACCATTGACCGTTGCCTTGGCGTATTGTGGGTCCCAGGCATTTAGTATAGTATTTTGAGGAAACCAGCATATGACAGATATTTCAGCTTGTAAAGCCAAGTCAGGAAGCCCATGGTTGGCATTAAAACTCTGATACCACCAGTTTAAGACTAACCAGGGATGATATGATTTAAATCATTTGATTTTAATCTGTGATTTAAATTACGATTAAAATCAAGTGTTTTTTTTTTTAATCCATGATTTAAATCAGTACTTTTTTACTGCAAACAAAACAGTCAAAAAGTGTCAAGGGACTTCCCCCGACATAAACTACGGCGCACACATACGTGTGCATCGCTAATAGATTAGGCACCGAGAAGGCAGCCAAATTAGTGTTCCTTCTGAAAGAACTAAATTTAAACAAATAAGTGATAATATATCCTTTTTTTGAATAAATGACTTTCATACTGAAAGTGATCAGATAATTTAAAAAAATCAAAAAAATCTGATTAAAGTCAAATAAATCCGATTTAAGTCAAATGAATCAATTTTTTTTATTTATTTATAAAAATCATGATTTTTATCAACCCTGGGACTAACCACACGATAAAGAAAGATGGGCTGTTACATCTAAAGTGCATATTTTGTGTACAAAGCCCAACATACTATACATGGCGCATAATAGAAAAAAAGGATTGTGTAGTTTTATGAAACCACGGTAAAAGTAAAACTTTTTTCCCACGGCCGACCATCACGCGACATGCAACACACAGACGAAAAGTTTGAGACGATGTAATAAAAGTTTCACTTTAAAAATATAGAAAAGGTTGCAGTTAACACTCCAAGCACCAAGCATCCCGTCGGAGCTGCGGGTTGTTCGAAAGAGATACCGCGGCCTCTGCACTCCTCTCAGTAGACGTCTGACACGTCATTCGATAATTTCCCAACCCAAAAAAAAAAGCGCCAAACTTATGGGTTGAACAATAATTCGTTTGTGTGTCTCCTCCAACCCACCGCCGAGTCGTCGGTATACGTAGCGAAGATGACTTGTGCTCACACGAGGGTATTTCACCGAAAAAATCTAATTAGTCCGTCTAGAGTAGACTAGTTAGATTATCGAAAAATATTGAATACGTGTTTTTTTTATCAAATTAATAAAAAATTACGAAAATGTGGGGCTTCTGACCTCACTTTCGGGGTAAAAACCGTACTAATCTGTGACGTCACACGACTTTTCGAAGCACTGTATCGTCTTCATCTTTATTTACGTGAAAAAACAAAAAATATATTTCTATTATTTTTTGGAAATCTATCTGACGGACTAATTACATTGGTGAATAACCCTATTTGAACTTGGCACCGAAACCGTTAATGAAATTAAAGCCCCATTGCATTTGATGATTTTTTTATTGGAAGCTTTCATGTAAATCTTCTACTACGTTACAATAATTGTTCATCATGCATCTGGCAATCCTAAGGCCGCAATTTCCGAGAGGCGTTTCTTGTAGCGTGCAGCGGGGCGTTTAATGGAACTATCCATGTAACGCTCCGCTGCACGCTGCAAGAAACGCCTCTCCTAATTTGCGACTTAAGGCCGCAAATTCGGAACGGGGCGGGGCGTGCAGCGGAGCGTTCCAGCGTGTATTGTATTGTCGCGTTCAGCGTGCACGCTACTAGTTTTTGCTAGAGCGTGCGTGCGAGCGGGGCGTCCAAATACGTTGACCAATTGGAGGCCGCCATTCAAGGGCAAGTGTCATCACGTCAAAGGAACGATATTACGAGACATTCGTGTATAATTGTTGTTGTTTGTTTTGTTTAATCTACGAAAGCGGAAAGAAGAGGTGGAAACATCTGAAAGATCAATTTAGAAAAGAACTGAAGAAATGTTCTGTGTCCGCTGAAGATTGGGTGTCTACATGGCAATTTTACAATCTTATGGAATTTATACGAGACGACTTGATTACGGAACCAACTACGGGAAACATAAATTTGGCTTCAGGTGTTGCAAGCTATCAGTGGGTTCGGAAAATGAAAACATAACAGAAATTGTGTCTGAAAACGACACCGAATCTTCTATCTCGGGCACAGAACCCTCCAGTAGTGCCATTTCAAAGAGATCTTTGAACGCTATTCGTGAAGACATGTTCGATATAGAGAAAAAACTAATAGAACAACGTTTAACTAATACAACTTGTAAACGCTCGTTAAAACGCCAAAACACTGATCACGCCGCTTAGCTACACGCTATAAACGCTGCTACGAATACACCTAGAGACAAATCCATACGTTCAGTAGTCGAGCGTGCACGCTCTAAACGCGCCGCTGCACACGCTTGTCGCCTCCGAATTTGCAGCCCGGGCTGCGGGTTGTTCCCGTCGGGCTACGGGTTGTTCGAAAGAGATACAGCGACCTCGACGCAAAGTGCTAAGAAAGAACATGGGTGGTTTTTAGTCAGTTGAAGTCTGACCCTTCCTACCGCGCTGCCCAGCGGGTGATGGGAGTCATTTTGATGATATCCCACCCTTCAAAAAACATCATCTCTACGAAAAGTCGCCGTGGGCGAGTGACCTAATTGTAGGCTAGTGGGACCACGCCAGGGTTGCGGAATTTGGCCTAATTTGGGAACCAAACACACACAAGACAGACTCTGGATTAGTAGCCCAGTTGATGGGAATACCCTCGCCCCCTATCACATGGGACTTCAACATAACTGGTGCAATATGGGTGTCCTATTAGGTACTCCTCAGCCTAACCTATTGGGGTTGTTATATTATTATTATAAGCCTACTAGCTGATGCCCGCGGCTTCACCTGCGTGTATGTCGGTCAAATTATATGCTAAAACCATCCTGTTGAATCAAAATCAAAAGTCATTTATTCAAACTAGGCTGATAATCAGCACTTTTCGAACGTCAAAATTTACTTTACTTTACTCATTTACAAGTGACAGTCCCCCAAAACGCCCACCCTTCGACACTTCCTAGTGTTTTTTGCTGGAAAGAAGAAATGGCGGAACAAACTCCCCAGCAACACATCTGTCTGTTTGGTTAGAAGAACCAGACTCGATACAATAGAAAGGTGTAACTTAATATTACGATTGATTACAGACACAAGTCAAAAATAAAAATGTATATAATAATAAAAACATAAAAAAGACATAACATGTCAGTAAACTAATTTTGGATAAAGGACATAAATAACAAACATTGTCTTGTGTTCAACACAGCGACCAACTAATCTTACCATTTAAGTAGTCGTTAATGGAATAGTAAACTTTTAAACAAAGATTAGATTTTACTTCTTTAAATGCATTAAATGGCAAGTCTAGAAAAGAAGATGGCAGTTTGTTATAAAATGTTATACCGAGTCCTACGAATGAATTATGAACTTTGTGAAGCCAGTGAAAAGGAGCGCGTAGTTAATGCTTATTTCTAGTATTAAAATTGTGAATATCACTGTTTTTAGTGTACAGGTGAATATTTTGTCTTATATATAAAATGTTGGCAAAGATGAACTGAGAAGCAACCGTGAGAATACCAATCTCCTTAAAAATATCTCTAAGAGAATCACTCTATCTATTAAAAAAACCGCATCAAAATCCGTTGCGTAGTTTTAAAGATTTAAGCATACATAGGGATATAGGGACAGAGAAAGCGACTTTGTTTTATACTATGTAGTGATAGTGATATTGTCGCACTGCATAGCAAAGGAGGCTTCTACCTTTCGTGATCTAGTGCGATTTTGGGCCAATCCTTTTATAAAGAGACCTGCTCATCCCGCCATAACCTTCTGGGCCTGCCGCGTCATCGTTTCCTGCTTTTTGGTATCTTCTTCTGCGTGGGGTCGTTAGACTTTACTGCCTACACGAGGGAGTAAAGTCTAACGACCCCACGCACCTTAGTGTCAGAGATTCTAAACCGCCTCAAGAACCTCTGACATGGTTTGGCTTATTCGTGCCTTCCGAAGCACGAAATCATCTTTTCATCAGACAATTAGGCGATTATAGCCTGAAATGTCCTAGCCAAACTGGAAACAACTTATGTACACAAAATATGCTTCCCGTGGGAACCCACGACCACCGGGTCACAAGGCAAACGCCTAAACCACTCGACCAGAGACAGTTACACGCAGGCAGTGGCACGGAGGTAGTCAGAGGCTTTTTGGTATGATCTAATGTTATGTCTGTACAACTAAAACATTCGTTTGTTCCCACAGCATCCGGGATCGAGCATGTCTCCAGAAGCAGCATAAATCTACTGGATCTCTGTGATGATGTACTCCTGTGTATCTTGAAGTTCTTGAATCCGAGGGATTTGAAGGCGATGGGCCAGTAAGTATTGTCTGTTGTATTAAATGGCACTGTGGCGACAGCGACATGTATCGCACCACATGCGAACTAATTGGCTAATCCTACATCGCGCTATCAACTTTATCCGCGACATTAGCCTATATAGAAAATCGCCACTTACATATTATATGTCGGGCAGTTAGCCCACCAGACACAACACCCGTCTGGTCGGAGAATCCTCCTTTTTCTATGGGGGAATAGGAACTTTACACCCTGTTCCAAATACCCCTCCGCCCTAACCTTGACTTCAATCTTGTCCTGAGGGTGACGAGGTCCCCGTCGGGGCTGCGGGTTGTTCGATAGACCGCGGCTTTTTTTTCTTAGTCTTTTGTTCTACACAAAGGGCTAAGAACTAACATGGGTGGTTTTTAGTCAGTTGAAGTCTGACACTCCCTACCGCTCTGCCCAGAGTGGGAGGAGTCATGTGATGATTTCACACACTCCAAAAAAGATAAGGGTGACGAGGTCGACAATGGAACAAGTTAACCCAGAAGCCTATTAACTTGCGACTTAAAAACTGATAACGACGCGACTCGGGACTCGCGATTTATACATTGGGCTCGTATGACCTTGGGAAAACCGACGCAGGCTGGGAATTCCACTTTTTGGTTGTGGGTATGATAAAAAAATGTAGCAAAGCGCTTTGTACGAATGTGTGGAACATCGATAAGGTATGGGTGATAGCCTGCAGTATGTCTGGACTCGATGGAAGAAGGAAGATGGTGGAATGAGCTTGTGGAGTTATTAACCCCCCCCCGCTCTTGGGCACAGCGAAAGGAAGTGTCAGACTTCTACTGACTAAAAACCACCCATGTTCCTTCTTAGCCTTTCATGTTACGGCCGCGGTATCTCTTGCGAACAACCCGCAGCCCAGACGGGCGTCGGTCCTTGCCCCTTCCATGTTGCTGACATCTCTTTGAGGCGCGCGTGGAACACGAGCGCGCCTTCGACACGGCCTGTCGTCGTCAAAAGACGGACCGACGGCGAGCTAGCCCATCACTCACCGTCCACAGGCCCGCGTCTACGGTGGCCGGAAGCCATCACGTGCCCCCGACGCCCGGAGTGCCTCCCGCGGCGGCTGGGACGAGAGGACACACTTTGGAACTAATTTCACGTGAACGAAAGTCGCGGGGCATAGCTCGTATCGTACAACAATAAAACTTTAAGTGCCATCAACATTATCTTTTATTTTCCAGCACGTGCCCTCGACTCGGTACCCTGATATGCGACCGTATGCTCTGGACTAGAGTCGACGCTAGAACCAACCCAGTCGGACAACAGAGGCTGAAATGGTTCCTGACCCATTGCCTATCTCCGGCCACTACTGAGCTTAAGGTTGCTGGTTACGCTAATAAGTTTAGCAGGTAAGATATTATTTATTTTAAGGTGAATCCTTCAGAGTAGCCCGCGAAATTCGATTTCTTTTACGTTTTTTACAATTTGCCGGTCAGTGTCAGATTGTATGTTAAATAAAATAGGATTCGCGATTTTACTGAGTAATAATGATTCAAATCACCTATACAACCGTCTCAGTTCATGTAACTTCCTTGAATGCCTTTTTCATCAAATAGTCCCTATAGCATCAACTTTAATGGATCTAGTGATCTAATCGAATGCGCAACACCTTAATACGGTCTTAAGACGGCATCGGCGATGTTGGCGTTAAATCTGCCTGGTTAAAATTGGACTGGGCGGGTCATATTCCGAGGTAGGCCCAAGAGACGCTGGCGTGACGATCTGAACTCGTTCTTAACAGTTTGGACAGAGAAGGCAATTTGTAAACAAACTTGGAAAGCTATGTGAAAGGTCTTAGCCCAGCAGTGAAACAGTGTAGGTTGATTTAAACTATGGTGGAACATACAAACATACATACATAGACTGCCAAAATCATTACCCTTCCTTTTGGCTTGGCTGAAGTCGGGTAAAAAATGTATTTAGTACGACTTAAGCTGACTAGATTAGTATTAATTACTAATCTAATCGGAGTATCGGAGCTAGTGGCTAAATAATATAGCCGCTCTGCAGTTCTATTGCGTATCTTTTTAAATGTCAGTGGATATCATAGTGTCCATCGATTAACTGTCAAATGGTTATGGTTTGGTACAAAATGGAACCATTTGACAGTTAATCGATGCCCTGCTGATCGATTTTCAGGTTAAACCTTGCCCATTGTACGAGGGGACTCAAAAAGTTCTTTGAAGCGCCTGTTTACAAAACATTTCTTGAGACATCATCATCATCAGCCTAGCCTTTTCCCAACCATGTTAGGGTCGGCTTCCAGTCTAACCGGATGCAGCTGAATACCAGTCTTTTACATGGAACGACTGCCTATCTGACCTCCACAACCCAGTTAATACTAGGTAATACGATACTCTTTGGTTAGACTGGATGTCAGAATTTCAGATCACTGAGTCACGAGGCACCGAGGCACGGAGGAAACTCGGTATGTCGGGCGGTCACCCATCCACAGACCGACCTAGGCAAGCACACCTTTACCTAAAGATCGACGCGAGTGGCAGTTCTTATTAAGCCACGGGCTCCTCCAAAACATGACAAAACATTTTTTGAGACATCAATATTCTTTTAAAAAGTTAATCATACAGTATTTATGCCAAGTGTCATTGAATTTCATCAGTTAGCTAACTCACAGTCTTACCAAAGGGTATCGTATTACCCAGTATTAACTGGGTTGTGGAGGTCAGATAGACAGTCACTCTATGTAAAATACTGGTATTCAGCTGCATCCGGTTAGACTGGAAGCCGACGCAAACATAGTTGGGAAAAGGCTAGGCAGATGATGAGTTAGTTCGCAAACAATTAATTATTTTGTAAAACGAGTTTCTAAAAACGCTAAATTATGGAGCAAGTTACCTGCGGTAATCTGAAAAATTATTCACAAAGGATTTGGACATTCAATAGACATTACGGGATTTTGGTTCTTTCTGCAAGTTGCTACTTCATAATATTTTATTTGCAGATGTCTCGGCGTCCAAGACCTGAACTGGGCAGGAGAGCCACACCAGGGTGAGTTTCCGTCATAACATAACGCCTGTAAACTCCGAAAGGTTAGGGCAGAGGTGTATCAATTTGTACAGTCACTGCCTATCAGTATCTGACCCCTCGTATAAAGAAGAATAGAGCAAGAGCTGTGAGAAGGTCAAGTGATGCTGGGCACAGACTGTACACCCACATTTCGCCAGTTAGTACCCTTTCAATCGATTTTTCCAGTAGCGGATCGGACTGATTCAAAAACATATGATTCTGTTTAGTCCGTCTCAGATAATCAATATTGGATACAAAAAAAAAATCAAAATCAAAAGTCATTTATTCAAACTAGGCTGATAATCAGCACTTTTCGAACGTCAAAATTTACTTTAGTTTACTTTACTCATTTACAAGTGACAGTCCCCCAAAACGCCCACCCTTCGACACTTCCTAGTGTTTTTTGCTGGAAAGAAGAAGTGGCGGAACAAACTCCCCAGCAACACATCTGTCTGTTTGGTTAGAAGAATATATACTTACGTGTTTTTTTGTTTTATCAAGTTAATAAAAAATTACGAAGATGAAACGCGTCAAAGATCATGAGTGGGGGCTTGTGACGTCACTTGTAGGTACAAAATGTACTGACATGTTACGTCACACGAGTTTTCGAAGCACTGTATCGTCTTCATTTTTTGTTTACGTGGAAAAAGAAAAAAATATGTGTTCAATATTTTCCATTTTTCCATTTTTACCGATGTTGAGTTTACCGGTTCAAAAAAGAAACTTTTTTTTTTGTCTTTGAGATGATCTCATCCATTTTTAAATTAAATGTCGCTAAGTTGTTTTTTCCCAATAGGGATGTTTCCTGACAAAAAAAAAACTAAATTCTGATTAGTTATATTGGATACGTGTTTTTTGTTTTATCAAATTAATAAAAATTGACGAAGATAAAACGCGTCAAAGATCATGTGGATCAGTGGGGGGTTGTGACGGTTAATTAACCGACCGAGAAAAACCGGAAACGGTAATTTATTTACATGCCGTCGAGAAATAAATATCTCAGGCATACTGGTTTGCTTACGATGATTTCCTGCACCAAAGTATAATGTTCCCACTTCTGGGACTCCAGGACTCCTCTCTATGAGACCGAATGGGTTATATTATGATCTACCACGCGGGCCCATTGTGGGTTGGTAGATGGCACATGTCTTCGAATTTTTGGGTCTAGGACAAACCTCACAACGTTTTTTTTCACCGTTTTTGAAAGTAGTAAAATTACAATTTTGATATTGCAAAAAACTTAAGGACAATGGTTATGGGTTGTCGAATAAGTGATTGCAAAGACTTGTCTATACTTCTATACTAATATTATAAAGAAGTAAAGTTTATGTGTTTGTATATTTGTTAAATTGTAAGGGGTAATCTCGGGATCTACTGAACCGATTTCAAAAATTCTTTTACCGTTGGGAAGCGACACTATCCCCGGGTGACATAGGCTACTTTTTATCCCTGTATTCCCACGGGAACGGGAACTACGCGGGTGGAACCGCGTGACGTCCGCTAGTATTAAAGATTTCGATCTCAACCTCCTAGCAAGTCGCATTATACACACGGCTCGCCTTAATCATGTACGCGTTTTGCCTGTAACACTGGCTGTGAGTGTGTATTGAGGAGCTTTGAGAGAAGAATTTGGCGAGTTGCCGTGACGCTTCCCTTTAATTGCTTAAATAACCCGGAAAAGTGCGAATCGTAGTCGTGCTTGAAGGGTTTATTTATTTATTAAAAACAGGTACACCAACAGTACATACATCTCACACTGAAGAATAAAAACCGGCCAAGTGCATGTCGGACCACGCACAATGTAGGGTTCCGTAGTTGCCCATCAAAATATGTGAACTTAATAAACTGATTAACCACCCTGCCTACCTGCCTCCGAACGATGTTTTTTATTGTAAAAATAAAACAAACTTACATTTGTAGTTTTAAGACCTACGCTAAAATAAAAGTTTAAAATTAAGAGGGTATGCGTTAAAAAAAAACGACTTTAATTTTTTTGGGACACTCTTCTGTGCTCCCATACATTATGTATAGAAAAATATTTTAAACAAGTAGATACATTTTATAAATTGGTCGCTGTGATAGTTTTCCTTTTAATTTCATTATATATACTACTACCATAAATTTATTCACACGCCCAAACACAACCCGTATAGGTGGTTTAGGTAGCCACACTTGAGTCTAACAAAAATTTGCACTTTATCTCGCAAAACCCTTAATCGAAAAAGTGTTTGAGCAAACTCGCAATCTTTTTCAAAGACCTATCCTACACTATGGGCTTCGCAAGAAAAAAAAAATTATCCCCACTTTTATGTGTCCTCGAGCTACCCTAAAAAAATTATTTATTTTGAGATTTTATTTTACCAGCTTGCAAATTACAGTGCGGACGTACTGACAAACAGACAGACGGACATGGCGAAACTATAAAGGTTCCTTGTTGACTACTGAACCCTAAAAATGTAGTGAAATGTGACGTCAAACGAGATTTCGAAGCACTGTATCGTCTTTATTTTTAAAGTATGTGTCCAATATTATTCGATAAATCTAACTGACGCTCAACGCTGACGCTTGCAGCACAAGGCGAATTCGCTTGGAGCGTCGCATTTTGGTGGCTCTCGGGTAAACAGATTTTTTTGTCAGGAAACATCCCTATTCCTAAAATCACAAAATCCTCTGAACTGAGTTCAAAATGTCACTAAATCCATGCGTTTTTAAACTCGTAGCTTGTTCTCAACAACGGTTCGTACATCCTGATGGTATGTTATATTGATAAATACCCGTATTTAATTTAGAAGTGTACCCGCATATGATAAATTATTATTTCATCATCATCAGCCTATAATGTTCCCAATGCAGGGACTCGGGCCCACTAATGGCCACCGGGGCACCACTGCTCCCAAAACGGTGAAGGAGAACATCGTGAGGAAACCAGCATGTCTTAGAGTTAGAACCAAAAAAATCGAAGACATATGACATCTACCAATCCGCACTGGGCCCGCGTGGCGGATCATAGCCCATCCCTCTCCTAGAGAGGAGGGCTGAGTTCCCTGCAGTGGGAACATTATAGGCTGATGATGATGACATGGCATACGAAAGGTTGATTCATCATTATTGAAGAGCAGCGGAGCAATTATTGTTTACGAATAAAAAAAAATTACCTGGTTCACAGAGTGCCATGATTTTAACAAAATGAAATAAATAATGGTGAAATGATATCAGAAAAATAAATAATGAAAAACTACTGAAATGTGACGTCACACGAGTTTTGGAAGCACTGTGTCGTCTTCATTTTTTGTTTACGTGAAAAAGAAAAAATATGTGTCCTTTTTGGGAAATCTATCATTTATCTTATTGCGTATAAAAGGGCCCCAAACGTAAACAGGAATGTATCTTATAAAAGGGTTCTTGTACCTTTCGAAGGCCAGATCGTAAGCGCATCTTCGTTCCCCCCAAACCCAGTCACAAATTCAGCGCAAATACCTACAAAAAAAAAGATATTAATAATGAATAATAAATAATAATGAATTGATATTTTAAATGAATATTTGAATTTTAATAATTTTATTGAATGAAAATAACGTAACTAATTTAATGCTCCAATAAAAATTTAAATTTTAACAATTTTATATAATGAAAATGTTTGCATGCCGAATGGTGAAATATGGCAGAACTCTGATGAAAACCTACCACTACCTACTTATGTATAACCCATATTTGCAAATAAATGCTATTCTATTCTATCCTTAAAATAAATTAATCATTACTTCTTTCCATCATTTAATTTTGTATGTGTTGGTATTTTTGTTTTTTTTGCGACAAGCCCGCCACACTGTTCCCAAACCACTGTAACTCATGAAAGCCAGATCAACAGTGGCGACCGGTGACCACCAGAAAACCGCCGAGCGTCTTTCGACTGAAGTGATGATGATGATGAAGATTACTTCTTCTCAACAGATTTCATGCGTGGCACCTGCATTGAGTCTCAAGAACAAGTAGACGTCGAGCATTTTCTGCTACGCATGTGGTACCCTCATCTGCCACGGTAAGTTGACAATATTTAGTACAGTTAGGCCCACCATTACCTGACCCCTCGTATATAGAAGAAGAGGGCAAGTGGTGCGAGAAGGGGGATCAGGTAATTCTGGGCACTTACTGTACTTCCATTCATATTTCATATGCCATTTTTTTCGGTTTTTTGTTAGTAGCTGTACCGAAAATATATGTAGGATTAAGATTATTAAAACTGTAAAACGTTTCTAAACGATAAAGAACTTTGCTTCAGAACGAATGAATGTGAGAGTGGGAGTGAAAGAAATGAGCGAGGACAAGATGGCGTACAACGATGGTTAGATTATGTGTAATTTTATGTCGAAGGTGGAAATAAAATAGTTTAAAGTGTACAATTGTCTTTTTCTGGATATCCCAACACTACAAATTGGGGGCTCGTCCGGGATACCAGAAAAAAACAATAGAAGAAGATTGCCGTGTATGTGTGCTTCGCGATCGCGGTAAGGTGAGCTGCGACCACGTGCGCCGGGCGGCAAATTAACGACGACGAAGTAAGAAGTTTCAAAGTTTTAAAACACAACGATGTCCGACGAGAAGAACCCCGTTCCTACTTTCAACTACGCCGATATAATTCCAAAATACAACGGCACCGACAAGACGTACTCGTCGGCAAAATGGGCGCAGGACATAGAAGACAACGCCGAGATATTCGGGTGGTCGGCGCAGCAAAAGCTGATTTTGGCGAGAAGGTCATTATCGGGCACAGCAGAATTATGGCTCAAATCGGAAAAAGCCTTCAAAAGTTACGAAGAATTACGGACGGCATTACTCAAAGAATTCCCAGAAACGGTCAACAGCAAAGAGATGCACGAGCTCATGGCGTCCCGCAAAAAGAAAAGCACTGAAACCTACTACGAGTATATGTTAACGATGAAGGAGTTGGGTAAGCGTGCTAAATTCCCAGATTATGTGGCGATACAGTATATCATAGACGGAATACAAGACTACGAATCGAATAAAACGATCCTGTACGGCGCGTCTACTTATTCTGTATTAAAGGAAAGAATCATCATCTACGAAACTATGAAGAGTAAAACTAAGAAAAGGCATGATGATGGTACGACGAAGCAGCAGAAGCAGGACCTGGAAAAGAAGGGTCATTCGGAGAAGTCTGGTCGCCGATGTTTTAAGTGTGGTGAGACAGATCACGTCGCCAACGCATGCAAGAAAGGTGTAAAATGCTTCCGATGCAACTCGTTCGGTCATATTGGACGAGAGTGCAAGGAGCCGATCTCAAATACAGATTCGCAGGGTAAGCATAAAGATGGCGGCGGTGGTCATAATTCTCGCACTTCCATGCTGTGTACGAAAATTTCACCGGAACTTGGCGATGGCGTTCCGGATCCGGAAGAAAAACATGGCAGCCACGATCAAGATGAACGAGGAACGAACGAACGAGTGACAGGTGTGAACGAGTCAGTGTTAACGTCAAACTTCTGTCAATCACGTCAGTGTCATAAGTGTCAAAGTGAAATGGTGTTAAGTGTAAACAAAGACTTTGCGTGTAACAAATCAGTTAAAAACATTAAGATTAGTGGAATAAATGTTGATAGCCTTGTAGATTCAGGTAGTGACTTAAATTTAATAGCTTCTAACTTGTTTTTCGAGTTGAATGTAACATCATATGAAAAGGTAAGAGTCACATTGTCAGGACTCGGTTCTACAAGCGTGTTTTCGCTAGGAAAGTTCAATGAAAACGTAGAGATAGATGGATATTGTTTTGATGTGTGTTTTTACATTGTTCCACAAGAAGTTATGCCGTATAAAGTTATTTTAGGCCAACCATTCTTAGTAAATGTTACAGCTGTCATTGATAAAGGTTCAGTCACTGTTATGCCTCACTGTAATGATGTTTTACTGCAGTGTATGCTTGCTGAGGTTCCAGAACCACTATGTTTTGTGTCTGATCCGCAGATACGAGAGGTGGCTCAGAATTTGATTAACAAATACCAACCTAGGAGGATAAAAGAGGCTCCGATAAAAATGACGATAATATTGAAAGATGACATCCCTGTTGCACAGCGTCCACGAAGGTTGTCACTCGCTGAGCAGCAAGAAGTAGAGAAACAAGTAAGTGAATGGTTACGAGATGGTATTATTAGGCCAAGCTTTTCAGAATATGCAAGTCCATTAGTGCTTGTAAAGAAGAAAGATGGATCTACAAGAATATGTGTTGATTATCGAATGATCAACAAAAAGATGGTCAAGGATGAATTTCCACTTCCAGTCATAGAAGATCATATTGACAAGTTATCAGGGGCTAAGGTGTTCAGTAAATTGGATTTAAAAGATGCTTTCTTTCATTTGAAAATAGAGGAAAGTTCAGTTGGATATACCTCTTTTGTAACACATCATGGTCAATTTGAATTCCTCAGGGCACCATTTGGATTGTCAATTTGCCCTAAGTATTTCACAAGATTTATAACGATAATTTTCAGAGATCTTATAGCCAAAGGTCACATTCTTATATTCATTGACGATGCCATAATTCCAGCGAATGACTATAAAGAAGCAGTTGAAAGGTTAGAAGAAGCACTACAAGTAGCATCAGATTTTGGACTGGAAATAAACTGGAAGAAGAGTGAAGTTCTGACAACCAAAGTTGAGTATTTGGGTCACATTGTGCAAGATGGTGAAATCAAACCCTCCACTGGAAAAACTGAAGCAGTTGTCAAGTTCCCTGAACCCAAGACGGTGAAACAACTACAAAGCTTTATGGGGCTAGCGTCATATTTCAGGAAGTACATACCCCATTTTGCTAAAATAGCTACTCCATTGACTGACCTACTAAAGAAGGATCAAAGTTTTACGTTTGAAGATGAACACAGGTATGCATTTAATATTTTAAAAGAAAAATTAGGAAGTAGTCCAGTACTGAAGATTTTCAACCCAAGAAGACGTACAGAATTACACACAGATGCTTCGAGTTTGGCTTATGCAGCAGTATTAATGCAGTGGTGTGAAGACAGTGGCCTACATCCCGTGTATTACATGAGCCGGAAGACCAGCGACGCGGAAAGAAAATATTCTAGTTACGAGCTGGAAGCTCTTGCTATTATAGAAGGTGTAAAGAAGTTTCGGCACTATCTATACGGCATTCCATTTAAGATTGTAACAGATTGCCAAGCTTTTCAGATGACGCTACAGAAGAAAGATCTTTCAACTAGAGTTGCTAGGTGGGCATTGTTATTACAAGAATTTGATTTTCAGGTTGAACACCGGTCTGGTACAAGGATGAAACATGTTGATGCGTTGAGCCGCAACCCATACATAGGAGTGACTACTAATAGCCTACATGAACAAATAAAGAAGGCACAAGAGCAAGATGAAGGATTAAAAGCTATCATGGAGGTACTCTCTGAGAAACCCTATCTCGACTACTACTTGGAAGGCGGTCTGCTGTATAAAGGCCTGGAAAGAAAACTGATGGTACCTAAGAACATGGAGATGGAGGTCATAAAGAGAGCGCACTCAAACGGACATTTTGGTAAAAAGAAGATGATGGAGCTTATAAGTAAAGATTATTATATTAAAGATTTAACAAAGAAATTAGAAGATTTTATCATCACTTGTATCCCATGTATACTTGGCAGCAGAAAAGAGGGCAAGCAAGAAGGATTTCTACGCCTGTTAGAGAAGGAAGATACACCCCTACATACTATCCACATTGACCACCTTGGGCCAATGACGGAGACAAAGAAGATGTACAATCATCTACTCACAATGGTGGATGCATTTACAAAGTTTGTGTGGATATTCCCCACAAGAAGTACTACAAGCAAGGAAACCCTTGAGAAGTTGAGAATCCATCAGCAGCAATTTGGAAACCCCACTAGAATAATTAGTGACAGGGGAACAGCATTCACTAGTCATGAATTTCAACAATATTGTGAAGAAGAAGGAATCAAACATGCCAAGATTACTACAGGAGTGCCTAGGGGAAATGGGCAAGTAGAAAGAATGCACAGGACTATAATATCAATCCTCACGAAGCTATGCATTGAAGACCCTACCCAATGGTACAAGCATGTCAGTCATGTGCAAAGAGCATTGAATAGTACTTGGCAGAGAAGCATCAATTGTACCCCGTTTGAACTGCTTGTAGGAACAACTATGAAAACCAAAGAAGATATTGAAATCTACGACTTACTAATGCAAGAGGGAAGAGATATCTTTGTACAAGATAGAGAAGATAACCGACGTAAGGCGAAAGAGCACATTTTGCAGGTGCAGGAAGAAAATATACAAGCTTTTAACAGAAAACGTAAAGAAAGCACTAAGTATAAAGAAGGTGACTTGGTAGCAATCAAACGAACTCAGTTTGGGTCTGGGATGAAACTAAAGCCTAAATATCTTGGACCTTATAGCATCATTAAGGTCAAAGGGAACGACCGGTACGATGTACAGAAGTTGGACCCTACTGCAGAAGGACCAGGTAAGACATCCACTGTAGTAGATTTCATGAAGAAATGGCCCAATGACTGAGCCATTATCATTCTAGTTATTGTTATTCTATTGTTGCTTTGTGTATGCAACATAATTTTAGTTGTTAACTGTAACAGTGTGTAAGATTGTATTCTGTTTGTATTAGTCTTGTGTTAAGCAGGCTAAAAGATGTTCTTGTTAGTGCTGTATAATTTCTGAGGCCAGAAATAGCTACAGGATGGCCGAGTTGTAGGATTAAGATTATTAAAACTGTAAAACGTTTCTAAACGATAAAGAACTTTGCTTCAGAACGAATGAATGTGAGAGTGGGAGTGAAAGAAATGAGCGAGGACAAGATGGCGTACAACGATGGTTAGATTATGTGTAATTTTATGTCGAAGGTGGAAATAAAATAGTTTAAAGTGTACAATTGTCTTTTTCTGGATATCCCAACACTACATATATGTAATCTTTTTCTATTCATATCGCTAAATAATAAATTATTAACAGTCGCTGGATCAGCTGGATCGAGTGGCTGAGTGGTTTGTTTGAGCTGTAGCTCAAACCACTGGATAAATCGGTTTGAGGTTCGGTATGGAGATACATATCATAACGTAGCCGCGTAGGTATTATTGAGATTCTGCTAAAACGGCCATTTTACACCCTCTGATAGGGATGTTTTCTGTGATTCTGTTTAGTCCGTCAGCTAGGTTATCGAAAAATATTGTATACGTGTTTTTTCTTTTATCTTTTTGCAAGTTTACTTTTATCTACGTGTATTTGTAAAAAATAACGAAGGTAAAATGCGTCATGAGTGGCGTCACTTTCCGGTAAAAATATGTATCGTCTTCATTTTACTTTACGTGAAAAAATAAAAAAGCACGTCTTATATTTTTTGGAAATCAATCTGACGGACTAATTAGATTTTTTTTGTCAGAAAACATCCCTATTAGAGGGTGTATAATGGCCGTTTTAGCAGAATATCAATAGGGTTATTGGAGCTTCTGAGGCCAAAATTCGTGGCCGTGTAGTTTGGGAAGTCCCTTAAACTGGTTAGCAATATTAGGAAGGGAGTACCCTTGCCTAACCAGTCGAGTATTAATGATAATATTAACAGTTTTTAAATTGCTCGCTTCATACTAATTGCAATCTTTAGTTTGTTGTTTTTTTTTGCAATTTCAGACAGTAGTAATATCTTTAGAAATGTTTTATCATAATATGTACAGTCAGAGCAAATAATTGTCATGCTTATTGTAATTGACAATCAAAATACTTATTTAGTAATTACAAAGAAAATGCTCATGGAATTATGACCGCATCCGTACATTTGTGAAATGACTTTGAAGGTAGTAGTCCGGTCAATTTAGACCAAAAAATGAGAGTGAAGTTACATAAAGTCCCAACAAGCTGAATTTCTGTGAAGTTGTTCAAAACATAATTATAAACAATGTCTAGAAGTTCCCCATCATTCCCCTGTAAGGAAAAAATTTAATTCAAGGTCAAAGGTCAAAAAATGCGTTTTTCGCGATTTTCAGCAAAACGGTAAGTTTTATCATAAAAGTACCTCAAACAAAAATTGTAGATCATAAAATTATCTATAAAAATGGATCAATACTTTTTTTCTTACGAGCCACCGTTTCTGAGATATAACGATTCAAAAAGTTATAAACGTTGTTATCGTCATAATATGCACACGTTTCCACGCCACCTATGAGGTAGTGTACTTAGCGCGTTTTTTTTAACGTGGTTTCCCCAGTAGGCCTACTCCACGGGTCAGTTGTGATCCTGTTTAATGTAAAACTATTGCAAAATAACGGAAATTTTCAAAGATTGGGAAAGATAAAAGCGATGTAAATGAAAAAAAAGTGTTGAAGTTTATTCGTCTTATTCGTAAGTTTCAAATTCTTGTTCTTCTTCTTGTTCTTCTTCTCCTGCTTCTTCTTCATCTTCATTTTGGATGCAAGTAAATTGCGTCAATAGCGATGTATCGCATGATACTTCGTCGGAGTCAAACGAATCCTCCATTGTTTGTGATTCAATATTAGAGCACGACCGGCCTTGACAATTTGTGCATGCCAAAGAACAAGACAGTCCGACTTTTTTGCAACCACATTTAGCACTGTATCCCTTTTTGCAGTTGCAAAAAATAGTGTTCAGCAGTTTTTCCGGCGCAGGTAGAAGTAAAGTTTGAACTGGCTCTAATATATTGTTGACCAACTTCCAACCCCTGTCTGTAGGGTCTAGCTGATAACCAAGCCACACTTGAACTTGGTAATATACTCGAAAAAGATGTTGGTGAGCAGCAACTGAGGTTGGAGGAAGACAAGCTAATTGAACTTGTTTTTTATTTTTAGTATTTTTAACGAAACATGCATATCGATGCTTATCTAAACAGGTAGTTTTTTTAGGAGCTCCGTACATAGAAAGAAGAAAGTGGATGCCGTTGGTAATAACTTCTTGTTGAGTTGAATTACTCTTTTTTAAAACATTGAATTAAATCTTGTTTTTCAAACATTTTGAAAACTGCTGTTTTACCCCTCCTGTAAAATGCAGATGTCGTATCACAGCCAGTTATTGCGTGTAAAAATAGTACATGATCTTTACACTTTACTAAAGTAAATAAACTTTTTGATGAAAAAAAAAACAGCAGTTTTCAAAATGTTTGAAAAACAAGATTTAATTCAATGTGCTGAAGTTTTTAAAAAGAGTAATTCAACTCAACAAGAAGTTATTACCAACGGCATCCGCTTTCTTCTTTCTATGTACGGAGCTCCTAAAAAAACTACCTGTTTAGATAAGCATCGATATGCATGTTTCGTTAAAAATACTAAAAATAAAAAACAAGTTCAATTAGCTTGTCTTCCTCCAACCTCAGTTGCTGCTCACCAACATCTTTTTCGAGTATATTACCAAGTTCAAGTGTGGCTTGGTTATCAGCTAGACCCTACAGACTGGGGTTGGAAGTTGGTCAACAATATATTAGAGCCAGTTCAAACTTTACTTCTACCTGCGCCGGAAAAACTGCTGAACACTATTTTTTGCAACTGCAAAAAGGGATGCAGTGCTAAATGTGGTTGCAAAAAAATCGGACTGTCTTGTTCTTTGGCATGCACAAATTGTCAAGGCCGGTCGTGCTCTAATATTGAATCACAAACAATGGAGGATTCGTTTGACTCCGACGAAGTATCATGCGATACATCGCTATTGACGCAATTTACTTGCATCCAAAATGAAGATGAAGAAGAAGCAGGAGAAGAAGAACAAGAAGAAGAACAAGAATTTGAAACTTACGAATAAGACGAATAAACTTCAACACTTTTTTTTCATTTACATCGCTTTTATCTTTCCCAATCTTTGAAAATTTCCGTTATTTTGCAATAGTTTTACATTAAACAGGATCACAACTGACCCGTGGAGTAGGCCTACTGGGGAAACCACGTTAAAAAAAACGCGCTAAGTACACTACCTCATAGGTGGCGTGGAAACGTGTGCATATTATGACGATAACAACTTTTATAACTTTTTGAATCGTTATATCTCAGAAACGGTGGCTCGTAAGAAAAAAAGTTTTGATCCATTTTTATAGATAACTAGCTGTTCCCGGCATGCGTTGCAATGCCCTTTTTCCTACCTACTACCTGCCTGTGTACCAACTACCTACCTACCTACTACCTCCTACCCTACCTACCTACTACCCTACCTACCTACTACCCTACCTATCTACTACCCTACCTACCTACCTACTACCCTACCTACCTACTACCCTACCTACCTACCTACTACCCGACCTACCTACTACCCTACCTACTTACTACCCTACCTACTACTCTACCGACTACCCTACCTACTCTACTATCCTACTTACTACCCTAGCTACTACTCTACCTACTACTCTACCTACTACCCTGCCTACCTACCTACCACTTTCTCACCTTTTAAACCTTCCCTGGACTTCCACGAATAATTCAACACTATAATTAGCCAAATCGGTCCAGCCGTTCTCGAGTTTTAGCGAGACTAACGAACAGCTATTCATTTTATATAATATAGCTGTACCCCGCGTGCGTTGCAATGCCCTTTTACCTGCCTACGTACCAACTACCTACCACCTACCTATTACCTACCTACATACTACTAATTTCTCACCTTCTCTGGACTGCCACAAATGTTTCAAAACCAAAATTAGACAAATCGGTCTAGCCGTTCTCTAGTTTTAGCGCGACTAACTAACAGCAATTAATTTTTATATTATACGCAAACACCATTTGAAAAATCGTTTTTCTATTGGGAAAGAAACAGTAATTATTTGTGATTATTGTGATAATGTCGTATGGTCTGTTTGAAGTTGTCATTCGTTGACTGAACAACTGAACGTCACTCAATTGTTTTGCCTTCCCGGAACCTCTCCACTAACACTTGAACTTTATAGGTACGGTATTAAAGCTCAAATTGATTTTACGTTTTAGTTAGAAAACGTTTGTATGGGAAAAAGAAAAGGGCTGTTTTTAGGGCTTTTCCGGCCATTATTCGATTTTTTCTCGCCGTAAAAACCATCCTTGAACTTCAACGGACATTTAAAAAAAAAATCAGCCAAATCGGTCAAGCCGTTTTCATGCTATGTCGTGACAACGGAAAACGGGTTTCATTTTTATGTATATAGATTTTATGATCTACAATTTTTGTTTGAGGTACTTTTATGATAAAACTTACCGTTTTGCTGAAAATCGCGAAAAACGCATTTTTTTGACCTTTGATCTTGAATTATTTTTTTTCCTTACAGGGGAATGATGGGGAACTTCTAGACATTGTTTATAATTATGTTTTGAACAACTTCACAGAAATTCAGCTTGTTGGGACTTTATGTAACTTCGAATGTCTAAATTGACCGGACTATAGTATTTATTTTCACTGGAGAGTTCAAAAAGAAAATCTGTATTTTCTCTTCCTTTCATGCTTATTTTAATGGGATACAGAAGAGATATCATTCTGGCCAATCTGGCTCAACAGAGCTATCATCGGTATCGACAGTAAGTTGCTATTTATAAGCTAGGTTTAAACGCACCCCTTACGAAGCCGTCAAACAAGCATTCTGTACAAAAGTCCTGTACTACACTCGAACAAGGTATTTGGTAAACAGCCCGCAACCGGCATTAAGATTTCACAGATAATATAATTTTACATCAGTCTCTTAAAACCAAATGCTTATTTATAAAACAAAAAAATATTGAATATTGTCAGTGTACTAGAATTATAAATATTTTTGTGTGTCATACTAAATAGCTTGTTCGATCGGACATCAAAATAAGCAACTCTACGCAAAAATGCTTGCTGTTGGAGTGACAAATCACGTTTTACGGTAATTCGCAATGTGGTTATAGTGGTGACGGATGCATTGAATATAACGTGGCCCGTGGAGGTATTTCAAGAAAATTTAAAAAATAATAACTTGTGGAAAAGTTGGTACTTTGACCTCCAATATCTGCGTAACTAGAATGTTCCCAGATATGGTCTACAAAGAAAATCGCAATGACGAGGAAATGCATTTCGGCTTTGTCACGGGTACTTTTTCACCAATTATACCTACTGTTATAAATTATGATGTAGTGTTTATAGGTTCGTTTGCACCACGAATATCTATTCAGTATAATTAAAACATTAAAAATGGTGTATCTTGCACGTTGCCAGTAATGCTTTGTCCTAGATTTCCCACAAGAGAATTATATGCGGAATGTAGGGTACTTACTGTGCGGCAGCTCTTAGTGCTCAATGCAACCCCTAGGAAGCAAAGACAGGTTCCTCTACTAAGTCGAACCACTCGTAAAGCCAAACCTACATGCCCATCGGCCTTTCTCAAAACAGCCTTCGCTTGGTTCAGTTTGGTTTTTGCGTTAGAATTTCTACAGAGAGGGCTATACTGAGCCTGTTGAGTATATATGAGTACCAGGAAGAAAACGCCTGTTGTTTAGATCTCTCTAAAGCTTTTGACCTTGTTAGTTATTTGAAACTCTGGGATAACCTTTAGGATACCAATTTACTTAATGAGACAATTGGTATCCTAAAGTTTTGGTATTATATTCAAGTCAATTATGTAAAGTGGGCTGCTATCTTATCTGACCCATATACACTACAATGTGGAGTGAGACAGGGTGGTGTGCAATCCCCACTTCTGTTTAATATGTATGTAAATGCGCTAATCGTTGAGCTCAGCAGCATGCATGTCGGCTGTCACATTGATAATATCTGTGTAAATAATCAGAGTTATGCAGACGACATGGTACTGCTGAGTCCAACGATCGGTGTGCTTAGGAAATTTGTTAATGTGTGTGAGACGTACGCGGCTTCTCATGCCGACAAATGCAATGTGTGAAAAAAGTGAGCTCATGGTATTTAATACAGGTACTAAGTCCAGATCAGGTTCCTCCCGGGTCTTTGAATGGAACACCCATGAAAGTGAGCACCTGTTTTAAATATCTTGAATCAGAGCGAACATGATAGCCCTTTTTTCTTTGGAGTTTGGGAAATCACCAAAAGCCTCCTCCCGCTCTGGGCAGAGCGGTAGAGAGTGTCAGACTTCTACTGACTAAAAACCACCCATGTTCCTTCTTAGCCCTTTGTGTCGACGCCGCGGTATATCTTTTGAATAACCCGCAGCCCCGGCGGGAACATGATAGCCCTTTTTTTTGGGTGTTGGGATAACATCAAATGACTCCTCCCGCTCTGGACAGAGCGATAGGGAGTGTCAGACTTCTACAGACTAAAAACCACCCATGTTCCTCCTTAGCTCTTTGCGTCGAGGCCGCGATAACTCTTTCAGACAACCCGCAGCCCCGACGGGACATGATCAGGAACGTGAACGTTGTGCGCAAGTGAAGCTGACACTGTTCAGAGCGCATTGCACATCACTGCAGGGTGTAAACATACCTTTCACCACGAAACCGTTAAACAAGCATTATGTATATCAAACTAAGAAACCCTACGCAAAAATTATTGCTTGGTAAAGAAAATACTTTTTTTGGGGCAAAACGGATAGTATGAAGAGACATAAGCATACATCATCTGTTTATACTATCATCTTCGACTTATTATAACTCATAACGGTGTTGAAATCAAAATCAAAAGTCATTTATTCAAACTAGGCATCAGCCTAGTTTAAAAAGTTTTAAAAGTGTTTTAAAAGTGCTGATTATCAAATCAGCACTTTTCGAACGTCAAAATTTACTTTACTTTACTTATTTACAAGTGACAGTCCCCCAAAACGCCCACCCTTCGACACTTCCTAGTGTTCTAGCTGGAAAGAAGAAGTGGCGGAACAAACTCCCCAGCAACACATCTGTCTGTTAGTTGGGTTAGAAGAACCAGACTCGATACAATAGTAAGGTTAGTCAAGCCGCCCGTCGGGCTGCGGGTTGTTCGCAAGAGATACCGCGGCCTCGACATAAAAGGCTAAGAAGGAACATGGGTGGTTTTTAGTCAGTAGAAGTCTGACACTCCCTTTCGCTTTGCCCAAGAGCGGGAGGGGTTATTCGTTGATTTTCCACGCCCCTAAAAAAAAAAAGGACTGCTTCGTTGGTCTAGTGGTTGCAAAGCACGACTGCTGAACATGAGGTCCTGCGTTCGATTCCCAGTACGGGCAAAGTGTTATTCAGTTTCTCATTACACGGTGTCTGAATTTGTGCCCGGTTCATGCCAATAGGCTCGCCCCCTATTACACGGAACTTAAACATCGCCAGTTATGTTTAATGTGGGTGTACTAATGGGTACACCTCTGCCTAACCTTTCTGGGATGACATGCGTGATGTTATGTTAATATCTATATCCATATATCCAGCAGATACGCAGTGACTCCCCGCTGGCCAGACAAGGCGGAAGCTCAGAGCAAAAAGGAGAAAGCCTTATTGAATGCAGAGTCTATCAAGAAGAACAAAGAATTATTTAAAATGGTTGAAAAACGTTATAAAGGAAGGCTGGAGGCTTCAAGAAACTCCGATCAAGCTCCAATAAAATCCGACCAAGATGGCGATTCTGCCGAAAAGCCAGGCACGTCTGAGCAAGAGGCAGGTTCTTCAAACCAAAAGCCAGGCACATCTGACCAAAAGGCAGGCACCTCAGACGAAAAGCCAGGCATATCGGACGAAAAACCAGGCCTATCAGACGAAAAGCCAGGCGTATCAGACCAAAAGCCAGGCGTATCAGACCCAAAGCCAGGTAATTCAAGCCAAAACGATGAAATTAAGATGGATGAAGACGACATCCCATTTCTCTTTGAACATAACTATACGGATGACTGTAAGGGGCCGCAGTTCACGTTGACAACCAATCTGTTGCGGCAGTTGCGGAAGACTTGTATGAATCTGACGTCTTTGGCGTTGGAGTACTGTAACCTGGATTATAAGACGGTGCGTATTTTTGGATGTTACTTTTTAATATAGGAGCTCGTGGCTTAATAAGAACTGCCACTCGGGTCGATCTTTAGGTAAAGCTGTGCTTGCCTAGGTCGGTCTGTGGATGGGTGACCGCCCGACATACCGAGTTTCCTCCGTGCCTCGGAAAGCACGTTAAGCTGTTTGTCCCGGCTGCCATATATAGATCTTTGGCAGTCGTTACAGGTAGTCAGTGACCTGAAATTCTGACATCCAGTCTTACCAAAGAGTATCGTATTACCTAGTATTAACTGGGTTGTGGAGGTCAGATAGGCAGTCGCTCCGTGTAAAATACTGGTATTCAGCTGCATCCGGTTAGACTGGAAGCCGACCCCAACATAGTTGGGAAAAGGCTAGGCAGATGATGACTTTTTTAAATCCCATAACTCATCATCTTCATCAGCGTCGACCGTCACGCTATCATTAACTCCTTTTCCTTTCAATTAACCCGGCTACCCTCAATTGCTGCTCGTTCCATCGTAAACCTCAGCTATCGTTTTCCATCAGGCGTGATCGAAGACAAAGCTGGCCCATTTTGCAATAAAAAAACAAATTGTCCTAGAATATGCATCATCTGCCTAAGTTTTTCTCAACTATGTTGGGGTCGGCTTCCAGTCTAACCGGATGCAGCTGAATACCAGTATTTTACATGGAGCGACTGCCTATCTGACCTCCACAACCCAGTTAACACTAGGCAATACGATACCCTTTGGTAAGACTGGTAGTCAGACTTTCAGGAAGTCTTACTGCCGCACTCAGAGAGCTTTAATGATTACTTAGGCCATCACTTAGTAAAGGTTTTGACAGTTTTGTCATACAAAAGTATGTCAAACCTTTACTAAGTGACGGCTTAAGTAATCATTAAATATCTCTGAGTACCGCAGTTAGAATATTGTTGTCCAAAAAAGCATTGTTTGTTGTTTTTTCTGTTAAGATTTTTTTTTGTTGTGTGTATTTGTGGAATGTGTAAATAAATATGTTTTCTTTCTATATTTCTAATTCTGCCCCACAGACAAATATCCGTCATTTTCCACTAAACCTGAAGCAGCTATCTCTGCGTGGATCTAGATGTTACAATCTACCGCTAAACACATCATACCTGGGAAAAGTGCAGGAGCGCCTGCCGCATTTGGAGGTATGTCTATCATAGTCTTTTAGCTATCATCATTCTCATATCATCATCATCATGATCATATCATCATCATCATCATGATCATAACATCATCATCATCTTTACATAGTATAAAACAAAGTCGCTCCCGCAGTTTGTATCATTTAAACTACGCAACGGATTTGAATGCAGTTTTCAGTAATAGATAGAGTGAATTAAGAAAAAGGTTATAATAATATGTAGTAAACATTGCACTCGTGCTCAACTACCTCCATGGTCGAGTGGTTTAGGCGTTTGCATTGTGATCTGGTGGTCGTGGGTTCGATTCCCACATGAAGCATGATTTGTAAAGTTGTTTCCAGTTTGGCTAGGACATGGTAAGCTTGAATCACCTGATTGTCTGATAAAATGATGATTCTGTGCTTCGGAAGGCTCAAACTGGTGGTCCTGGCCGCCTTATGGCGGTCGTCAAACCATGTCAGAGGCCTTTGGAGGGTGTGTGTGGTCGTTAGACCTTACTGCCCACACGATAAGAAGATCATAATCGTCTTTATATTAATAAAATTGAAGTGTCTGTTTGTAATGCTAAAATAACAGCTTCATATTGAATGCATATAAAAGTATGTATGGTACTTACTGGCAGCTAACTGATTTTATAAGGATTTGAAAAATTCGATTTTGGAATAAAAAACCAGAAGTTATATTTTTATAATATTTTCGGGGTAGAACTAGTGTCTTTTATTATAATAATTCTATATTATTATTTTGTTCCAGTACCTCGACGTCTCCGAATGCGATTGGTTCGAACCAGCCTCTCTCATGCCGCTGAGCAAACTTCCCAATCTGACCGAGCTATACATGAGAGACTGCAAGCGCCTGACCGAGTGTGTGGCTTACGCGTCGCTCGCTACCCGGTACGGGTTCAGGAAACTAAGGGTAAGTCGAAGTAAGACTCAACTGGCCAGTCTGACCGAACTGTACACGAGAGTCTGACCGAGTGCGTAGTTTACGCGTCGCTCGCTACCCGATACGGGTTCAGGAAACTTAGGGTAAGTCAAAGTAAGACTAAGGTGTCCAGTCTGACCGAGCTGTCCATGTGAGTCTGACCGAGTGTGTGACTTATGCGTCGCTTCCTACCCGACACGGGTTCAGGAAACTTAGGGTAAGTCGAAGTAAGGCTTAGTTAACTTCATACAAAATGCTGCATTCTTCCTTATTAATTCACAGTTTCACTCATTCAAAAACATGAATATAAATTCTACATATACACACATCAAAAGTGTCTAGGGATCAAGCATTTTTATGCGGATTTCTTGAGATTGAGATGTGGCTTTGTAATAAATTTATGATTTTATAAATTTATATGGATCCTTTTTGGTGCATTTCATAATTTGAATCAGGAACTGTGAATCAAATTCGAGTAAAAGATGAAAATCAGCTGTCAATATTTTCCCTATAAAAACATACAACGCATTGAAGACATTATTAGTGCTACTGTTTCCCTACTACTGATTAAAACCAACGTTATTATGGAGCGGCGACGTCATTTAAGCAGGGAAGAAATGCTCAGAGCCGTGGGAATGATAGAAGCTGGTTCCCGGCAACGTACTGTGGCTTTAGCTCTGAATACAAGTCAGAGTGTTATCAGTCGACTTTGGACACGTTACCGAAGCACTGGTACCGTGGCTGAGCGCCATGGAGGACGGTATCGCTGCACCACACGGAGACAAGACCGATACATTCAAATCTTAACTCGAAGAGCTCCAACAATAACCGCCATGATGTTAGCCGTGTGGCTTCATCACTCTTCAGGGAACTTAATTAGCGACCAAACAGTCAGAAACCGCTTGCATGAAGTGAACCTTCATTCCCGAAGACCGCTACGGGTACCACCTATAGCAATGCACAATCGTAGGATTCGATATCAATGGGCTCTTGAACACAGAAATTGGGCAGAAGAACAATGGCGTTTCGTGTGCTTTTCTGATGAGTCTCGTTTTGGTATGAGACCGGATACAAGACGTATACGACACTGGAGAACCCCTGGACGCCAACAGCGATTAAAATCCTGCCAGGAAGTCCATCCTTATAGTGGTGGAACCATCATGGTATGGGCGGGTATTTGGATCGGCGGAAGAACTGAGTTGATTTGGATCAGAGGCAACCTCAACGCTCAAATTTATGCTGAGACGATTGTATCAGACGTCATCGTTCCTCTACAAGTGCAAATCGGTCCCTTATTTCAGTTAATGCATGATAATGCACGACCGCACACCGCAAGAGTTGTAAGACAGACTCTCGCCGCAGCTAACATCAATGTCCTGCCCTGGCCTGCTCAGTCGCCAGACTTGAACCCGATTGAGCATGCATGGGATATGCTACAGAGAAGAGCTCTGCCGAATATGGAGGGTATCCAGTCGCAAGAAGACCTTTTTTTGTTGTTGCAACGAACATGGGCGGCCATTCCACAGCGTGATTTGGATGAACTCATTTTGAGTATGCCAAACCGATGTTCTTGTGTTGTTAGTGTTCGCGGTAGAAACACGGATTATTAATTGTTTAAGTTACCCAATAAAATTTTAAAGAAAACTGTTATTTCAGTCTTTTTTTCGAACTTTAATGTTAGTGGTTCAAATGTCAAAAATCCCTTTATTAGGAAAATGGCAAATTTCTTTATTAATGCAAAGGTGCCTTGGTTTATCGTTACTGTGACAAACGAAAACACTTTATTTGATGAATCCTTAAAGAAAATTTTAATTAATATCAATCAGGAGAAAAGTTATTGCAAAAATATATGTTGATCCCTAGACACTTTTGATGTGTGTAGCTAGCCATATAAAGCGTATAACCAGATGTAATTTTTGACAAAAAACGGAAAATCGTATTATTGACAATTACTGCATTTCATATTACGGTAGTATGTAGATGAGGAAGAATCCTAAAAAAAAACATCTTTTCTTTACAGGTGTTCGACGTCCGCGGCTCCCCACTCGCCGACTCAGAAGTCTCAGCCTTAGGCTGGCTGCCTTGCCTCGAGGAGCTATACGTGGCGCCGCCAGAGGACTTCAACACGTTGGCGGAGCACACGCACTCCTGGTGCGACGTAGAGATGGACTTGAATGAGCTGGATACTTGGGAGATCGAGGTGAGTCGGTCTAAGCCTTTAGCCCAACCGTGCCTTGCCTCGAGGTGAGTCTGTCTAGCCTTTAGCCCAACCGTGCCTTGCCTCGAGGTGAGTTTGTGTAGCCTTTAGCCCAACCGTGCCTTGCCTCGAGGTGAGTCTGTCTAGCCTTTAGCCCAGTGGCGGTACTCCCATAGAAGCTGAAAAGCACAGCTTGCCTTAATAAAACAACAAATGAAAAAAAAAAAAAACAGTTAATGCAAAAACAAAATATTATAATTTATCTTCAAACTGCATACAACGCGTTAAACGGAACGTATTGATGCAACGTCAGGTCTTACTCAATAACTGTCATTGTCTCGTCGTTGCCTAACTTCATAATTATGTCTCCCGAGCGAGCTCCCGACACCGGCCGATCGGTCAAACAGGTCGATCGGGCATAGTCGGGTTAGGCTAGCCCTTTCTCTGTCACACCCACTACAATAGCAGCGGTAGAGCCGCTGCTTTTCCGACCTCTCTATTTTACCAACATTTCTAGGTGTTTTTGTTTCGAACTTTTTGCCGGTTTTACGACAGAATGTATAGGATTTTATGCATAGCTTCTGGTTGAATGAATGAAGATTGCGAGAAAATGTGAATATGTGAGTGAATGCAGCCTCGCGACGCGATTGAATGGGATTTCGATTTAGTTCAAATTTGTCTTGATCGTTGAGCATTTTTTTTATTGTGATTTGATATTTTACATTTTCTTGTTAGTAATTTAAAGTTTTGTGAATAGTTTTTGCTGTAATTAGCTTTGTTTTGAAGTGATTAATTAATTTAAAGTTTTTTGATTCGTTTTTGCTGTAGGTACCTACCTAATTAGCTTTGTTTTGAAGTGATTAAAGTTAAAACGCATACAATTGTTCCTTGTGATGGATTAAAGTGTGTGAAAGCGTTACTGTGCAAGGTAAATATGTAGTTACTTTGAATTTTACAGATAAATATAACCTCGTTACTTCACCTAAACCTACTCCAGATTTATTTTGATTTTTGCGTCAACCAAATTAAAGTTTTTGAGTCATGGTTGCGCAATGAATTCCTTGCGCAATTCAATGCAATATACGAAAATGCCTTGCTAAATAATTCTGCTTCTCGTTTAAGACGTAACGTTACTTGCGTTCGTACGGAGTATAAACGAATCTTTGCTCAAGTAATTGATAACATATCGTCTGAAATTAAAGACAGATATTCAGAAATGTTTAAATTAGAGTTTTTCCAATTGCCTAATAATAAACAATATAATATTTATAATCAAAATTTTCCGACAGCGGCATTACATTCGTTACTCAACATTTATGCAAACTATTTTGATAGGGAAACTTGAATTAAATTAAAGCCTTTTTTATTATACAATACAATCGTTACAATAAAAGTATGCTCCAAAATCATTTACTCAAACAAATTGACAACAAACGGCTTTTATCAAAGCCACTGGAGGTATGTCACTGCTGATATGTATCTGTAAATCTATCTAGTAATATTATACCTTCAGTGTGTTTTGTTGTTTGTCATCTGTCCATGGTAAAGAAGCGAAGAATGAAGAGTTATAGCTGTATACATTGTGAGTAATTAATTTTTTTCTTCAATTAAGTGTAGTTGAAACTAATTTATTATTTTGTGCACCATCTAGCGGTAAATATTAAAATAGTTGTAAATTTTGTGACAGGATGTAAAATACGAAAACTGTTAGTCATATATAAATAATAGAAAATAAAACCAGTGTTATTAAAAACCAGTGTCAGAACTCGGAACAAAAAGTGCAACTTTTTTTTTTTTGTAAATTGGGCTTTACCCCCAAATCATTGCTGGCACGCCACTGCTTTAGCCCAACCGTGCCTTGCCTCGAGGTGAGTCTGTCTAGCCTTTAGCCCAACCGTGCCTTGCCTCGAGGTGAGTTTGTGTAGCTTTTAGCCCAACCGTGTCTTGCCTCGATGTGAGTCGGTCTAGCCCTTAGCCCAACCGTGCCTTGCCTCGAGGTGAGTTTGTGTAGCTTTTAGCCCAACCGTGTCTTGCCTCGATGTGAGTCGGCCTAGCCTTTAGCCCATCCGTGCCTCGCCTCGAGGTGAGTTTGTGTAGTCTTTAGTCCAACCGTGTCTTACCTCGATGTGAGTCGGTCTAGCCTTTAGCCCATCTGTGCCTTCCCTCGAGGAGCTACACGTGGCCTCGCCGGAAGACGGTCACCCATCCAGAGACCGACCTATGCAAACGCGGGTTAACCTTATGATCGACACGAGTGGCAGTTATTATTAAGCCACAAGCTCCTCAAACAGAACAGACACGAACGAATCAAACAGTATACAATAAGCGGCGTAAATATAGTAACCTTTGTGGAAATTATATTTTCGAGCCGTTTGGGGTTGAAACTCTAGGGCCGTGGGGTCCGAGTGCTCATAGCCTGTTTAAGGAAATTTCAAAACGCTTAGTTGACGCTTCTCGTGACCCAAGGGCTGGTTTTTTATCTTGGCCAGAGGCTAAGTGTTGCCATACAACGTGGCAATGTCGCCAGTCTTTTGAGCACATTACCGGCTGACAGCGTTGAGGAGCAGTTTTTTTATGCCTTTTTATAGTTTCTTGTTAGTTTATTTATTAGTTTTTAATGAATGTACATAGTAAGTTTACTCTCATAATCAATAAAAATTCATGACATGATAAATATACCGTTTTCAGTGGTAATAATAACTCTTACATGTTCTGTTTCAGGAACCAGAGTACTACAAGATCAAGAGCCCGGAACCGGAAGAGGAAGAAGATGAGAAGGAGGAAGAGCCGAATAACGAACGCGACGGCGATAACATGGTTAACAACCCGTGGTGGTCGCATGAACGACGGTGAGTTGGACCTTGTGTAACAACTACAGGGTGTAAATCAACCCATCACACAGCCGTCAACCAAGCATTCTGTACATCAAACTAAGTAGGTACCCCTACGCAAAAATTTTTGCTGGGAAACGACTTTTTTTTTGGGGTCAAAAAAATCACCTTTTACGGTATAACTCAATGTAGCACTCTTAAACATTGTGCTAGTGGATGTTTTGAATAGTAAACGGGTCATGGAGGTAATTTAAGTAAAGCTATTGCAAATTTAGAACTTTGACCCCCAATATCTCCGGAACTAGGAGGTTCCCAGGTATGGTCTAGAACAAAAAAAAATATCGCAGTGGTGAGGAGAACCAGTACCCTTCGTTTGCGTTAAGGGTACTTTTACACTCTTTATAAGGCAGTAAAACCGACTCCCTATGCCGTGACGGAAGTTGTCATGACGCGATGGATCCTCTACACAAACACACGAATATGGAATATAAAGATCAGCCATCGTTCCAAAAGAAACTTTATTGTAATGGGAAAAGGTTGATTTTACGAGGCATAGAGGAGTTATGTTGACTGCCTCGTTGATTAGTGGTCGCAAGCTCGACTGCTGAGCATGGAGTCCTGTGTTCGATTCCCGGGTCGGGTAAAGTGTTATTGGGTTTTTCCATCAGGGATAGGGTGGTTGACTAAAAAAATCTAATTAGTCCGTCAGATAGATTTCCAAAAAATATTGGATACGTTTTTTTCTTTTTTCACGTAAACAAAATATGAAGACGCTACAGTGCTTCGAGAAGTCGCGCGACGTCACAGTTTGGTAAATTTTTTTACCAGAAAGTGACGTCACCAGCCCCACTCACGATCTTTGACACGTCTTATTTTCGTCAATTTTTATTAATTTGATAAAGCAAAAAACACGTGTCCAATTTTTTCGATAATCTAAAAGGCGGACTAAACAGAATCATATTTTTTTTAGTCAGTAAACTAATCTATTTCTCAACCACAGAATCTGGATTTGTACCCGGTTCAAATCCAGACTCTGGAGTCACCATGACACCACGAATATTACATGGGAGTGTGGCGACAGCGACATCTATCGCAACATATGCGAACTAATTTGGCAAATCATACATCGCGCTATCAACTTTATCCGCGACATTAGCCTATATAGAAAATCCCGACTTACATATGTGGGGCAGTTAGCCCACCAGACACAACACCCGTCTGGATGGAGGATCCTCCCTTTTCTATGGGGGATGAGGAACTTTACACCCTGTTCCTAATACCCGCCAAAGGAGTTACACATAACTGGTGAAATGTGGGTGTACCATTAGGTACACCTCTGCTTAACCCATCGGGGATTATAGGCGTGATGTTATGTTATGTACTATATCTGAGGCAATACCAAACTAACATAATTTTATTCCCCCCTCAGCATAATCGTCATCCAACCGAACTCGAATCGGCAAATAGAAGAAAGATTCCAGTTCATGAGAGCAGAAGATGTTGGAGAAGAACACTTCATTCCAGCCCAACCTCGGGCTCCAAGACCTGGAGAAAGAGGCCCTGAAGGTATCCTTCCAGACGCTCAACCGGGGCCACCCAACTTCCAAGGCTTCGCACTCCCGCCCTCATACCGCACGATCGGGCCTATCAGATGCGGCTCTATAGACATACTCCCAGCTATAGGTAACCCAAGGTCTACACAACGGGAGCACGTGCTTGAGGAACCTCGCCCAGGCCCTAGTCCAAGACCTAGGGCAGCTATCCCTAAGCCAGTACCATTGGACCCAAGAGACGACCCGCAGGGATCCCATCGTAAAACTCCAAGACCGGGTCCTTCATATTCACTAAAGCCTTCAACCTCTGGTAGGAGTTCAACGGACCAACAAGCAGGTCCCTCAAACCAGCCAGGACCTTCAGGTTCTCGCCAGGGACCTTCCAACCCTCAGCCTGGTCCTGCAAACGCTGGCGAAGGAACAAAACGCCGTATAAGTCTTCGTGAAGCCATCGACATGGCGAAACGTCGTCGCATTGAAGTCAACGAAGATGAAGACATGGAGAACTTGCCGGTCTTATACCCTCCGTTCAACCCTGATATATGTCCTAGGCTTAGGCTGGATGATATCATGGAACCTCCCCCAAATGACCGGCCTAGGGCAGGATGCGTTCGACTCCGCAGACATGATCTACGTCCAATTATGCATATAGATGTCGACATTAACAGGCAGTCGACAATCCATATAGGTAGCCATGTTGGTTTCCAACTGGTATCAGATTCTGCTCTCTTACGCTTCGGTAGGGCCATCAACGAGAACGTAAACTATGTCCATATTGGCAGGCATGGAATTCATACTGGATCCGATTCCGGTAGTCGCCCAGATAGGTCCAATTTGAGGATCCTGTCAGTGACTGGATATAGGAATATTACTGATAGGAGTCTGGAACATCTGGTTACAGCTGCTCCACATTTGCTCCACATCGATTTTACTTTAACGAATGTCACTCCACGAGGTGTGGAGTTGTTCAAAGCGGTTAGACCTGATTGCGAAGTGATTTTTAGCGAATTCGGTTCTTAAATATCGGATGGTACAATTTTGATTTTCGGATATGGTTATATCAAAATTTTCGGATTTGTTGAATTTTTATTTAAGTGTCGTTGCGATGCTGTTAAGTTCGGATATGTATGAAGATGTCGGATCTGAGAAGACCTTAAGTCGGATACTTATATAAAATTGGACGTAGTTCAGCGAAAAGGGTCCAATCCACAACACTCATGTTGTGGATTGAATTGTTTTCGCCTACTACACAATATAATGTCCACTTATACGTGTAAGTGACGAGTATTTATTAAAAAAAGATAAAAAGTGTCAGATACTAATAAAAAGTTTTGATCTCGAATGCTTAATAAGATCTCGAATATCGCGCAGCTCGGATTCTAAATTATCGGATATTTTTCAAATCTCCGAGAGCCAGGGTCAAATTCGCGTAAAAAAATCAAAAATAAATTTTCTAAATGTCGGATTGCTGTGCAATCAAGTCGACTTAGAAATCAAATGGAGTCGACGGTTATAAAACTGCTGATAAGTATATGTTTTTACTCTATAATATCGAGTGTCAAAGATGTATTATAATCTCCAGTTTCGTTAAAAAAAAAAGTTTTTCGTAGTTTTATTTCCAATGGTGTTCTAATTTGCAGAATTATGATCAATATGTTAATCACTTCTCGGTTAAGAATTTAGTGATAAGCACATATTCTTAAATGTAATAAAAAAAGTAGTAATTCTCCTGCTCTTATCCCAATTCATGGGGGGTCAGCGCAGCCAAGTCTTTTTTTGAAAATAACAACAATTTGGCCTACAACTAATTTATGTTTCTGAATTCACTATAATTATTATGATGTTTTTTTCTGTTTATTTGCAATTATGTAACAGAAATTTTCCTATTATTTTTCCTATTAGATGTGTAACCTTTTCTGGTATTAGATGTAGTTCTGTCAGAACGAGCCAACCCACAATCTCATATTAACTCGGTTTATCCGGATGCAACGACTGCCTATCTGATCTTCACAACCCAGTTAGTCCTGGGTAATACGATACCCCTTGGTAACACTGGTTGAAAGACTATTAATTGAGTAAAACACGTCAAACTAACATTTTAAATGTAGTATATTATTATTCAGTAAAATCTTCTCTCTTCTTTTTTTCTCGGTGCAGCGGTGGCCGAGTGGTGTCGGCCCCGACTTACGAACAGTAAGTCGTGGGTTCGAACCCAGGCAGGCGCATTACTTTGTGTAATTTATTTCATCACCGCTGCTCTCAAAACGGTGAAGGAAAACATCGTGAGGAAACCGGCATGTCTTAGAACCAAAAAAATCGAAGACATGTGACATCTACCAACCCGCACTGGGCCCGCGTGGTGGATTATAGCCCATCCCTCTTCTAGAGAGGAGGCCTGAGTCCCTGCAGTGGGAACATTAAAGGCTGATGGTGATGAAAATCTTTCTCACATACATTCAAAACGTATGCTTGGAACTGATTTAATATTAATCAGTATAACTATCTAAATTATGGCTATTACTTCTGAAAATGAGAGGACCTATTATGTGGGTTGGTACACTTTCGCAGAACTAAGCTCCATTAATAAAGAGGGAGATTTATACATAGTGGAAGAGACATCGACCCACAAACGGTTTCGTGTGAGACGTGCGATCATGTCGAACAGGCATACTTTCGCATCGGTAATATAAAAACAAGTGCTGCTTTTCTTAAATTACCGATGAAATGGTTCTATATCAAGTAAAAGTAATTTCTTGAGTTGGAGTAATTACTTGATTTGAAGAAATTAATCACAAAGAGAGCACAATTATGAATTCTAACTTCAAGGTGTTACTAAAGTACAGGATAAAAATCATATCACAAATAATTACTTTTACTCAAGTAATTATTTTGACTTGTTTATAAATAGGGGTATTAGTGAGGGGGTTGTAAGGGGTTGTGCTTCGATGTCCATTCCACCCAGTATATCCATTAAAAGAAAATTGATTCATTTACAAATGATTCTGCATGCTTTAATGTTTTATAATAATTATTAATTTAATTTAATGGGGTTTCCTATTTAATTTTCGCATTAAATTAAATATAACGTGTGTGTCTATTTATATAGGATTAGTTTTTAAATGTATTGTAGTAGTGGTAGGTGTGTTTGAATTTTAAGTAATATTAAGGTTTTTCTTAATATTTATCCGTGGTGGGCAACTGGGCTTATCCCAGTTGTATACGTCCTTATGTGCCTATTGGCCTTGTTCTGTTCTGTCTCCTGCTGATATGGAGGGAGTAGAAATAATGTTTTTCCTACTCCTCCGCTGTTCTTTTCTGATTAATTTCGTGACGACAAGACAGTTAAATTGTTTCTCTGAGACTTCGTCGAACTCTTGATAATTATCATTTGCCTGCCTTCTACCAACTATGTTGGGATTGGCTTCCAGTCTAACCGGATGCACCTGAGTACCAGTGGAGTGGAGTGTGGAACGACAGTGTATCTGGCTTCCACGGCTCAGAAAATAACTTAATATTACTTGAAATTCTTCTTTAATTATGAATAAATAAAATGTGATTTTTAAAAAGTATAAAAAAAATATATCTCGAAATTTAGTTGTTGGCATCTTTGGTATGTGTAGTCTTCTTTTCGAATTGACACACTTGGGAAAATATAATATTTTCAATTCACTTGTTCTAAAGGCCGAAATCTATAGACGTTACTTAGCACGTGTTTTCACTTAGACTACGAATGCATTGGCGACTGGTTTGCTTCGCGCCTAGAGCTTAGTGACCTTAGATATGGTTACTAGCTGGGCAAGGTGCCAAGAGGGCATGGAATAATTCTGATTTCTGAATGCGAAAATTCTAGAACGTTCGTTTTCCATCGCTACGTGCCTCACTAGGTTCTAAAGCGCTAAGCGAGGCATCTGCCAATGCGTACAGTCTCTTCCACTTATGTATACATGAAGAAAGATTCGAGAGTGATTTTACTAATAACTTTTGCAACTTTAATTAAACATCTATTTCGTCGTTGATAGTATAATTCCGCGTAACTAACATTGTCAATAAAGTCTGTTCCAAGTATTACCTGACCCCTAATATAGGCGAAGTGGTGGGAGAAGAGGTGTCAGGTAGTACTGGGCACAGACTGTATTGACAATGTTAGTTATGCGGAATCGGACTATCAACGACGATTAAAATTTCATAATTGTATGGGTTCTAAAATAATATGTTCGTAACTACATAAAATAACTATCAACAGACTAAGAGGAAAATCACTTATAAAAGTCGCTACTTATTTTATTCATGTCTAAGACATGGTCCACATTCCATCAATATTTTACACTTGTAATTTGACAGATGCGCAACTGTGACGGTAATAACGCTTAGCCTAAAAGTTCAAGCTAAGTAACGTTTCAAGATCTCTACCTTAATTCTTAGGATATTTTGTGTGTTGGTGTATAATACATACTTATTAAGTTTTTTTTTCTTAGATGTGTTAGTGCGTTTATACAAAACTAGGTTTCGCACAAATAGACCGATGAAATGATTATTTGTAGGTCTTGGTGGTACCTATGGGTGCTCAGACTCTCAGAGGGTTTTTCAGCAAGCATAATCAGCACTAAGTTTTGCTCGCGGTTTCGCTCCCGTTATGTTCGGAAGTTAAACCACGATAACATTTCAAATATAGCCTTTGATACTCGGGGATAATGTAGTTTTCCGTAAGTGATATTTTCAGCATACAAATCCGTAGTTTCGAATATTACCCGTCACAAAAACCTTTTACTGGACTGGAAGCCGACCTCAATATAGTTGGTTGAAGGCAGAAGATGTACGAGGTCTGAACGAAAATACCTAAACAGGCAAAACTTCTCCAAGGTATTGTGACTTTGTACTAAATCGCAACTATCAAGCTTAATTCCGACAATGCTGGTTGAAAACTCCTCTGGGCTCTCCTTATTATTGTCATCCCTTACGGCCAAAAGCCAACAAACTTTCCTTTCAAAGCCAACAAGTTTTGGCAGTTTTGTTATCAAATTTTATTTGACCTTTGTTATGGTAAATGCGACAAGGTAGCCCGCAAAATTCGTATTTTCTTACGTTTTTTGCAATTTGCCGGGCAGTGTAAGGTTGTATGTTAAATAAAATAGGATTCGCGACCGTAACAAATGTGACTTTACTGAGTAATAATGATCAAAATCACCAATACAACAGTCTCAGTTCATATAAGTGTCTTGAGTGACTATTTGATGAAAAAGGCATTCATGACAGTTACTGAATTACTCAGTAAAGTCACATTTGTCACAGTCGAGAATCCTATTTTATTTAATATACAACCTGACACTGATCAAAATCGTAAGCAAATTCGAATTTCGCGGGCTACCTTGTCGCATTCACCTTAAATAAGATTATTAAATTAACCCATAATGTTGCCATTGTATTTATTGCACTGTGTAGAAAAAGCCTACGATTTTCTCCGATCTCTGTTAAGTAAATTATTGATGTAAGTAAGGATAAAATTTTAGTAATTTAAATGAAAAAAAAAAACATTTTAATGTGATTTGTTAGGCGCTACTGTATATAAGAGTGTGAAACACTGAATGAGATTTGTAGTGGACACGCTACAAATGGGAATGTAAAGGTGTCTATGGATTTACTCAATTTTTGACAGTCTCATCATCTTCCTGCCTTTGTCCCATTCTATTTGGGGTCGGCGCAACACTTTTTCTTCGTCCATTCTCCCTTGTCAGACGTCACGAACTCATTTACTCTTTTCTGAGTGATTGTTACGTCTTTTTCAATTTTATCCATGAAGTGAAAATAATCCAGTCATGTTTAGCCATGTGGTGGATTGGATCCTTTTCGCTTAACAACGTCCAATGTCGATCTTAAACAAGCGAAAGTCGACAAATCGAGATAATCTCCAAGAAGCGCATACCTAATTGATCGTCAATACATCAAAATTCGAGTAAATTTGTAGATGTCTATAAGAGCGAAGTCTTCTTTTTGATGCGAGCGGTGACATATGGCGTTAAGAGAAACTGCTCAGAAAATTACTAAGTTTCATAGCAAACGTCTCGACGCTGCGTTCGATTACGAACATCTTTTGGATTTGATGGTGGTTAAAAGACGAAAAATAAAAACCCAAAACAGCGGTATTCGTTCCCGTTGCCACGGGTCTAGATAGTGCAGCACTATATGCGGCCGAAGACGTTCATAAACAAGAGACTTCACTCCGAGTAAGAGCTAGGTATAAATAAGTAGCCCTACAAATACGGTTAGGAATAAGTTTGGTATGAGATTTTGATAAAAAAAAGGATGTGTATAAAATTTGTATGAAGAACATTTAAGAGAAGGCATTTTTATTCGTATTATTATGTATGTATAATCTTTTTAAAAAGAGGTGTAAAACATAGAATCTGTAAGGAGTAGTTTTGCTAAAATGCGGTAACCCACAATATCTTATTCATTCAGTTAAATAAGCCGGACTAGTCTAGCATTCTGAATAAGGTATGTATGCACAAATCTACCATAGGAAGCACGGAGGGAACTCTGTAATGGATGGTCATCCGTCCATGGGCCGACCATGATAAGCCAGGCTTCACCTAAAGATCGTTCCGTGCGTTATTATTGCAAAAACATGCAAAATGTATGCTTAAAACAGATTTAAAATTTAATCAGCGTTAACTATACAAATTCATTCCAAATACTTTTATAATGGATGATATTTTGTTGTGGGTTAGTACATTTTCGCAGAACTAAGCTCAAAAATTATGTAAAATTAATATTGTAATACAGATTATGGTAGCGATACGAAAGTTATACATGTAGGTGAACTTGTTGAGATAATTCTATGGAAAGTTGCTAAAAAATATCTAAGTATTTAATATTAGTTAGAAGTAGAAGTCATTCTGTCAGTCATCTCTGTACCATTTTGAGGTTGAGCTATATAAATAATGTGAAAGGGACTTCGACGTACAAACGGTTACCACATGAAAAAAAATCTATGTCCTATACAAAACTTATTTGTTAAAATACAGCTATCGAATAACACAGGATTTATACGTATATAAAACCTGTGAATGTATAACTTGTGAAGGTATATTTTAAAAGTAAAATAAAATGACGTAAGTAAGGCAGGCCAGATATCATCCAAAAATATTTTTAAAAAAATACGAGATTACGCAAAATTATGCGAGCCGCAAGATTAGAACTTTTGAATCTTTGAACGTGTGCTAAGCACCAAATATAAGCTTATAAAATACTTCGGTTTTTTTTCATAAAATTATCTCAGAGGGTATAGGTAAAACGGCAAAATTAAATTTTTGTACACAGCGCTACAAATACCTGTAAAATGTAAGAAAAGTTAAGGGTACTCTGTAGTGAGCCGGTTGAGAGCAAAAATATCTATTGACTTTGTGAATTTCATCAAAATACAAAATCGACTTCCTTCTGAAGTCATTATTCGTAATCATCACCTTTAGTTCAGCCTAACGACGTCCTCTGCTGGTCACAGGCCTCCCCCAAGTGTCGCCACATTGACCGATCTCGTGCGTCTCGTATCCCCTCAATTTTCACCAGGCCATATGTCCACCTAGTGAGAGGCCTTTCTTCGAACTTTTTGGCCCCATCGGCCATCCGTTCTGCGAGCAATGTGCCAGTCAATGTGAAGTCATTATTGGCCTAACATTTTTCCAACTTTGTTGGGTAGGTACAGCTTAAAGTACCACCGGATGCAGCTGAATACCAGAATTCAATTTATCCAAACACCTTCAAATAAGATGAAGAAGATCGTAATCCAATACTTGTTACTACATAGTAACAAGACGGTCTTTCATCTTGTGTCAGCAAAACATAATTTGGTATGAGTACATATTTTTGCCCTCAACTGTAGAAAAAAACTAGGTATTTTGTAGTGTGTATCAAGATGTAAATATCTTTTTAAAGTGAAGGCAAATGGGAGCGCTCTGGTATTTGTAGTGATAATAGCACTAAACTCACCCTAGGAAGTCGGGTAACACGAGTTTAGGTACTAACACAGGAACTCGTGGAAACTTGATGTAGTAAGCCTCTGGTACTAGACAAACTATTTGTTTAATCATGCAGGTCGATAAAACTGGGAAATTGATTGTTAAGCTAATTGACTACCAACTTCAATTGGTTGTAGCTAAGCGAAAAGGATCCAATCCTCACCATGGCTGTTGTGGATTGGACCCTTTTCGCTGAACTACGTCCAATTGTCTGTATATTCAAATCACCGTTGCAGATATATAGATATACGTAGATAACGCAAGAGCACGTACTTCGAATGCCCGGCTTATGTATTTTATATTTAACGAGGTGGCTGTCGCAGCAAGCTAATTAATTTAAAACAACAATGTTACATCTCATAGTTTGAGGCTCGTATGTGTCCTGTCGAGGCTGCGGGTTGTTCGCAAGGGATACCGCGGCCTCGACATGAAGGGCGAAGAAGGAACATGGGTGGTTTTTAGTCAGTAGAAGTCTGACACTCCCTTTCGCTCTGCCCAAGAGCGGGAGGGGTTATTTGATGATTTCCCACCCCCCAAAAAAAAAAAAAGGCTCGTATGTGTATGTATGTGTTGCCTCCTATATCAGCCATCCTTCTCAACCCAAAGTTGCATTCTGCTTCAATCAACGTCTTTTAATATTGAATAATGACATTATGACATCTTTATCATGTGTGACTAATCAATGTTAAAGATATCTACAATGTTCATCAAACTGGACGTTGTCGGTGTTTCACTAAAAAAAATCGAATTAGTCCGTCTGTTAGATTATCGAAAAATATTGGATACTTGTTTTTTTGTTAAATTTACGAAAATAAAACGTGTGAAAGAACATGCGTGGGGGTTGTGACGGCACTTTGTTGGTAAAAAAGTACTAACCTTGTGACGTCACACGACTTTTCGAAGGACTGTATCGTCTTCATCTTTTGTTTACGTGAAAAAAGAAAAAATATGTGTCCATTATTTTCTGAAAATCTATCTGACGGACTAATTAGATTTTTTTGGTGAAATACCCTATTTGTAAACAAACTAGCCGTCATTATGTCCAATTCGGAATGTAGGCGTGTCGAAGTCCGGCTTAAGTTCAGTCTACGACTAAGAATACCAGTCTATGACAAATAGGGATGTTTTCTGACTAAAAAAATATGATTCTGTTTAGGATACGTGTTTTTTTGTTTTATCAAATTAATAAAAAATTACGAAAATGAAACTTGTCAAAGATCATGAGTTGAGACGTCACATCGGGGTAAAAATGTACCACACCGTGTCGTCACACGACTTTTCGAAGCACTGTATCGTCCTAATTTTTTGTTTACGTAAAAAAAAGAAAAAAATATGTCCATTATTTTTTGAAAATCTATCGGACGGACTAATTAGATTTTTTTTTTGTCAACTACCCTTGTTGTATTGTGTCAATTTAACAATCAATTTCCCTGGATATACAAAAAATGTTTAATCCCTAATAGATACATAATTTTCATAGGAAGGGTTGTCAGTCAATTCAGTACGTAATGTAGTTTTCGGTATTTTTTCATAGAATATGATTAATAATATCAAATACAATATAATATTCCACTATCAATCATCTTAATGTTTCAATATAATATCACATTTTCAATTCGATATACTTACTATAATTGTGTAGATCATTGAGTTTGTATTAATAAAAATGTAATTAGAAAATATCACGCTTGTAAAGTACACCCACATTTTGTCACTCATGTTTATGTCCCATGTAATACGGGTCTATTGCCATCATGGTGCAAGGCTGTGGCCTGCTAATTTAAAAAAAAAGTACTTTTTGTGAATAAAATTTAAAAAATTGTAGATTACTTTTATATTGATACAAGTTCAATGCAAAATAGTCCGTATAGTAAGGTGTTTAAGCAACGGATTTCCATGTTTTTTGTGTAGACATATTATGAATGTTTAAAATATTTTGAACCTCTGGATGTGTAAATGAAATAAGAATAAATAAAGCGAGTCTTTGAAAATATGTTGTTTTTTTTTAAATAATGTATCCGGCTTTAACTCCTAAAGTCATCATTCTCTTTCCCTTATCCCAATTCATATCTTAGAACCAAAAAATTCTAAGACATGTGACATCTACCAACGCGCACTGGGCCCGCGTGGTGGCCCATCCCTCTCCTAGAAAGGAGGTCCGAGTCCCTGCAGTGGGAACATTATAGGCTGATGATGATGATGTATTCAGCAAAAGCTGTTATTATGATAATACAAACAGACAACAAATTTAATTATTTGTATACTTACATATGTAGATTTTCAGTTAGTGGTAACGAAAGGGACCCATTTATCAGCATCTTTTTCCAAAATCTAGACCGCATTAGGGTTCATGCCATTTAGGTTAGATTCCCTGCAAGAATATCGGTCATTATTCATAATTTCAGCCGAAAGACGTCCACTGCTAAACATGGGCTTCCTCGCGTGTCGCCACATTGACCGGTCACGTCTCGGATCCAGCGGATCCCTGCAAGCTCCACCAGGTAATCGGTCAAGAATATAGGTATGCAATATCGTCGCGAGATCCAAGACCGCTTTTCTGGTGGTCAGCACTGTTGATTTTGGATTTCTGGAGTTAGGCCCGGTTTCCACCAAAGTGGCGAGGAGCGGAGACGAGAGGAGATGTGCGGGAATCGACTAATCACATTAGTTAAAATCTACACCTGGTATTTCGCCCTTCTTGTGATTGGTCGAATTTGGCACATCTCTTCGCTCTGCTCGTCTCCGGTTTGGTGTGGATACCGGGCTTCATAGTGGTTTGGGAATACTGTGGCGGGCTTGTCCCAAAAACAGATATAGGTATGCACACTAGATTCCACTGTGATTGGCCTTCTTATGTCGGAATTTTAATGGCACAGCGGAACAGCCATAATTACGCACACATGACCTTTCTGAAGAGCATCACTAATAAGGTCAGTGTAGGATAGACCTAGCCATATAGACACAGGAAATATAGTATAATAGTGCATTTTATGCAGAAACAACTGCACTCGGTGTTCTCTCATAGTTCGATGCACATAAGCCTAAAGATATGACCGTCGGACCGACAAGTCATAGATATTTTTTGTGGTGGGTGGAAAATCATCAAATAACCCCTCCCGCTCTTGGGCAGAGCGGAAGGGAGTCAAATGTCTACTGACTAAAAACCACCCATGTTCCTTCTTAGCCCTTCATGTCGCGGCCGCGGTATCTCTTGCGAACAACCCGCAGCCCCGACGGGGAGTCATAGGTCTCAATTTCGAACCCAAAACACACATTTATGATTTTTCCGATTCCTGTACGTACTGTATACCTAATTATCGCTTGTTTTTGACAAGTTTTGCTTAGAAACTAGTGATTGAAGTTTCTTTTTAAGCGGCTGTGTTAGGAGACTCCACTCTTCCATAACTTAAAGTTATTACATTAACTTCATTTCTGTTATTTTTGGCTTCCAGTCTAACCAGAAGTAGCTGAATACTAATATTTTAGGTGGAGCGACTGCCTATCTGACATCCACAACCCAGTTTGTTGTATAATTAGGTATCACTAGTTTAGTCAAGTTTTTCCTCACAAACTAGTGACTGAAGTTTCTTTTTAGTAGGGTTGTCATCCGTCCGGGTTTCCCCGGAATTGTCCTAGCTTAGAGAGCGTCCGGACGAGGTTTTATTTGTAGTCCGGGTTTAAAAAATTAAAGTCTTATCTAATCTAATTAAAGCGACACAAACAAACAAAAACCTGCAAACCTATTGACATGTCCGGGCTTAGGGCTCTAAAATCCGCGGTTTTTACGCATCTTGTCCTGGTTGCCAAGTTTTTGAGATGGCAACCCTATTTTTTAGGCGCCTGTGTTAGGACATTACACTCTTCCATACTTATTACATTAACTTAATTTCTGTTATTTTTGGCTTCCAGTCTAACCGGATGCAGCTGAATACCAGTATTTTTCATGGAGCGACTGCCTATCTGACCTCCACAACCCAGTTAGTACTGACTAAAACAATACCCTTTGGTAAGACTGGTTGTCAGACTTTCGGACCACTGACTACCTGTAACGACTGTCATAGATCTACAATAATTAATGGCAACCTTAACTAACGGCTTAATATGCTATCCGAGGCACGGAGGAAACTCGGTATGTAATAGTCACCCATCCGCAGATTAACCTAGGCACGCGCGGCTTTAACCAGAAGATTGATGGGAGCGTCTGTTACCATTTAGCCACAACACAAGCCTCCTACGTCTTTTCTTGCATAATTAATTATAATAAACTATCTGATGCCCGCTGCTGCGACATGCCCGCGTGGATGTCGGTCAAATTAAAACCTTCCTCGAGAACCACTCTATTCATTGGTGAAAACAGAATGAAAATCGGTGCAGTAGTTTTTGAGTTTATCGCGAACAGACAAACAGACGCGGTGGAGGACTTTTTTTATAATATGCAGTGATATTCAGGTGGGATTGGCCGCTTTGCAGAATTTGCAGAAACGGAAAGTTGACCGACATTTTCCCAAACACACATTCGAACTACACCAATTCAAGTTACGCTGAATACTGAATCTGCCGAATCATCTCGACCCTAATGTAATTAGCACTCTTAGATACCGTTAACATGAGGCCACCACCTCTTCCCAACAGGCGTGATGTTATGTTAAACAGTCATTATTTTAAACGCAAGCATTGCAAACTTTTTTACTCAAACTCCGTACACACTACTTTCGCTGGCACAGACAAAATGCAAAATAACTGTGCACACATTTTTAGTACCAATTCATAACCCAAGGGGAACGTACGCCTGTTCAATTTCGCGCTCGCGTCGTAAAAATATTTTTGTAACTTAATTTAAAAGTAGTTTTATTGATTCAGTTCATAGAAAATAGTTTTATTAGAAGTGATTTTCTGATTTCAGTGTTTTTAGTAATAGTTTGTGACAGTTTTGGTTTCGAATAAAAGTTTTTTTTTTATTTACGCCGTGTAGAGTGAAGGTACGTTTATATGTCACTTTTGTTTTTGTAATGTGTTTGACACAATTTAGTTCTAAGTTTGAATCGTTAGGCTGGATAGCCCGCGGATTTTTTTTTTATCGGGTTGTTTATTGATGATTGTCTGATTTGCGAGCTCAGATAAATAAGAATAATATTATTATGTACCATCAATAGACTAATATGTTTAAAATGATCAAACAATCGTGCTATTTACATAATTATCTATTTAACCAAACATAAAGTAATAATAAAATTATGTACATCTATAGAAGAAGAAACATTAAATATATAATGTTAATTAGGGAGTCAAAAATTTCGTTTACATCGCTGTCAAAAGGAATAGTGACAAAACAAAATAGGTGATGAGAAGAATCGACCAACTACTGAAAGACTAGGTTGGCTCTCGAACCCCCTGACTCTTATGATGATGATATTTATGCCATTATGGTACCGGCAGCAACCGCCTCATCACAGCTAACCGTGCTAGGAAGATGGGATGGCGTAAGGTTGTCGAAACATGTTGCGTACCAAACCAAATTAAAAATCCAAAAGAATTACTATTTCATTTAATTATGACATTTTTACTGGTTACCGATGTAGCCTAAATAATTGCCAAACTCAAGTGGCAGTGGGCAGGGCACATTGCGCGCAGAAGGGATGCCCGACGAAGACGTTGCGTTGGAAGGCCTCCCAGTAGACCGATGACCTGGTTAAGGTTGCGGGGATCCGCTGGATGCAAGACACACGGGACCGGTCAATGTGGCGACACTTGGGGTCGGCCTATGTCCAGGAGGAGGACAGGGAAGCGGAGGAGGCGCCATGGCGACCTGATGCTGCCCTAGGAGGTGCCAGCAGGCGATAGATCGTGGAGTCTATCGTCGTCGCATCGCACGGACCTCATCAGTGGTGGCGATGTCTCAGGTGAGCCCGAACATCGCCAAAGGAGCTTGGAGGCGGGCTGCGCTGGATGGGTCGCGAACGGCATGCGTAGCAGTTCTCGTGGCCCATCCAAAAAGGCGACAGTAGGTTCACGGCGGTGTTTTTAGTGGGTGCAAGCCCCACCCCCACATAACCGCGCCGTCTCCCCGGTCGGTGCGGTATGCATTAGGCATTTTTCACCGTCCAACAAAAAAAAAGGCCTAGATGTCCAGCAGTTTACGTCTTTCAGTTGCGATATGATGATGACATTTTAGATCATCACTAAATTATACTTTTGGTTTTAATTCCGTAATAATACGGTCTGGTATAGTTTTCTATCAGAGAAAGATTTTTTGAAATCGGGTTACGGATGAGGTATCGAAGATTAAACCCACTGACCTAGAAATTCCTGATAGTAAACCCCAATATCACTTTACCCGACCTGGATCGAACCCGAACCTCATGCTCAGTAGTCCCGCTTGCGGATCATTCCCACTAGTTCTACTGCACAGTCCTACGAGAACTAGTGGGATTTTTTTTTCCCACTAGTTCTACGATTCAAAGAGAGCAGAAGTAGGAAGGAGGGAGGTATTGGAATCTTTAAATCAAATCTAAATTATTCATTTTATATAGAAATGTACCCATATATAGATTTGATTATTAAATGAGATTTCTAATAATATACAGTATGCAATGATGTAAATGACTAATACATCACCATTCTGGCCGCCAGGTAGTTTGTGAGACTCTACTATCCTGGTTTCCTATCTCCAACAAAAAAAAAGTGCATGGTAGAAAGGAATAATTTAGATTTGATTTAAAGATTCCAATACCTCCTTCCTACTTCTGTTGTCCTGGTAGTTTGTGGGGCTTTACTACCTATCCTTTATTTTTCATCTCCAAAAAAAATGTTTTCAATACCTCTTGGCTTCTTCTATACTCCTGGTAGTTTGTGCCGCAGTTGCACCCTAAAGTTTAGGGCCTAAACTGTGTGATAGAACGAATGAGAAACTTGAGTCCCGCTGGTTTTACGATTTTGTAACACCCCTAAATTATATCGTAGAACTAGTGGGAAAAAAAAACCACTAGTTCTATCGTAGGACTGTACAGTAGAACTAGTGGGAATGATCCCCGCTTGGGACCACAAGACCAACGAGGCAGTTAAAAAAAAAAATATGTAATGTGTGACATTCGAATTGATGTTATTTCTGATTAAAAATACTGCTTGTAATAAGGTTTAAACATCGCTGTAAGTAGGAAGGTGCAGTACGGTAAGGGCGGAAATAATATTGCGTAAAACAGACAGTTTCACAAAATTGTGTGGAAATCGGTTGTCGTGGTATGGGCATGTGATGCAGAAGAATGAGGAAAATGTCGTGAGGAAGGTTTTGGATATGAATGTGGATGGGTACTCTATAAGAGTAGAGGAAGACCAAAAACACGATAGATGGACTGTGTGAAGGATGATATGGCTAGAAAGGAGGTGACTGCTGACATGACGAGAAATAGAGAAGTATGGAAGGGGAAGAGATGCTGCGCCGACCACAAATGAATTGGTATAAGGGGAAGACAATGATGATGATGAGATAGTTTACAGTAAACACCCCAGCCATAAAGCTACACTTTTACCAATCGACCATGAACCTAATGGTTTAGCTCATACTTATAATTTATGTAAGAATTTTTTTTTTTCAGTAAATAAAGTTTATTTACAATATTTACAAACTACAATTTACAGAACTAAAATTATAATAAATAATATTATATACAATTATCAAAAAGAGAAGAATGGTTTAGTTTTAAATATTTATGCTTTTGCTAATGTTTTGGGCCAAAGTTGCCCGATAATAAATAAATATTATGTTATGTTGTCATCACTATCAGCCTTTTTTTTCCCTTTAGCCTACACTGTCCCACTGCTGGGCAAAGGCCTTCCCCATGGCTTTTCAAGTTTTTTTACAATCTGCCTTCTCCGTCCAATCCCTTGAGAATGAGTCCAGATCGTCACGCCAGCGTTTCTTGGGCCTGCCTCGGTTACGTCGGCCATCTTCAGGCACCCACTGTGTTACTATCTTCGCCCACCTGTCCGGCCCCATCCTAGAAACGTGACCCGCCCAGTCCCATTTTAACCTGGCAGATTTAAGGCCAACATCGTCCTTAACAACAACTATCATCCTACATAAAAATAAAACAAAGTCCACCGCCGCCTCTGCCAGTCTATCTGTTCACGATAAACTGAAAAATGACTGCACCGATTATCACGCCGTTTTCACCAGTGGATCTTCCTCGAGAACCAGAGTGGTCTTATAGTATATAATTTGACCGATATCCAACGCGGGTGAAGCCGTGGGCATCAGCTTGTAAATATATAAGGTAAACAAGTACCTTGATGTGCTGACATTCATACAACACAAGGAGATTATTGTCTTTGTGCGGAACCCAATCTGAAGCCACTTGGGCTCAATTTTTATACGAGATGCGGCTGGTATGCCTTGCCCAGCTCCATTTTAATTTGCCGGCTGTGTTGTAAACGATTTGGGTCTTAGATCAAAGTAAACTGTTCCATATACGGTTAGAGATTTTGACTTCGCTGGCAGATCCCGAGTGCGCACTTCTCTGATTGATCTTCACTTATATCTTACTCTAATTTGTACTTAAGGTCCCATTAAAATAGATGGACTTTTAACCTAGCATTCAGCACGTCTGTTCCAAAGATATCCTAGCAAAAAAAAACAAAACAAAAATAATAAATTGCCGGCACTCTACAACAAACACATCCATTATGCGTAAATATTTTTTGACACACTTAACCGCTTTCCCCCGTTCTTAATGTAACTCAGGTCACCCTTATTAGAACCTTACCTTAAAACGTAAAACCAAACAAGTTCTAGAAGCGACATTCAATTGACAGAGATCTGCTAACTCCTTTCACTGGTTAACACTGTGTGATAAACAACCTGACCTTTTGGCATTTAGCGCTTTGGTGCTCTCTTTTTGAGAGTGGTTCAATCTTTAGGTTAAGCCGCGCTTGCCTAGGTTGATCTGTGGATGGGTGACCACAAATGACATACCTACCTTTTTTCCAGGGCTATTGCGTATCTTTTTAAATTTCAGTGGCTATCATAGTGTCCATCGATTAATGAGAATGTGTCATTTTGCGTCAGTATGTCATTTTGCGAATGTGGGATTGTGCGCCTAGTCCTAACTGTCCATGCACAGCATCCACCCTATCCTGCACATCCTGTCTGTGCATGCACTGTCCTGTCTGTCTGTGCTGTCCTGTCCTGTCTGTCTGTGTCGGTCCATTTTGTACCAAACCATAACCATTTGACTGTTAATCGATGGACACTATGATATCCACTGAAATTAAAAAATAAAACGCTTTAGCCCTGCTGGTCGGAGGAAAAAAGGTAGGTATGTCATTTGTGGTCACCCATCCACAGATCAACCTGATCTGCTGACCGTTTGCCATTTAGTGCTTTAGATGAGATGCTCTCTTTTTGGCGGACTTTAAAATCATTACCCTCTTCTAGGCTACTTCGACTTTTTTATTTGGGACAAACACGCCACACTATTACCAAACCACTGTAACTCCTGAAAGCCCGAATCAACCGCGTTGACCACCAGAAAGGTGACGAGAGTATGAAGCTCGACTAACGTACTCCATGACTTTGTATTAAGTTTTATACAATTTCCTAGTAATTTGTACGTCGCGCGGATTCGCCCGTAGTTTTTTCTTTATGTAACACTGGGCAACTGGGCACTGGGTATAATTGAAACAAGTGCATTGAGTTTGAGTTTGCGTTTGAATTTGTTCCATTTTAACCCTAATATGACGCAGGGACGTAGCTACCGCCGTATCTGCCGTATCGGTTATACGGGGCCCCCGACGTGCGTAACCGTAAGTTTGCCGAAAAAAAGGCAAGAAGAGTGTGAGTGATATTCAATTTGATTTGGTTGTAAAAAAAATTGGAAAAAGTGACAGATCCAAATTATGATGAATAAATATTTCTTTTAATTTTATGCTAACAATTTTTTTCTTCTCTGAGAAATCTTTACGCTTCATAAGGGCCCCCAAACAATTTTTTATACGGGGCCCCGCCAAGACACGCTACGCCACTGATATGACATCCATCAAGTTACCACTTACCAGTAACCCTGGTTTTGTACAGAAACTGGGTCTTTCTTTCTCTTTGGATTGACTAACGATGCAATCAATGCAAATATTGAAAGCTTAGTAAGTTTTGCTTGCTTAAGGCGCGAACATCACATTATCCTCTATTTGACATAACGGTCTAAACAGATACAGGTTTCCGAGCCTTTCTGTAATATAAGCTAGGCTGGGGTAACGGTATAACTCTCTGCATACCTATGTAAGTGAATACACATAAATGTGCTTATTTCCTATTTCTGCCGCTAAGCGTTGTGTGGTCCGGATTGTGGTAGGAATTCATGGTGTACCGTTTATGGTGTGTTTTTCGGTAGTCATGCAGTCTGGATATGTGTCCGGTCGTCTCCTATGGGACATCATCTGCCTAACCTAACTATGTTGGGGTCGGCCTCTTGTCTAACCGGATGAATCTGGATACCAGTATTTTACATGGACCTATCTGACCTCCACACCCCAATAGGAATGTTTCCTGACTAAAAAAAATATGATTTATATTTGGTAGAAGCCTGACTTCTTGACTTCCTGAAATGGTGCTATTCGAATTATGTGTCTACAATTCTATTGATCATCCACATAACATACATTATACTTAGTATCCTCCGTGCCTCGGATATCCGGGCTCCCCGCCTTAAAATAATTTGAATCAAAACATTGCGGTAGTGGATGCTTTGAATAATAAACGGGTCATGGAGGTAATTTAAGAAAAGTTATAACCTGAAAAACTAGTATTTACAAAAACAGCTGTGAAAAATTTGGAACTTTGACCCCCAATATCTCTGTAACTAGGGGGTTCCCAGGTATGGTCTAGAACAAAAAAATTATCGCAGTGGTGGGGAGAACATGTGCCGGTTTGCGTTAAGGGTACTTTTACACCCTTTAGAGTGGAACTGCGAGTAACCCAAACTGAAAAAAAAACTTGCTTAAAATTATGATATTCTGCTGCATCCGGTTTGGCATCTGCATCTGGTTTTGAGTCAACAACTCTATTAATTACTATAATATATTTTTGCCCTTCACTGTACAACTCTTAACGTGTAAAAATATCGTGTGACAATGAACTGCAAAGGGCAAGAACAATTTAAGTATTCAAACAATAGACTAGACACGTTATTTACCAATTTTGCCGACCAGGCCATTTTAGAACATGATTTACTGCCGCACTCAGAGAGCTTTAATTATTACTTAGGCCATCACTTAGTAAAGGTTTTGACAGTTTTGTCATACAAAAGTATGTCAAATCTTTACTTAGTGACGGCTTAAGTAATCATTAAATATCTCTGAGTACCGCAGTTAGTAGTTAAGTGTTAGGTTAGGTTCCGTGCCCGAAGGGTAACCAACGGGACGTTATTAATAAAAACAAATAATAAACTTAATTGGGCTCCCCTACTCCGATGTTACGGAACCCTTTATGCGCGATTCCGACTCGCACTTTGCCGGGTTATTTAAGCAATTTAAGGGGGAAACATCACCCGTTGGGGCTGCGGGTCCCGTCGGCGTCGGGACTGCGGGTTGTTCGAAAGAGATACCGCGGGCTCAGCACTAGGGCCAAGAAAGAACATGGGTGGTTTTTAGTCCATACTTAGAAGTCTGACCGCTCTGCTCGCTGAGCGGGAGGAGTCATTTGGTGATGATCCCCACCCCCCAAAAACAAACAAAAGGGGGAAACATCAGGGTAGCTCGACAAATTCAAATTTTCTTTTTTGCAATATCAAAATTGTGTTTTTACTACTTTCATAAACGGTGAAGAAAAACATTGTGAGGAATCCCTAATATTCGAAATCATGTGACATCTACCAAGCCGTATTGGGACCGCGTGGTAGAACATATAGCCCTCTCATAGAGCGGTCTCCTGGTGTCCCAGCAGTGGGAACATTATAGGCTGAGTATGCTTTACGTATAATGATCGCTTACTTTGTTTTTTTTTCTTTTTTTGGCGGGTGGAAAATCATCAAATAACCCCTCCCGCACTTGGGCAGAGCGAAAGGGAGTGTCAGACTTCTACTGACTAAAAACCACCCATGTTCCTTCTTAACCCTTCATGTCGAGGCCGCGGTATCTCTTGCGAACAATCCCAGCATGCCTGACACAGAGATATTTCTCGACGGCATGTATAAATTACCGTTTCGAAAATGGTGGAAACCGGTAAACCTGTTACTAAAAGAACTTTATTGTTACTTACTACTAACCGACTTAGAAACGTAATTTTATTTGATACTAACTGTGCACCGCGACATTCGTCAGCGTGAAATTATTATAAAAATATTTACTTTCATATAATCCATAATTGAATCGGATTTTGCTAACAGTTTCAAGTGTTATAATGTTTTTGCAAGGAACCCTAATCTTTTTCCGAAAATAAAAGTAGCCTAAGTTACATCTCATAACATCAGCTGTGTGCCAGTAAAAGTCCCGTCAAAATCGGTCCAGTCGTTTTGGGGACTAACGGAAACAAACAGACAGACAGACATGTTCTTTTGAAGTTTTTGGAACGAAGTTCCTTATTGCGCGTTGTGAAAGGGGGCTAGACGGAAAAAATTCTTACGAAAAGTTGTCACGACACTTTTTGCTATAGTAAGCTATTGTAAGCTGTGCGGCGTCGCACGTTTCTCTGTCTGTCTCTCTCTCTCTTATAGAAAGCAAGCCAGATATTTTCATTTCTACATTTCTTTTTTTTTTTTTTTACATAATAAAAAATAATAACAATAACTTCGTTCCATCCGGGTGTTCCTTGACACCTCTCAAGTTTTTTATAAGTTATATGGCTGAAAAGGAGGTGACTGCAAACATGATACTGCTAAAGAAGTATGGAAGAAGAAGACATACTGCACTGACCCCAAATTAATTGGGACAAGGCAGAAGAATGTTATAGGTACTTTATAAAAATATGCATTCAGTAAAAATCTGTTATTTTGATATTACAAACAAACACATCAATTTTATTTATTAGTACGAGTGTAAATAACTGTTTCTCCGTAGTTACAACACAACCTCTTCGTTCGTTATGAACTTATGATTGCGATATTTCCTTATGGTCTTAGCCATTATGTCATGATTGCCTATTACATGTAATGTACAGTCGAACAAACTAATAAGTTTACAGTCAGCTAACTTAATTCATCATCATCATCAACCTATAATGTTCCCACTGCAGGGACTCAGGCCTCCTCTCTAGGAGAGGGATGGGCTATAATCCACCACGCGGGCCCAGTGCGGGTTGGTAGATGACATATTTCTTCGATTTTTTTTCGGTATCCTCACGATGTTTTCCTTCACCGTTTTGAGAGCAGTGGTGATGAAATAAATTACACATAGTAATGCGCCTGACTTGGTTCGAAACCACGACTCGCTGTTCGTAAGTCGGGGCCGCCACCACTTCCACCACTGGGCCACCACTGTTCTCAGCTATACCTTCACACCTGCTTATTCCCTCCGAAATTACGAGCGTAATACTACGTTCAAGACATAATTTAATGCATATAGGCGAGTACGGTTCAAATATATTGCCATTTCGAATTTAAATCAGACTTCATTTGTTAATCAAATGAGTGAATTTCTATTCTGAAGTAAGAAGTGAGTCAAATGTTTACTTTTAATTGTTTTACTGACGAAAAAATGTATTGAGGTAGTCGAATTATAATCACACGTACTTGGGAAAATGTGCGTTGTGTGCATGAGTTAAAAGTATCAAAGAGCTATGGGGAGAAGTATGGTAGGCTCAAAACGACAGGACAGAATTAGAAATACAGATTTCCGGTCCAAAACAAAACTGACCGATGTTCTATCAAAAATAGATCAACAAAAGTGAAGGTGGACAGGCCACATGATGCGAGACACTAAAGGCAAGTAAGCAAGGTAGTGGCAGAATGGTATCCAAGGGACGGCAAAAGAAATCGGGGAAGGCAGCCTACCCGCTGGGAGGAGGAGATAAAACTGACAGCAGGTCCAAACTGGAGGAGAGTACCTCGCGACACATGAATGGAAATTGTTAGAGGAGGCCTATGGCCACGAGACACACCGAAATTCGAGACATATTGTGACTTTTGTTTTAACCATTATTGTAAGTGTCAGGTTTCGGAATATTATTATTAAGTAAGTAAGTAGGTTGGGTCCGAGTGCTCATAGCCTGTTTAAGGAAATTTCTAAACGCTTAGTTGACGCTTCTCGTGACCCAAGGGCTGGCTTTTATCTTGGCCAGAGGCTAAGTGTTGCCATACAACGTGGGAATGCCGCCAGTCTTTTGGGCACATTACCGGCTGACAGCGTTGAGGAGCAGTTTTTTGATGCCCTTTTATAGTTTATTGTTAGTTTATTTATTAGTTTTTAATTAATGTACATAGTTAGTTAATTCTAGCAAATAATAAAGTAAGTAGGTTAGGTACTACATGTAAAAATATACAATACTCTAGACGGCCTTATTGAACAAGAGAATTCTTAACAGTGAAAATTTAAACTTGCTGGTATTTTGACTTTTCCCAAAGGTCCCTAGGCAAAGGGCTCGCCCAGTTTCTTCCACTTTTCTCTGTGTTGCCTCTTCTCGCCAATTACCGAGAAAGCTCGCCGATGTGTCCCTCCATCATCTCCTCGGCCTGCCGCGACGCAGCCGTCTAACTGCCTCAGGGCTTTAGACTCCAGTTTTGTGATATGCGGGCCTACAGCTTTCCGGCGGATATGGCCACTTCCAGTATTTGCTGTATATGTAGAGGTAACACAAATACACAATCTGTAAAAATGTCAACTGTGAACCTATTAAGGATCATTTATGATACAGTCTGCTGACAGACGGACGGATGGACGGATAGTGAAGGCTTAGTTATAGGGTCCCGTTGGTTACCCTTTAGATACGGACCCCTATTAAAGGGGTAAAATCAAAAAATCATAATATTGTTTAAAATAAAAAAAAAGACGTGTGGCCTCGGAGACTGCAGATATTCACTGTTGTACATAGATGATAAATACCTATACACCTATATACTTTCTCACAAACTTCTGATTACGGTAGTTTTCCAATACAACCAATGCCCCCTAAAGGCGGGTTGCTGAACTAAAGAGACAAGCATGATATTTCAAAAAGTCATTGTCAAGTGTCAAACTGTTAGGTTTTTATTTTCGTTACGGAATTTCTGGATTCGGTCCCCACGCTCAAGGCCCGCGATAGAAGCTATGCAATAGCTTAAAGCACTTGGAGACTGCCGCGGTAAAGCTATTGCATAGCATTTTTTATCAACTTATGCAATTATAATTATTTATTTATTTTATTAATGCAGTATTTTTTTCCTTTGTTTTTTTTTCTTTGATATTAATAAATGCACTTTGTTTATTCATATTTAAAACACTTTGTACACAAATTATACGAGTACAGATATTCACTGTTGTACATAGATGATAAATACCTATACACCTATATACTTTCTCACAAACAGCTGATTACGGTAGTTTTCCAATACAACCAATGCCACCTAAAGGCGGGTTGCTGAACTAAAGAGACAAGCGTGATATTTCAAAAAGTCATTGTCAAGTGTCAATTTGTCAAGTGGAGGGTGTTAGGTTTTTTTCGTTACGGAATTTCTGGATTCGGTCCCCACGCTCAAGGCCCAAAATGCCAAGCTTAAAATGATGTTTAAATTATTAAGAGGAAAGGTGCCTAATGCTGTTATTCTAAGCCAAGTGAGTCTGTGTATTCCGGACAGGTACGTGTGGCGACGACGACAGCCACGACTGCTAGTGTAGCCGCGTTCTCGGACCAACCACTTCGGACAAAACACTATGAAGTGTCGAAGGGTGGGCGTTTTGGGGGACTGTCACTTGTAAATAAGTAAAGTAAATTTTGACGTTCGAAAAGTGCTGATTATCAGCCTAATTTGAATAAATGACTTTTGATTTTGAACCTTTTACTAAAAGGTTCAAAATTCGGCGCCTCCTGTAAAATTTACAGGAGGCGCCGCTGACGCGTGCACTCCGAACGCTCAATCTCATAGCCAGTGAGACAGACTTATTCTGTTGTTCTCTGAGTGAATTCACAAGGAATGCTTTATTTGTTATTAGTTATAGTAACGATGAAGGTAGAATTAAGTAATTAAGGCACATTTATCGCGTTGGGGTTACCCTGTAATGGTAGATGTAAGTTGGTAAATAAATAAATAAATGTTTTGATTTTCTCGGGGCCAACGATCCCATTTTTACGACTATGTCTAGATATCCACCACGTGCCTGATTTTTCTGTAACTAATTTAAATTAATTAAATTTTACAATGGCCCTGCCCTGTGCTCAAGAACTTACTAATTAATGAAAATTTGAATTGAATTGCGAATAATATTATGTCGAGCGTGCGTGTGTGTTATTAATTAATTAATCTAGTCATTTTATCAACCATAATCATAATACTTTTAAGAGGTCAAAAGAGAATGTTTGGCTTAGGTTTTTCATAAGAATAAGATATTATATTAAACAGTATGTTAGTTTAACGAGGGACATATTGAAACCCGCAATACATGCTTGTTACATGATACTAATAAAAATATCAACAAATAAAAAAAACACGGATAAATAACAGACAGAACCATACTTCTTGCCCTTCTTCTCCATAGAGATCTACGCTGGGGAATGGGCAACTACAGTACAGTCACAGTTAGTATAAAGGATGTAAAAGTACCCTTAACGCAAACGAAGGGCACTTGTTCTCCCCGTCACTGCGATCATTTTTTTGTTCTAGACCATACCTGGGAACTTCCTAGTTACGGAGATGTTGGGGGTCAAAAGTCCAAATTTTTCACAGCTGTTTTTGTAAATACTAGTTTTTCAGGTTATAACTTTACTTAAATTACCTCCATGACCCGTTTACTATTCAAAGCATCTACTAGCACAAATATGTTTTAACAGCGCTACATTGAGTTTTACCGTAAAATATGATTTTTGACCCAAAAAAAAAGTAATTTCCCAGCAAACATTTTTGCGTAGGGGTACTAAGTTTGATGTATAGAATGCTTGGTTGAGGGTTGTGTGATGGATTGATTAACACCCGGTATGCCTTGTGACTGGGACTGTAACTTCTAATTAATTTGCATTTGTTTCGACGATTCAAAGTGCTGGCCTACTTGAAATAAATGTTTTGATTTTGATACTTAACTAAATACTTCGGTGAAAGTCTCGCAACCAAAATCACAAAAAATGTGCGCTGGTCAATGACTTTTAGGTATAATTCATTTTCTCTTCATATGTTAAAACTGGCGTAGGACAATGGCGAAAAAGAATCGTCTAAATAAAGTGAGATCTGGAGAGCATGCGGGGCCGTGGCACAATCATTGTTATAGTTTTTTTTACATATTTGGGACGAGAATCGAATTCAATTCAGTTTATTCAGAAAACAATTCACATTGTGTTTGAAATCTTACATCTAAAAGTATATCAATATCATAAAAACATGTTCATTAAAATTGTAAAAACTAACACATAAAATTAATAGACACATTAAAAATATCACAATTAATTAACGAATTAAAAAAAATATACAAAAAATAAAATAAAAAATAAAACCAAAATATGAATAATAATGTCATCTTCTACTACGAATTAAGAAATCAAACAATTCAAAAAGTCAAAATGTGAAAAAAAAAAGTCATAATATGAATATGTCGAATTAAGAATTAATCAAACAATTAAAAAAGTCACAACGTGAAAAAAAAAGTCAAAATTTAAATACTGAACATCCTGCTTCAATATGTCCCTCATTTAAAAATCTAACATTAAACTAATTTTAATTTCTTTGGCATACTCAGAACATAACATCACGCCTGCAATCCCAGAAGAGTTAGGTAGAGGTTTACCTAGTACAGTACACCCACATTTCGCCAGTTTTATTTAAATGTTATGTACACCTCTGCCAAAGCCTTCCGGGATTATAGGCGTGATGTTAGGTCCGGTTTCCACCAAAACAAAAGGAGCGGAGACGAGAAGAGATGTGCGGGAATCGGCCAATCACATTAGTTAAAATTTACATCTCGTCTTTCGCCCTACCTGTGATTGGTCGAATTTGACCCATCTCCGCTCCGTTCTGCTTGTCTCCGTTTTGGTAGAACCCGGGCCTTATTCACCCCCCAGTACAATCCCCGAAGGGTGATGTTAATCACACCTGCCACCTCTCATCACCTATACACACACACACGCGCACACACACACAAACACGCACACACACACATACATTATATAACCAGCATAACTGCTAGTTAGTGCTAGTTTTTACTATACTTCCGCTGTATTGAATCTCTACGCGAAAATTCACGAAACAAAATAACAATACTGAGATTTCTCGAAGATATTTATATAAATTGTAAGTATGCAATTAAGAATTATTATCTAAACTGATAACTATAAACTCCATTGTCTACCATTTCTTGAGAACGGAAGCCATTTTGAATTTTCGTTTGACATTCGAAAAGTGCATTTAGTTAAGACTATGTACACTAATGTACAGTCCTTTTGCAGTTTTATTTTACAAGAATACAAAACCGCACTTTTTTTTTGTTTTCTTTTTGCTGAGTGTAAATCATCAAATGACGCCTCCCGCTCTGGGCAGAGCGGTAGGGAGTGTCCGACTTCTACTGACTAAAAACCACCCTTGTTCCTTACTTAGCCCTTTGTGTCCGAGGCCGTGGTATCACTTTCGAACAACCTGCAGCCCCGACAGGCGTCGGCCCTTGTGGGCCTCTGCAATGTTGCTGACATCTCTTTGAGGCTTCTTCTGACCCCTAAAGCCACACCTTCCTTCCTGTCCGTCGTGTTCACCTAATTGCACCATCCAGGACTTGAATTAAGCAAACGACAGAACTGTTTTGGTCTCTATGTCTGAGCCATCGATCCTAGAAGAAGTCACGTCGATTTTAATATGAATATGACTTGATCTTGTGTTATGCAGATGAATATTTCCAGGTCTGTGCGATTCCCAACTTAGTGTTTCTCAATATCCGGGTTGATAGCAATAGGCTCGCCCCCTATTACATGAGATTTAAACATAACTGGCGAAATGTGACTTAACTCTCTCTCGTAAACGGTAGGGATTCTCGCTACAGGTTTCACCATTCATCATACATACCGTATCATCCTTACTTAATATTAAAAATGCGAAAGTAACTCTGTCTCTCGTGCATTCACGCCAAAACTACTGAACCGATTTAAATCAAATTTGGTATACAGATAGTCTAGAGCCTGAGAAAGGGCATAGGCAACTTTTTAATGCGGAAAAAGGGTTGTAAGGGGTTGAAAGAACTATGAAAAGATTACTTTTGGTCGCGATAACCGAGAGAGAAACCACGGGCACCAGCAAGTCAAAACTATAATTCCTAAGATACATTGTCATATAATTCGCTAACCCAAAGATCTCACGAGCTACTTGCTCCGCTAGTAACATTAGAGTTATTCTCCTCGGTCTGTTTCGCGGGCATGCATTAGTGATATTATCTGTCGTCTTGTATCCGGAAGAGTTCGTTGACTGCATACAGTGTGGTTTGAGAAGATTGTCGTGGTAGCATACATACATATTTTGCGTAGCCTTTTCCCATTTCCAAAATTTTCATTATCGAAACAGTTTTTCACACTTTCCAAAATTTTCATTATCGAAACAGTTTTTTAGGATGACTAGTTTGCAATTCAATACATAAGCTTTCCGTACAAAGGCGGATTTTTATTCATAAAAAAAAAGAACTGTGGCGAGTTTACACATACTTTGTTTCGTGGCGAATTTACTTTATGGCGAATGTACAATAACCCGTCACAAGTGCGTTACATTGAATTTTTTGGTTGCAGCGACACTTAGGTGAGGCCTGTGTCCAGCAGTGGACGTCTTTTGGCTGAAATGATGATTTAGTAATCATAATTTCAGCCGAAATACGCCTCATGTTTCAATTTTCAAAGTCCACACGGGTCATGCCGTGGGCGTAAGCTAGTTAAAGGATTTTCCAAAAACAATTCAAATTAAATGCAGCCATGATTTAAAATACTCCAATTAGCAAAAATTGGCTATTATGTGATCAATTATTCTAATTGTTGGTGTAATTTGTTTGAGTTCGTTTTGAGGCCGTATAGGCAGTCGCTACATATAATATACTGGTATTCATGCATCCGGTTAGACTGGAAGCCGACCCCAACATAGTTGGGAAAAGGCTTGGCAGATGATGTCAATGCTTTTCACCCTTTCCGCAGTATACAGGGTGTAAATCAACCCATCACACAGCCGTCAACCAAGCATTCTGTACATCAAACTAAGTACCCCTACCTACGCAAAAAATGTTTGCTGGGAAACGACTTTTTTTTTTTAGGTCAAAAATCACATTTTACGGTAAAACTCAATGTAGCACTGTTAAAACATTGTGCTAGTGGATGCTTTGAATAGTAAACGGGTCATGGAGGTAATTTAAGTAAAGTTAAAACCTGAAAAACTAGTATTTACAAAAACAGCTGTGAAAAATTTGGAACTTTGACCCCCAATATCTCCGTAACTAGGAGGTTCCCAGGTATGGTCTAGAACAAAAAAATGATCGCAGTGGTAGGGAGAACCAGTGCACTTCGTTTGCGTTAAGGGTACTTTTACACCCTTTATAATCGCAGACTTACATAACATAACATCACGCCTATAATCCCCGAAGGGTTAGGCAGAGGCGTACGTATTAGTACACCCACATTTCGCCAGTTACGTTTAAGTTCCATATAGGAGACGAGGCTATTATACCATCGGGTTGTTTGCAGTCCCAGAACAGTCCCACAGCCCCGACTTTGCCAGATCTGGGATCAACAAGCATTCGCAGACTTATTTATAGCACCACGTACTGTCCTCCAAAAGTACACTATTATTTGTATAATAATATATGAACTTCCAACTATTATTATCTCAACAGGATTTACTATTTCATTTGATTCGATGTGACTACGAGTATATTTTGACATTTTAATCTTTAGTTGTTTAGTAGCATGATTTTTAATTTACATAATTGTATGTACTCTTAATTTTAATTTCTATTATATTATATAGGTACTTAGAGCATGTGTACTCGATAATGTGCAAGCTGTGGTTACCTGTAATTAAGTGTACGTTACAGGACCATTTGTATTCTGTGGTAGTATGACATTTGATTTATGATTGAATTGTAATGTAACTCGTTGGTAATCCAAATAAATAAATAAATGAAAACATCCAGCCTTACACCTTTCTAAAATAAGGTTCAAAATCCCTTAGCAAAAAGAGACAGGCAACCGTTTATTACCGTTTCTCACGGAGGTATATGAGATTTCATGCTAAGATGAGCATAAATAAGTAGTCAGTAAGTATGTAAGTATCTGTGACAGAGAACGGTCCCATGGATTTAATGTGAGTGAAAGACAAAGACAAACTAACCGCCGCACTCAGAGAGTTTTAATGATTACTTAAGCCGTCACTTAGTTAAGATTTGACATACTTTTGTATGACAAAACTGTCAAAACCTTTACTAAGTGATGGCCTAAGTAATCATTAAAGCTCTCTGAGTACCGCAGTAAGTGTCGGCCATGGAAATGCGTACCCTAGTCAAGTCAAAATCTTTGAGGGGAGTAGCCACGTACCTAGGGCGGAGTCAGTTTGGTTGCATACCATTAAAGCAACTATTAAAAGTGTGAGTCGGATTCGCACATGGAGGGTTCCGTACCAAAACGAAAAATTACATTTCTTATGGGAGTCCTGCTTTTTTTTTTGGCGGTTGGGTAATCGTCAAATGAGTCCTCTCGGTCTGGGTAGAGCGGTAGGGAGTGTCATACTTCTACTGATTAAAAACCACCCATGTTCCTTCTTAGCCCTTGTGCCGAGGCCGCGCTATCTCTTTCGAACAACCCGCAGCCCCGACGGGATAAGAGCCCCTCTTAAATATTTATTTTATTTTGTTTTTAGTATTTGTTGTTATAGCGGCAACAGAAATACATAATTTGTGAAAATTTCAACTGTCTAGCTATCGCGGTTCTAGATACAGCCTGGTGACAAACAGACGGACGGACAGATGGGTACGGAACCCTAAAAAAAAGAGAATATCAACCATCTCTGAATTTACTTATTATACAAAACGAAACGATTATCCGCTTATTTGCATGCTGGTGGTCAGGAATTCAGGATACCCGATGAAGCCGTGGTTTTTGGCTGGCGGTATTACTCGCTGCTCGAAGGCTTGAGGAAGTGATGATGAAGTAGCTGCACGAAGGCTGCGCTGACGTTCATGCTCGGGGTCACCGGTTGGGAGGGTATGAGGAGCAGGCTGTAAAGTTCCTCATCCCCCATTGAAAAGGGAGGATCCTCCGATCAGACGGGTGTTGTGTCTGGTGGGCTAACTGCCCAACATAATTATGTAAGTCGGGATTTTCTATATGAGCTAAAGTCGCGGATAACTTTGATAGCGCGATGTAGGATTTGTCAATTAGTTCTCATGTGTTGCGATAGATGTCGCTGTCGCCACAGGCACCGACAGGTTTAGGTGGTCAGCTTCCCGAAAAGAGCTCATACTCCACCACGGATAATTATGTTGGGTTTTACGTTTGTCGGTGTCGATTCATGCAAGGACTGATTTTGAGAAGATTTTAGAGGGAGTATTAATCCCGTCACTAGGACCGCGCATGCATCATCTGCCTAGCCGTTTCCCAATTATGGGGCTGGCTTCCAATCTAACCGGATGTAGTTGAATATCAGTATATTACATGGACCATGGAGCGACTGCCCATTTGACTTCCACACCCCAGTTAGTATAAGTACCAGTGCCTACTACTTAGTTTTTTTTTTTTTTTTAAACATTTATTTAAAGAAAATTAATACAGAGGTGTTACTTACTTCTAAACTCGCCAAACTTTTACGTTTGATGGCGAGAGGCGCTCTTTTACAAAAACAATGAACCATCTTACTTACTACTAGGTACTAATAATTATTTAATCATTTAACAACAAAACCACCGACATACACAACATACTTACAATTCTAGAATGTTAGTAACAATTTAACTTATAAACTATGTTAGTTCTAAATATTTACAGGTAATTAAATTAAAATTCTAGAATGTTAGTAACAATTTAACTTATAAACTATGTTAGTTCTAAATATTTACAGGTAATTAAATTAAAATTCTAGAATGTTAGTAACAATTTAACTTATAAACTATGTTAGTTCTAAATATTTACAGGTAATTAAATTAAAATTCTAGAATGTTAGTAACAATTTAACTTATAAACTATGTTAGTTCTAAATATTTACAGGTAATTAAATTAAAATTCTAGAATGTTAGTAACAATTTAACTTATAAACTATGTTAGTTCTAAATATTTACAGGTAATTAAATTAAAATTCTAGAATGTTAGTAACAATTTAACTTATAAACTATGTTAGTTCTAAATATTTACAGGTAATTAAATTAAAATTCTAGAATGTTAGTAACAATTTAACTTATAAACTATGTTAGTTCTAAATATTTACAGGTAATTAAATTAAAATTCTAGAATGTTAGTAACAATTTAACTTATAAACTATGTTAGTTCTAAATATTTACAGGTAATTAAATTAAAATTCTAGAATGTTAGTAACAATTTAACTTATAAACTATGTTAGTTCTAAATATTTACAGGTAATTAAATTAAAATTCTAGAATGTTAGTAACAATTTAACTTATAAACTATGTTAGTTCTAAATATTTACAGGTAATTAAATTAAAATTCTAGAATGTTAGTAACAATTTAACTTATAAACTATGTTAGTTCTAAATATTTACAGGTAATTAAATTAAAATTCTAGAATGTTAGTAACAATTTAACTTATAAACTATGTTAGTTCTAAATATTTACAGGTAATTAAATTAAAATTCTAGAATGTTAGTAACAATTTAACTTATAAACTATGTTAGTTCTAAATATTTACAGATAATAAGTACGTAATTATAGTTACATATATTATATAGAGAACTGAATATGAACTCCAAGAACTGAGTACGGCCAGCTCTAAGGTGAACGCTAACAGGCAAGAAAGAGAAATCGATCGCAGAGTCGAAAACGCCTGGAAAAGCTACTGGTCCATGAAGACGCTAATGAAGGGCGATCTTCTGACTGAAAAGATACAGGCAGGTCGCGCTTGCTGCAACTAAACCAAAAAAGAAAGTCTAAAATTCAAAATAACGTTCTATTTTCACTTGTTCCAGAAAATGTTTCAATACGAATATGAGAAACGGCCGCCGTCTTCAACTTCGTGCGACAGTCGCGCCACGATGACAACCGATTGGAGCCGAACTTACCCGAATGTGCCCGAACGCATGCCGAATGCGCGCCGACCGCTCCCGCCGAGACCAACTGTCATTCACCGTGTTCCGGATAAAACTACCGTAAGTTTGGAAAACACCTTCCCGACCCTCACTCAAGCCAGGTCGCGCTACTGAGCGTGTAGTTCTAAATCAGCCCCCTAAATGACACAAGACAACAGATCCAGCCTGTCCCCTTGCTGTCCTCCTCCAGCGACGCCCTAAGCCGAAGCTGGTACTCCTCAGGGGGTGGGGGCGCCCTTATAGTCGCTTAGTTAGTAAGTTTTGTGCCCTGGGTGGACGCCTTACACTCAACGCACCCACAGGATAGTGGTAGTTAAGCAGCCGACAATATTCTAGGGTGAACTGCGAAATTACATTTCCAAAAAAAAAGAAAACATTTAAACATTATTTCATTTTTATTTTGATGTTATAATTTGGTATTGTGAGCAATGATATTTAAAACGAGTGTGTATTTGTCTGTATGTGTTTTTGATAAATTAACTGCCTAGGTACTAATATCATTTTTAAATACTTTTACTAACAATGTATGGATCTTTGTGTCTGAGTTAAATAAATGAATTGAATTGAATAAGGACTGTTTAGAAGGTGAAAGCGCCAGGGTAGGCCGCGAATTTCATTTTTCATTGAAGAATTTTTTCATGAAATATTCAATTGAGTTAAAATGAACTTAGAGGATTGTATTGGTAGGGCAGCCGGGCTAACTAGGATACATAGTTGTCCCTTTGTGCCTTTTGGCCTTGTTCTGTTCTCTAGTCCTCCGCTATACTTTTCTGATTTATTTCGTTGCGCAGTGTTTCTCTGGGACTTTGTCGAGCTTCATTGTCTCGGCGCTTTTTTGGTGGTCGCCACTGTTGTTTCTGATTTTCAGGAGTTACAGTGGTTTCGGAATATTATAGCGGGCTTGTCCCAATAAAAAAATACACGATTGGGACCTCTAGAGACCAAGGTAGGTTCAAATTTCTCTTAAAACACTATTAAGTGGTATATTTGCCGCTTTAAAGATTGCGACACCGATAGCGTTAGATATGACCTACAGACATTTAAACATTTTTGTTCCGGGTTTGGCTGTTTGTGAAATGTATTGTGTAGTACAGATATTTGTGTCTGTCTCATGCACGCGATCCTGGAGAAATTGCTTAATTTACTTTTTCTTGGCAAGTTTCATGCTACCCCAACATTTTTATACCAATTAAGTATCAGTAAGCCTGTGGCATACGGACGGACAGCCATGATGACGAATGTATTTAAGTGTTCCGTTTTTTGCCATTTGGCTATGCTAGATAAATGAGAGATAATTGCGTAACAGACCCACAATAGTATACTCTTCATTTGAAACCACACAACATGCTTTTGTGGTTTTCGTTGAATGAAGCAACATAATAATAAAATTGATTCGTGAATCGTGAGGGAAAGTGTGTGACTATGATTAATAATGTCTGATATAAATGTTAATGGATAGAGATGTAAAGGAAGACCAAGGAAACGATGGATAGATTGAGAGAAATGATATGAAAGAATACCCTTACCCGAAAAAGTGTTTCAGCAAACTCGCAATGTGTAGGTACGGTCTACTGAAGATTCACTTAAAATTTAATTTCACCACTTTGTCGGCGTAACTCATTTGTATATTCATGTCAAATTGCAGCTTTTTGTAGTACTAACTGCGGTACTCAGAGATATTTAATGATTACTTAAGGCGTCATTTAGTAAAGGTTTGACATGCTTTTGTATGACATAACTGTCAAAATCTTTACTAAGTCATGGCCTAAGTAATCATTAAAGCTCTCTGAGTGCAGCAGTAAGAGTCTTTGGGCTATAGTGTAGACGGATGGACAGACAGACAGACGGACATTGCGAAACTATGAGGGTTCTATGTTGACTACGGAACCCTAAGAACTGTCCGTTCTTTAATTTCCAGGTACCCCTGAAGGTGTGGATCATAGCCAGTGCCTCCTGCTTCGCAGTCTGTGCTGCCCTGGTGCTGGCCACCGTCGTCATCACCAAGTGGGGCACATCTGATGCCTTCACCACAAGAGAAGTCTTCCAGTCACCGGTGATTATTGAGTTTTGTGTTTTATTGTATAGCTAGCACATCAAGCTACCACAATTTGTCAAACGTTTTTGTATGAACGCCATTTTGATTTTTTTTAGAAATCACGGCTCACGATGAAATTGAAATGTATAGGTAGAGGACACCTAGACTAACGTCAAATATCTCGGTAACGTGATACTTTGGGGTACCGTGATACTGGACATTTTTTGTTCGTCCATATGTCCTCTATTTATACATACTCGTATATATTGTGAACCGCGATTTCGAAAAAATTCTAAATTGCGGGCAGGTTGGCCCCTTATCTAAATACTTTAGCGAGCGTCAAAAACAAATGAGTTATTTTACGTTTTACGAGAGTTGTTGCTATAAAATATTTGTATGACTTACAGATAGTTGTTTCGACACTGGGTATTTGTGCACTAGCTAGACCAACGAGGAAGTATATGTTTCCAACGAGGAAGTTTGTGTTTTCTTATAAATTTTTGATGTTTATATCTTTTACATCTTTTCCAGGAACCAATACACTCTCCACAATACCCAAAAACAACAGAATTCACCCCAGACTCAGACGAAACAGAAGAAAACGCCATTCTAGAAAAACTATCCATCTTCAAAAACATTGTCGCAAATAGAGAACACAAGAATCTTATATCTAAGACTCAGATCCATCCTTTACATGACGAAATTAAACATGAAGAAAGGAGTATAAGGAAAAAGGATAAAGCTGTCATAGATAATGTACAAGACGAAAAAGTTTCTGATACAACAAATGTAGAAATCAAAAAAACTTCTGTGTATAAAACTGTTGAAGAAAAATTTAAAGTAAATGAAACTAAGATGAATATTGTAGAAGATTATGTTCCGAATTTCAAGCCAATTTTGCCGGGATTTGGAAAGGATTTGGAAATACCTTACGGATATATAGATGGTGTGTATAATTAAAAATCATTTTCCTGCCCTTATCCCGATTTATTGAAGACATGCTGCGCCAACAGCATGTCTTCTTTTTCCATACTTCTCTATTACTCGTCATATCAGCAGTGACCTCCTTTCTGGCCATATGATCCTTCACACAGTCTATCCATCAAAATCAAAACATTTATTTCAAGTAGGCCAATTACAGGCACTTTTGAATAGTCGAACAAATACTAAATAAACTAAGCTACAGTCCCAGTCACAAGGCATAATAACTGTGAGTGTACTGTAACTCCATAATATTGTTACAAAACTTTGGTTAGGTACATCATTCATGTTGAGATGGTTTGTTATGTGAGAACGATGTAGCAAGATGTGCACGATAAGTGTCCACAGTAAAGTCATAAACGACGATTCAAAATAAAATAATAATTCAAACAAGCCGTGGCAGCTAAGAGGTGACCAGTCACAACTGACAGCACCCGTTCACGAGCGTGACGCATGTATCAGCACCATTCCACTTAACCACTTTGAAGGGAACGAAATGATTCGACATACCCGCCACCATCAGCAAGACATTTAAGTGAGCATGACACACTCTCAATCGCCAGGACATATCCAAGTCAAATAATAATAATAATAAAAAAAAAAATTGGTTTTCAGACATTCTTTGGTCTTCCTCTACTCTTATTGCCATCTACATTCATACTCAACGTTTTCCTCATTCCTCCACTTCACATGCCATTCCACGACAACCGATTACCACACAACTTTTCAGTCACCGGCGTCACTTTCAGATTTGGAACTACCCCTTAAACTTGTTATATTTTAATAAAACACATAAGTTCCGTTCAGGTTTATTTTCCCTTTTTTAGGGTTCCGTAGTCAACTAGGAACCCTTATAGTTTCGCCATGTCTGTCTGTCTGTCTGTCTGTCCGTCTGTCCGTCCTCGCTTAATCTCTGTGACCGTTAGCACTAGAAAGCTGAAATTTGGGACCAATATGTGTATCAATCACGCCGACAAAGTGCTAAAATAAAAATTGGAAAAAAATGTTTTATTAGGGTAGCCCCCCTATATGTAAAGTGGGAAGTGTTTTTTTTTTTAATTTTAACCCTAATGTGTGATATATTGTTGGAAAGGTATTTAAAAATGAATAGGGGTTTACTAAAATCATTTTTTGATAATGTCAATAATTTCGGAAATAATCGCTCTAAAAGTAAAAAACAAAGCGTCCCCCCCCCTCTAACTTTTGAACCATAAGTTTAGAAAATACGAAAAAAATCTGAAAAGTAGAACTTTATAAGGACTTTCTAGGAAAATTATTTTGAACTTGGATGGAAACAACAGATGGAAACTGCAGTTAACCAATATAATTTGGTCCCTGAATCGTATGAGCGCCTATACAATCCAGAGGTCAAGTTTCATTTGCCCGTATTTTTTTTTTAACTTCGTTTACATAATATTTTATTATCTACGGAACCCTACACTGAGCGTGGCCCGACACGCTCTTGGCCGGTTTTACATAATTCAAAATACACATTTTTCTCTGAGCACATAATGACATAACAAAATTCTAAAATCAGTATTTTTCAATTCTTTGTTTCGAGAGACCACAGACAGAAAGCCCTCTTTATTTTTCTTCTTATAAAAACATAGGTTGTGTGAACATTGAACCTCAACAAAACTCTCCCCGAAAAGTGGAAATTATGGTTTTCCTACTCCTCCGCTATTATTTTCTGATAATTGTGTTACACGTACGTTGGGGGATCCAAAACAGTTAAAACTGACTCTCTGTGACTTCGTCGAGCTTGGATGGCATCCTCAACATCAAAAATCAAAATATCAGCAGTTAAATTTTATAATGAATCAGAATACCATTAGCTTAAAACATAAACGGTTCAAAACATTGATTTAAAATAGCATAAATAGTTCAAAGTATCAACATTCTATAATGATTCACAAATCTGAACATCACTGTTCAGTGTCTCGGCGCTTTTCTGTTGGTGGCTGGTAAAAATTCCATAGTTATGGAACGATCAACTTATCTTACCAATAATTAAATTGCCAATTTGTCAATTTCCAGGCAAAGATGACTATTACAATGACGAGAATCTCTACGATGACTACATGCAAAGCAACACGATGACAAGTTACCTCATAGAAAAGGTGCAAGAACTGCACGAATGGGTCTCCTCAGACCCTGACCTCCAGACCAACGAAACTAGAAAAGACAGCGACTTCGGAAGTCTCCTGAAAGCCTTAAACGAAAGTCTGGTAGAAGGAAATGTGACCATAGTCATGCATAAGCTCAGAGATATATATTTTGGAGATAATTATACGCATTTCAATGCTAGCAGGAAGGTTATTGTGACGAATAGTACTGATTTGTTGTCATTTGGGATTTTGACTTTGGATGTCATGTTGTTGCATAATATTCAGCTGATGGCGTGGGAGAATCAGGTACGTGTGTGTTTTTTCAATATTACGGCGCAAATTGAAATTCGGAAAAATACATCGAAATACAAATAATTACCTCTTTTTGAAAACTTCTGGAAAGCCTTCCAGGCTGTCTTATTTTTTAAACCGAATGAGTTTAGGTACTAAAAGCAGTTAGTTTAATAGACAATTAGATGTATGCTGCGGTCTGCGGTATTAGTAGTCGGCCTATGTCTTAAAGGAATGTTATAAGTTTGAAGCGTCTATCAGTGTCTGTGTCATCAAGGGCGGATCCAGGGGGAGGGGGGGGGGAGCGGGCACGGGGCAAAGAGCAATACAAACAAGAATATATTCTGATTATGGATTGTTAATGTCCCAAAATTTGCAGGAGATGGCTCGAACGAAGATGATGAAAGACCCAGATGTGTTTGCGTTCAACGCAATGTTCCTGGATCCCAGCAAGGTGGAGACTAAACAGAACGAAGTGGTGCATGATGGATCTCTGTTTTTGTAAGTACATGAAAATGTCTCGTTGGTCTAATAGTCGGACTTAGCTTAAGGTCCTGGGTTCGATTCACAGATCAGGAAAATTTTTATTGGTTTTTGCCATCAGGACTTTCACAGTAGCAGCAATATTTTTGTTTAACTTTTCAGAAAACGTTTGAGTCCTCGCCAAGATGACATTGACCTCGGGAAGAATCTTCTAGAGAACATTATGGAAGTCGGTATGAGCACTGCCCGCGCTGCCATACACCTTGGCAGGGCTTACAAGAATACTAGGCAAGTTGGTCTTTCTTTATTTTTATCCATCCTTAGAAAGAAAGAAAATTGATTTATTGGTCTTACACAGGACAACACAAATTGATAAAAAATTGGTTGCCTGTAAAGTCGGTATACGGGCGAAAGTTTTACGTGACAACGAAAATAGAAGCGCAAGACATGAACCGGTGTGTATGCCTATCTCTCTCACTCTCTCTCTCTCGCTCTGGACGCGTGCCTCTCACTCGCTCTCATTGTGAGCGCATAACGTGAGCGGAGCGTAACGCAGTTTCTTGAAGTGTCACCCGGCAAACCAATTTATAAGACGTTGTCACGTCAAAAAATCAATAACGCAAAAAACATAATTACCAGTTAACATTAAAACGTAATAAATTCAACCAAACTTAGTCCTGTACGAGGCCAAAAGGAGGCCACTACAAAATATGCTCTTCCTTTCCTACATAATATGGATAAAGTGAGAAATGAGCATATAAGAAGACCTTTGAAAGTAACGCCATTATGGCAACGCCGCCCGGGAGGGGACGACTAGCAGGACATCATCATCATCAGCCTATAATGTTCCCACTGCAGGGACTCAGGCCTTCTCTCTAGGAGAGGGATGGGCTTCCACCACGCGGGCCCAGTGCGGGTTGGTAGATGTCACATAATATCTTCGATTTTTTTGGTTCTAAGACATGCCGGTTTCCTTCATTGTTTTGAGAGCAGTGGTGATAAAATAAATTACACAAAGTAATGCTCCTGCCTGCGTTCGAACCCACGACTTGCTGTTCGTAAGTCAGGGCCGCCACCACGGCCACAGCTGCTCTTGCAGCTGGACATACACTGGCCTTATGGGTGAGGTTCTTCAGAAAGGACAGGTGCTGTACTCGTAACCGGCGGCATGGGTGTTTAACTAGATAATTATAATATGAACGTGGACGAGGTAAAAGGAGTATGTAAGGATATGTGGCGTTCTGTGGTTTCTGCCTACCCCCATGAGAAAAACATGACAGTTTATGTATGTGTAGAAAGTCCCATTTTAATAACCAATTTCTTTTACAGAAACATCCTCAACCAAATTTCAAATAAAGAACAGCAAGCTACCAACATACAGAATCAACTGTCACGGAACCTTGATGCCAACACACACGCGCTAAATCATCTACAAACCTCTTTTGACAGTACCCATGGTGTTGCCAACAATAATGGTAGTTTTTACACCGAGCTGGATTGTGTGTGGCTACTGTATTGTAGGAATTTGGTGGCCACTACTAAGTTGAACCCGCCTTATGGAACTATGGCTAGGATTAATGGGTAAGCTGTCTTACGATCTCTATTTTATACTAGCATAACTTAAAATTACAGCACCTCTGTATTTATCGAGGTCTGAAATGAAGTACGCCAAGAAATTTCCGGTTTTGTTTAATGCCCCTTTAATAGGAGTCAAGATAATTATAATAATTCTAGACTTCAAGCTTCTACAGAGATAAGCCTTATGTTCAAATAATGTTACGTAAACGAGGAATTCATTTTACGTAAGAGTTCATTTATCTATCGATAAGGATTATCACAAAAGTTAGCACTAAAAAAAGCTTAATAAATTTCGTCTCCTCAAGGGATGCCTGCCTAAATAAAAAAAATACTAATTACCTATGGAAATAATTAACTATACATATTTTCCACAATTAACAATTTTCATGTACACATAAAATAACTTACACGAGCGTTGAAAAACCCGAATGGGCGCACGAGATGACATTATTTTGTTTCCATTTCAGCGTGGCTCTCAGAATGCTGACTGGAGAACTGGCAGCAAATAAGGCGCTCGACACAATGCTATACGAAGTACTGACTGGCTGGACTGAGCTGAAGTGCAATGACATGTTCCCGAGGTAAGACTTGTTGAATTTCTCATTGGCGTTTTTGTAAAAATTGTGAAAGATGGTCTCTATTAAAATAGTAGAAAGGTATGTTTTGTGTTAACCAAATATTTGGACAAGTACGCAAACTAAAGTATTATCACAACAGGAGTTTGGTGAGACTTATTTTTACCTGTTTAGTAGCATAGCAAAACAACCTGAATTTATATGCGCTGTTTAAAGTAAAGGGAACTTTTAGATCAATCTAGTTGGTGAACTTTTTGGATCACTAGCTTAGGCTTGCGGCTTTGCTCCCGTAACCTATGTACGGAAGTTCACGGGGTCGTTTAAGATTCGGGGTAACGTAGCATCCCCTTCGTGGAACAAGTTTCGGAATCGGATCAGCAGTACTGAAAATTACCTCCTACATGAAAGCTTACAAATAAATGTTACCTTCTATCTTTATAAAAAGTCAATAAATTGATTTATTTATTTATTTAATATTTTCGACAAACTCGATACCTCTTTTCCATGGGGGTAGATATAAACTGTAGAACGTCACCAGCTACGATCCTCAGTTTTTCAAATACTCTTTTTGAGCTTGTCTTAATTAATTATATCGTTATTATTTTTCACAGATGCAGTAAAGTGAACGCCGCGTCAGTAGTTATAGATACAATTCTTCAATCGCACCGAAAATCATCAACATCTAACAGAGGATGATGAGAACTCGCAGAATTAGTAAAATTTAATAAGTATCTTAAGATAGAATCCCAGTTTAATAATAATTATGAACGAATTTCCCAGTAAACTGAAGCCAGTAATTTAACGGCCTACCAGTAATCAGTTATTGAATATTTTTGAAAAACCTACTATAATAGTAGAATTTTTATTACACTGGTAACATTATTGTTAACATCGTTAAGTTGGTAGTTATTTGTTAAGTTTTTAGAAATTTATTTTGTAAAGCTAGATTTAAGTTTATTATTATATCGTCATTTATAAGAAATTTTCTTTGCACAATGATAATTTCTTATCAATGCATTAATCTAGGGGCCGCAACTGAGGATTTCCTATTAGAAATACTCATTAAAGCTTCGCTTTGCCTGAGAATCGTACTCAGGGGCTTAATGGTACGGTCAAACTCAAAATCTGGCTGTGGACACCAGACTCTGTGCCCGGGATTAATGTTTTGGTGTTTTACCAACACACTAATCTGCAGAATCAGCTGAAATACAAAAAAAAACGGGTTAAATTGAAAACCTCCTCTTTTTTATCTTCGGTTAAAAACAAAACTCCGTGCGCAAAATGACGCACGATGGTGTGCACATCTGTTATACAGTGGGGACCAATAAACCTGGTGCTGCTAGCAAGAAAAGTCCTTACAGTGACCAGAATCATTTTTTGGACGGTGACAAATCAAGCTACAATTTTCTAGTATAACATGGCCTCATTTTGTAAAGATTTTCTGTACTAAGAGAGATCTGCGTAAACTGGTTTTTCAACTCTGTAGTGTCCGTTTTCCACAGCCAGATAATTAATATAAAAACAGGATAGCAATCTGACCGTTACTATTTGACCGAACCTTTACTAGAAAATACGTAGTTATATAACTAAAAATATAATGTACTTTTCGAAAGCAGTACAGAATTACTTAAATATTAAGTACAAACATTAAGTTATTATTTTAATTAAAAATATATTAATGTTGAAGCATTACGTTGTTAAATGATAGACTGATAATTTAAAATAAAACATTTTGATTTTATAATGTGTTTTATTTACATACCTAGTATTTTTATGTTTTGTCTTTTTATACAGGGTGGTTCCGACGATACGACAATAATGAAACTGGTAGTTCTAGTTCATAGGAACATTTTTAAACTATCAAATAAATCCTAACACCTTCGTGTTGCCGACGATACGACAACAAACTACCTAAATGTCTTTGCCAAATTCGTTTGTTACGTTTTATTTCCACTCGTTAATCGGTGCAAATTATTCATAAGGTTAGTAAACCAATATTTGTTTGTAAATTGTAATGTATTTTAGGCTACTTAGTTTTATTGTTTTTTTTTTTCTTTTTCTTTATTTTGGTGTTTTTAACTTTTTTGATAGTTTAATAATGTTCCTATGGACTAGAACTACCAGTGGTTTCATTTATTGTCGTATTGTCGGCACCACCCTATATATGTAAGGCAAGACGGGAGGTGTCTGATAAAGTGATAAGATTTATATTTCGAGTAATAGAGAAGTATAGAAGAAGAAGATGTTCTGGGCTGACCCCATTTGGTATGGGATATATTATGGTCAGAAGAATGATGAAGCGTCTGTATTTATCTTACGCACCCTTTTTTACTTACTTTTAGTAATTAAATATGTACCTATAAAACTGCCTTAATATATATTATTTACTACATCATCTGCCAAGTCTTTTCCCAACTATGTTGGGGTCGGCTAATTTATCCTTATCCTACATAAGTATAAGTAACTTTTTTGTATACCTACGAGATATGTATACAAAAAATGGAAACTATTCCGCATCGAACAAAGAAAGAATCACGTAAATCGGATCATAAATCTCAGCGTAATCGGTGTACACACATAAAAAAAACAATCGAATGAGAAACTTGCTTTTTGGGAAGTTGGTTATGAATTAGGCACCTCTTCCTTTTAAAGGTGGTTGAAAAGACAATTCAAAATAAGCTTTATTATTTAATAACAATAACAACTAAAATCTTACTTAATTCTGAGGCAAATACTTTTTCAAAGTCTCAATCAAGCTTGTAGTCACCGTATTAGACGACTTTATCCTATCCAACAATTCTAGAATCTTCTCGTCGTCCCAGGTCCGTTGATTTAAATTCATTTCTTTCTTTAACTTCTTCAAATTAACTTCTAAAGTGTCAATTGTAGCTATGATATATCCGATTCTGTAGTGGTCATCATTAGATAACGCTATTTTTATTTTTGTCAGTGGTTGTACTTTTTTTTCGACTTCCCTAAAAGTATCTTCTAGATAGGAAAGGAGTTTGTCTTTGACTCTAGAATTAGTTGTTGTTACAAATTCTGGTCGTGGAGCCATCAGCATTCTTCTGCCATTTAAAGGCACATCAGTTTTGTTTAAAATGACGACATGATTAGGTACCGAATTTTCCTCTTTTTCAGTTTCGTTTGTATTAACTCTCAATACTTCAACTGTCTCAGCTAACGTTTTAGATTTTTCCGTTGAAGTAACGTTAATTGTAACGTTTTTTTCTGTAGACGTTATATTGGCTATGGTATCATTGGCTACATGTCTTTTGTACCTCTTTTCGGATTTTGTGACAGGTACTTCATTGTATTTGATAATTTCGTGTTTATTGTGATCGATCATATCTTTTATTAAGTTAAATGGAACTTCACTTAATGCATTATCTATATTATCACTATCAGCAAAAAAATCATACGTTAGTTGTTTATCATTTTTGTTAGGTTTGTAATTGAAATCGTTGGAGGCAAGCGATGATGATACATCGCTTTTGGCGTTGTCAGTATTGGCTGAAGTTCTTTTGAATGAGTGTACTCGTAGGTTGCCGAGTATTTGATCGGAACGTATCCGTTTGAAGTGGCGGCCATAGTTGGCAAATTCCAGGTCATTTTGGTCTTTCTCGTGGCTATATTTCAAGGCATTGGTAGCTGAGTGAAGGACGATGTCTGAAAGTTATGAAAATTGGTTGAGAAAATAGTTTTTTTGAAGATATTGTATGGAATCAGCTTTGTTGGTCTGGTGATTGCAAGCGCGACTGCTGAGGTGGTCATGGGTTCGATTCCAGGCTCGGGGAAAGTGTCAAAGTTAAAAGTGATGAATTCTATTATGTTTAGAACATAGTAGGTATTATAAATAAACAGTCTGGTTCACTTTCTTTTTTGGGCGGGGAAATCATCAAATAACCCTCTCGCTCTTGGGCAGAGCGAAAGGGAGTGTCAGACTTCTACTGACTAAAAACCACCCATGTTCCTTCATAGCCCATGTGCCGAGGTCGCGGTATCTCTTTCGAACAACCCGCAGCCCCGACGGGAGTTTGGTTAACTTTAAAATTAATCTAACATACATACCTAAATACCTACATAAACACACATTCATACATAAACTCACGCCCTTTTCCTATGGAGGTAGGCAGAAACTACCGAACGCCTACTCCTTTTGCCTTGTCCACATTCATACATGTATGACCAGACGTACCTGGTCATACATGCACGCGCCGGTTACGAGTACTAAATAAATAAATACTATAATCTTTATTAAGCAAGAATATTTTAAAACAGGAACAAAAATAGTAATTTAAAATAATGTAACACAATTGCCGTGAAATTAATTTTAATCAACGTTACCCGCATCTACAACGTAAACAGCGTCACAATAATTTAACGTAAGATTTTTAATTATACGAATCATTTTCACGGATTTTGTTTTAAGCTCGGCACACACTAAACACTTAAGTACACTAAATTAGTGATGGATATAAATATTGATGGATGGAGAGGGAGAGGAAGGCCAAAGAAATGATGGATGGATTGTGTGAGGAATGATATGAAAGAGAGAGTAAATGCCACCGTGACTTGTAACAGGGAAGAATGGAAGAAGAAAACGTGTTAAATAATGGGATAAGGGCAGTAAATGACGTCACACTAAAAGACATGGCATGGCGAGAGGTTTCTAGCTGATAAATAATAAATAAATTGAAAGAGGTTGTAATATTTTATTTGCAAAAAAACGGTAAAAAAATTGCTAGTTTTGTGTGAGAAATCTTCTAAAGCGTTGCGTTTTCGAAATACTTTTAGCCCGCCACACTATTCCCAAACCACTGTAACTCCTGTTAGCCAGAATCAACAGTGGCGACCACAAGAAAAGCGCCGAGACAATGAAGCTCGACGAAGTCCCACAGAAAGAGATACCGCGGCTTCTGACACAAAGGGCTAAGAACATTGATATAAAAACTAAAGATACTGTCGTCCGAACATTTAGGTACTGGACGCGTTCGCCATACGGTGTAGTCTGCTCGTTAACGTAACCTTGTATAAGCGTCGTGGTATTTTCGAGGTTTATAGAACTTATATAAAGCTTTTAATAAAATTTACGACCGCACCCGAAGAGAGCCGATCGATAAATCACTTCGGCTTAGGAAAGACCGTTTTAGGACCACGTTCGAGGCGCCATTTTAACATGCGTTCCGCCCAGTCCTTACGCAGTAATAAGTAATAAGTCAATGGCTAAGAAGGAACATGGGTGGCTTAAAATCAGTAGAAGTCTGACACTCCCTTCCGCACCGCGAGCGGGAAATCATCCAATGACTCCTTCATTGGATGATTTCCCAGCCTCCAAAAAAATAAAGGTATACAAGTTAGAATCTATGATGACACAATCCGTACAACTTTGATTTTATTAGCGACTCATAAAACCTGTATCAATCAAGCTCTGACATCAATAGTCAATCAGTAAGTAGTCTGGTTTAATATTGTAATTTGATTCAAAATTGAATTTGTATGGATTATTTTTATCTGAAATAAACTGATTTTAATAATTAATCTTCTAAAGTGTCACATTTCCGAAATATAAGTTTTGAAAGTTCTGCTAATGGTGAAGATCGACGCTTATACTTATATCTCGGAAACGTGATGTTTCAGAATATTTTGTCTCATACAAAAAAAAACAACCGACTTCAAAAACACCAAAAAGTGAAAAATAAACTTCAGAAGAAAAATCTGCTTCTGAAGTCGGTGACATTTGTTTGTTTGATTTCGTTTTTTTGTCACCGACTTCATTTTCATTTTTAGTTGTAGTCCTATACAAATATTTTCTATGATCCCATCACCAGGTCCCGGTTTCTATATCATGGTGCCACCCTTGAAATATCTCCTTTATAATAAAAAAAGAATCATCAAAATTGGTTCATAAACGACGAAGTTATTAGCGGACACACATAAACGAACAATGTTCATAAATTTAAAAAAATGTTCATAAAATGAAAAGTACTGGGTCAAACAATGTCAAATTTTTATGGGACCAAATGGCAACTATTACGCATCAAACTAAAAAAGAATCACGTAAATCGGATCATAAATCTCGGCGTAATCGGTGTACATAATATAGAAAAAAAAAACAAAAACATACCGATCGAATTGAGAACCTCCTCCTTTTTGGGAAGTCGGTTAAAAACTAGCTAACTAAACTTGTTAAAAAGCAACACTTTGAAAATAAAATAAAACGGCGGAGGTTAGGCAGGCCAAATAATTCATATCCCAATAACGAATAGAATACTGCCGCTTTCTCTTTTTAATATTTAAATATAAACAATTAACTTAGATCTTTTTGGCGGTTGGGCTCGACACACTTGGGATTCGAGTCCCCACCTAGTCTTCTGGCGTCTCAAAGCAGATGGTTGACTCTTCACAAGACCAGAGGCCCTAGCAGCGACATTGCGATGTAAACGTAACGTAAATATATCGATTTTAAAATGAAAACTACCCGTTCCACATAACATCGCGCCTGTAATCTCCGAAGGGTTAGGCAGAGGTGTCCCTAATACTACACCCACATTTCACCAGCTATGTTTTTTTATGTTACATGTAAAAGAGACGATCCTATTGCCATCAACCGGGCACAAATCCAGCCTCCGCGAGCTCCGTGGCTGCTAGTGAGAAATTCCTGATAGAAAATTCTAATAACACTGCCCGACCCGGGAATCATACACAGCTGGACCTCTTGGTCAGCAGTCACGCTGGCGACCCTAAACCATTGACCCGAGGGTCTTCTATGATCCCGTCGGGGCTGCGGGTTGTTCGAAAGAGATACCGCGGCCTCGACACAAATAGCTAAGAAGGAACATGGCTGGTTTTTAGATAGTAGAAGTCTGACACTCCCTTTCGCTCTGCCCAGAGCGGGAGGGGTTATTTGATGATTTCCCACCCCCAAAAAAAATAAAAGTGTCTTCTATAATCTAACCACGAACTGTCTACTTATAAAACTTTATACTTACAGAATATAATGATCCGCAGCATCCTTTCTATATTATTTCTTAAACTACCTACGGCTATTTACAAAAAACTAACTAAATCTAAAAAAATGCGTTTCGAAACCTCGCCATGTTATCAATTTACAAAAACAAGGCGCAATCAAATTGTACATGATGATGAAGTACAATCGTCAAAACAGATTTGCCGAGTTTAAATATTTTTAAAACATAATTATGTTATTTTTGGCCTGGTCTCTTAGAGCAGCTCAGAGTCACGCAACGAGCCATGGAGAGGGCTCTGCTCGGAGTTTCTTTGTGCGACAAAATCCGAAATGGGGAAATTCGCCGAAGAACCAGGGTCACCGACATAGCTCTCAGAATATGCAAGTTGAAGTGGCAATGGGCAGGATACATCGCGCGAAGAACCGACAACCGATGGGGAAGGAAGGTTCTCGAGTGGCGACCACGAACTGGAAGACGCAGCGTTGGTAGGCCTCCCACCAGGTCGACCGACGACGTCGTGAGAGTCGCGGGCAACCGGTGGATGCAAACGGCAGGCTGCGGTTCTGTATGGCGTTATATGGGGGAGGCTTTTGCCCAGCAGTGGACGTCTTATGGCTGATGATGTTAGTTTTAGGGTTCCGTACCCGAAGAGTGACAAACGGGACCCTATTAATAAGCCTCTGCTGTCCGTCTGTCTGTCACCGGGCTGTATATCATGAACCGTAAAACGTAGACATTAAATTTTCACAGAAGTGAAGTGTATTTCTGTTGTCGCTATAACAACAAACAGCGACTCCCCTACTACGATGGCACGGGACCCTTCATTCGCGAGTTCGACTCGCACTTGGCCGGTTTTTAAGTTAGGTACCTACGTTTTGGATTTTGCATTGTAAAATTGTTTGTAGAACATTGAAACTCATGTTTATCTGCCTGTAGACACTTAGACAACACTTGTTTACACGTGCAAGTCTCAGAGTTAGAAGTGTAAACGCCTCCCGTCGGGGCTGCGGGTTGTTCGAAAGAAATTTCGCGGAAGGAACATGGTTGGTTTTCAGTCGGTAGAAGTCTGACACTCCCTACCGCTCTGCCCAGAGCGGGAGGAGTCATTTGATGATTTCCCAACCTCCAAAAAAAAGAGGGGGTAGATGTCAACATTATATTCGATTTTTTTGGTTCTGGGACATGCCGGTTTCCTCACGATGTTTTCCTTCACCGTTTTTGAGAGCAGGGTGATCACAGTCACACACACACACACAGTCCATCCATCCAAATCAAAACATAACCAAATACGGAGTAAAAAAAAAATTAATATTACATCAAAGTTTTTTCTCTGGATCGATATCTATCGAACAAATCTGCATACAACCTAGCTCGTGACTAATTCAGTAGTGTGGATTTTTCGCAAACGGAATACCTATGTAGGCTCAACAACCGATCCAAAACAAACTTTCTTCTAATGGAAAAAAGTTGATTTTACGTGACATAGAGGAGGTATCGCGCCATGACAGTGTCATGCCAACTTCCGTCACGGCATACGAATTGCTTTTACTACCTAGGCGCGTATTAAAATGTTTCACGCCAAAAACAGTGCAGTCGCTAACTTATTCGTTAGTATTTTTAGGGTTCCATACCTGCCCGTCGGGGCTACGGGTTGTTCGCAAGAGATACCACGGCCTCGACATGAAGGGCTAAGAAGGAACATGGGTGGTTTTTAGTCAGTAGAAGTCTGCCACTCCCTTTCGCTCTGCCCAAGAGCGGGAGGGGTTATTCGATGATTTTCCACCAAAAAAGGGTCCCCTACCTCAAAAGGAAAAAACGAAACCCTTATAGGAGCACTCGTGTGTCTGTCTGTCTCTCCGTCTGTCACAGCCAATTTGCTCCGAATATAATGGACCGATTAAGTTGTTTGGTACACATATATTACGTATTTCTATGACCGAAACATGGACGTATTTTATAACGTAATGAATGAATTTTTAATATGGGGGTCACTTTTGGGGGGGAGGAGCTCGTGGCTTAATAAGAATTGCCACTCGGGTCGATCTTTAGGTAAAGCTGTGCTTGCCTAGGTCGGTCTGTGGATGGGTGACCGCCCGACATACCGAGTTTCCTCGGTGCTTCTGAAAGCACGTTAAGCTGTTGGTCCCGGCTGCCATATATAGAGCTTTGGCAGTCGTTACAGGTAGTCAGTGACCTGAAATTCTGACATCCAGTCTTACCAAAGAGTATCGTATTACCTAGTATTAACTGGGTTGTAGAGGTCACATAGGCAGTCGCTCCATGAAAAATACTGGTACTCAGCTGCATCCGGTTAGACTGGAAGCCGACCCCAACATAGTTGGGAAAAGGCTAGGCAGATGATGATGACTTTTGGGGAGCTGTTAATCAGTTTTTGAACAGTTTTTTTAGTTCTATTAAATAGATATCTGAGTCATGGTCATCATGACGCACAGTGTTTTATTTATTAAACAGTGAACGTGGAAAATACTTTCACTTTTAAATTAAATTATAAATAAACACGGTATTTTGATTGAACATTCGTTCTTATCGCCGAAATACTCGTAATAATATAGCGTATCGGTAAAGCCTAAGGTGGAGGCAGCGTAATATTATTTGTGCCAAGCGACCGATGATTTGATCGCGCTAGAAACACCATCCTGCGGGCCATTACTCGAGTAGCTGATGTTAAACTTAAAACAGCCAAGTTAAAGCAAGGCTCTAAAATCTGGGCTGCGGTTTGTTCGCAAGAGATACCGCGGCCTCGACATAAAGGGCTAAGAAGGAACATGGGTGGTTTTTAGTCAAAGAAGTCTGACTCTCCCTTTCGCTCTGCCCAAGAGTGGGAGGGGTTATTTGATGATTTTCCACCCGCCAAAAAAAAAAGGCTCTAAAATCCATTTTACGCTTTTTCACGCAATTCATATTATGATCTGCTTTAAAGTGGCCATTTTAGACGCCCTGGAGTGGTCTAGCCACGCTGCAAGAATGCAGCTGGAGGGGTGGGTAAAGATCGTCATTCAATAGACGCCTGAAGATGGATATCGCCGGCGGTGACCAGAAATTGCACAAACCAGAGAGATTTGAAGGAAGAAACGGGAGGCCATTTCCCTGCAGTGGAACACGTCATCATCATCAGCCTTTATTGTTCCCACTGCAGGGACTCAAGCCTCCTGTCTAGGAAAGGGATAGACTATAATCCACCACGCGGGCCCAGTGCGGGTTGGTAGATGTCACATATCTTCGAATATTTTGGTTCTAGGACATACCGGTTTCCTCACGATGTTTTCCTTCACGGTTTTGAGAGCAGTGGTGACGAAATACCTAAATTACACAAAGTAATGCGCCTGCCAAGTCGTGGCCGCTACCGCTGGGCTAATGGATGCTCTTGAAACAGGGAACACAATAAGGTTAATTACTAAAAACATTGCAAAAACCGAAAAGGTTTGGGTAAGGTGCTACGATTTCTGTCACAGAAGGAAACGGAGGAAAGGGAGAGGGAGCTACGAACGACGAGCTCCCACCCATCCCGCAGCAGACGCTACGGACGTCGACAAAATGTGCTTATGATTTAGTGAACATTAGTCATTAAATTTATATAAAAAAATTACAAACTACCCTATTTTGCAGTGTACGTATGTATTACGCTTGAAAGTACCTAAAGGGTGTAAAAGTACCCTTAACGCAAACGAAGGGCATTTGTTCTCCCCACCACTGCGATCATTTTTTTGTTCTAGACCATACCTGGGAACCTCCTATTTGCGGAGATATTGGGGGTCAAAGTTCCAAATTTTTCACAGCTGTTTTTGTAAATACTAGTATTTCAAGTTTTAACTTTACTTAAATTACCTCCATGACCCGTTTACTATTCAAAGCATCCACTAGCACAATGTTTTAAGAGTGCTACTGTGAGTTTTACCGTAAAATGTGATTTTTGACCCCAAAAAAAAGTCATTTCCCAGCAAAAATTTTTGCATAGGGGTACTTGGTTTGATGTACAGAATGCTTGGTTGTCGGATGCGTGAAGGGTTCGTTTACACCCTGTATAAGTACTCTAACTAAAAAAACATTTTTCGCCAGTTATATTTTTAAGTCCCATGTAACAGGGGGCAAGCCTATTGCCATCAACCGGACACAAATCCAGACTACATGGTTGCTACCGAGAACTTCCTGATAGAAAAAAAACATACCGATCGAATTGAGAACCTTCTCCTTTTTGGGAAGTCGGTTAAAAACACTATAACACTGCCCGGCTTGGGAATTGAACCCATGATCTCATCCTCAGCAGACACGCTTTGAGAACTGAGAACCTTCTCCTTTTTGGGAAGTCGGTTAAAAACACAATAACACTGCCCGGCTTGGGAATTGAACCCATGATCTCATCCTCAGCAGACACGCTTAAGATGCACATAAGATGTTTACTATTGTCAGGATTTTTTCGCACTTCTATGACACTGTGCAGGTATAAAATAAAACGACAATATATACGAAACATTATAATTATTTTCATATTTACAAAAAATAGGTGCTTACATACATTAATATTGCCTTAAGCTAACTTATTATTATATTAATATTACATTTAATAAAAGCTTAGAGTATCCCTAAACCGATGAAACCGAGGTAGACCAAGCGAAGCGGACAAACAAATACCAACCTTGTAATCTCTAAAATAACGTTGAAAATTCAAGTACTTTATGTGCAAGAGCATTAACGTGGACAGAGGTACAGTCAGTGCCCAGCGTTATCTGACCCCACTTCTTACTGTTAACTTCTAAAAACGACGATAAAATATTCACAAGCGAATTTAAACCGTAAATAATTGGACTTAGAGTTTCAACAGTTTCGGTATAGTATTGTATATACACATGTATTTGTATACCAACAATAAGAAGCCTAGTTCGATTTTCGACAACATTTTAAGAGAGTTAGTGTTGCTATTTGTTTGGCAGCCAAATATTGCTTCGCTAAGTCCACGCTGACATATAGAATCCTTAAATATATTTCTTATACAGAATTACAGACGAAGAGATAACTATTTTATAAAATTCAACAAAAAAGACATTGTGAAAAAAAGTTGTCAAGTTAGTAACAGAGAAAAGAAAATAAAATAGTTTGTATATTAAACTAATTTGTATTTCACTGGATTGGGTATTTCAATAATAAGGATGATTCCTGACAAAAAAAATATGATTTTGATTAGTCCGTCAGTTAGATTATCGAAAAATATTGGATACGAGATTTTTGTTCTATTAAATTAACAAAAATTGACGAAGACAAAACGCGTCACACTTTCCGGTAAAAAATGTACTGAAAAGTGACGCCACGCGAGTTTTCGAAGCATTGTATCGTCTTTGTTTTTTGTTTACGTGAAAAAAGAGAAAATACGTGTCCAATAATTTTTGGAAATCTATTCTATTCTATTCTATTTTTGGGGGTTTGGGTTTCCGCACTTGGTCCTTGAAGTGGACCATTGTGCCCACCTCCCTCCAGAAGCAGATCAGACTTCCCGGTCTCCTCAGGGCATCCACAAGGGATCTTGGTGTTCCTAGGGTTTCCTCACTTATCTTGGTAACGCCTGCACTCAAGGAGCACATGCGCCACCGTTTCCTCCGCCTCCATGCATGCTCTGCACAGGGGACTGTCTGTGATTCCTAGGGTGTGGGGGTGCTTATTCAGTGAAAATCTATCTGACGGACTAATTAGATTTTTTTTTCAACTACCTTAGTAAAAGATATAAAACAAAAAAAAAAACATTGAATTTGCTCCCCTACTTGTGGAAACTACTGCTAATTACGGAATAAACGACCGCAGGATATGTGAATTGCATAGTATCACGCCTGTAATCCCCGAAGGGTTAGGCAGAGGTGTACCTAATAGACCGTACTCGTGAACTCATAGAAATAGCCCAATTATACAACTCTGAGAAAAACTTACATAATAATTTGGGGCACATGGCAAAAGTTTTTTCTCTTTCGCAAATCTCTACGTAAATAATTTGTGAACATGCATGCTAGGTGCAATCGGGTACTCATTGATGCGATTTAGTGACCTGTATCATTCAAAGTGTATCTATTTGTCACATTAAACAACTTTACCAAATAAACCTCATAATATCCGATGTGAATAAAAAAATAAAGTAAAAAATAAGAAATAAACACGCTTTATCATCAATTAAACTCTCACATTTTGTACAAAAAAAAACATAAGAAAAACTAGTCCACCATATTGAATTTAGAATGACGTCACTTACGAACGCTCCCTGCGTTCAAGTATTACGTAACGAATTTGAGGGGGGAGAGGGTCTTGTAAAACGTCACGATACGTTACAGGGGCATTTATTTCTAAATCGTTTTTTTTCACAAAATTTCAAATTTTAGGTAAAAATGATCACTTGGTGGTTACGTAACGACGCGCGACGACAACAGAAAAAAGTTACGGTGCGTTACATGGGGGGGGGGGGGGGGTCAAAAATCTCCAAAAATTTACGTAATACTTGAACGCTCACTTAGCTAAGCCTACATTGTCAACGTATGAAACATTTCAGCTCAATCGGAAAAAACGTCAAATTTAACTACTAAGATTTTTCACAGGAAGCTAATAAAAGCGTGTTAATATTTATTTTTATACATGCATAGAAAAAGTTTACCAATTATTATTTTTTTACGAATCGGTTTTTTTGCTTGGATTTTTTTTTAATAAGACATGACGAATCACTCCCTTGACGGAGCCAGGTTAAGTAAATCGCTTTATAATAATAATATATATATATATACTAATCAATATACACATAGCATCACGCCTGTAATCACCGAAGGTTATGGTAGAGGTGTACGTAACAGTACACCTACATTTCACCAGTTACGTTTAAGTCCCATGTAATAGGGGGCGAGCTTAATCGATATTTACACGCTTAATATAATTTTAAACTGTAACAATAGACAACATAATATTGCAAAATTAGCTGAGAATAAAACTAAAAAACTTTGTAACAAAAATATAATATTCTCATTCTTATTCAATCAGAACCATTATTTATTTAATTTAGAAGAGTGTAAGAGGCAACCCTCAGCGGACTGATAGGGTTAATTGTAGATAACTTTTCTTTTTGAAGGGTGGGAAATCATCAAATGACTCCCCTCGCTCTGGGCGGAGCGGAAGGGAGTGTCAGACTTCTACTGACTAAAAACCACCCATATTCCTTCTTAGTAGCCCTTTGTGTCCGGCCCGCGGTATTGTAGAAACCTTACACCCTAATAATTCTATAACACATTTCTCTAAAAACTAACTTTATTATAAGCCTGAATACTTGATTCGAATCTATCACTGCATATTTTTTTAAATTAAATTTTGAATTAATTTGTAATAAATATAAAAGTGATATAAGTGATGTGAAAGTTGCTAGTACCATAAACGACATTGGTGTAGTTGACTGAATAAACAAAATATGATTCTGTTTAGTCCGTCTGTCAGATTATCGAAAAATATTGGATACGTGTTTTTTGTTTTATCAATTAATTAAAATTGACGAAAATAAAACGTGCCAAAGATTGTGAGTGGGGGCTGATGACGTCACTTTCTGGTAACAAAAATGTACTAAGAGAGTACCTGCTTTGCTCCCAAGCAAAGCAGGTACTCTTTTTTTACATAAAAATCTATACTGCTGCGTGAACTATACTTACAATTAGGGCATTTCTCTCCTTTTCTCGCACATAAAACAAGAAAAGGAACGAATCTTGACAGATATCAAACTCGGAATAGCAATAGAGGTACAGACGCTAACCATCAAAACTACCCTAAATTATAAAATTTTCATTGAAACCCTTTTTTAAAACGCAATGACTAACGCAACACTGACTTCTATTGAAGAAGAAGTACAAAAAACTGTGAATGTTTTCAATGAAAATAAACAGTGCAATTTCCAAAGCACACATACATACATACATAAACTCACGCCCTTCGCATGGGGGTAGGTAGAAACCACAGAACGCCATCTGCTATGATTCTTACATACTCCTAAATCCACCTAGACATGTTTTAATCTCAAAACCACCCATCGTATAAGAAAACCATTGTACTAATGACTCCTAAGGTGACTGTGACGACACTCACTCACAACAACGACAAACAGCAAAGACAAAACTTGTTTTTTTTTTTGCAACTCTATGAAAACTGTTGCCATGGCAACGGGCAAAAATCAAAGACAAATCTTTTGTTTCAAGTAGGCACTGACCTTATTTTTTGGAGGGTGGGAAATCATCAAATGACTTTTCTCGCTCTGGGCGGAGCGGAAGGGAGTGTCAGACTTGTACTGACTAAAACCCACTTCTTAGCCCTTTGTTTTCCGGGGCCGCGGTATCTCTTTCGAACAGTCCCGCAGCCCCGACAGGCGTCGGCACTTGCGGACCGCTTCCAAAGTAGGCACTGGCCTACTTGAAATAAATGCTTCGATTTTGATTTGACTGGGACTGAAGCTACATTTTATTATTGTACTTGTTTCGACAATTTATGTTTTATTATTATATACCTTTTATTATTGATTGTAGTCAATCGTAATATTAACTTACACCATAGTATTGTATCGAGTCTGGTTCTTCTAACCAAACAGACAGATGTGTTGCTGGAGTTTGTTCCGCCACTTCTTCTTTCCAGCAAAAACACTAGGAAGTGTCGAAGGGTGGGCGTTTTGGGGGACTGTCACTTGTAAATAAGTAAAGTAAAGTAAATTTTGACGTTCGAAAAGTGCTGATTTACAGCCTAGTTTGAATAAAAAAAAAAAAATTCAGAAATGCTTGTGTAGTTACAGGTACTTTTAAATTGTCGAAGCAAGTACAAATGTATCTAATGTCCCAGCCACAACGCCCACAACGTATAAAAATTGCGAAAGACAATGCCGCTATTTACAGACGCTTAAATCCACCCCATAATAAATTCCCACAGCTGGGACACAGGGCTTCTCCCTCATCTGTGTAACCTTTTCCCAACTGTGGTCGGCTTCCACTTTAACCGGATGGAGCTGAATACCAGTATTTTACATGATGGAGCGACTGCCTATCTGACCTCCACAGTTCATTTAGTACCGGATAATACCGATACCCTTTCGTAAGACTGTTAACGGTTTTGAGAGACGTGATAAAGAAATAAATTACACAAAGTAACTTACGGGGCTCGAACCTCCCGACTAGTAAGTCGGACAACTACTGTTTTTTTGTTTTACATTGGCGACTGCCTATCTGACCTCCACAGTTCATTTAGTACCGGATAATACCGATACCCTTTCGTAAGACTGTTAACGGTTTTGAGAGACGTGATAAAGAAATAAATTACACAAAGTAACTTACGGGGCTCGAACCTCCCGACTAGTAAGTCGGACAACTACTGTTTTTTTGTTTTACATTTAGACTATTGTGCAATAATAATTCTGCAATAATCCGAGTAAAAACTCATTCCTAGACAACATATCCCCAACAACTAACAAACCAAAAATTCAAGCATCAAAATTAAATTCCTCCGGAATCATATCTATATCATTATTCTTAGCCGAAATCAAATCTTCTAGCGCTATTTTATCGTTAAAATTATCGTTAATTTGTCCTCTATTATCGTTATTAATAACATCTGTTGCATTATCGTTATTCTCACCGATTTGAGCATCCAACGCTTCCATTAGTTTGGAGTTTTCTTCTTCGGAGTCTGTTAACGGTTTACTTTTTCCGCTGTTGACTATGACACTGATGGCGTTTTTGTAATCGTTTTCGTTTATACTATCAGTGTTGTGACTAAAAACTGTCTGTTTTTCGTCATTTTGACCAAAATCTGTCTGTTTATCGTCATTCTGACTACTGTCCTCTTCTAGCTCTGTCATTTCTGTATCTTGACTTAGATTGTCGATAGACTGAGATTTCGGGTCTTCTGAGTTTTGTTCTGATAGTGATGTAGCGTTATCGATAGTTTCCTTATCGCTTTCTGTATTATTTAGTAAGCTATCGCTACCGCCACCAACAGAGTTAGAATCTTGACTATTTTCATAATCTATTTTTACACTTTCGTTACTTTTCGACTCGGCCTCACCGTCATTTTGATTTTCATCTTTACTGTCTGCAGAATCTGCTTCATTCAGTTTTTTACTTACAACTCCACCATCATCAAAATCGAAGCTTAGATTATTAATATTAATAGTACCGTTATTAATCTTATCCTCTATGCTATTATTTTCATTATTACTACTTAAATTATTATTTGAACCATTCGTTTTGTTGCAAACACTATTAAAGTTTTTAGAAGCACTGCTAATGTCTTTTTCTTTTGACACTTCATCACTACAAATGTCATTTTTGTCACTTTTAACATCATTTCGTTCATTTTTCTCTGCAGCATCATTGTCATCAGCTTTGTCAGTATCATTAGAAATGTCAATTTTGTCACTTTTAGCATCATTATCTTCATTTTTCTCTGAAGAATCTTTGTCATCAACTTTGTCAGTAACATTTTCACTGTCATCATCATTAGTATTTTTGTCACCACCGACATCCATACTTTTGTCTGAATCATTCAATTCTTTATCATCACCCTTCTGACTTAGACCTTCACCTCTCTGAGTTTCCTCATCACCTTTCTGACCATCGAAGTCATCATCATCAGCCAAATTGTCGATTATAGTGTTAATATCATGCGTCACATCATCATCTGTCTCATTCAGAAGAGAGTCAAACATATTCTTCTCTTGTTTGACTCTTCTTTTTCTCTTAGGGACTTTACCTAGACATTTCTTGGAGAAGAGAGTTTTTAGAGTGAGATTTGCTAGAGTATCTAACTTTTTCTTAGGTCTTTGGAGTAAACTGCTTTCTTCTTCGTCTGAATCTGTATTTTCTGAATCCCAGTGGATGTAATCTTCTTCAATATAGAATACGTTTTTAATTTCATCTTGTATGTCAACCATACCGTCGGGGTCTGATTTTATTCTGAGACTTGAAACTGAAGATATGTATGGATAGACACAGTTTTTGTCTAGGCCGAAATCCTGTGGACAAATAAAAATCTTAATTAGAACAAAAGGTATTTGTATCAATACGAATATAGAAATCGCGCCGCTCGGCTATACTTTAGTAACATACTGGATGTAAAGAGACCCCTTAGCGAATCCAAAAAGCACGTATTCTCCTCAAAGCCTCTTTTAGTTTAGTACTCTTCTCTTTTAGTTACAAAAATATCTGACGTCAAAGTTCCAACATTTGCATTATTCATAAAAACCCTTTTTCACTTCTTCTTTTTCTTATCGTGTCGAAGGCAATCTAAATTGTGTTGACCCAAAAGCGAGCTACTAGTTTGGCGCTTTCGGTAGCGTCCATCAGTTCCTGTAGTGAACTACCAACGGGACACGATATTAAGTGCCCCATTGTTTGAGCAACAGCACCACATTTACACTCCAGTGCAGAGTCATTTATGTATCTCCACCCTGTTTCACTTAAAGTAAAGTACTTTACTTTAAAATACCTCAAGGGCCCCCGTACTATTGCAATGCATTCATCAGCACAATGTTTAAGTGCGTTAAATTGAGTTCCATCAAAAACCTTGACTTTTCACCCCAAAAAAGTAGTTTCCAAGCAATAATTTTAGCATAAAGTTACTTAGTTTTGATGTACAGAATGCTTTAATTAGTTGACAGCCTCGTGAAGGGTTCGTTTACACCTTGTTTAAATACTTAGACAATATACATGCTCCGTCGGGGCTGCGGGTTGTTCGCAAGAGATACCGCGGCCTCGACATGAAGGGCTAAGAAGGAACATGGGTGGTTTTTAGTCAGTAGAAGTCTGACACTCCTTTTCGCTCTGCCCAAGAGCGGGAGGGGTTATTTGATGATTTCCCACTCCCCCCAAGAAAAAGGGGGTTCGAGCCTATTGTCATCAAATTCTGACTCTGTAGATACCACTGGGACATCCCTGTTTGAAAAACTTTATATCACATAGCCCGACCCGGAAATCGAATCCAGGGCATCACGCTCAGCAGTTGCGCTTGGGGAGCGTTCAAGTATTACGTAACGAATTAGGGGGGAGGGGGTCTTGTAAAACGTTACGATGCGTTACAGGGGCGGGATGGGGTCAAAAATGGGGTTAATCTACTCGTTACGTAACATAGCTTTTTTTTAATCCTTAAGAACGGTCGTCTTGTAAAACGTTACGGCGCGTTACATGAGGAGGCGTGGTCAAAAATCTCCAAAAAAAAAAATGCGTTACGTATACTTGAACGCTCCCTTGCTTGTTTTAAATACAAAACTTAAAATTAGTTAATTATTATTATCGGCCATTTGTGTCCCACTGCAGGGCAAAGGCCTCCCTTTCCACTTATCCCTATCCGAAAATTTGTTAAATAAAATATTTTACTAAATAATCTATTGAGAATATATGTTATTATATTTAGAGACGTGCTATACGCTTCTTCGGGTCGGTATAAATTGTAGGATTAAAAAACGACTTGCAAATAATAACAATGCGATTCCAAATAAGAATAGGAACGTCAATGTGCGCAATCTGTCAACTGCCACGTCGTTATTAACTTCATATTGCCAAGTCAGAGCCCCCCACTTTTCAATGATCTCGATTGGCTAGGAAAGATTAATAATTATTAAGTTAAACTATTATAATAGTTTAACTAAACGAACACTAAAGTGAAAATTAAAAACTGTATTTCTTAATGAAGTTGTTGCAATATGTGAAAATACCCACTAAATTGTTATTTTTTTATTATTAATATAGTTTTTGTCAAACCTTAAGTTAACGACATTGCTATGATGTTAAAGTATAAATTAATAATTGTTTTTCTTGATGAAGTTGTCGCAAGATTAAAAAATACCCCCTTAAATGTTTTTTTTTTATATTAATGTTATTCTTGTAAAACCTAATGTTAACGACATTGTTATGATGTTAAAGTATAAATGAATAACTGTTTTTCTTAATGAAGATGTCGCAAGATTTAAAAATACCCACTAAAATTAGTTATCAGTCAATTAGGTCCTTGACTATTTTTTTTTTACTAGTGATCTGGAAACAGTAAATAAAAAGATATACAAAAATAAAAAATAAAAACTAGTTTAATATCTTAAAAATGGCTTAGTTTTAACCGATTTAAAACGACTTGCTAGACAAAGACAGCGCTATGGAGATGTGACGTCATAACTCATACCACCAAAGTTACGTAGTACAAATGGCCGTTTTGCGCGACAAGGATAGAAAGTGCCCCCACCAAAAACTTCTAAAGCGTGTAGCAATTCCATTTTTTGACCGATTTTATTACTTTTTTATACATCGTATTATTTCTGTTAGTTCTTTGAAATAATATAACATTTTCGTAATTTCTAACAGCAGTCAAGTAGCCAACTAACGACGAAGTTAAAGAGTTTGTAATTTAAATATTTACATAACGGTGAAGGAAAACATCGTGAGGAAACCGGCATGTCCTAGAACCAAAGGTTCGAAGACTTGAGACATCTACCAATCCGCACTGGACCCGCGTGATAAGTTATGGCCCATTCCCTCTTCAAGATAGGAGGCCTGTGTCCCGTGGGACAGTTCCCAGCAGTGGGAACATTAATAGGCTGATGATGATTACTTTTGAACTAAATGTATTAAGACGAGCGCTAATCCCGCTGTCGCAGTTTGGTGGGTGCATAAAATATTGAAAATGTTTAAAACTTTTATTCTTTTCAACCCTTGGCTGTGCGTATATTAAATAAAAGATGTATCAAAGCGCTTTGTGCGAATGTGTGGAACATCGATTGAGATTGAGGCCAGTTTAAAACCCATTTAGGGTATCTGTTGGCATATAAGAACGCGACCATATTTATTATAAGTTGGTAACATTGTTCGTTTTTCAAAATGTGTCCTGCTTCTGTTTTACAAACATTATACGTGTCTTGCATTTTCTTATAATCGTTTATTTATTTCCACCTAAATATCAACAGTATCGTAGTCAAATAGTTAAAACGAAATCCTTATAGATTCGCAGTGTTCGTCTGTCTCTGCATGATCATGTCACTGCCATTTTGCAGTACTTATTTATTTTGGCAACAAAATAAATTAAAAAAAAACTGTTTAGCTAACTGTTTCGACTTGAAAGCTATGACGTTACAATATGGCACAAACGTTACAAAAAAAAAAGCTAAACGTTACAAAAAAAAAAGCTAAAGTTAAAGCGTTACAATATCACACAAGGTCATTCCTATTCTTAGTTGAATCGCATTTTACTAGAATTAGTTATTCGTTTATTAGACTCCGCTGAGCTGTGCCGATAAATACCGACCCGAACATGCGTGCAGCCCGGTATTTTACCTTTTAATATTATGACATTCAGAATGTCAGACATCCCACAAATCAGACATGCTGGAGTGGAAACGTTTATCGGTATCAGATACTGTGTTAGTCAACAAGGGTGTAAAACTCCCCTTCGCGAAGCCGTCAAATCTACGCAAAAATGATTACGAAACGACTTTATAATAATAAAATAATTAAAAAACAATATGATACCCATTAGTAAGACTGATTTTCAGACTACTTGTAACGACTGTCAAAGATCTGGGGGAACGGTAGTGCCCCGCCAAGTCAAACATAAAAGCGGTACGACCGTACCATCCTTTTCTCAAAATCTACAAATTGACAGCTAGGATTTTGATCCTAGCTTAACCTGCTTTCCGAGGCACGGAGGTAACTCGGTATGTAAGAGGTGGTCACCCATCCACAGACCAACCTAGGCCAGCACGGCTTAATATGAATATCTGTCTGAAGTACTGATTAATTTTATCAGCCTAATTTGAATGTATGATTGTTTTTAAGGATTGTTTTGACTGGCCCGCGACTTCGTCTCCGATATCGGAAACTTTTCTACGAGAACGGTTACAAAACATACAAATTTCAACTTTTAATATAGAAATATAGACACAATGGTAATGGTACTTACCGGTGTAACATTAGACACATCATAATGCTCCTGCTTGAGGTTCGCTAGCAGCGGATCACAGCGGGACACACGTATTTGAATGGGCCTCAGCTTGGCTAGTAGTACTGGGTCCACAACTAATTCGCCTGTAAAAGATATTAAGATTTTTTAACAACTAGTTGTTGTCCGCGAAATAGTTGACAAAAAAAAAACGAATTAAATAAAGGTTTTAACAGTTTTGTCATACAAAAGTATGTCAAATCTTTACTAAGTGACGGCTTAAGTAATCATTAAATATCTCTGAGTACCGCGGTATGTCCGTCTAATAGATTTCTCAAATTCAAATAGATTGGCCAGTGAAGTAAAAAGCCCCCCACTCATGATCTTCGACGCCCTTTATCTTCGTAATTTTTTATTAATTTGATATAACATAAAACACGTATCCAATATTTTTCGATAATCTAACTATCTTTTTAGTCAGAAAACATCCCTATTAATATAAAAATACACGCCTATTAGAATAGTATTCAAGGGTTTTTTGCACGGAACCCTAATTGCTTTTCAAAAATAAAAGTAGCCTCCTTAACTTATTATACTTTACAGCATCAGCTATCTGCCAGTAAAACTAAGTTCTGTTAAAATTTGTCCAGCCATTTCGGAGATTGGTCGGAAAAGACAGGCAGAAAATCTTAAAAGAAAACAAAGTTTTTGGTATAAGGACCAACACAATTATATATACTTTTATATGCATTCAGTAACAAAACTGTTGAAATTCGAATAGGGCTCCAATTTGCAGTTGTAATATCGGGGCGAAAAATCGACCTAGCAAGGTCACATGTCAAAATTCGTTTTAACAAATATGTAGTTAATTTTTTAAAGATCAAAAGTTCACCTTTTTTCTTAGCAGTGCAAGTTAGTTCGTGCTTCTTCAAGTTCTTCAGCAAAGCGTAACTTCTTCTACATTTACTGCATTTGCCTGGAAAGAAAAAATATAATTTTAGGTGAACATTTTTTTGTTTTATTAAATCACTAGCTGATGCCCGCAGCTTGGCCCGCGTGGATGTCCGTGATCGCGACCAAAAATAATCTTTTCAACCCCCCCCGCCCTTTCAACCCCTTACAACCCTTTTTACGCATTAAAAGTACTCTTTTTTTGGCGGGTGGTAAATCATCAAATAACCCCTCCCGCTCTTGTACAAAGCGAAAGGGAGTGTCAGACTTCTACTGACTAAAAACCACCTATGTTCCTTCTTAGCCCTTGATGTCGACGCCGCGGTATCTCTCGCGAGCAACCCGCAGCCCCGACCGGCCTATGTCCTTTCTCAGGCTCTAGACTATCGGCGTATTAAATTTCATTTAAATCGGATCAGTAGTTCTGGCGTGAAAGCGCGACAGACAGACAGATACGAGTTACTTTCGCATTTATAATATTAGTAAGGATCATCGCCATCATCTACCTTGCTTTTTCCCAACTATGTCTAGGGTCGGCTTCCAGTCTGAACGGATGCAGCTGAATACCAGTATGTACTTTCTAGAGCGAATGGCTATCTGACCTCCACAGCCTAGTTAATAACAGGTAACACGATACCCTAAAGCAACTTTTAGGGTATCGATATTCCTGTCGAGGCTGCGGGTTGTTCGCAAGGGATACCGCGGCCTCGACATGAAGGGCGAAGAAGGAACATGGGTGGTTTTTAGTCAGTAGAAGTCTGACACTCCTTTTCGCTCTGCCCAAGACCGGGAGGGGTTATTTGACGATTTCCCACCCCCCAAAAAAAAAAAAAAACCGGCCAAGTGCGAGTCAGACTCGCGCACCGAGGGTTCCGTACAAACCTGTAGGTATATAAGTAAAAGTTATGGTATTTTGGTATTTTTATATGATATAACTAAAAATGTATACTTTTCGCAATTTTTCCTATATCTCTGCTATAAGACGTTGCTTCATACCAAATTTCAAGATTCTGAGTTCACGGGAAGTACCCTGTAGGTTTTGATTCCCTTACGAGTGTCGAAAATTTGCGGCATAAACGGGAGTATCTTTTGATCGCGTTGACTTAGAAGTTTGATTTTTTCACAGCTCCAAGAGACCATAGACTTGAGTATTTGATATGAATTTCAGCTTGATACCTCCACGCGTTCCTGAGAAAAAAGGTCTTGACAGACAGACAGACAGACAGACAGACAGACAGACAGACGGACAACAAAGTGATCCTATAAGGGTTCCGTTTTTACCTTTTGAGGTACGGAACCCTAAAAAAAAGGGTATCGATATTCGGTATTCAAGCGAGGACTGCCTGAATGGACTGTCAACGTTGTACAAATGACAGCCATGTAGCTTAACTTATATGCTTAACTTATACTTATATACCAATAGCTTAACGTGCTCTCCGAGGCACGGAGGAAACTCTGTATGTAATGGCTGGTCACCCATCCACAGACTAACCTATGTAGGTTCAACTAACGCGTCTAAATAATTTAATTTAATCTCTAAATAATTTAATTCAATCACGTGTCACTGGATGCGAGACACAAGGGACCAGTCAACGTGGCGACTCTTGTGGAGTCCTATGTCCAGCAGTGGACGTCTTTCGGATGAAATGATGATGACTTATAACTCACCGCCCGGCCTATGGTCTTCACCCAGACACTTGTGGTCATCGAGTAGGTTGTTAGTCGGGAACAAATGCCAACACTCATCGCATTTGACGTCCGGCACCTCGTCGAATGGTATGCACTGATTCTTGTCGAAGTGTCTGAAATGATACAAGACAAAATACTATATTTAGAAATATAATATAACATCATCATCTGCCCAGCCTTTTCCCAACTATAATGAGAGGCGCCACGGCGCCCTCACCTTCCGTCTGACGCAGGTCCTCACTGGACACGGTTGTTTCGGGAGGTACCTGCACCGAATCAGGCGGGAGGAAACGCCCGGATGCCACCATTGTGTGGATCGGCCGGAGGACACGGTGGAGTGTGCTCCACATGGTGTGCCATGGAGGTGTGTCCCGCTTGCGTCGTGTTCTCGTAGCGGCGATCGGCGGCGGCAACCTCTCGCGTCCGGCCCTGGTGCAAGCCATGGTCCGGGGCGAGGAGGAATGGGACGCCGTCGCCTCCTTCTGCGAAGCAGTGATGCTAGCGAAGGAGGTGGCGGAACGTGAGAGGGAGAGAACCTCTCGTCCCAGCCGCCGCGGGAGGCGCTCCGGGCGTCGGGGGCCACGTGATGGCTTCCGGTCACCGTAGACGCGGGCCTGTGGACGGTGAGTGATGGGCTAGCTCGCCGTCCGTCCGTCTTATGACGACGACAGGCCGTGTCGACGGCGCGTTCGTGTTCCACGCGCGCCTCAAAGAGATGTCAGCAACATGGAAGGGGCCCGCAAGGGCCGACGCCCGTCGGGGCTGCGGGTTGTTCGCAAGAGATACCGCGGCCTCGACATAAAGGGCTAGGAAGGAACATGGATGATTTTTGTCAGTAGAAGTCTGACACTCCCTTCTGCTCTGCCCAAGAGCGGGAGAGGTTATTTGATAATTTCCCAAAAAAAAGGGGGCTTAATGTGAAAGCGACAAGGCAGCCCGCGAAATTCGATTTTTCTTACGTTTTTTATTTTCACTCAAGTAGAATGAACTGAGACGGTTGTATTAGTGATTTTTCACACCACCTGCTCGAAAATGTCAAATTATATGTCAAGCAACCTTAACCTAAAGTGAGTCATTAGTGGCCGGGGGCACAGCCGGTCAATAATGTTGTACTGGATTTCATTATGACCCGCTGGTCAATAATGTGATTTGAATTTGGAATCTCACATGCTCAGCTAAATTGGCAGTATAGTACTAACAAACACCCAGAAAGAGGAAAGCTATTCTCGATACCCTTACTACGCGTGGATGATATTCTCGATTTCCTACAAAATCATAACGACTGCTTCTTCATATCGTTGCCATGTTTTCGAAGACATAATATTGTAAGAATAATTAGATAACTACGAACCATTTTTAAAAAGGAATGGAATAACATTAAAACTGGCATTAATAATAACAAATACCGTACCGCGCCGTAATACCGTTATAGTACTTGGCTGTAACATTAGTTAAAAGTTGTTTGTGATAATAAATAAATAACTAACTAGTTCTAAATATGTTATTCTTACTGTTTGTTTATTTAATAAATACTTTGTTTTTCGTACTATGGCTATTATTTTCTCACAGGTGTAAAAAGTAGAGTATCCTCCTCTGGGCTAAAGGTGTATTTGCCTTGGGCTAGCTTGAATCCCTCGCTGCATTCAGGATTCTTGTATTAACTCCCTCGCTTCGCTCGTGAGTTAAACTCTTAACTCCCTCCCTGCGGTCGGGAGTTAAATACCGAATACTTCATTGCGCTCCAGATTTAATATGACGCCCGTGACATAAGACACAACTTTAGCCCCTCGGTGCATAATCTACTTTTAATCATTATTACTCAGTAAAGTCACATTTGTTACGGTCGCGAATCCTATTAAGTTAACATACAACTTCTCACAGACAGGCGAATTGCAAAAAAATACATAAGTATATTCGAATTTCGCGGGCACCTTGAAGGTTTCCCTTTAAGCAGCTCACGCCAGAGGTCACGTCTTGCTGTGGAGGTGGTGGTAATAGCTGGACTAGTTTGATCAACGCACCTAAAAAAAGTTTACGGCTTTTCAGCCTCTGGGGCACTGAAACGTGATTATGCATTGGGTGGCGTGGATCAGCGTTTAGCTTCGACCTCTCGGTGCAGCTGGATTTGGTCCTACGACATCTCCACAAAAAAACTTGGTAACAGTATCAGATAGAATGTCTTCTACTTACTCATCATAGGTAGATAATTGTCTGAACTTGGTGTCACATCGCTTGCAGGGGTACGGCTTCGATTTGTTCCTGTGTTGCTTGTGATGAGACGCGGTTTCGTCGGCAGATGCGAACCAGAGACCGCAGGGGTTGCATGCTAACCTGAAAGCAAGGACAATATTTTGAATTCTAGGTCATCGACAATCAAAGTATATTATCAAAGACTATTTTTCAATACACTGTCATCACCTGCCTAGCCTTTTCCCAACTATGTTGGGGTCGGCTTCCAGTCTAACCCAATAATCCAAATACCAGTATTTTACATGGAGCGAAAAGTTATTCAGCGAGCCAAAACTACCCAACGTAAGGGCGAACTAGATAACCTTGCACTATCATGTGTGCTAGCTGATTTATTTGGACCATCGTCAAAACAAATGCACTAGCAAAATTCAGAAAATATAAGGTCAAAATAAATTAACTGGCGAAACACATCTGTAGAATGAAATTAACCAGTGCAACTCCCTCTACAATAAAGAATCCACAGAACAGATAAAAGAGGTTAGAAGGGCCTTGTGGGCGGGGCAGGCGCGCCGCTCATATGTCGCAAACGCTCATATCTCGAAAATTTGATTTACCGGCCAACAATCGCGCTCATATTGTGACAGCGTACGAAGCTCCGCGAAAAAAAAGAATTATGCCATCTTGCGCTATTATAATGTGTCGGAAAAGAAGCCAGGGTGTGTAGTGTGCCTCGAGAAGGGATTTCTTATCACCGGTAAGTCCAAATACCTTAAAATACAAGTAATATTTGTAATTATTACAATAGTATTATGTAGTTGGTAGAAAAAATGATACTGTCGCAAGCAGTTAAAAAATTATGTACATTGCTTGCAATACGTGGGTACCATCTTGTACTGCGTGGGCGATTGCGCGATGTATTTCGTTCACTGCGAACGTCGCGTACGACGAGCCAAAGCTTGAGTTCTGCGAAATCTGTGCGTTTCGATTGTGTTGTACCAAGTTGTAAACAATGTCGATATTTAGTATGTGTGAATGTATTCAAATGATATTATTATGAATATGATTAAATAACTTTGTTTATTACTGTCAATTATTGTTTATTGTGGGTTATTAATTTTGGTTTTCGTCTAAAATTTGTTTTGAGGTTAGCCATTTATAATGGAAACATAACACAACAAAGTTTTGTTTTTAGGTTTCCAACAGATCCAGATACAAGAACACTATGGCTAGAGGCAACCGGTAGAATTGAATAGATACCTACTAACTAAATGTAGTAATTAATTGAATGTATGTCTTATTTATAAGTGTTTCTCGTATGTTTACTTTTGATTTTACTTTTTTATTCTTTAATTTTGTATCTGTGTGAGACAAATAAATACCTTTTCATTCTTTCTATCCCGTTCCGAAATTAAAGCAAAATATTGCAAAACTTAAAGTAATTTTATCGACATAAACTATCGACCTTTTGGTCGCCGTAACATGTATGAGAAATTAAAGCGTGTGTGAGTGTACGTCATACGCAGTGTTTGCGCTAGTGTGACAACCAGTAGCAAACTCGCGATTTATGTAAGTGCGGTTTATTTGTGTGCGTAATGCGCGTACGTATTAGCCGCTTGCTTGTAGTGGATATAGAGAGTGGGAGACAAGCGGCGACACCCGTTCTAATACAAATCAGGAACTATTTCCTTTCTAATCTCTTTTATCTGTTCTGTGAAAGAATCTATAGTTGCTACCAGATATGATGTTAATAGCGGTCATTGACCCACCTACATTTATTAAAGTTCTTAAATCCAAAAATAAGCCTGTTCATGTTTTGAATCGTCATCTGACGTGATCTTCATCATTTTTTCTAATTAAAAATCGATACATGGTTCTTTTATTTTGGTTCGTACGATATTACAGAAAGGGCAATGACCGCTATTAACACCTTAACTGGTAGCAACTATAATATAATACTCACTTGGGACTAGTAAATCCGACAGTATGTGTCTTCAAATGGTTGCTGTTAGCTTGCACCGTCTTATTACCCTGCCCGCACACCGCGCACTTGTGTACACGTGGGGGCGAGGGGGGGCGCACAGGGGGGGGCTTCACTGGCTTAGCGGGCCGGGTGGGCCGGGGGGAGAACTTGGGGGATGACTTGGGGGTCTCGATTCTGTGGGCAAGAGAGGAGAGTTATTTTTTATGTTTTGGCAAGTATTCGCTTGAAGTGCAGCGCCGTGCTTCAATGTACTACTGCGCACGAGAGACCGCGGACGCAGACTTTTTAATGCAACGACACCGTGCTAAAACAGCTAGATTATTTAAACTACAGACTGACGTCTGGGAGGAACTTTTGTCTGAATGGCAATGTAGGTGGGATAATTCCATCAAAGGCCGACACCTCCACCAGTTCTTTCCATCCGTTCGTGAGCGGCTGGCCAGGACATGGCTGGAGGTGGATCACTGTGTTGCCCAATTTCTCACAGGTCATGGTAACTTTAAGAGTAAATTATTTTCCTTCAAGCTTGTTGACTCGCCTTTTTGTCAATGTTCTACATCTGACTGCGAATATGAACAATCTGCACATCACATTTTATGGGAGTGTAGTCTTTGGCAGAATGAACGTAATATTATGTTAAATAGTGTACAGGTTACATCCGGAGTTATTTACTATACGGAACTTGTAGAAACTAGAACAAATTTCCGTGTGTATTGTATTATTTCCGTATTGCTTCTGTAAAATTTGCTCAAATGAATTACGAATTCTGATATAAGACCGACGATATATTGAAATCGTCGTTTGGCCGGTAACATATAGGGTGTAAAAGTACCCTTAACGCAAACGAAGGGCATTGGTTCTCCCCACCACTGCGATCATTTTTTTGTTTTAGACCATACCTGGGAACTTCCTAGTTACGGAGATATTGGGGGTCAAAGTTCCAAATTTTTCACAGCTGTTTTTGTAAATACTAGTATTTCAGGTTTTAACTTTACTTAAATTACCTCCATGACCCGTTTACTATTCAAAGCATCCACTAGCACAATGTCTTAAGAGTGCTACTTTGAGTTTTACCGTAAAGTGTGATTTTTGACCAAAAAAAAAAGTCGTTTCCCAACAAAATTTTTTGCGTAGGGGTACTTAGTTTGATGTATAGAATGCTTGGTTGACGGCTGTGTGATGGGTAAATTTACACCCTGTATAAAAATAAAGCATTCAATCTCGTATAATCACGGAAAATATCCCGTTAGTGACCGTATAAAATAGTATACTAGAAGGGTACATACTTGACTCTCTTGGGAGGTGTGTTCAATTTGACTGGCTCCTTGTCCCTTGTGCGTTTGGAGCGCGATGAGTCTTCACTCTGTAAACAATAGGGATGTATACTGACTAAACAAATATATAATTCTAATTAGTCCGTCTGTTAGATTATCGAAAAATATTGGATACGTATTTTTTGTTTTATCAAATCAATAAAAATTCACGAAGATAAAACGCGTCAAAGATTTGAGTGGGGGTTGTGACGTCACTCACCGGTAAAAAAATGTCATACTAATGTCTAAGAATATGACGTCACACGAGTTTCTAAAGCACTGTATCGTCTTCATTGTTTGTTTACGTGAAAAAAGAAAAAATACGTGTCCAATATTTTTTGAAAATCTATCAGACGGACTGATTAGATTTTTTTTGTTAACTACCCTATTAACATAACATTACGCTTGTAATTCCCGAAGGATAAGGCAGTGGTGTCCGTCTTATGACGACGATAGGTCGTGTTACATGCGCGTCTCAAAGAGATGTCAGCAACATTGCAGGCCCGCAAGGGTCTACGCCTGTCGGGGCTGCGGGTTGCTCGAAAGAGATACCGCGGCCCCGTACACAAAGGGCTAAGAAGGAACATGGGTGGTTTTTAGTCAGAAGAAGTCCCACACTCCCGCTTCCGCTCCACCCGTGGGAGGAGTTATTTGATTTCCCAACCTCCAAAAAATAAAAATTAAAAGAGCAGAGATGTACCAAATAAAATAGTACATCAATTTCGCCAGTTATGTTTAAGTCCCATGTAAAAGGGGGCCAGACTGACATGAACCGGGTACAAATTCAGACTCCGTGGCTGCTACAGAGAAATTCATGATGGAAAATCCCAGTAACACTTTGCCCGACCCGGGATTTGAACCTCACTTCAACAGCCGCTTGGGCCGACTTTTAAGCTTAGCCGATTTGCCTGGGTAGAACTGTGGAGGGGTGACCACACATTATTTTAAAAAAAAACGTTGTCCCAAACTAGGAATTTCTCCTGTATCATGGGTGCGTTCACAAACATTTGAACTCGCATACACAAATACCCAGACCCAAAACCTGTAGGCCATACAAATATTTGTTCCGTGCGGGGATCGAACCCGCGACACGCAGCGCACCAGTCCATTGCTTGAGAATTGTCCGAGTTTCGCACGTAAAGCCGATGGTCCCGGCTGCCAAAGACTCGAAAGTCCGACAACCAGTATTACAGTACCCGGCGATAAATATTGCACATCGACCTTTGGAAATTGGTGTATTTTATACAAAGAATAAAAAGAATTATCAAAAGAAGCAAATCATAATTGTTTTAACAGCTCCTAACAGATACCGGACTGTTTGTATTTCGTGCGACAGAGATAACGCTCTACGAAGCCGAAATTAGCCGATTGTCTCTTTCCAAAGGTCGATGTGCAATATTTATCGCCGGGTACTGTACATACTGGAGTGTGCTTTTCCCAACTATGTTGGGGTCGGCTTCCAGTCTAACCAGATCCAGCTGAGTACCAGTATTTTACATGGAGCGACTGCCTATCTGACCTCCACAACCCAGTTAATACTAGGTAATACCATACTCTTTGGTAAGACTGGATGTCAGAATTTCAGGTCACTGACTACCTGTAACGACTGCCAAAGGTCTATATATGGCAGCCAGGACCAACAGCTTAACGTGCTTTCCGAGGCACGGAGGAAACTCGGTATGTCGGGCGGTCACCCATCCACAGACCGACCTAGGCAAGCACAGCTTCACCTAAAGATCGACCCGAGTGGCAGTTCTTATTAAGCCACGAGCTCCTCCCAGATAGGCTGTCTCTCCATGTAAAATACTGATGATGATCCGTATCCGGTTAATCTGGAATACGATACCAACATAGTTGAGTAAAGGCTAGGCAGATGATGACTTGTTCCTATAGAACGATACTGTTATCCCGTGTCATCACACATCTGGGCATAGGCCTCCCCCATGACCTACAAATCTTTCGATCCAGGGCCAATGTGGACCACTGGTCGTTAGTGCTGTTCAACTCGTTCCACCATCTCCTGCGAGGTCTACAACGTAGCCTTCTAGCTGTGTCAGGGCTCCACAACGAGGTTATGTTGGCCCACAGCTCGTTGGGCATACGGCAGACATGGCCAGCCCAGTTTTACTTCAGCTAACGGTACATTCCCACGGAGCCACGTTTTGCCGAATCTTATTTTCATCGGATCTGGAAAAACCGAATGTATTCACACAGCACATCTTTCATTGCCGTATCCGACCTCGTATCGAATAACCGAATCTACCCCTTTTTTTTTTTTTTTTTGGGGGGTGGGAAATCATCAAATAACCCCTCCCGCTCTTGGGCAGAGCGAAAGGGAATGTTAGACTTCTACTGACTAAAAACCACCTATGTTCCTTCTTCGCCCTTCATGTCGAGGCCGCGGTATCCCTTGCGAACAACCCGCAGCCTCGACAGGACCGAATCTACCCTGCGTGTATCGTATGAACGCATGTATTGAATGCGGTATACCACTGCACCGGATCTAACATTTTGCAGTACGGCCGGATCGGTTTGTAGTCGCAAAATCGGATGTCAACTTCAGCAAGATTCGTTTTTTTTGCCGTGTCTTGAAACTGAATGTATGTGTAACTCATTCATTGAAATACTGTTGCCACTAAACCGAATCCTGCACAAAACCGATTCGGGAGAGAAACACTCGACGCCGAGTGAATGTACCGTTAGCGGCTTTTTTAGCAATGCCAGTGATTTGTGTTCTGGAGTAAGTATTTAAGTTTTTTTTACCTTGATTTCCTTCTTCAGTATCGATTTAGGAGGCGTAGGCGCAGGTTTCTGCACCTTCGTATCCTGTAATATAAAATGTGTAAAAGTCAGTTTTAAATATTACTCTCTCCGCCACGAGAAGAAATAATTTTTATCGCTCATTAAAACTCCCATCTTATTTGTATACCTACATTATGGCAAATAAATGATTCTGATTCTGAAACAAAGAACTTCTACTAAGTTACGAAGCGACAATAGGGGATCGGACAAAAAAAATCTAACTAGTCCGTCAGATAGATTTTCAAAAAATATTGAACACGTATTTTTTCTTTTTTTACATAAACAAAAAATGAAGACGAGTTTTCGAAGCACTCTATCGAGTGCTTCGAAAACTCGTCTGACTTCACATGATAGTACATTTTTTACCTATAAGTGACGCCACAGAATCATATTTTTTTTTAGTTAGGGGCTCCTAACTAAAAAAAATATGATTCTGTTTAGTCCGTCTTTTAGTTAGATTATCGAAAAATATTGGATACGTGTTTTTTGTTTTATCAAATTAATAAAAAAATACGAAAATAACACGTGTCAAAGATCGTGAGTGGGGGCTGGTGACGTCACTGGTTAAAAATCTACCAAACTGTGACGTCGCGCGACTTTTCGAACCACTGTAGGTATCGTCTTCATTTTTAGTTTACGTGGAAAAAGAAAAAATACGTGTCCAATATTTTTTGGAAATCTACCTGACGGACTAATTAGATTTTTTTAGGCCACTACCCTGCCTACCCTACCCTACTTGCTCGTGAGTTTCGTGTTACACATAAGTTCCTTTGAGTTAAACGTATTTGAAATTATTGGTATACATACACTAAAAATGTATTTTCTCTTTTCCTTACCTTCAAGCGACTGAGGGACACATTGTCTTCTTTCGACGTGGTTCTATTGCGCGTCATTCTGGGCGGCGTCGGAGCGCGCTTGCTGGAGCGACTGGAACGGGACTCGGTCAGTATCCTGTGCTCCAACTGTAGTAAGGAAAGATGTAGTTATTAACATAAATAATATTAAAAAACAAAACATATCGACAACACCGCCTTGATATTACCCACTGCTGACTGGGTTGTGGAGGTCAGATACACAGTCGCTTAAAGTAAAACAAGGGTATTCAGTTGCATACAGTTAAACTGGAATACGACCCAACATAGTTGGCCAAAGGCTATGCAGATGATGATCTTGAACATACTTTTCTTTTTTTTTAGTGAAATGTGTGCATTCATGAAATGTTTCCTCCCGCTCCGGACGGAGCGGAAGGGAGTGTCAGACTTCTACTGACTAAAACCTACCCATGTTCTTTTTTAAGCCTTTGAGTTCCTGTCAAAAAGATACCACGGCCCTTGCATTTGCTGACATCTCTTTGAGGCCAGCGTGGAACACGAACGCATAAGACGGACGGATGACGAGCTAGACCGCGCATACAGTGGCCGCTTCTACTACTATTCTTTAAACAAACATCTACATAACATAGGTGTAACAGACAGCCCACTGTGCAGAGGATGCATGAAGGCGGAAGAAACGCCACGGCACGTACTCCTAGAGTGCAGGAGCGTGGCAGATCACCGGGCACAAACTCTACGATCCACATTAACTCTCCCAGAAGCCTGCAGCAGTCTGGGAAGGCTGCTAAAATTTTGGGAGGACCTGTGTTGGTTGGAGTAGGTATTCTTTAAACATCACGCACAATGGCCCAATCAAGAGGCTAAGTGCGGACAAAAGCCCAGTTAAACTAAACTAAACTCTCCCAGAAGCCTGCAGCAGTCTGGGAAGGCTGCTAAAATTCTGGGACGACCTATGTTGGTTGGAGTAGGTATTTTTTAAACAGCACGCACAATGGCCCAATCAAGAGGCTAAGTGCGGACAAAAGCCCAGTTAAACTAAACTAAACTCTCCCAGAAGCCTGCAGCAGTCTGGGAGGACCTGTGTTGGTTGGAGTAGGTATTCTTTAAACATCACGCACAATGGCCCAATCAAGAGGCTAAGTGCGGATAAAAGCCCAGTTAAACATAACAGTGGCCGCTTCCCGCGGTGGCTGGGACGTCAGCAGACCTCTATGGAACTTGAACATACCTGGACTACTGGTTCCCTTTTGACCTTGACCTTGGGATTCATCTTCTTCTGCTTGGACAGTGGTTCACCATCAGAGTCGTCGTTGACGTACACCGGTTCTGTTAGACCGAGGATGCATTCGCCGGCATCCGGCTGAAAAATAAAAGGTTTTTTTGTTGAGTATTAACGTAGTACGCAGATATAGATAACGCAAGAGGTTGCGGAGATCCGCTGGATGCGAGACGCACGGACCAGTCAATGTGGCGACACTTTGGGGAGCGGACGTCTTTCGGCTGAAATGATGAAATTAACGCAAGAGAAACTACTTCGCGTGAAACTTCGTGCGACCAGCTTATGTTTTCATTTGAGGTTACTGTCGCAGGCAAGCTAAATTGTTTAAAACTACAACATTACAACTCAAGAACTTCATTCTAGATATTTTAAAGAACAACGTAGTATATTGTATAGTCATCATCATCATCAGCCTATAATGTTCCCACTGCAGGGGCTCAGGCCTCTTCTCTAGGAGAGGGAGGGGTTATAATCCACCACGTGGGCCCAGCGCGGGTTGGTAGATGTCACATGTCTTCGAATTTTTTGGTTCTAATACATGCCGGTTTTCTCACTATGTTTTCCTTCACCGTTTTGAGAGCAGGATGAAATAAATTACCCAAAGTAATGCGCCTGCCTGGGTTCGAACCCACGACTTACTGTTCGTAAGTCGGGGCCGCAATCGATGGGCCACCACTGCTCATCGTATTAATTTTTGTATATTGACTCACTGCAGTACTCAGAGATATTTAATGATTACTTAAGCCGTCACTTACTGATAAAGATTTGACATAATTTTGTATGACAAAACTGTCAAAACCTTTACTAAGTGATGGCCTAAGTAATCATTAAAGGTCTGAGTGCGGCAGTAAAATTATTTAACTTGTAATCTCTGATTATCACTGAAAATATTCATGGTACCTTAGTTATCCTACCATCTTACTATCCTACTAATATCCTACTAATCCTACTAATACTAGATGACTATAATAATAGATGTTTATTACTCTTTCACGCAAAAACTAATGAACGGATTTGAATGAAATTTGGTACACAGATAGTTTATAACCTGGATTAACACATAGGATACTTTTTATCCCGGTAGTATGATTCCGTGGGACAATTATCGAACTCTATGCGGGCGAAGCCGTGGGCATAAGGCTGAATATCTGCAAGATCGATAGATTGCAATAAAGAGGTTTATAAAAAAAAAAGGTAGTAATAAAAACACCGAGGTTTATTTTGAAGATCACCTCTTACTAAAAAGTATCTATTGAGCCATTTGTTCAAGTGCAGTTTCTATTAAATAAGTAATTAAATTAATTTTTGCTGCCTCGTTGGTCTAGTGGACGCAAGTGTGACTGCTGAGCATGAGGCCCCGGGTTCGCTTCCCAGGAGTGTTATTAGGTTTTTCCATCAACAATTTGCGCCAAGTTCAGATTTGTGCCCGCCTGATGGCAATAGGCTCGCCCCTTATTACATGAGACTTAAAAACTAACTGGCGAAATGGGATTCTGCTAATGGGTACACCTCTGCCTAACCCTTCGGGAATTACAGGCGTGATGTTGACACCCATCATAACCTCAATATTTGTCCATGTGAAGTGATGATGAGTTAATTACATGCTTACCGCTCCTCTAGGCATGGACTGCGGAGGCAGGCCGAGCCGCACCCTAGTCCGCTTGTTGGTCTGCCGGCACATCTCCAAGAACTCGTAGAAGTCATTCACTTTGTCCAAACAGCTTACAGATAAGGGTTATATGCTTACCGCTCCTCTAGGCATGGACTGTGGAGGCAGGCCGAGCCGCACCCTAGTCCGCTTGTTGGTCTGCCGGCACATCTCCAAGAACTCGTAGAAGTCATTCACTTTGTCGACACAGAGCTCACAGATAAGTGGAGGCATTTTATCATCTTGGTGTACCTAGAAAAGAAAAAAAATAGCATTGTAAGAAGTTATTGACCCATTTATAACAAACGATCATTCAAAAAATACTGGGGGAATACCCCCAATTTAAAAATAATAGGTTATTCCCCAGTATTTTTCCCAACTTACGAACAATAAGCCATGGGTTCGAACCTAGGCAGACCCATTACTTTGTGTAATTTACTCAAAAACGGTGAAGGAAAACATAGTGAGAAAATATGTATGTTTTAGAAGCAAAAAATTCAAAGACTTTTGATATCTATCAAACCGCACTGGGCCTGCATGGTTGCAACAAACTCCCGAGGTCATGAGATGGAAGTGAAACTACGGAGACATCTCCTGGGATAAAAGTATCTTCTCTACCTAGCACATTGTCTAGGACAGTTCGACTCAAATAGGAATCTGACCAATTAACGAAAGCTAACATAGTCAAGAATTACTGAGTTCATAATATGAGCATGTATTCTAAAATTTCATCCCTCCTAATCCCCTCACTGCTACACATGACGTGTCTCCACGCCATGCCATAAAAGTAGCCATGAAAAATTTCATGGGCAAGCCAAAGTTAACCTATTTTCAAAGTGGATCTGAAAGGGTTTTCATATTAGAAGTATAACAAGAAATATATCAAATAAGTACATTTCCTTAATGCCCTAACTGTATTTTATAGTAATTTATTACCGTTTAGAATAGTAAATAACCAATTCAGAGAGACTTTCACTCATTTGTTTGACAACAAACAAGAAAAATTCAAACGCATTTATTGACAGTAAAATAAGATTGGGACAGCTTGAATTAGGTTCCATATGGTGGGGAATGTAAGCAGATTAATTAATATTCAAGTATTTTTGACATAATTACCTCAATTTGTACACAATCGCGTACTTTCTGCCTGAATTCCACTTCAGAGTCACCCAGGTCGACAACGTTCTGAATAATCGGCATTTTGTAGCCGGCACCGGCTCCACAAAGGCGACATGCTCTATATATCTCGTAAATTGTCTCCTTGTCCTTTTTGGAATTCAACTGGCGATCCATTTTCGACATTGTAGCATTTCCATGTAATTCAACAACTATGACGACGATTGCCGCTTTTCCGCCATTAGAAATGATACCATAGACGAAAAATGTGAAAATCACAGCTAAAAATCAATTTAAAAAAAACCTCAATATTTTGAAAATCGTCTAAACTGCAGTGATTTTATTTTAACTACTCTTCCAAACGTAGGCCTCCCTTTCAAGAATCCTGAGCCACTTCAAACTAACCTGCGTTATGTGCATCTCTGTTATCTCGCCATCTCTTCCAGGGCATATTCCCTCTTCACCTAAAGTTGTGTTTATTCATGCGCAAGTGACTCTAAAAGCAAGAGTAAAAGTCTATTTTAGTCGATATAAATTCACACACCACTATTTCTTCCATAGACAACCTATCCAAAAATGTATAAATCTGTGATTCCGAGAGGCAGAAGAAAGAATTCTGTATTGTTTGTGGGTGGCTTGTCAATGTGCAGTTGTTTTGCGTGGTGTTTATTCCGCTGAATTTTGCAAAAAAGTGCTAAAATAACTGTGTTTCTATTATTATTTCATCAACAAAGTGTCGGCGCGTGCCGATTCCACGTTTTCAGTGTATTGTTTCATGTAAGTATTGCGTTTTTCAACTGAAAACTGCGACTGTTTGTATAAACCTGCCGATTTGAATAGTGTAACCGCCTTTTGGATTGCACATTTTTTTCTTGTCATTACTGCAAAGTTTACTTGCTTTTCAATGTTAATGTAGGTATTCTAAAAAAGATTAATCTGTTAAGGACATTTCCGAGGTTAAAAATATTTTTATAACCTTACATTTTGAATAAAATGCTACTTTTTACAATTCCTTTTAAAATTTTCGTCTGACCTCCACTGAGTTGAATTTTGGTCGATTAATATGTCATATTTTGGAATGTCTGAATAAATTCTTGTGTTACTTTTATTATTTTATCAAATTTATAACGATCAAACATTCTGGCAAACAAAATCGCAGTGTTAGGTGTGTAAAAATTGAAATACAATAAACTTGAAAAAAAAAGTAAGTACTTATCTTCAAAACTAAGGTTAAGTAATTTAGAAACTTCAGACTTGCCTAATTGTTGGCCTTGACCTAATTAAAAACTTAAATCCCTTAACAGTTCTTTTTTCGCGCTTATACTACCGTGTTGGTCTATTTCCTTTAAAATTTTATTTCCTATGTTTTACCTGGGCCTTTGCCCCTATGGGGGTCGGGAATTATATCATAGCAATGTACCACCAAGATAATAAAAGTATCTGATCCTCTAACTCGGTTCTTGGTCTATTTTGTGCCCAATTACACCTAAATCCATATAGCTGTTGTTGCATGTTTAACATTTAGAGTGTTATTTCACATTGTGTAGGAATTAGTAGTGATGCAGAGGAATGTGGAAAATGTTAAGTATGAATGTTGATAACTGTAAGAGTAGAGGAAGACCAAAGAAGCAATGCTGTGTGAAGGATGATATGGCTAGAAAGTAGGTGGAGATGAGTAATGGAGAGTTTTGGAAGAAGACATGCTGCACCGACCACATAGTATGGTTGTTAATGCACTTGGTCTTCTCCACATTTCACCACTTTTGTTTAAGTCACATGGACTAAGTGGCGCACCTATTCTGCCGCTGATCACTAAAAAGCCGTTATTGGACAAATGTCCAATTTTTACCTTTTGATACAGCTTGATAGAGTTTGAAATTCTCTATCTATCTGTCTATAAAACATTTTTAGAATATGAATAGTTCCAGAGATATAAAAATATTTCAGATCGTTTCATATTAGAATTTATGTTGATTCCAGCTCTTGAAAGCATTTAACCCACACTTCTTCGCTAAATATACGTTAAAATACCTTAACTGCCTAATTTGACCGTAATTTTTTGGTCTTTTACTTAACTACAAAATAATATATCAGAATTTTTAGAAACAACGATTTGTGCATTTTTAGCCATAATCTCGAAAACTACTTTTTGCACTTACTGCCTTTCTAGTGAAAGGACGGTAGTATTACCATCAACTGTGCACTAATCTTGACTCAGTGGTTGCTATGGAGTCATTCCTAATGGAAAAACCCAAGTACACTGCCAGTCAGGGATACAAACCCTGGATCTCATGCTATGGCTCGTACTTACAACCAATACTAAAGAGGTAGTCATAACATCATTCTCATGTCATACAAGAGTGTCCCAAAGCTGGGTGAATGCTTCATAGAACTTACTATGAATAGGGGATCGGACTGAGTCAAAAAAATATGATTCTAATTAGTCCGTCAGTTAGATTATCGAAAATTATTCGATGTGTTTTTTGTTTTATCAAAACCCGTTGACCGTCCGCTAACATTGCTTGAATGTCTTATGATCCACCGTGTGCTCATAACGACAGTCGGGGGGTTAATAAAAATTTACGAAAATAAAACGCGTCGAAGATCATGAGTGGGGGATTGTGACGTCATTTGTAGGTAAAAAATGTACTGACATGTGACGTTTTCGAGGAGTTCACGAGTTTTCGAAGCACTGTATCGTCTTCATTTTTTGTTTATGTGAAAAACGAAAAAATATGTGTAAAATCTATCTGACGGATTAATTAGTTTTTTTTGTCTGATCCCCTATTTCTATCTTATCTTCCTGCGCTTGCCCCGTTGTACTCTGGGTCTGCACATCACATTTTCTTCCATCTTCACCTGTCAAACGTTACTGCACCATGTACTCCTTTCTCATTCACATCATTACTCACACAATCCATTCATCTTTACTTTGGCCTTTCTCTATGTATCCATCCATCAACATTCATTCACTCATCCATCAACTGACAAACTCATACAAATAGTAAATGCTTAGAAATTTATTAAATTAACTGGTTGGCCTAGTCAAAGTTTGGTCCACTTATTTTGAAAGTGGAACAAAATTTAAATTATGTGTCATTTAAACATCTACAAATGTTTTTGTGATTACACAAAATTACGTTTCACTATTGTATTGAATCTGGTTCTTCAAACCTAACAGACAGACGTGTTGCTGTGGAGTTTGTTCCGCCACTTCTTCCCAGCTAAAACACTAGGAAGTGTTGAAGGGTGGGTGTTTTGGGGGACTGTCTCTTGTAAATAAATTTGGACGTTCGAAAAGTTCGATAAATGACTTTTGATGTTTGACAATTTAAAAAAAAAATATTATTGAGTACCAATTATTGAGTTGGCCAGCCATTTGAGCAAAATCAGGCTATTTTTGTTTTCAAGCACAGTATTGTGTTTGTAACACGATCCGTTAATTTAACACCTAGTATACTGCGCTCCATTGTTTGAAAACCTTGGCATTTGTTGGCAAACCTTGAGTTTAGAATTCTGCATGTTAGTCAAGTACTTCCAAGTATGTTCACCATAGGTTAAAACTGGAAGAATACACACTTTGTCTATGTCTACATAAAAGTTCTAGGATAATTAAGACAGCAGGATACAAGAGTGAGCTAAAAAATGTTAACACCACGCCTGGAAAACTATTTAGTTAAGCAGTTTTTAATGACAGATTAAAAATGACCACGTAAGAGAGACCAAGAAAACGATGGATGGATTGTGTGAGGTGTGATGTGTAAGAAAAAGTAGTAAATGATAGTGTGACGGTTCATCATCATCATCATCAGCCTATAATGTTCCCACTGCAGGGACTCGGGCCTCCTCTCTAGGTGAGGGATGGGCTATAATCCACCACGCAGGCCCAGTGCGGGTTGGTAGATGTTACATGTCTTAACATCGTGAGGAAACCGGCATGTCTTAGAACCAAAAATTCGAAGACATGTGACATCTACCAACCCGCACTTGGCCCGCGTGGTGGATTATAGCCCATTCCACTCTTAGAGGAGAGCCCTGAGTCCCTGCAGTGGGAACATTATAGGCTGATGATGATGAAGGATATAGCCAGCCTTAATTTCGACTTGTTATCTTATCTTACTGCCTCGTTGGTGCAGTGGTCCCAAGCGTGACTGCTGAGCATAAGGTCCTGGGTTCAGTTCCCGGATCGGGCAATGTGTTATTGGGCTTAGCCATCAGCAAAATTCTTGGTAGCCGCCATGGAGACTGCATTTGTGTCCGATTGATGGCAATATTCTCGCTCCTATTCCATGGGACTTCAACATAACTGGCGGACTGTGGAAGTACTGTTAGGTATTAGAGTTGCCCAACTATCGATAGTTTCTCTATCGATAGATGACCTCGAAAACTAGTAACAATATTGATAGTGCTATCGATACTATCATTTCCCAATTATAGCTTATGTAGCAAGTAGTGTGGCTAAGTGTTGCCCTGTGTCAATTTTTGTTTGTATTCGGGGATACTCCTTAGGATTAATACGTTTTCCATACTTAATATTTTTATATGAGATATATACTAGCTATGTAATTGAATATTTTAAGGCAATACTATCGCCGTATAGTGTGAGTTATCGATACTATCAATTCTATCGATAGTATTGCTCCTAAACATAATATGCTGGTCTTCGATAGTATCGATACCATTGACCTGTATTATACTATCGATACTATCGATAAACTATACTATTGATATGACGTCAACTATCGATACTATCGATAGACTATAGTATTGATATGACGTCAACTATCGATAGACTATACTATTGATATGACGTCAACTATCGATATACTATCGATAGTTTAGCGATAGTCGACTATCGATAGGCAACACTATTAGGTATCACTCTGCCTAACCGTTCGCGGATTACAAGGCGTGATGTTATCATGTTATTTTTATCTTTAGTAAAACAAAAAAGAAAATAACCTTGAACCAAGCTACAATGTTTGTAAACAAAGCATAGTAGCGTTCTATGTAGGTATAAAAGATTCTTGAAAACGATTTCACAATATTTACGAAACATTACGAAATATATATTACGAACACATACTTTCTCTTTTAATAAATATAAAACTTTTAAAGAACATCATCTGCCTAGCCTTTTCCCAAGTTTGTCGTGTTCCAGTCTGACCGGATGTAGCTTAATACCAGTATTATTCTGACCTCCACAACCCAGTAAGCACCGGGTTAACACGATACTCTTTGGTAAGACTGGTTGTCAGTTTCGGGCCACTAACCTGTAACGACTGTCAAAGATCTAAAAAAAACTTTTTTGCAAAAAAAACAAATGACTTCAAAAACACCAAAAAGGGAAAAATAAACTTCAGAAGAAATTTCAGCTTCTGAAGTCGGTGACATTTGGTAAAAATCTTTTTATTTTTTCATTTTTAGTTGTAGATCTATACAAATATTTACTATGATCCCATCACCAGGTCCCGGTTTCTATATCATGGTGTCACCCTTGAAATATCTCCTTTATAATAAAAAAAGAATCATCAAAATTGGATCATAAACGACGAAGCTAACACATGAACGAAAAACGTTCATAAATTAAAAAAAAAAATCATAAAATGATAAGTACTGGGTCAAACAATGTAAAATTTTTATGGGACCAAATGGCAACTATTACGCATCAAACTAAAAAAGAATTACGTAAATCAGATCATAAATCTCGGCGTAATCGGTGTACATACATTGAAAAAAACATTCAGATCGAATTGAGAACCTCCTCCTTTCTTGGAAGTCGGTTAAAAAGAGCTAAAGACAGCCTGATAAGTGTGCTTTCCAAGGCACGGAGGTAACTCGCTTTGTAATGGCTCGTCGCCCATCCACGGACCAACCTAGCCAAGCGCAGCTTAACCTGAAGATTGACCCCCAAGCAGTTGGTATTATTTAACCACGAGCTCCTCTGGATGGGTCTCTGCCTAACCTTTCGGGGATTCTAAGGAGTGATGTTAGATTTAGATCGTTGCTAAAAACAAAAAAATACAATGTTTGTAAACATAGATTGTATCATTGCGTGCTATGTAGGTATATAAAATTCTCGGAAATTATTGCACAATGTTTACAAAATATTGCAAAATAGTTACACAATGTATTTCGGATTCACAATGTTTTCTATTTTAGTGTTATGTTTTTTTTAGGGTCAGGCAGAGGTGTACCATGTACGTACACCCACATTTCGCCAGTTATGTTTAAGAGCCATGTAATAAGGGGCGATCCTATTGCCATCAACAGGGCACAAATCCCGTCTCCGTGACAGCTACTGAGAAATTCCTGGAATCCCAATAACACTGCTTGACCTGTGAATCGTGCCAAAGACCGCAGCAGTCACGCTACCATTAGTTACACCTGTGCCTAACCCCTGGGCTTAGAGGCGTGATATTATATTTTTATCCTATCCTAAAACAATTAAGTACTTAAACTCACAAAAGAGGTTTCGTCATTAATTCTTTGCTTCTTTTTTTATCATTTTTGCACACCTCCCTTGGCAATATGTCCAACGGCAACGTAGTTGTGCAAAAATTAAAGTTGCATCACCTTTTGTTATAAGGATAACCGACGCGTATAAAATCGCTGCCTGACGCACAATTTGTTCAGTCCAACCATATCACTCTGTGATACTGGTTGTGTTAAAAAACATCGTTGTATGAGGTTGAATTTATACGCCATTATATTTTCGACATATACACACAACACCCTTTAAAAAAATATTTATATATTGCGATAAAAAGTTTTGTTACCAAAAAAAAGTTTGCAAAAAAGAAGTCATTTATTTAAAAAAAAAAAGTTTTGTTGCCAAAAAAAAGTTTGCAAAAATGAAGTCATTTATTTAAAAAAAAAAGTTTTGTTTCAAAAAAGAAGTTCCTTATTCAAAAAGTTTGGTTAAAAAAAGAAATTCCGTATTAAAAAAAGAGTTAAAACAAAAAAGTTTTTAAGAATTAAAAAAAAAAATAACATTTTTATTGTTATTTAATCGTCAAGTAAGTCACTTTCTTCAATCTTCATTAGTATATTTTAGTTTATTTATTTATAGTTTAAACTAGTTGTAATTTAAATAACAGAAAACCTCGAAAAGGATTTTGTTCTTATTATTGTGAACAACTTTTCTTGAGGCTAACATTGAAATTGCTTCAAAAGTAAACAGCTGCTTCATACATTTATGTTCGCATATTTCGACAAAATGTATGGATCAGCGGTTTTTTAGAGATTTCTTTGTTGATCCTGTAGAAAAGTTATACATAATCAGGAGTACATTTTTTTTTCTCTTTTTCAAGTTTTCGGTGGTTTATTTTACACTTCGTACCTACCTATTTATATATTTTATCATACTTAACTGTATATATATTTAGTCGTATTTCGAAAATATTTATGTATCCGGTTAAGCTGAAAGCCAACTTCAACATAGTTGGGAGAAGGCTGAGCAGGTGATGAGAAGATCGACATGGTCATTAGCCTAGTTCGAAACTTGAGTCATCTATTCATGTACAGTTTATAACAGTTGTTCAACAGTAGGTCATGTAGAGGTTTTTCAACTCAATTTGGCCAGCTTTGAACTAGACACAACATCACGCTTCTAATCTTAAACGGGTACAGCAGAGGTGCTGTTAGCACACCCACATTTCGCCATTTTTTATGTTTTAAGTCCCAAGTAATAGTCGGCGAACCTATTGCCACATATCCAAACTTTGTGGTGTTACTATGAATTCATACTGGAAATACCTATTTAACAATTTGGAAATGTAGAATAACCTGTATTATGTGGCCATTTGTATAATTTTTCGAGTCTCATCCGTGCCTCGGAAAGCACGTTAAGCTGTTGGTCCCGGCTGCCATATCTTTGGCAGTCGTTACAGGTAGTCAGTGACCTGAAGTTCTGGCATCCAGTCTTACCAAAGAGGTATCGTATTACCTAGTATTAACTGGGTTGTGGAGGTCAGATAGGCAGTCGCTCCATGTAAAATACTGGTATTCGGCTGCATCCGGTTAGACTGGAATCCGACCCTAACATAGTTGGGAAAAGGCTAGGCAGATGATGATGATGATGTGGCCATTTACGTTCTCGAAGTCTAAGACAAGGAAAAACAACAAAATAAAAGTTTCCTGAAGCAAAATAATAACATAATAAGGTAGAACACAAGTTAGAATGCTAGATAGTCATTGGCCTAGTAGCTCAGATCCTGGGTTCGACTCCCAGGTAGGGCAAAATGTTAATTCCCGAAGAGTTAGGCAGAGGTGTCCCTAATAGTACACCCAGTCCCATATAATAGGGGCCGAGCCTATTGCATATTAGATTAATTATTTATTAATCTTATAATTAAGCGGCTCTGGATTCGAATCCCAAGTTTCTTTGGTATGTCCGCTGCGCCATACCGCAGAAACAACTTAGTAAATAATCATTAATTATATAAGCAATAATAAATATCGATCGATGTGACGTCATCATGTAGATACGTGTATGAAAGTACAAAGAGTAATCGGGTGTCACCTTGCGACGCCCCTAAACACGTCATGGGTACATTTTAGTAATAAGCGGATCATTAGGTCCTGGTTCGAATCCCGGGTCGCGCCATAAAATCTTATCGGTTTTTTTTTTGTTGACCATTTTATGGTGAATGCGACACAATACATTTTTTTTTTTAATTTTGGTGAGTTGGAAGTCATCAAATAACCCCTCCCGCTCTTGGGCAGAGCGGAAGGGAGTGTCAGACTTCTACTGACTAACCCGCAGAGACACAATACATCCGTTTCAGTTGATATAGGTAAGTCTCAAAAATGCATTTTTCATCAAATAGTCACTCAAGAGACATTAAATATGAACTGAGACGGTTGTATTGGTGATTTTAATCATTATTACTCAGTAAAGCCACATTTGTTACTGCCGCAAATCCTATTTTATTTAATATACAACTTGAAACTGACCGGCAAATTTCAAAAAACGTAAGAAAATTCGAATTTCGCGGGCTACTTTGTCGCATCAACCAAATATAGACTAGACTTTCGCATGTTCACAAATAAATTACCCACAGTCCAGCCACAGACATTAACTGTTAATGAGCTGTAGTTGATACGACATGACCCACCCGTGGTGGTGGTGGAGGCTGGTAACTGGGGACCAAAAATACCGCAACCCCATAAAGCAAGCAGACTCTTCAGAAACCCCACGAAGAGTTGTAGGTTATAAGGGCAACCCAAGCTTTTGCGGGATTTGTGCCATCGACAAGTTAAAAACAAAGACACACTAACTGCCGCACTCAGAGAGCTTTAATGATTACTTAGGCCATCACTAAGTAAAGGTTTTGACAGTTTTGTCATACAAAAGAATGTCAAATCTTTACTAAATGACGGCTTAAGTAATCATTAAATATCTCTGAGTACCGCAGTTAAGTTTAGTTATAAACGTTGAAAGCTTAAAATAGTGTTTATATTTGGCTTGTTGGCTGTCGTGTGTTGAAACTGGGTCAGTCGATCCACATAAAATATTCAACGCTTAGACTGGAAACTGACCCTAACATTATGTCCTAGTTTAATAAAAATGGCTAACTGCGGTACTCAGAGACATTTAATGATTACTTAAGCCTTCACTTAGTAATGATTTGACATACTTTTGTATGACAAAACTGTTAAAACCTTTACTAAGTGATGGCCTAAGTAATCATTAAAGCTCTCTGAGTGCGGCAGTAATAAGCATGTGAAAAGTTTGTATTTCTAGGGATGTCGTATTACCTGGGTTGTGGAGGTCAGGTAGGCAGTCGCTCCATGTAAAATACTGGTATTCGGCTGAATCCGGTTAGACTGGAAGCCGACTCGAACATAGTTGGGAAAAGACTGGGCAGATGCCGCCCGTGGGCCTCTGACGTGGCTTCAAGCCGTCGAGAAGTATCTCTCAGTTCTCACACATGCTGGTGTATGGCTTCCGGCTACCGTAGGCGCGGCCCTGTGGACGGTGAGTAATGGGCTAGCTCACCTTCCGTCCGTCGATGACAGGCCATGTCGACGGCGCGTTCGTGTTCCACGCGCGCTTCAAAGAGATGTCAGCAACAATGCAGGGGCCCGCAAGGTCCGACACCTTTCGGGGCGCGGGTTGTTCGCAGATACCGTGGCCTCGACATGAAGGGCTAAGAAGGAACATGGGTGGTTGTTAGTCAGTACAAGTCTGACACTCCCTTGCGGCCCGCCCAGAGCGGGAGGAGTCATTTAAAAAAAAGCATGCTGTTGTGTTCAATATGTATGATTTCTGGTAGTAATAATAATTTTCTATTGTTACAGAAAATGATTGTGAAAGTCTAACCTCAAATCAAAAGTGAATTAAAAGCGAAACCAGTAAGAAGAACTCGTCAAAATGTTTCAAAAACCGGCTTTCGGGTCTACTACAGCCAACTTTGGTAAGTTACTTTTTTAAATTATGTTTTTTTTAATAGGGTGTAAAAGTACCCTTAATGCAAACGAAGGGCACTTGTTCTCCCCACAACTGCGATCATTTTTTTGTTCTAGACCATACCTGGGAACCCCCTAGTTACGGAGATATTGGGGGTCAAAAATCCAAATACATATTTCACAGCTGTTTTTGTAAATACCAGTTTTTCAGGTCATAACTTTACTTAAATTGCCTCCATGACCCGTTTACTGTTCACAGCATCCACTAGCACATTGTTTTAAGAGTGCTACATTGAGTTTTAACGTAAAATGTGGTTTTTGACCTCGAAAAAAAAAATTGGTTTCCAGCAAAAATTTTTGCGTAGGGGTACTTAGTTTGATGTACAGAATGCTTGGTTGTGGGCTGTGTGATGGGTTGATTTACACCCTGTATAATCCCCAACAGGACATTTCACCAGTTATGATTAAGTTCCACGTAATAGGGATCCGCCTATTGCCATCAAATTGACACAATTCCAGACTCCGTGGCTACTTCTGAGAAATTCCAGATGGAAAACCGCAATAACACTTTGTCCTACCTGAGAATCAAACTAAGGACCTCATGCACAGCAGTCGGGCTTGCGACCACTAGACCAAAGAAGGCAACGAGTCTGGATTCGTGCCCGATTGATGGCAATAGGCTCGCCCCCTATAACATGAGACTTAAACATAACTGGCGAAATGTGGGTGTACTATTAGTTACACCTCTGCCTAACCCTTTGGAGATTACCGGCGTGATGTTACGTTATTGCAACGCAATTCAATTTGCGCAGTAAAAGCACATTTTTCGATGACGTATGAAGACATAGGTGACTCATACATGCAAATATTTGTGTGTATGAGTCATCTTTGTTTTCTTTTAATTGATGACGCAGTGGCGGGTATTCCGGACTGCAGTATACACATTCGATGCCGTGTAGAGGAAAATGGTTTTGATAACTTTTTTAGCCCGTATGGTGTCGGAAGTAAAGAATACCACCATCCCATATCTTCCCGTGGGTGTCGTAAGAGGCGACTAAGGGACTTACCAGAGAATGGGCAGCAGCGTTCTCTGTGCCTTCGTAACAACCATACTGCGATCGCGAAGCGTGGCGATTATGGCAAATCCCCCCCTTCTGGGGGAGGCCTATGTCCAGCAGTGGACGCTTTATGGCTGAATTGATGAATGATAAACTTTTTTGTCTTGTTGTTAAAGTGGTTGCGCGTCTGTTGAACTTGGGGTTCTTGACTTCGATTCCCGGGTCTGGCAAATTGTTCTTGGGTTTTGGGTTCAGTCAGTATTGTGATAACTAGACCTACGTGGCAGTTGAGTATGAATAGCGGGGTTGTAAGCCGTGACAGTCTGACATAAAGCCTTCTGGGCAGATCCCAGAGAATTTCTCCTTATTTAACATTGATATAAAAACTAAAGATACGGTCGTCCGAACATTTGCTCGGACGACCGTATCTTCGCGTTCGCCATACAGAGAATCGGTGTAGTCTGCTCGTTAACGTAACCTTGTATAAGCGGTGTGGTATTTTCGAGGTTTATAGAACATAAATAAAGCTTTAAATAAAATTTACGACCGCACCCGAAGAGAGCCGATCGTGGACTAGTTCACTTCGGCTTAGAAAAGACCGTTTTAGGACCAAGTTCGAGGCGTCATTGTAACATGCGGTCCGCCCAGTCCTTACGCAGTAATATATAAGTCAATGTTATGGGTTTTTCCAACAGAATTTTTTAAATAGCAGCCACCGTGCCTTGATTTGTGTCCAGCTGACGGCAAAAGGTTCGGCCCCTATTACATGGGCGTTAAACATAACTGATGATGAGGAATGTTGGTTTACCTCTGCCTAACTCTTTGAAAAATAACGACGTGAAGTTTATAATCCCGACGAAGCTGCGGGTTCTTCGAAAGAGATACCGCGGCCTTGGCACAAGGGCTAAGATGGAACATGGGTGGTTTTTAATCTGTAGAAGTCTGACACTCCCTACCGCTCTGCCCAAGAGCAGGAGGGGTTATTTGATGATTTCCCACCCCACAAAAAAATTGATATAATCTATTATAACGTCACATAAAGGCATACAAAACTAACACCAGGGCCCCGAGTCTGCTATTCAATAGTGTCAGAATGGTCTATCAGTGATCTCATAATTGTTGATTTTGACAAGTTTGGTGTTGTCAAAATCAACAATTATGAGATCACTGATAGACCATTCTGACACGATTGAATAGCAGACTCGGGGCCCTGATTGAGCACTTTCTGAGGCGACCTTGAATTTGAAATAGATTGTCCCAATGACACATTGCGTTTATTTATTTATCAGAAAATTCAATAATAGTGCTTTGTTTACATTCTTATCAATACAACGAGAAATATACTATCATTTGACATAATGTAATCTGAAGGATATCAGCTATTATGTGTCGTCATTATAGATTAGAGACATAACGCCTGTACTTTTCGAGGAGTTAGCCAGAGGTGTATAGCAAACCCGCATTTAGCTAGACATGTGTAAGTTCCATGTGGAGGCTGCCTGTCCACTGAAGCGTAGCGAGGCTGCGGAGCGGAGGAACGGACAAATATTAACCAATAGGATTGCATACTGGGACCGGATCGAAGATTTTATGCAGTCCTATTGGTTAATATTTCTTCGCTTCGGTGGAGGACAGGCAGCCTAATACGGGACGAGCTTATTACGACCAACCGAGCACGAATCCGTACTCCGTGGCTGGTACCGAGAAATTTCTGGTGGAAAAGGTGAATAACAATTTACTGGACTCAGAAATCGACACAGAACGTCACGGTTAGCAGCTCTTGCGACCACTCGATGAACGAACCAGTTTTTTTGAATATAATGGTTCCATCGCGTGTCCGGGTTAGAATAGATTCATTTACCCTCCTCATTACATGTCCATACCAAGATGAAGACGACTTCCTTTAATTTTTTCTGTAACAGGCCCCTTTCAAACTCTCTCAAAACTCATTCATCATCATCCTATAATGTTCCCACTGCAGGGACTCAGGCCTCCTCTCTAGGAGAGGGATGGGCTATAATCCACAATGCGGGCCCAGTGCGGGTTGGTAGATGTCAAATGTCTTCGAATTTTTGGTTCTAAGTTATGCCGGTTTCCTCACAATGTTTTCCTTCACTTCACTAAGCCACCGCTACTCTCAAAACTCATTACATACTTAGGTACTTTATATTTTCTTGCTAGCCCACACATCCATCACAACATTCTCGTTTTATTGCATACATACATCACGACTTTTTCCCATATCCTTGGCGTTCTGCGGTTTTTGCGTACCCCCGTAGACAGAAATCATAGAACGCCACCTGCTACGATCCTTACATACTCCTTCTGCCACGTCCACATTCATACATCTGATGGTCATACACGCACGCTGGTTGCGAGTACTGCACACCTGTTCTTTCTGAAGAACCTCACCAGTAAGGTCAATGTATGCCTTTCTAAGGCATCCCTTATAGTATCTGATCCTTACACTTTTACCAATCATTCTCATCTTTTATAAAATATTAAATCTAATAATTTTTCAATGTTTACTTTTCGTCTGACATTACGTCAGTTGTCAAGCTGTCATTTACTTTTTCTTTTATTTTGTGTCATAGTTTTTCATAGTGGTTAGAACTATGAAGGTTACATTTGATTTATATAATTCAATTTATTTTTATTAATATGTTAGCTCAAATAATGTAATTTATTGTAAATTTCTATTAACAGTATCTTAGCTTACGTTTATAAAATTAACTAACACGTTCACAGAATTCTTTGAGGAAGTTTTTGACTGAATAATACAGGCCGTTTTAAATACAGGCAACTCACAGTTTTTGATTTCAAGAATTTAAATTCTAGAAAGAATAAAAGAATAAAAATGATACTATTGGTCTGAAACATTCCCTTCAGTTGAGATCTGGGTTCTGAAGAAGAATCATCGCGTCTACATTTGACTTCTGAAGAAGAAGTATCGCGACGCGAAGTCATCTGGTCTCTCTAAATTCTAAAAGAAACTTATACAAGCAATCCTACCTGACCTAACTTCGTAAGATGTCGGTATGTTTGATTGAAGTATGTACGTTTTTTGATTGCTGTTATACCCTCCCGATCTTTTGTTAATCGCCTTTCACTCACCTGTTCCTATTCGATTTTACTATTTCATTTTTTCTGTCCCCCAGGCTCTTTCAACTCGGGAACAGCGGCGGCTTCGCCTTTCGGGGGCTTCAAGCCCACGACTGGGACCAGCGCGTTTGGAGCCCCGCCTGCCTTCGGGGCTGCTACATCGACGCAACCTACTACTGGTGGAGGTACTTATGCGTTTTGGCGAATTATATAGCCCATGGCCCTCGGGCTGAAAGAATTTTCGAAATCAGTTCTTTACATCCAGAGATATTACCCCTACAAACTTAATACACAAACATCTTTATATACAGGCTGGTGCCGACAATAAATGAAACCACTGGTAGTTCTAGTTTATAGGAACATTATTAAACTATCAAATAAATCTTAACACCAAAATAAAAAAAAATCAATAAAACTAAGTAGCATAATAGTACATTATGGTATAAGTGTGTAAGGTTGGTGATTACCGCTGAGGCGCCTTTGAGGCCCGAGCCGTTAGGTGAGGGTCTTAAGAGAGCCGAGGACGGTAATCATCAGTACACACGTGTATCATACGACGTTTTTCAACACACTTGTGAAGAAAATAACACAAAAAAATCATTTTTAACATGTTTTCAACAGTTAAAATGACGCATCTAACAATGGCGATCGGCTATAGACTAAAAGATTAAGTTTTTTTTTTTTGCTTTCCGCGGATAGTGTTGCAGTCACGTACAAAATGGGGAATTCAAAGTTTTTTTTATTACAGAGAAAACAAAAGTTCTATTTATTAAAAACGTATGTATAAGTTGAAATTATCTATTTAAATTCGAAGTTGCATGAAATGAGCAAGGAATAGTTACATTAATTTATTTGTAGTATTGAACACAATCTTTTTAGTATCGAAACTTTTTTAAGAACAGAGCAACTCAACCAAAAAATTTAAAAAAAAACCTATAACTCACTTGTGAATAATGGTAATGAAAAATTCACAGTTTGATTACAGGTGTCATTATATGCCTAATTGCGGTGAAATTAGAGCCACTTTATGAGCAAGTGTGTTGAAAAACTGTAAACGAAATACATTACATTTTACAAACAAATATTGGTTTACTAACCTTAGGAATAATTTGCACCGATTAACGTGTGGAAATAAAAATGTAACAAACAAATTTGGCAAAGATATTTAGGTAGGTTATAGTCGTATCGTCGGCAGCACGACGGTGTTAGGATTTATAGTTCTTTTTATAGTTTTAAAATTTTTCTATAAACTAGAACTACCAGTGGTTTCATTTATTGTGGTATTGTCGGCACCACCCTGTATATAATTCTACTGTACGTGTGTATGTCACTGAACTCCTCCTAAACGGCTGTACCGATTTGGACGAAACTTTCTGGGGATATTTCTCTGGTTTGGTTCTTGGATGTTTTGAAAACACAATTGGACCCGTTAGGTGGCGCTGCTGTCCGGGCATAGATATAGACCGCTAGACTATCTATACTAATATCAAAGAAACATGGTATCTAATGGATGGTCCCCCGCCAGTCTTACCAAGGGTTCCCAATACTAACTGGGTTGTGGAGGTCAGATAGGCAGTCGCTCCATGTAAAATACTGGTTTTCAGCTGCATCTGGTTAGATTGGAAGCCGACCCCAACATAGTTGAGAAAAAGCTAGGAAGACCACGATTATATAACCTTATCAATCTCCCCCACTCCAGGTCTGTTCGGCACCACGAATACCTCAGGAGGCCTATTCGGAGGCTCAGCAGCCTCAACCTCAACCGCTGGCTTCGGAGCCAGTACCTCTGGCTTCGGCTTCGGAGCTGCGCAGCCGGCCGCCAGCGGAGGCCTGTTTGGCAACACTTCGACTGTCGGTGGCGGCTTGTTCGGGACTACGCATAATCAGACGGCTTTTGGAGCTAAACCTACTGGTGAGTTTATATTGTAATAGCCTAGTTAGGGAGGTATCTAATCCTCGTGGGGGCTGCGGGTTGTTCGAAAGAGACACCGTGGCTCCGGACACTATGGAACATGGGTGGATTTAGTCAGTAGAAGTCTGACACTCCCTCCCGCTCTGCCCAGCAGGGCTATTGCGTGTCTTTTTAAGTGTCAGTGGCTATCATAGTCTCCATTGATTAACTGTCAAATGGTGATGGTTTGGTACAAAATGGAACCATTTGACAGTTAATCGATGGACACTATGATAGCCACTGACATTTAAAAAGATACGCAATAGCCCTGCAGAGCGGGAGGAGTCATTTGATGATTGGCCACCCTTAAAAAAATACCACTTGAGGTGGCCGAAAGGCCCGTCGCTGGCTGCGGGTCTTCGCAAGAGATACCGCGGCCTCGACATGAAGGGCTAAGAAGGAACATGGGTGGTTTTTAGTCAGTAGAAGTCAGACACTCCCTTTCGCTCTGCCCAAGAGCGGGAGGGGTCATTTGATGATTTTCCACCCACCATAAAAAAAAGGTGCCCGAATGGCACTTGTTTAAATAGCCTTCACAGTCAGTCAGTTACTTTGTGCCTTAGTATTTATTGGTCAAATCTTGCAACTGTATTTCAAACCTGTACCTCCAACCGATGGAGCCCCCCAACTAATTTTTCTTTTACCTTTTCATTACGATGTAAAGGTCAAACATCCAACTTTTTTCTTTTTTTTTATTACAAGTTTTTGATATTATAACTTTAAATACCACCAACACAGTGCAGGAGTGTGCTATTTAATGCTTCAATTAGCACAATATTTTGTGTGACTTAGATAGAATTTTAAGGAAGAATATACGAGTAGAGGAAGACCAAAGAAACGATGGATGGACTGTGTTAAGAATGATATGGTAAGAAAGGAGGTCTCATGAGATGACGAAAAATAGAGAAGTATGGAAGAGGAAGACACGCTGCGCCGACCTCAAATGAATTGGGATAAGGGCAAGAGAATGAGGATGAGATAGAATTTTACAGTAAAACGTGAATTTTCACACAAAGCAGTCTTTTCCTAGCAATATTTTTTGCGTAAAAACTTAGATTATGTCACAGAATACATAATAGTACTAAGTACAGAAGGGACACTCCCTTCCCCGCGCTCATATTAAATACCGCACCTCACCCCGCACTTCGAGGTAGTCGACTCTTGAGCAAGGGCGCTCGCAATCGTAAGAACTCGGGGTTTTCGCGACGCAAACCGTTGCACTTTCCGCGCCATTTTTTACGCTACGACAACACTACTAGAGTTTACGCACACATTTGCACGTCCACAGTGTGCACACACGTTATTTGATTACGTAGTAGTAATAGGCAATTATTTTGCGAGCGTTGTATGGAGTGTCCGAAGTGTGACAATGTATTAAATTGTTACAGTTTATGGAGAATAACGATCAAGAACCCATTATACTATTTCTTATCTAAATTTTAATCAATATCATGCTTTTTCCTTTAACAAAAGGGATATCTTCACCAGGGTTCGGTTTCGGCGGCACGACCACAACTGGAGCTACGACCGGCAGTCTCTTCGGGTCCACTCCATCCACCGGGACAGGACTCTTTGGTCAGCAGAACAACACTCTTGGAGGTGGTGGCCTGTTCTCTAACAACACTGGTAAGTCTTCTTTATCGTGTGGTTAAATTTAAATAGAACTGAGCAGGCCAAATCCGCCGCATGTTGAAATTATTGTCACCCTACCCGCGACTGTCACAATGACACGCGTACACAATAGAAAAATTGCTGATTTCAGTATCTGTTAAAATTTGTTGTTTTATCGTAATTCTTATTAGTAACAAATAACACCAATTTGTTGCACAATTTTTTTCACAAAAAGAGACAGTTTTATATTTGGCTTATCTTTCATACGTTAGGCGTAACAAAAAGAATACAAAAAAATGGAGGACTGAGGGCCCGATTTTTATCAGGGTCATAACTTTCAAACAACAAGAAGTGGTGATCTGTTCTTGCTTTCACAAATTTTCACAATTTATTTAGTAGCTAATAGGATTTCAAACAGTAGCTGTAAGTTAATGGATTCATTTTATTTGCGTGACAAACTTTTACGTGTATGCGGATTGAGGGCCCATTTTGAACGAAGATTTACAAAGTAGGACAGTGTTTTGCGATAATATCTTGTTTTCACAAATTTTGTTCGGCATTAGGTAAGATTTGGGCATAAAGACTTTTTCTGTAGTGTACATAGTTTTTCAGGTACAGGCGGGCCCTCAGTCCTCTATGTGAGAACTGAGGGCCCAACTTTACAGTCAATAACTCGCTTATATGACTTTCACAAAATCTGATTCCAACTTTCACAATTGTTGGGGAATGTTCACTAAATCCTAAGCACATTTTTACAGAGTTTTAACAAACGGGCCCTCACACCACACGCACATTTATGTCAATAGTAAAAATATAAGTTTTTAAACAGCGCCGAAATATCGGGAACTCGAAACTAAAGTAAACATAGTAAATATCCCGGTTTCAGCATTAATAATAATAATGGCAATAATCTGGCAGCATTAATTTCTGGAACCCTGTTAGGGCTGGCATTATTGTGTAAAACAATCTACACACGCCGCCGCAAACATATCTGACGTACTGCAACGCCATGAATGCGATGCGATGGCCAAGTCAATATATTTATTTAAAACATCAAATATTTTTAATATTATAAATCGAACACGGTTTTTCTGTGAGACAGAGAGAACGCATGGGAACTTTATTTAAGAACGAATCCTAGTACGATCAATACATACAATAGTTCAAAAGGTAATCATGCAATAGTTCTCAAATAACACTATAGAGGGCATTACTGATATTTTGATACAATACTAACAAAATTAAATATTGATATGGTCACTATAAGATGTAGTTAGGTTAGCTTATTACGTAATAACTTAAGATATAAGCTTCCTTAAGTAGGGACTGGATAAATGATCTAACTTGGTATTACATAGATCTCACTACTTTTTACGGTAGAAGAACTGAGCTGTGTGACTTGGCTTTTTTTACAAGTTTTGTTTTTAGTGGGTTAACAACTTATCTCTTATCCCCCAGCAGGTGCATTCGGACAGCAACAGCAACAACAATCGGGCACTGCGCACGTGAAGTACAACCCGGTGGTCGGCACAGATGTGGTCGTGAAGTCGGGCACCTCGCAGAGTGTCAACATCAAACATCATTGTATCACGTGTATGAAGGTACAGAATCATCATTCTTCTGCCCTATCCCAATTTATTTGGGGTCCTCGCAGCATATATATATTCTTCTTCCATGCCGTGAACATACTGTCGATGTCGCCTTGACGGAGGAGCCGCGAGAACTTCTGTAGTGTATGGCCTCCTTTAGATTATTAACCATGTATGCATTCTCCTTTACCTCCATGGCCCGTTTACTATTCAAAGCATCCACTAGCACAATGTTTTAACAGTGCTACATTGAGTTTTACCGTAAAATGTGATTTCTGACCCAAAAAAAAAAAGTCATTTCCCAGCAAAAATTTTTGCGTAGGGGTAGGTACTTAGTTTAATGTACAGAATGCTTGGTTGATGGCTGTGTGATGGGTTGATTTACACCCTGTATATCGTATGCCCATCTCATCGCCGGACGACCCACACTTCTTTTTCCAGTTCTTGGACGCCATTCGGTGACAGCCTTAGTTCACCTCTCATCACCTACACTTGGCTAGGAGTCCTGCCCAACTCTATTTAAATCTCGTGATGCGTTTTTTACCCGACTGCAAGGGAAGGGTAATGTTTTTCGCGACTATCTTTGTTTGTAATATTCTTTATCTCAGCATATCTTCCAAACCACTCGATGGATTTCTTTAATTAAGGTATCGTTAGAATCGCCTCATTCGTCCAAGTGTTCTTAGATAGGTGACATAATTAAATATGGGGGCTGCTAGATTTCATTGTTTAATTTAATCGCATGTTCGTGAATTAGTAAGGGAGTACTGCACGATTCGGTCATTGAATATTTCCTCCTAACATTTAAAATAACACTATTGTCGTAATATTTAATATTGTATGTTTGTCTCCAGGAATATGAGAACAAGTCGTTAGAAGAGCTCCGCTTAGAGGACTACGTGGCTGGTAGGAAAGGCAATACGAGTGGAGTTTTTGGTGGATTCCAACAGCAAACTGAAAATAAACCACTCTTTGGGAATACTTGTGAGTAACATCATTATTTGTTTAGCCTTTTCTCTACTATGCTATTCTTGTCTTTTTTCCATTGATATAAAAACTAAAGATACGGTCGTCCGAACATTTGCTCGACGCGTTCGCCATACAGAGAATCGGTGTAATCTGCTCGTTAACGTAACCTTGTATAAGCGGCGTGGCATTTTCGAGGTCTAAAGAACATAAATAAAGCTTTTAATAAAATTTACGACCGCACCCGAAGAGAGCCGATCGTGGACTAGTTCACTTCGGCTTAGGAAAGACCTTATTGGGACCACGTTTGTGGCGTCATTTTAATATGCCGTCCGCCCAGTCCTTACGCAGTAATATATAAGTCAATGCTTTTTTCGGTTGTGTTGGATGGCCGTACCATTGTCATATGAGAGAAAAAGGGTACCAATTACACATGTGTGCACTATAATATCTCTCGCGCTGGTAACTAATCTTCATTAATATTCCGACCCTATTTTTTAAGGATGAAAAATCATCAAATGACTCCGACTCTGAGCGGCGGAGCGGAATGGAGTGTCAGACTTGTACTGTCTAAAACCCAGCCATGTTCCTTTTTAGCCCTTTTTGTTCCGGGGCCGCGGTATCTCTATCGAACAACCCGACAGGTCCTTTCGACCCTTGAAAGAGATGTCAGCAGCTTGAAAGGTGTGTTTCATGCTGCTGACATCTCTTTGAGGCACGCGTAGAACACGAACGTTTTTATGTTTTTTTCCGAAATAATTTGTTTATTATTCTCTCTTCACAGCATTCGGTCAACCAGCGACAACGAGCGCGCCCTCAGTGTTCGGGGGCGGAGGCCTAGGTGGCACGGGGAGCTTCGCCACACAGCCCTCGTCGTTCTCGTTCGCTAACAATGCACAGACCACTAATACACAGGGGCTCTTTGGTAATAACAAACCGGCCTTTGGAGCTGCGAGTACTACAGGTACGTGATACTAAACACATACAAACACACACACACTACCAACACACACACACACCCACTACCAACACACACACACCCACTACCAACACACACACACCCACTACCAACACACACACACCCACTACCAACACACACACACACTACCAACACACACACACTACCAACAAACACTCAACACAAACACACACACACACTAGCAAACCCTTCAACGAACAACAACGGAGATGTTATGTAAATGTTTATAACAATATAATTTTGCTTGCAGGTGGTACAGGACTGTTCGGTGCGGCCACAACTCAGTCTCAAGCGTCTACGTTTGGTACAAACACTTCTACATTTGGATTTGGGGCTACCACACAGAATACGGTGAGTTTATATAGGGTGTAAAAGTACCCTTAACGCAAACGAAGGGCACTTGTTCTCCCCACCACTGCGATATTTTTTTTGTTCTAGACCATACCTGGGAACCCCCTAGTTACGGAGATATTGGGGGTCAAAGTTCCAAATTTTTCACAGCTGTTTTTGTAAATACTAGTTTTCCAGGTTTTAACTTTGCTTAAATTACCTCCATGACCCGTTTACTATTCAAAGCATCCACTAGCACAATGTTTTAAGAGTGCTACTTTGAGTTTTACCGTAAAATGTGATTTTTTACCCCAAACAAATAGTAATTTCCCAGCAAAAAAAATTGCGTAGGGGTACTTAGATTGATGTACAGAATGCTTGGTTGACGGCTGTGTGATGGGTTGATTTACACCCTGTATTTATGTTGTAGTACTGGGTAGTCACGTGAAATATTATATTAAACAAAGTGTGGCGACCGTGACATCTATCGCAACACATGAGAACTAATTGCTTAATCCTACATCGCGCTATCAACTTTATCCGCGACATTAGCGTATATAGAAAATCCCGACTTACATATGTGGGGCAGTTAGCCCACCAGACACAACACCCGTCTAGATGGAGGATCCTCCCTTTTCTATGGGGGATGAGGAACTTTACAAAAAAAGCTTGTTTTAAATCACGAGAATACGGCTTTTGAAATTTGTTACTTGTAATTGTATTTTCAATAGTAATAATAATATTTATTTATCAGACTACAAAAGAGGTCCACTGTCCATTGTCTTTTAACCAAACAGACAGATGTGTTGCTGGGGAGTTTGTTCCGCCACTTCTTCTTTCCAGCAAAAACACTAGGAAGTGTCGAAGGGTGGGCGTTTTGGGGGACTGTCACTTGTAAATAAGCAAAGTAAATTTTGACGTTCAAAAAGTGCTGATTATCAGCCTAGTTTGAGAATAAATGACTTTTGATTTTGTGTTAGTAACAATATAACTTAGCCTGAACTTAATAAACTAGGACAATAGACTATTGTGGATTTATAGTTTTGCTCGTGACTACGATACGATATAGACTGAACGCCTCTGCCACATCACACACAAATTAGTCTTGATATTATAACATGTGTGGTGTAACTCTGAATGATAAATTGAGGAATGAGGTTATACGAGAATGTTGCGGTTTAAAAGAAGATGTAGTGACAAAAATTGAAAAGAGTATGCTAAGGTGGTTCGGTCATGTGGAAAGGATGAATGAAAGGCGATTAACAAAAGGTATTTACAAAGCAGATGTGAGTGGTAATGCCGGGAGGGGACGCCCTAGAAAGACATACACTGATCTTATTGGTGCCGTTCTTCTGAAAGGACAGGTGCGTAGTACTCGTAACCGGCGTGCGTGTATGACCAGATGTATGAATGTGGACGAAGCAAAAGGAGTATGTAAGGATCGTAGCAAGTGGCGTTCTGTGGTTTCTGCCTACCCCCATGGGAAAAGGGCGTGAGTTTATGTATGTATTATAATTTGTATGTCCCCTCCACAGCAACAACCAGGAATGCTATTCGGCGCCGCTAAACCAGCCACGACGGGCTTCGGTGCGCCCACCGCTACCACTGGCTTTGGTGGGTTTGGGACTACTGGAGTGTTTGGAGCCAAGACACAGGCACCTGCCTTCGGTACACAGGCTCCTGGTAAGAATACAAACGTTGCCCTACTTTCTCCTTATTTTTTTATTTATTTTTGTACTCTATCTACCACAATTCTACATTAATTTCTTTTTTTTTCAATATGTTTACTGATTTAAAAAAATATGATTCTAATTAGTCCGTCTGTTAGATTATCGAATAATATTAGATACGTATTTTTTGTTTTATCAAATCAATAGAAATTGACGAAGATAAAACGCGTCAAAGATTTGATTGGGGGTTTGTGACGTGTCACTCACCGGTAAAAAATGCCATACTTCGTCTTAGAATATGACGTCACACGAGTTTTCGAAGCACTGTATCGTCTTCATTGTTTGTTTACGTGAAAAAAGAAAAAATATGTGTCCAATATTTTTTGGAACTCCATCTGACGGACTAATTAGTTTTTTTTTTATTAAAAAGAAAGAATAGGGTAGCCTATTCTTTCTTTTATTTAAATTCTTGAACATCAAGTTTTTTCAATAAATAAATAAATGTTAGATGCTAGTGATAGCTTTGTACTTGTAGCTTAATTCTGCGCTGACTCATCTGCCCAGCGTTTTCCTTTTGGACACGTAGCATTACCACCGTAGAAACGGGTATTGTCGACGAAAGTATCGACTAAATCCGGGTCTGCGGGTTTTTTCGAAAGAGATACCGCGGCACCGAACTTAAAGGGCTAAGAAGGAATAGAGTTGGTTTTTAGTCAGTAGAAGTCTGACACTTCCCTTCCGCTCCGTCAAGAGCGGGAGGAGTCATTTGATAATTTCCTGCATAAAAGATGCGTCGATCCCCGCACGAAACAAATATTTGTATGGCCTACAGATAGTTGTTTCGGGTCTGGGTGTTTGTGTATGTGAGTTTAAATGGTTGTAAACGCATCCACGATACAGGAGAAATTCATAGTGTGAGGCAACGTTTAAAAAAAAAATCGGTTGTGACACACGGACAGACGGCCAAGAGAGTGATCTAATAAGGGTTTCTTTTTTACCTTTTGAGGTACGGAACCCTAAAAATAATAAAAAAAACTTGAGAGGTGTCAAGGAACACCCGGATGGAACGAAGTTATTGTTATTATTTTTTATTATGTAAAAAAAAAAAGAAATGTAGAAATGAAAATATCTGGCTTGCTTTCCATAAGAGAGAGAGAGACAGACAGAGAAACATGCGACGCCGCACAGCTTACAATAGCTTACTATAGCAAAAAGTGTCGTGACAACTTTTCGTAAGAATTTAAAATAAATTAGCCAAGCTATCACAATTTTTCCGAATAAAGTCACCATCAAAGTGTTAGTTGTTCAATAAAAACATTGCACCTCCTTCCAGCATTCGGCACAATGACGACGGGAGGTTTCGGCACCACGACGTCGACAGCGGGCGGACTGTTCGGAGGGCAACAGACGTTCGGCAAACCTACTGCAGCGCCTAGCTTCGGATTTAATACGCAACCTGGAATGGGTGAGAGTGCTTTTAGTATTAGCTTCGGGTTTCGTCGGGTATTGTCGGCTGTGTCCGTCTAGGTTGTTGTAGAAGGAACATGGGTGGTTTTTAGTCAGTAAAAGTCTGATACTACCTACCGCTCTGCCCAGAGCGGGAGGAGTCATACAGGGTGTAAATCAACCCATCACACAGCCGTCAACCAAGCATTCTGTACATCAAACTAAGTACCCCTACGCAAAAAATGTTGCTGGGAAACGAATTTTTTTTTGGGTCAAAAATCACATTTTACGGTGAAACTCAATGTAGCACTGTGAAAACATTGTGCTAGTGGATGCTTTGAATAGTAAACGGGACATGGAGGTAATTTAAGTAAAGTTATAAACTGAAAAACTACTACTAAATCCCCAATATCTCCGTAACTAGGAGGTTCCCAGGTATGGTCTAGAACAAAAAAATGATCGCATTGGTGGGGAAAACAAGTGCCCTTCGTTTGCGTTAAGGGTACTTTTACACCCTATGTGTCCCCCCATTAAATTGACAAGCATCCGTAGATCACAAGTTGTTTCTGTGACCTATGAGCGTACAGCATACATTCCTGCTAATATAACCACTTAACATTCACAGGCACAGGTCTAGGCGGAGGGTTAGGCGCCAACACATTCCAGACCAAACCTGCAGCGCCTGCATTCGGACAACTAGGCAACACCATGTTCAACCAACCTGCTCAAAACAATACTTTTAAGACTGGTGAGTAATATTATATCTTAGATACTGTTCGCGTACCGACATACCGAGTTTCCTCAGTGCCTCGGAAAGCACGTTAAGCTGTTGGTCCCGGCTGCCATATATAGATCTTTGGCAGTCGTTACAGGTAGTCAGTGACCTGAAATTCTGACACCCAGTCTAACTAGAGAGTATCGTATTACCTAGTATTAACTGGGTTGTGGAGGTCAGATAGGCAGTCGCTCCATGTAAAATACTGGTATTCAGCTGCATCCGGTTAGACTGGAAGCCGACCCCAACATAGTTGGGAAAAGGCTAGGCAGATGATGAGTATTATTATATCTTAGATACTGTACGCGTCAAATAACTGTGCCCCTCCGAAGTTGGCTACGAGTAGCTGGGCAGCAGTCAAAATTACGAAACAAAAAGTCAAAAATTATACAACATTTTATACAAAACTATGTTATCTTTTAAAAATATGTATTTATTTTGTTCAAATAATTTTCTACGTGACTGCACTTGGGCGATCTTTGCAAATGGCTAACTTCAGAGGGGCAAAGTTATTTGACGCGAACTTTACATACATATTACATAGCTTCATTGTGCATCCTCCAAAGGGTTAGGCAGATGTGTGCCTAATAGTGCACCGGATGTAGTAATGTTTTAAGTTGTATCTAAAAGGGGGGCGAGCCTATTGCCATCAAACCGGAATCGAAACCTGGATCATAAAAGATCCAGCCATTTTGGAGAAGCAGGAACAGATAGCAAAAGCTGTTATTTTGAAATTACAAACAGAAACTTCAATTTTTACTTATTTGTATACATGCAAGTGTCTGTTAAAATCTATTTACAACTGTAAATATTATATACCCGGTGTGTTTCAAAGCAATACTGGCAAAATGTGGGTGTACTAATTATTGCTGTATTTGTACTAATTAATTAACTATTTTATTTTCAAATTTTATAGTATTTTTATTTCATTTTTCATGTTCATTAACTAGTTTCATCATATTGTAATATCATTGCTACGATACCACTAAAGCGAAGATTGAAACAGCCCCGACACAAGTACTATTGTAACTTACTGGGGCTGCCTCAGTTTATATACAGGGTGGTGCCGACAATACGACAATAAATGAAACCACTGGTAGTTCTAGTTCATAGGAACATTAATCATCATCCTCATCTTCCTGCCTTATCCCATTCTATTTGGGGTCGACGCAACACGTTTTCTTCTTCCATTCTTCCCTGTTACCCGTCAAGGTGGCATTTATTCCTTTCTCATTCATATCATTCCTCACACAATCCATCCATCCTTTTTTTGGCCTTCCTCTCCCTCTTCATCCATCAATATTTATATCCATCACTTTTTTAGTCATATGCGTTTCATCCCTCCTCATTACATGACCATACCAAGATAAACGACTTCCTTTCAATTTTTCTGTAACAGGTGCCACTTTCAAACTTCCTCTAATATACTCATTCCTTACTTTATCCATTCTTGTCACTCCTCCGGAGTGACAAGAACGGACATCCATCTCAACATTCTCATCTCCGCTACATGCAATCGTTTTTCATACATTTTTCATAGGAACATGAATAAACTATCAAATAAATCCTAACACCAAATTTAAAAAAAATTAAAAAAAATCAATAAAACTAAGTAGCATAAAACTGTAAACGAAATACAATTTACAAACAAATAATTCTATTAAATTAACACGTGATAATTCCCAAAGCATTTCTTTAATCATAAAACCTTTGATTGACAGGTCTCGACGGCGGCTTGGGCGGTGGTATGTTCGGCAACAACAGTACACTTGGCGGGGGGCTCGGTATGGGTATGGGGAGTATGCTCAACAACCAGGGTGTGGGGATGAAGTAAGTACCTACTGACATATATATTTTATTTTTCTGATCTCTGAGCGAAGAAGTGTGGAAGAAGAAGACAATGACATGTTGCGGCGACCCTGAATGAATTGGGATAAGGGCAAGAGAATGATGATGATCTTTAAGCGTGTCAAAGGCATTCCAGCCCAATCTGAAGGCCCGGCTGGCCTACGTTGGTCTGGATGGGTGACTATCACAGATATAGATAGACCTCGATAACGCAAGAGCAACACTTCGCGTGCTTAGCTTACGTACAAAAATCTTAAGTGGGCACTTTCGCGCTCAGTCTGCATCGGTGTATAGCGCTAGTCGGACGTCGGCGCTGGTGCAAGGCGGGGGTTGGGGCGAAGGGGGCGTCGTACGCGGCGGCGTCTTTGAATCGATTTGATTTTAGGTAGTAGTAGATTTATAACAGGTAGTCAAATTACCAGATGCAGTTGTATACCAGTAGTGACTGGTTATCTGACCTCCAAAAACCAGTTAATGCTAGGTAATACGATACCGTTTGTTAAGACTGGTTATCAATCTTTCAGGCTACTAATTACCTGTAACTGTCACAGATCTACAAAAGACAACCGGAACCAATACCTCAACGTGCCCCCAAACGAATTATGGAATAAGGATGTTTACTGACTAAGAAAAATATGATTCTAATTAGTCCGTCTGTTAGATTATTGAAAAATTTTTTGTTTTACCAAATCAATAAAAATTGATGAAGATAAAACGCGTCAAAGATTTGAGTGGTTGGTTGTGACGTCGTTCACCGGTAAATAATGTCTTAGAATATGACGTCACACGAGTTTTCAAAGCACTGTCTTCATCTTCATTGTTTGTTTACGTGAAAAAAGAAAAAAATACGTCCAGTGTCCGTGTTTTTGGAAATCTATCAGACGGACTAATTAGATTTTTTTAGTTAACTACCCTATTCTAAAAAATCTTTCACGAGTAGGAAACTACATTATACATTCATCATCATTCATGTAATTTTTTTTTTTTTCGTTTTTTTTTTCATTATTGTTTTTTTTTTATTATTTTATTCTTGGTTACCGATGCCTGAGCTATAACAATTTTTATGGACGAAATTTTCAGCGAAATGATAGTGTACTAATACAAACATTTTCATTACAGCAATAGCTTCTCCGGTTCATCAGCTGGCGGGAACGTTCACGAACAAATCCTAACGTTGGCAGCCAGACCGTATGGCGACTCGCCGCTCTTCAAAGATTTGTTGCCGGATTCATGTGAGTGTTTAAACTGTGTATACACTTTAATACCTGTACATAGTATACATACAGTTTAGTTTGCACTACACTTTCAACAGTACAACAAAGCAAACATGGAAAACCTCTAAATCAAAATAAAATTTACTTACTTACTTAAATGTTTGACAACTGAGCTAGGACGGATCCTGTAACTCGGCAAACACCGCCATTTACTGCCAGATTTCAATATGATGATTAAGCCAAAACATAAGTTTCTAGTTCTAGTAAAATTCCTGCAATTATTTTTTGTTAAGTTACTATAATTTAAAAAAACGTTGCCCCACACTAGGAATTTCTCCTGTATCGTGGGTGCGTTTACAAACATATAAACTCACATACACAAATACCCAGACCCGAAACAACTATCTGTAGGCCTTACAAATGTTTGTTCCGTGCGGGGATCGAACCCGCGACACGTAGCGCAGCAGTCCAATCGCTCAGCCACTGCCCCAATTGTGTCGTCAAAATACAGAATGCTTGGTTGATGTTACTTAAGGCTCCGTTTACGCTGTATTTTAAACCATAACGTACTCATTCCGTTTCATTCCACAGCTACAACAGCCGAAGACGTGCTAAAACCAACGAACCCAGCCGCTGTAAAGGCAGTACTGGACAGTTGTAACAGCTCTGCCTACCGCGTGTCGTCGCCCAATGCGTTACGGCTCACCGTCACTCAGCTCAGAACGACGCGCGATGATAAGGTAAGATCTATATCATATAGGTTTTGCCCGCAGCTTCGCCCGCGATGAATTCGTATTAAATTCTATTAAAGTTTCTATAATCGTGATGTTTCCTAAATATGATTCTGTTTAGTCCGTCGAAAAATATTGGATACGTGTTTTTTGTTTTATCAAACTAATAAAGTTGACGAAAAAAAAACGTGTCAAAGATCATGACTGGAGGCTTGTGACGTCACTTTCTGGTAAAAAATGTACCAAATTGTGACGTCGCGCGACTTTTCGAAGCACTGAATTTAGCATATAAGCATTTTTTGTTTACGTGAAAAAAGAAAAAATATGTGTCCAGTATTTTTTGGAAATCTATCTGACGGACTAATTAGATTTTTTTTTGTTAACTACCCTATTGAACCCAAGAAAGAAATTTAAAGACTTACTAGAGCACATACAAACATCAATAGTTTGAAAATTTATGATAAACACTTTCAGAAATTCGACGTGCCAAACTTTTTACGTACATTTTTTTTGTGTTTTTTAAAAAAACGTTGTCCCACACTAGGAATTTCTCCTGTATCGTGGGTGCGTTCACAAACACATAAACTCACATACACAAATACCCAGACCCGGAACAACCATCTATAGGCCATACAAATATTTGTTGCGTGCGGGGATCGAAGCCACGACACGCAGCGCAGCAGTCAATTGCTTGAACCACTGCGCCAACCGTGTCGTCAAATATACAAACATAAGTCACACTAATTATTCATGTTCTTCCACAGAAATCTCTGTTCGACGGTCTAGAAGAATCGGACGCTAGTCTAGAAGACAAGCTGTGTTTGAAGCCGTCGCGCAAGCGTTTGGTGCTGCGACCTAAGCAGGCAGGGAATGACAGCCATCATGACTCCGTGGACCATAATAATGATACCGGCAGGTTAGTATTTAGACTGATGTTTATTTATTGGGTAAAGCTGTGCTCGCCTAGGTCGGTCTGTGGATGGGTGACCGCCCGACATACTGAGTTTCCTCCGTGCCTCGGAAAGCACGTTAAGCTGTTGGTCCCGGCTGCCATATATAGATCTTTGGCAGTCGTTACAGGTAGTCAGTGACCTGAAATTCTGACATCCAGTCTTACCAAAGAGTATCGTATTACCTAATATTAACTGGGTTGTGGAGGTCAGACAGGCAGTCGCTCCATGTAAAATATTGGTATTCAGCTGCATCCGGTTAGACTGTATAGTTGGGAAAAGGCTAGGCAGATAATGCCAGATTCTTTCTATTGCCACTTTGAAGACGTATTTTTCCCAGACCATATCAACGAAGTAACTAAACCTTATCTTTATTCACTACAGATCTCTAGAAGAACATGCCCAATCGAATGGCAGTCTGCCCAACAGAGAGACCACTTCCGAACAACAGCCAAACATGGACGAAGTGGACAGGAGACAGGAAGAATATGCTCCCTTGAAGAACACTTCGGCTGGAAGACGTAAGTATTGTAGAAAAATTCCACGTTACTGAAATCAATTGCAAAAAACCGTGTAAAAGTAGGGTCCAATGTTCTTCTGTATGTATTTTTTCAAATTCGAAGACTTCGCACACACAATACATTAACTGCGGTACTCAGAGATATTTAATGATTACTTAAGCCGTCACTAAGTAAAGATTTGACATACTTTTGTATGACAAAACTGTCAAAACCTTTACTAAGTGATGGCCTAAGTAATCATTAAAGCTCTCTGAGTGCGGTAGTTAGAGTCACTCTTGGCCACCTTATGTTATTTAACTTTTTTGTGTACTTCGTAATTGGCGTATTGTTTTGTAATAATTTTAAGTTATTTTACTGTAAGCTGTGAAACTACCTTTCATAAATAAATAAAACTTGTGACATCTACCAATCCGCACTGGATCCGCGTGGTAGATTATAGCCCATTCCCTCCCAAAGAGAGGAGGTCTGTTTCCCACCAGTGGGAACATTAATAGGCTGTTGATAATGTATGTTCATTGATATACCTGTCAATTGTAGTCGGACCGATGTAAGATATTTTTTTTGCATTCGATAGTAGAAGCTGCGGCCCCATATTAATGTCGTCTATACAGGGTGTAAACGAACCCTTCACACACCCGTCAACCAAGCATTCTGTACATCAAACTAAGTACCCCTACGCAAAAATATTTGCTGGGAAATGACTATTTTTTTTGGTATCAAAAATCACATTTTACGGTAAAACTCAAAGTAGCACTCTTAAAACATTGTGCTAGTGGATGCTTTGAATAGTAAACGGGTCATGGAGGTAATTTAAGTAAAGTTAAAACCTGAAATACTAGTATTTACAAAAACAGCTGTGAAAAATTTGGGACTTTGACCTCCAATATCTCCGTAACTAGGAGGTTCCCAGGTATGGTCTAGAACAAAAAAATTATCGCAGTGGTGCACAAGTCCCCTTCGTTTGCGTTAAGGGTACTTTTACACCCTATATTGACGATTTTCTAGTACTTAGATTTAGTTACAATATAAAATGATCTCATGACAAATATTTGTCTGAAATTCTTGCACTAGTCAGTTAAACAAAAAATATTTTTTTGTAAAAAAAAAAAAAGCATCCTACTTCCAAAATAATACTAAAAAGCGAAAAATTACTTTACTCTCAGAAGCTTTCGGTGGGAAAAAAAAACCTTTGAAACACACAAGTAACCGTTTTTTTTGTTTAATTTTTCTTTACAGAAGCTGATATCAGTTCAGGCTCCGACAGACATGGCAGTTGGTGAGTAATACTTTAATTATTATATACCCTATTAAACGTAATAGGGATGTTTACTGACTATAAAAAATATTGTTCTAATCAGTCCGTCTGTTAGATTCTCGAAAAATATTAGATACGTATTTTTTGTTTCATCAAATCAATAAAAATTGACGAAGATAAAACACGTCAAAGATTTGAGTGGGGGTTGTGACGACTATGACGTCACACGAGTTTTCAAAGCACTGTATCGTCTTCATTGTTTGTTTACGTGAAAAAAGACAAAATACGTGTCCAATATTTTTTGAAAATCTATTTGACGGACTGATTAGATTTTTTTAGTTAACTACCCTATTGGTACCCACAGTTGTGGGTGTACTGTACTAATGGATACACCTCTGCCTAACCCTACAAGGATTACAGGCGTGATATTAAATTAAATAAAAATGCTTGATGTTTTGTTATTTCAAGTAAACTTTCATGGGTTATTTGTCAGTATCTTAAAAAGTTGAAATTCATCGTTTTTTACCGAAAAGCGAAGCTTAATTTACTAGTTTATTTAATCTGTGATTGAGGAGCTCGTGGCTTAATAAGAACTGCCACTCGGGTCGATCTTTAGGTAAAGCTGTGCTCACCTAGGTCGGTCTGTGGATGGGTGACCGCCCGACATACCGAGTTTCCTCCGTGCCTCGGAAAGCACGTTAAGCTGTTGGTCCCGGCTGCCATATATAGATCTTTAGCAGTCGTTACAGGTAGTCAGTGACCTGAAATTCTGACATCCAGTCTTACCAAAGAGTATCGTAACGTATTACCTAGTATTAACTGGGTTGTGGAGGTCAGATAGGCAGTCGCTCCATATAAAATACTGGTATTCAGCTGAATCTGGTTAGACTGGAAGCCGACCCTAACATAGTTGGGAAAAGGCTAGGCAGATGATGATTTAATCTGTGATTAGCGCTATATTAATGTTATTTTTGAACAGGCTCAGTTCTTCCAAACTGCCCTGGAACGACAAGGAGAAACCGATTGATGGAGAACCAACACCACGGCTTTACCCCAACTTAGGTGAGTTTATATATTTTATGCTTTTTTTACAGACTTCGAAAACGAAAAGAAGGAGGTTGTCAATTCGTCAAATTATAAAAAAAGTGAAACATAACTACAGTGCATTCTCCCCACCCTCACCTATGGAGCGCAAACATGGTCGCTTACAAAGCGTCAGAAGTCCGCACTTGGTCTGCCAACGAGCTATGGAGCGAAGTATACTGGGTGTCAAACTTACGGACCGCATCAGAAACACCATACTTCGCTCCAAAACCCAAATAGCTGATGCTGGCCTAACAGCTGCTAGGTTAAAATGGAACTGGGCACATCTGCCGCATGTCGGAGGAGCAATGGGCAAAAGTTACCACTCAGTGGATACCACAGAGCAAGAAACGACAACGCGGCAGGCCCAAAAGGTGATGGCGGGATGAGCTGGACTCTTTCTCTAAGGAAAAAGTGGAAGGAGGGAAGGTAGGCCTTTGCCCTGCAGTGGGACAGTATAGGCTCATAATAATAATAACTACAGTACCCGGCGATCAATATTGCACATCGACCTTTGGAAAGAGACAAGAGGCTTCGTAGAGCGTTATCTCTGTCGCACGAAATACAAACAGTCCGGTATCTATTAGGAGCTGTTAAAACAATTATGATTTGCTTCTTTTGATAATTCTTTTTATAAAATACACCTTTGTACAAAATTCACCAAAGGTCGATGGGCAATATTTATCGCCGGGTACTGTAAGCTTCTGAAGTCGGCGTCAAAAAATGTAAGTCAATTAAACAAAAGTCGCCGACGGCAAAAAAAAGAGTTTTTTTTTTTAATGTAAATAAATAGAATTTTAGCCTGGACATTGGCAATAGACAGTCGTTACAGGTAGTCAGTGACCTGAAATTCTGACATCCAGTCTTACCAAAGAGTATCGTATTACCTAGTATTAACTTGGTTGTGGAGGTCAGATAGGCAGTCGCTCGGACTACTGCATTGATTAGACCGGAAACCGACCTCAACGTAGTTGGGAAAAAGACTAGTCGGAAGATAAATGCTAGTTCAAATACCCATCTTTTTAGTTCAGTTTCATTATTATCGTATCACCACCAGCTGTTAACAATCATCTCCTCTTCTAGAAAAAGACATCCAAGTCCAGGTAGCCGAGCGTCGCGCCAGTTGGCTCACCACGCTGCCGCTGCGCCCCCCACAGGTGAACAACCCGGACTCCGCTGAGAACTCCGTCAGGGAACTCGCTGTGCGGTCTGACCGGTCGCATGACAAGGAGAATGCTGATACGTTGTCCTGTAAGTAATCTCTGTTACTAAGTTAAAACTGCCGCGCTGGTAGAGAATATTGCCAAAACTAAAGAGGTATATTATCCAATCAGGTTGGGTAATATTGCCTAGAAGTATGATGGGATATTGCCAAATCGTGTCGGGTAATATTGCTTAATTTCGGGTAATATTGCCATATAATGTTGGGTAATATTGTGCTAACCCAACATCATCCATAAGAAAACAGCTGTTTCTTACAAAATTACAATATTTAGGTACCCGGTCAAAATGTATGAAACAACAGATTTTTACAAAAAAAATCACGATGAAATATTTCTGTGATCCCATCACAGATATTTTTACACTGCAATATTTGGCCCAGAATGACGTTCTAATACGTCGCTGCCCCTTCCACCCTGTACATACCCTACACCACCCTCTACCACCCTCCCCTAACTCCCTTCCTCCCCCAGTAACACCGCTAAGTACGGGCAGCACAGAGCGGCTACAGTTCTGCCAGCACTGGGGCGGACAGTCGGGGTGCTCGCGTTGTGAGAAGATAGCGCATCAGATTGGTGGATTATACGGTTATGAATGTTGATTTGTTGTAGAAATTATGTCTTCTTTTCGTCAATTTCATTTTGTATTTGTATGTAGATTCATTAGATATCATGTTACTGTGATTTTATTATGAGAAACATCTGTATACTCGCATAGGCAGTAAAACCGATTGACAGAAGCTGCCAAGCCCGCCTGCCTAGCGTGACGATTATAGCAAATCCCTCCCTTCTGGGGGAGGCCTATGTCCAGCAGTGGACGTCTTATGGCTGAAATGATGATGATGACAGAAGCTGGCATAACCATGGCGTGATGCCTCCTCTTTGCCACTTAAAATCATCATTAGCATAAAGTATGTTTTGGAACGATTGTTGATTTAAATATTCCGTTTTCGAAAATTCCACGCTACTCAATTAGTGATGCAGTTAGGTGGTATGCGAATTTGATCGATAGTTATCGATAAAAGAAAGTACTTTAGTGTATATATTTATTCTTTATTTTAATCCATATTTCGTTATAAGTTTTTTTTTTATATTAAAATGAATTGTAATATTAGCATAGATGTTTCACATCTGCTGCGCGTCCCGTGGCAGCCAACTTTTTCATTTACTTTATTGTAATTTTTAAAAATATTAAAATCGGATTATAATAATAATCATTTTTTTTTTAACTTTAGCCGTCACTGTGTCATGTCATCAAAAAAAAAAATCTAACTTGTGTATTCCTTCAACAGTATCGGAAGAGGAACACGTGGCACCTCGCGAGGCACCTCCCCACCCGACCGGCGTGAAACTGACCCGGCCCGGATACTACACCATACCTAGCTTGGATGAGATGACCGGTGAGTACTCTCTGCTCATATCCGTTTGTATTATTGTCTATAAGATTCTATCTATCTATCCTACCGCTCTGCCTAGAGCGGGAGGTCAATTGATGATGTACCAAACCCCCCACAAAAAAAAGAAGGTAGGCTATTACTCCATACTGGTATTCAACTGCATTCGGTTAGACTGGAAGTCGACCCAAGTATTTGACTAATATTCGAAGAGGCTATAAGGCTATAGTAAACGTATAATTAACAGTATGCAATGGTGACACTAATAATTCACCATTCTGGCATCCTGGTAGTTTGTGGGACTTTACTATCCTGGTTTCCTATCTGCAACAAAAAAAAGTGCATGGTATTAGAAAGGAATAATTTAGATTTGATTTAAAGATTTCAATGCCTCCTTCTTACTTCTGTTGTCCTGGTAGTTTGTGGGACTTTACTACCTATCCTTTATTTTTCATCTCCAAAAAAAATGTTTTCAATACCAAGAGGTATTGAAAACATTTTTTTTTCAATACCTCTTGCCTACTTCTATTCTCCTAGTAGTTGTACCCTAAACTATGTGATAGAACGAATGAGAAACTTGAGTCCCGCTGGTTTTACGATTTTGTAACACCCTTATAATATATCGTAGAACTAGTGGGAACAAAAATTCCCACTAGTTCTACGATTTCGTACCACCTTGAATCGTAGAACTAGTGGGAAAAAAAATCCCACTAGTTTTGTCGTAGGACTGTACAGTAGAACTAGTGGGAATGATCCATAAATTCTCACAGAACACGCAAATTAATAAACATCTCCTGGATTTTTCAATAGAAGCTGCGGCATAACAGATCGTTGCAGAAATTCAAAAAAGAAGAAAAGTACTTGCATTGAAACATATACTAATGAACATAAATGTCTTCCTCAGCCTACATACGTCCGGACGGCTCTTGCGTGGTCCCACACCTGACGGTCGGTCGCAAGAACTACGGCAACGTTTTCTATGACTGCGAGATTGACGTCGCTGGCATGGATCTCGATAGTTTGGGTAAGTTGACACATTTTAACGCGTAGATATTGTATTCTATACAGGTATTTAACTGCGTGTGGTAAGACTGGAAGCCGACCACAACATAGTTGGGAAAAGGCTAGGCAGACATTTTTTTCTATTTTCTTCTTTTTTTTTAAAAAAACGTTGCTAACAAGTGCATTACCCCACTTATTGCTAATACAGAATGGACATACACTAAACTGTGGCTGCTTTAAAAAGGAATTTGAATTAAATGGCCTACCTAACTTCCGCCATTTTGTGTTCTAAAATTGCAACCACGCATATAACTTACATTTATCGATAGCTCGTATCAATACAAACAGGTTTTGCATGAGACAAAATGTTTTTAAGTGTCACGAGATATGAGCTATCATACCAAAGCTGTGCTGAAGATGCCTTAATTAATGAATTTAACTGATGATTTTTTATTATTATACATTTTATTGATTTTATGAGTAGCCGCTATTTTTTAAATAAAGTGGCGGCCAGGCTTCATACAAAAATCTTCCAACCTAGTTTGGTTTAAAATAAATTGGTGTCGATCAAAAGAATAGGGATGTTTCCTGACTATAAAAATATGATTCTAATTAGTCCGTCTGTTAGATTATCGAAAAATATTGGATACGTATTTTTTGTTTTATCAAATCAATAAAAATTGACGAAGATAAAGCGCGTCAAAGATTTGAGTGGGTTGTTGTGATATCACTCACTGGTAAAAAAATGTCATACTAATGTCACACGAGTTTTCAAAGCACTGTATCGTCTTCATAGTTTGTTTACGCGAAAAAAAAAATATCGTGTCCAATATTTTTTGGAAATCTATCTGACGGACTAATTAGATTTTTTTTTGTTCACTACCCTATTATGTGTTTTGGAGGATTTTGTACAATAAAAGCAATACCCATAGAACTTCTAGAAGTGCTCTTTAAATTATAATTATTCGTCCTCTTTTCAGTCCACTTCCTCAACAAAGAAGTGATTGTATACCCGGAGGAGTCGGCCAAACCTCCGTTAGGCGAGGGTCTGAACAGACGCGCTATCGTCACTCTGGACAGTGTGTGGCCCAGAGACAAGAGCGAGAAGAGGGCCATCACAGAACCTGAGAGGTAAGAGACATGTATTCTTCAAGGATTTGGCAGACCCGCCGGCTTAGAGGCAACTAGCTGATGCTCGCGGCTTCGCACGTATTGAACCAGGTTATCCTGCACGCGTAGTATGGAGATTATATCTCTATTCTACCAAGAATAGACAAAGGCTTTATCCATACAATTTGACATGAAATTTTGCTACAATCTGTCATTTTGTCGATTCTTCCGTCGACAAAAGCCGTTTCTACGGTGGCCTTCTACGTGTGCTGGTTAAACTTATCTATAACAGGGTCGTATACGGACTTTATGAAGTTGTCAACCAAACATTATGTACATCAGACCAAGTAACCCTAAGCAAAAATAATTGCGGGCAAACAACTTAGTTTTTGAGATGAAAAATCGCGTTTTACGGTAATACACATACATTGTGCTAATGGATGCTTTGAAGAGAATACGGGTCATAGAGGCAATTAATGCAAAGTTATTACCTTAAAAACTAGCATTATAAAATAACTTGTGAAAAATTCGGAACTTTGATCTCCAATAATTCCGTAACTAGAAGGTTTTACTTACCAGTTTTTCCGGGTTAGCTATCAGCATTCTTTGTACATTTAAATAGATTAGTAAGACCTCGTTATTTCTCAAAACTATTTCTAACATACCCCCCTTCGTCTACAGACTACTAAAAATGGAATACGAGACCAAACTCCGTCGAGTTTGCGACAAGCACAACACTAAGTTCATCGAGTACCGACCGCAGACCGGTAGCTGGGTGTTCCGCGTGGAGCACTTCAGTAAATACGGACTTACTGACTCGGATGAAGACGAGGATGTGCCGCAGCTTATGAAGAGGCAGCTTCAGACTCAGGCTTTGCAGACTAGTGCGGCTCCTGGTGAGTAACATTATCGATAGAATGAACGAGTGGGCATGGAGTGGCCACTGTGATCTAGTTATAATATTTATTATAATATTATAGCCATATTGGCTCAGCTGAGACATGGTATAGTAGCCTACATTATATTGTTTTAAACAAAAAACTTGCTGCACTTGCTGTTTACACCAAAGCGTGCAGCAAGCCAACATTATATAATACTAACTTTAAATCGTTTCCCTGGGACTTCGTCGAGCTTCATTGTCTCGGCGCTTTTCTTATGGTCGCCACTGTTGATTCTGGCTAACAGGAGTTACCGTGGTTTGGGAATAGTGTGGCGGGCTTGACCCAATTTAAAAAAAAAACAATAACTTAAAAAAACTAACTTTAAAAATGTATGCAATAATCAAGGATAGCTTTATTGCTACTCATAAACATATCTAGATCCGGTTCCGCTGCAATATTGATGGATCATAATTATAGGCCTACAGAGTGACATGGTTGGCCCATAGGCCCAAAATCAGTCTTAAGTGATCCATAGGAGCAAAGTTGCCATTAAGACCAACAAAAGCATGGGGGGCTGGCCTGTAGCACAGACCTAATCGTGGCCTACATAAGTCAGGACCATATAGCGGTCTGTAGCAGTCTTAATGCTTTATAGCAGCCACAGTGGCCCATCCCAGCAAAGGTGAACCATAGTTGCAGTGGCAGCACTCTAGAAAGCCGTACTATGCGACGATGATAGACTTCCCTAACAAAAGTATCCTAGATTTTGTTCTAAATTACCTTTGTACTCCACCCTTGTTCAAATCACACCCTTACCACACTAGTCTTAACAAACGCCATCTCTCCCCACAGCCCCCAAACAGCCAGTGCCGCCACCCACAACAGGGCTAGGCGGTTTAGGCGGGCTCGGTCCTTCAGCGGCTCTTCCAGAAGACAACCTGTTCGCGATGCAGCAGACCTCGCTGAACCTGCTCAATGGAGCTGCTAAAGGTATGTAGATTGGAACCCTGAATAGGCTGATGAGAAGCTTATGTGCTGTTGAAACTTGTGCTATGAATTGGTCTTGAAAACGATCGTCAGGTGTGAGTAATGGGCTAGCTCGCCGTCGATGTCGACGGCGCGTTCGTGTTCCACGCGCGCCTCAAAGAGATGTCAGCAAATGGTAGAGGTCTGCAAGGGCCGACGCCTGTCGGGGCTGCGGGTTGTTCGAAAAAGATACCGCGCCTACAGAATACAAAGGTTTAAGAAGGAAAAATTGGTGGGTTTTAGGCATTTAGAGTCTGACACTCTCTTCCGCTCCGCCCACAACAGGAGGGGTCATTTGAAGATTTTCCATCCGCAAAAGAAGGCGAGTGGGGTTTTTCCACGTGAAATTCTTACAACCAGTCTTATCTTACCAAAGGATATCGTATTACCTAGTACAGACTGGATTGTGGAGGTGAGATAGGCAGTCGCTTCATGTAAAACACACCAGTCAGCTGCATCCGATTAGACTGGAAGCCGCGTGCTAGGAATACGGCCAGACGACTGGGTTTTCCCCTCGTGAATTCTGTCAATCAGTCTTACCAAAGGATAGCAACTACCTGGGTTAGCTTGTTCCAGCGTCGACTTCATATCTGTCGTCAGAAAAAGATTAAGGCTAACTGCCGTACTCCAGAGAGCTTTAATGATTACCTAGGCCATCACTTAGTAAAGGTTTTGACAGTTTTGTCATACAAAAGGATGTCAAATCTTTACTAAGTGACGGCTTGAGTAATCATTAAATATCTCTGAGTACCGCAGTAGGAGTAGGCACTAAATACACCAGGAAATCAAACCCTAGGTTTCGTATTTACACCGTAATTATAAAAACAACTAGCTGTTCCCAGCATGAGTTGCAATGCCATTTTTTGTACCTACATACCTACTACGTTGTAAATTATTGACATTATGACGTATGGTCTGTTTGAAGTTGACACACTAACGTCACTGAATTGTTTTGCCTTCCCGGAACCTCTCCGCTAACACTTGAACTTTATACAATAGCAATAAAGCTCAAATTGACTTTACGTTTTAGTTAGAAAACGTTTGTATGGGAAAAAGAAAAGGGCTGTTTTTAGGGCTTTTCCGGCCATTATTCGAATTTTTCTCGCCGTAAAAACCATCCTTGAACTTCAACGAACATAAAAAAAAAAGAATTGGCCAAATTGGTCCAGGCGTTGTTAAGTTATGCACTTACCAACACATTGAGCGATTCATTTTTATATTATAGAAGATAGATTTAAGAACTCGAAATAACATACTAATTTAAACAGTTTGATTTCCCAACCCCTAACAGGCAACCACCAAACGACGTACCGTTTTAACCCGACATACGAACCCTATCGCGGGGTACAATACCACCCTATTGGGGTACATTATAACCCTAGTGGGGTACATCATAACCCTAGTGGGGTCCCACTAATCCCCCGTGGGGTACCACAATACCCCAATGAGGTACGAATCGACCCCGAGATGCCGTCAGCTCCGTTCAACGAGGAATATGTATTACAGAATCGAGTTGCTAAAGCAATGCTTTGCACTAATATGTATTTAATAACTGCGTTATTAATAATTGTTTTGGTTTCTTTGGTTTTCTGCTTTGTGTTTTTTGGAATATTGTAGATTATTTTGTATTGATATCTTAAAAATTGTAATAACATGAAAAGAGATTACTGAAAGTAATAATAATATTAATGTTATTTTATCTCTTATCCACAAAATTACTCGCTAAATGTCATTTTATACTTAATTGTATGAAAAGGTAAAAGTTTCTAAGTTTGTTAGTTTATATGTAAGGGGAAAACTCTGGAACTAATGATCCAAGATATCTTTTTTTTCACTGATACGTTATTCCTGGGTGTTATAGGCTATTAATATAAATTTATATGATATCATGCATATTTTTGCATACGAAGTCGTGAGAATTGTGCTTGTCTTATAGTAATATTATTTGTTCATTTAATAAGTATTTTATAGTTTTATGTATGAAACTGGCTGATGTCCGCGGCTTCACCCGCGTGGATGTCGGTCAAATTATATGACCACCAATTATATGATTACCTTCCTCAAGAATCACTCTATCTAATAAAAGAAACCGCTTCAAAATCCGTTGTGTAGTTTTAAAGATTTAAGCGTACATAGGGATATAGGGACAGAGAAAGCGACTTTGTTTTATACTATGTAGTGATATAAAAAAAAAATTAAAAGATTATTGAGATTATTGCCATTATTATTTCATGTAATATATATATATTTTTGTTACTTTAATTAGATAGATTTATGTAGATAGTATCATGTCCTGAACCTTACCAAAAATCCTATCCTAATGTAATATATTTAAGTAAATATTGTAAGTAGATTTATGCATTATAATCATTACTATTTCTAAAAAAAAAACTACTATTACTAAAAAAAAAATATGTTAAATCTAAATTAGTTAGTATAGTTAGTACTTTTAAATATATTTAAAAAAAGTTCATAAGCTATAAGATAACATTGTATTTTAAATATTATCATATTATTCTACAAAATTACTATAATTGTTCATTTGTATTGAGAATTAAAATTAAATATTGATTTGATAAAAGAAAATAAGTATAAAAAATCATTGAAGAATATCCTACTAACAAATACCTTCATTTTTAACCACTTCCTAAAAAGGAGGAGGATCTTATCTTCTTAACAAACCTAAAGTAAATATTAAAAAAAATAATTATTCGCCATTAGTGGCCCACTGCAGGGCCAAGGTCTCCATTCTTCTCAAGTATCGTCGCATCGACTGGTCCCCGTCGTAGGGTATTACACAAAACACAAGATAAAAAATAGATTCTAGATTCTAGGAATCGAATCGTACAAGGCCTACAATGTGCACACATTCACAAACAATATAGAAAGGCAGTCCCTTAAAACGTCCGGCCCTTTTCTATATACCAGTTTTTAAGGTGAGGGGGGAGTGGTGCCCGTCGGGGCTGCGGGTTGTTCGCAAGAAATACCGCGGCATCGACATGAAGGGCTAAGAAGGAACATGGGTGGTTTTTAGTCAGTAGAAGTCTGACACTCCCTTTCGCTCTGCCCAAGAGCGGGAGGGGTTATTTGATGATTTTCCGCCCGCCAAAAAAAAAAAAGGAGGGAGTGATGCAAGTTGTACTAAAAAACAATAAGCAGACAAAAAGTCATTAGAGGTAGCACGTTCACCAGAGTTGTCATAAATATGAAAAAAAATTAGTATGTACAGGGTGTAAATCAACCCATCACACACCCGTTAACCAAGCATTCTGTACATCAAACTAAGTACCCCTACGCAAACATTTTTGCCGGGAAACGATTTTTTTTTTTGGGTCAAAAATCACATTTTACGGTAAAACTCAATGTAGCACTCTTAAAACATTATGCTATTGGATGCTTTGAATAGTGAACGGGTCATAGAGGTAATTTAAGTAAAATTTTAACCTGAAAAACTAGTCTTGACAAAAACAGCTGCGAAAAATTTGGAACTTTGACCCCCAATATCTCCGTAACTAGGGGATTCCCAGGTATGGTCTAGAACAAAAAAATGATCGCAGTGGTGGGGAGAACAAGTGTCCTTCGTTTGCGTTAAGGGTACTTTTACACCCTATATAAGCTCGCACATTTTTCCCATGGGGGTTGCCAGAAACCACAAAACGCCACCTGCTACGATTCTTACATACTCCTATCGCTCCTTCCACGTTCTTCCACGTTTGGTCATACACGCAGGCCGGTTGCAAGTACTATGCACTTGACTTTTTTGAAGAATCATCATCATCAGCCTATAGTGTTTCCACTGCAGGGACTCAGGCCTCTCTAGAAGAGGGATGGGCTATAATCAGCCACGCGGGCCCAGTGCGCGTTGGTAGCTGTCACATATCTTCGAAATTTTTGGTTCCAAGACATGCCGGTTTCCTCACGATGTTTTCCTTCACCGTTTTGAGAGCAGTGGTGATGAAATAAATTACACAGCAATGCGCCTGAATGGGTTCGAACCTACGACTCACTGTTCGTAAGTCAGGGCCGCCACCACAGGGCCACCACTGCTTTGAAGAATACCGACCTTATTGGTGAGAAATGAGGTCAGTGTATCTCCTTCTAGCTAGGGCATCCCCTCTCGGTGTTATAAATACTTATGGCGCAATTTCATTGGTCGTTAACTCGTTCGGTATACAGCATACGGGGAGCAAATATCGTACATAATTATAAACGGTTCCCCGAATGCGGGTTCTTTTGTTCGCATTCCCGCACCCCGCATGCGGGCCTATCGACTAATGAAATTGCGCCATTACTTAAGTATATAGGGTGTAAAAGTACCCTTAACGCAAACGAAGGGCACTTGTACTCCTCACCACTGCGATCATTTTTTTTGTTCTAGACCATACCTGGAATCCCCCTAGTTACGGAGATATTGGGGGTCAAAGTTCCAAATTTTTCACAGCTGTTTTTGTAAATACTAGTTTTTCAGATTATAACTTTACTTAAATTACCTCCATGACCCGTTTACTATTCCAAGCATCCACTAGCACAATGTTTTAAGAGTGCTACATTGAGTTTTATCGTAAAATGTGTTTTTTAACCCCAAAAAAAAAAGTCGTTTCACAGCAAAAATTTTTGCGTGGGGGTACTTAGTTTGATGTACAGAATGCTTGGTTGACGGCTGTGTGATGGGTTGATTTACACCATGTATACATAAACATGCCTATTTCCCACGGGGATAGGCACAAAGTATGCGGCCCCGACTTACGAACGTCGTTAGTTCGAACCCAGAGAAACTCATTACTTTGTGTAATTTATTTTATCACCGCTGCTTTCAAAACGGTGAAGGAAAACATCGTGAGGAAACCGGCATGTCTTAGAACCAAACAATTCGAAGACATGTGACATCTACCAACCCGCACTGGGCCCGCGTGGGTGGTTATAGCCCATCCCTCTCCTAGAGAGGAGGCCCGAGTCCCTGCAGTGGGAACATTATAGGCTGATGATGATGATGATGAAAAAATAAACATAAAAGTCACTGAAAAAGGCAGACGATTATGGCTTTTTAAGAGTAAGTGACCTTGACCTACTTTTCTCATAGGTCAGTTAACAGGTTGATAGCAATGATACGGCTGACAAAGCTACTTTAAAGAATACATCGTCTCTGACCGTTTATGACGGTCTCTTTCTAAGATGAATCTGAATAAAATTAATGACTCTTTTAAGTCGACTGCTTGGCTTAGTTTTAAACCATCCAAAAAAAAAACGATCTCACTCAAATCCAGTCTGTCCCTTTGCTACCCTCTGCAGTGATGATCTAGGCTGAGGCTCGTACCCCACAGGGGGTTCCCTTAGCGTGCTGTCACTTACTCTAGAAGTGTTTACTCCCTGGCTGGAGTTCTAACACTCAAGAAACCTACAGGATAGTCCGTTTAAGGAGAAACCAGCCATGTAGGCTGGGCAGCCTGTCTCGTCGGTCAAGAGAAGCCACATGCAGACGCCTCAGCGGCTGGTGCTAGAAGCGGATTTGTCAATACATTACTTGATATACAAACCAAGCAATGTCATAGTTTACTAATACATTACTTCATATACAAACCTAGCAATGTCATCGTTTACTAATACATTACTTGTTGTACAAACCAAGCAATGTCATCGTTTACTAATACATTACTTGATATACAAACCAAGCAATGTCATCGTTTACTAATACATTACTTGATATACAAACCAAACAAAGTCATCGTTTACTAATACATTACTTGATACACAAACCAAGCAATGTCATCGTTTACTAATACATTACTTGATACACAAACCAAGCAATGTCATCGTTTACTAATACATTACTTGATATACAAACCAAGCAATGTCATCGTTTACTAATACATTACTTGATATACAAACCAAACAAAGTCATCGTTTACTAATACATTACTTGATACACAAACCAAGCAATGTCATCGTTTACTAATACATTACTTGATACACAAACCAAGCAATGTCATCGTTTACTAATACATTACTTGATATACAAACCAAGCAATGTCATCGTTTACTAATACATTACTTGATATACAAACCAAGCAATGTCATCGTTTACTAATACATTACTTGATATACAAACCAAACAAAGTCATCGTTTACTAATACATTACTTGATACACAAACAAAGCAATGTCATCGTTTACTAATACATTACTTGACATACAAACCAAGCAATGTCATCGTTTACTAATACATTACTTGATATAGAAACCAAGCAATGTCATCGTTTACTAATACATTACTTGATATACAAACCAAACAAAGTCATCGTTTACTAATACATTACTTGATACACAAACCAAGCAATGTCATCGTTTACTAATACATTACTTGACATACAAACCAAGCAATGTCATCGTTTACTAATACATTACTTGATATACAAACCAAGCAATGTCATCGTTTACTAATACATTACTTGATATACAAACCAAGCAATGTCATAGTTTACTAATACATTACTTGATATACAAACCAAGCAATGTCATAGTTTACTAATACATTACTTGATATACAAACCAAGCAATGTCATCGTTTACTAATACATTACTTGATATACAAACCAAGCAATGTCATCGTTTACTAATACATTACTTGATATACAAACCAAGCAATGTCATCGTTAACTAATACATTACTTGATATACAAACCAAGCAATGTCATCGTTTACTAATACATTACTTGATATACAAACCAAGCAATGTCATCGTTAACTAATACATTACTTGATATACAAACCAAGCAAAGTCATCGTTTACTAATACATTACTTCATATACAAACCTAGCAATGTCATCGTTTACTAATGCACTACTTGATATACAATCCAAGCAATGTCATGGTTTACTAATACATTACTTGATATACAAACCAAACAATGTCATCGTTTACTTACACTAGAAATATCATAATCTTTCTGGCCTGTCTTATGTTAGCTTCGGCTTCCAGTCTAACCAGACGCAGTTGAATACCAGTATTTTACATGGAGCCTATCTTACCTCCACCATTTACCAATTAGTATTGGGAAATACGATACCCCGTGGTTGACAGACTATCGGGCCACTGATCTCTTGTAACGACTTTCAAAGATCTACTAGTACTAGTACTAGTAAAAAATCTACTAGTACTAGTAAAAATAGTAGCAATTTTATTTACATGTCAATCGTATTTTTTTTACGTGCCACGTTAAAATACACGTGTTGGTCATAGTAGCCCCCCCCTCTATTGTTATATTTCTGGGGTCTCAGAAAAATAATTAATGTTGGCTCCTAACGTGATTAAAAACCGACCAATGTCCAGCCGGGGCTGCGAGTTGTTCGAAACAGATAGAATATGAGTGGTTTTTAGTCAGTAGAAGTCTTACTCTCCCTTTCGCTCTGCCCAAGAGCGGCAAGGGTTATTTGATGTTTCCCCCCCCCCCCCCTCCCAAAAAAAGGCCGATAATGTCGAACCGAGAAACGGTCGTGTGAAAGTTATAATCTTGTTTTTAAATATAGTCCTTTGTTACAGCTTTCGAGATGGACACAACTGAAGATAATACGGAGTCACAGAGCCTATATTTAGATAACAAAGGTAAGTCATTTCGGGGAAATGTCTCGGCACGGCAACCAGTCAAGCTATACAAATCCAGTTTATACTGATATTTCGTTGTACGGGAAATCTTTACAAAGCGAGGCCATGTTATACTGGCAATGTATAGCTTGTCCTGTATGTCTTTATTATTTTATTACTAGCTGTTGCCAACTACAACTCGAAAATCATCCCACGGGAAGATAAAAACGGTTAATCCATAAAAATGTGTTAATCCAGGTTATAAACTATCTGTGTACCAAATTTTATCCGTACCGTTCAGTAGTTTTTGCGTGAAAGAGTAACAAACATACACACAAACTTTCGCATTTATAATATTAGTAGGATTATAAGCCTATGGTGTCCCACTGCAGTTCAAAAGCCTCCCTTCCCTCCTTCCACTTTTCGCGATATAGTGCGATTATAGGCCAATCCTTTGAGAAGGAGTCCAGCTCATCCCGCCATCTCCTTCTGGGCCTGCCGCGTTATCGTTTCCAGCTTTTTGGTATCCACTTAAAGACAGTTTATTTATCGAAATTAGAACTTTCCGTGCATTCGAGCGTATAATAAAGGGTGTAAAAGTACCCTTAACGCAAACGAAGGGCACTTGTTCTCCCCCACCACTGCGATATTTTTTTGTTCTAGACCATACCTGGGAACCTCCTAGTTACGGAGATATTGGGGGTCAAAGTTCCAAATTATTCACAGCTGTTTTTGTAAATACAAGTTTTTCAGGATATAACTTGACTTAAATTACCTCCATGACCCGTTTACTATTCCAAGCATCCACTAGCACAATTTAAGAGTGCTACATTGAGTTTTACCGTAAAATGTGATTTTTGACCCAAAGAAAAAAAATCGTTTCTCAGCAAACATTTTTGCGTAGGGGTACTTAGTTTGATGTACAGAATGCTTGGTTAACGGCTGTGTGATGGGTTGATTTACACCCTGTATTACCATTATATTTATTGAAATCAAATAAAACAGCTCACAACTTAGGACCCATTAATACAAATGATAATATTTAGCCGTGGTGCTAGGCAACTGTTTATATGCTGTAGTTGGGAAAAGTGTGGTAGGCTTTTCCCAATTTACCTCATTGTGGCATAAAAACGTGATAGTTTTAATATGAATAGGGATGTTAACTGACTAAAAAAAAATATGATTCTTATTAGTCCGTCTGTTACATTATCGAAAAATATTGGATACGTATTTTTTGTTTTATCAAATCAATAAAAATTGACGAAGATAAAACGCGTCAATGATTTGAGTGGGGGTTTGTGACGTCACTCACCGGTAAAAAATGTCATACTAATGTCTTAGAATATGACGTCACACGAGTTTTCAAAGCACTGTATCGTCTTCATTGTTTGTTTACGTGAAAAAAGAAAAAATACGTGTTCAATATTTTTTGGAAATCTATCTGACGGACTAATTAGTTTTTTTTTTTGTTAACTACCCTATTCATTTTTTTATTTAAATTCTTGAACATCAAGTTTGAATAAATACATAAATGTTGGATGCTAGTGATAGCTTTGTACTTGTAGCTTAATTCTGCGCTGACTCATTTGCCCAGCGTCTTCCTTTTGGACACGTAGCATGACCACCGTTTTATTAGTTTTTTTGTTGTTAACTACCGTATTGTTTGTTCCAGCCTATGGTGTAAAGAGTCCCACCAGCGAGTTGGCTCGTCTAGAACATCGTCAGAGCCACAACGTGCAACTGATGAAGGCTTCTCTGTACGCTGATACCGGTATGTATATAGGGAGTAAAAGTACCCTTAACGCAAACGAAGGACACTTGTTCTCCCCACCACTGCGATCATTTTTTTGTTCTAGACCATACCTGGGAACCTCCTAGTTACGGAGATATTGAGGGTCAAAGTTCCAAACTTTTCACAGCTGTTTTTGTAAATACTAGTTTTTCAGGTTATAACTTTACTTAAATTACCTCCATGATCTGTTTACTATTCAAAGCATCCACTAGCACAATGTTTTAACAGTGCTACATTGAGTTTTACCGAAAAATGTAATTTTTGACCCCTGAATAATAATCCTTCCAAGCCGGTTTCGGCTCCGGCGACCGTTTCATCGTCAACCTAGTGGCGTCTCTCATGGGCTCTCATGTGGCTAGGAAAACCACCTTTGTTAATAAATATTCTTGCACAGAGTGGACACGTGAGAGCACCATTAACATAATTGTAATTGATTGCTGCTGGTGGTCGGGCTTTTAGTTCGTCACGCTTCAAATCCAGTTTTGAGAGCCGACGAGTCTCAAATTCATAAACTTTCTGTTGCACCAGTGACCTCCACTCTCCGCGGTTAGACGCAAGTTCTTCCCACTCAGATGGATTTATTTATTTTGTGTTAATATTGGTTCTAAAATACAAGTTTCGATGAATATGAAACCTAAACAGTAGGCGAAAATTGCTTCTAAACGTTGCTAAGTATGTGTACACTTAGCAACGTATGTAACGTATTTTGGTGTTGCTGACTGTACATAACAACTTCAGACGAGAATATTTTATTTTATATTTTTTTTATGCCTTGTGGCATTAAGTCCTCCTATGTGTCACTATTGTGCATAAAGTTTCAATAAATAAATAAATAATATTTCTTGTTTCAAACTTATTAGAGCGTGATTTTGAGTAGTTTTTTTACAAAAGTAATATCGATCTTTGTGGCTATATTTGTCTTATCAGCAAAAACTTGTCTACCACACAGAAATGGAAGACGACGCGTCAGTATCAACGGGCGACCAACTGGTTCCCGTATCAGCACCATTGTTATCTGTGCCATCACACGCGCCCTCCGCTATGAGAGAGGATCAGCAGATATCTGAGATCGAAGCTACACACACCGAAGGTAAGACTGGCTGCACTAAACAGCTGGTGCGGGAGGTATACCATTAAATATTCACATTTTTTTTATTTCACCAGTTTATTAAAATAAAATTATGAAATGTTGAAAAGTCTCAATTTTTATGTAGCAAGTGATATTTTATCTATTTGTTATTTTAGTTTTTCTAGTCGTTCTATTTTAGTTTTTGTCTGTGGATGGGTGACCGCCCGACATACCGAATTTCCTCCGTGCCTCGGAAAGTACGTTAAGCTGTTGGTCCCGGCTGACAATTGTAGATCTTTGGCAGTCGTTACAGGTAGTCAGTTACCTGAAATTCTGACATCCAGTCTTACCAAAGAGTATCGTATTACCTAGTATTAACTGGGTTGTGGAGGTCAGATAGGCAGTCGCTCCATGTAAAATACTGATATTCAGCTGCATCCGGTTAGACTGGAAGATGGCCCTAATAAATATAGTCAGGAAAAAGGCTAGGCAGATGATGAAGTGATACTCGCGCCATCAAGACGATTTTATAGACGCTTTATCCAAATCCGTTCATCCGTTTAGGAGTAAAGACGCAAGAAAGAAACTGTCATACATACAGGTCATACACAACCGTCCTTCTGGGCTTCGCCGCAGGCGGGTAAGAAAGGTAACGACTAAAACTGCTTAAACAAGTTTATCACCAGAGATTTATTTATTTATTGACCTATCTACAAATTGTCAATTGTTGTTGTTGTCTTGTGTTGTTGTATTTGTTGTTAGATATTGACAATTTGTGTTATATTTGCTCACAGAAACCCCAATGAAGCCTTTGCTCGTGCGGCCACACACGATAGTCCTGAAGTATCACAGAAAAGTGCCGCCCTTCAGACAGACTATTGCAGGTAAGTTTCTTTAAAAAAATTACAGCTGGTGTATGTAGGTACAACCCGCGCCAAACTTTGTGACCGCCCCGAAACTAGGCTCATTGCATTGCGCAGAACACAAAATCAGGGTATTAGCGGGACGTACAAGAAAAATAAATTGACATAATAAAATAAGTATTAAAAATGTTAGAAAACGAAAATTGTTTGGTTGATTACGTATTGTCCACTCGTCTGTACCATGCGCAAGTTCGGACTCGCGACTATATTCAAGGCGGTCACAAAGTTTGGCGAGGGCTGTACCTATATTTTTTAGTATTTACAAATGATAAAAAAAGTAATACAAGTAGACTGTGAGTACAGAATAAAGTAGACAGTTATACATAAATTAGGATCAAAAAAAGATTAACCATCAGTAGATACACATTTTGATTTGTAGTGTTTTAACACTTACGACAATTAAGAGCTGGAAATACGCCACTGACAATTCACCCTCCCGCATCCGATTTATTGAGCGCCAGAGGATTAGTAGCTACGCTATTTGCGGCTAGCGATTACGTAAAAAAATCCATATGAATAATTAAGAAAGTTATTTGCAAAAATAAGCCAAAGGTCCCCTCTGCATGACTTTATATAATACACTGATGGCAATTAAAAGATCCTATTATTGATAGTTTAGGAGAAAAATGGTAGTTAGTTACAAAAATAGAGGCTACTTTACATATTTATTTATAATGTTTAAATTTATTTTTTTTGGAGCGAAGATTATTATTATTTAAAAAAAAGAATCCGGTGATGGTTGCGGAAAAAAAAGGTTCTTATGTATCCTGAAAAAGGCGCGTTAAGTCCAACATATAGAAGGAATATCTTCTAGACCAGTCTTTCCTGTACGCCTGCCTTTTTCATTAACGACGTGGTACTGTAATTTTATTTAAAATCGAAAGCATTGATTTCAAGTACCCCTGTTACAGACATTTTTGAGTGTTTTAAATCAAAATATTAAAAAAAAAAATCTTTATTTAATCATTCCTGTTGAGATTATAAATATATGTGCGAACGATGTAGCAATATGTGTACGTTTTTCTTTCTTTCTTTCACAGTAAAGAAAAAAATAACAATTATAATATAAAATAATTAATTATTACTTCCACAGGTCGTCTAGACGCAGCCTACATCTCAGACATGTCAGTGTGTCTCGCTCGTCACTCCCGCGTTGGTTTCGGTCCCTCCAACACGTTTGTCTTCACCACCTCATACGATTCCGTCAACGAACTACCTAGATGTAAGTATTACTAGGGCTTTGTCTAGGTCGGGCTGAGGATGGGTGACCATCCTTCACTTACAGAGTTCCTTCCGTGCCTTGGAAAGCACGTTAAGCTGATCTTTATAATGCTTCGTACATAGCCATTCACAAAGACTCGAATCGAATATGTCGCATGTCTATCTTGCTAGAATTACGACATATTCGATTCGGTTTCGATTCGATTGCTTGTGAATAGCTATGCTGCATAGCTATTCACAACCACTCGATTGTCCGTCGTATCCAATCGATTTATCGTACTATCGAAAATCGCTATTCACTAAACCGAAGCTTCGATTGTGATTCGAGATGAAAATATCAATCCTGCGACAACTATTTGCTATCGGAAGTCCAATCCAATCAGAATAACGACGCCATTTTGTACTAAACTATAAGCAAGAGTCGTTGCGTATCCATTTAAAATTAAAATCATTTTTAAATTGTTTTTAATTATATTTTTTTTTACTTGACGGATATTTAGTACAATCTACAATAAAAACTTACAGAAATAATCATTAAAGATAATTTATTGGTTATATAAAATTTTTCACCACGTGTGTTTATGTACTACCATGTCGATCGAATCTGTGAATAGTATTTCACAATCGTTCGATCCAAAAATCTGATACTTGAAAAAGTGTCACGATCGATTCGGTTTCGATTCGAGTGTTTGTAAATAGCTATGCTGACTTAGTATCTTATCCGAAGGAGGATAGCCGGGACCAACGGTATAATGTGAGTTAGTTTCAGCATACACTCGTGGAAATAAGGTGTCCGTTTATGAATATACCTCTTTTTTTTGCATGGTGGGAAATCATCAAATGACTCCTCCCGCTCTGGGCAGAGCGGTATAGTGTCAGACTTGTACTGACTAAAAACCACCCATGTTCCTTCTTAGACCTTTGTGTCCGAGGCCGCGGTCTCTTTCGAACAACCTTTTCCCAACATAGTTGGGAAAAGGCTAGGCAGATGATGATATTATGATCTAGTAAACTGGCCATTTTAGACTCCCTGGCCTAATCTAAGATTATGTATGGATCCATAACAATATATGAATATTTTCCGTCCACAGCTGCAGAACTATCGGAGCTGGGTAGATACGTGCGCGGTAGAGCGTCCAACGACTGGTCGGAACCGTTGCTGGTGAGAATGGCTGTCGGACAACCTGACAAAGATGATGGCATGCTGGTACGTTGGTAAACTCATCATCAGCCTATAATGTTCCCACTGCAGGGACTCAGGCCTCCTCTCTAGGAGAGGGATGGGCTATAATCCACCACGCAGGCCCAGTGCGAGTTGGTAGATGTCACATGTCTTCGAATTTGTTAGTTCTAAGACATGCCGGTTTCCTCACGATGTTTTCCTTCACCGTTTTGAGAGCTGTGGTGATGAAATAAATTACACATTGTAATCTGCCTGCCTGGGTTCGAACCCACGACTCATTGTTCGTAAGTCGGGGCCGCAACAACTGCGCCACCACTGCTCTTGAAGTTGGTAAAAATGAAGATTTAAATAATAAATTTACCTCCACAACTGCAATAGACATTACATCAAAAAGGTCTTAACCAGTGAATGAATTACACAAAAATTACCGTAACCTTTAAATTTCGGTATTACGTCATACCGTTAAATAAGGGTTACCGTAATATTTCGATGCCGTTATTTTTTTCGGTAGCGGAATTTTGAGGTTGGAAATGCACACCGGTATATTTCGTTAGAAGTACCGTAACCGTTATAAATGTATCGGTAGCGGTACCTAAACCTTAATAAATAGGGTTTTTCATTGACGCACTGCCTCGCCACTCACACACACAACAAAGAGATAAAGTAAAAGAGTAGCAAACAAAATGAACAAAATACACAAGTTCTTTTTTTCTTTATCAAATTAATAAAAATTGACGAAGATGAATCGCGTCAAAGATCATGAGTGGAGGGGTTGTGACGTCATTTGTAGGTAAAAAAATGTACTGACATGTGACGTTTTCGAGGAGTTTACGAGTTTTCAAAGCGCTGTATCGTCTTCATTTTTTGTTTATGTGAAAAAAGAAAAAAAATGTGTTTATTATTTTTTGGAAATCTATCTGACGGACTAATTAGTTTTTTTTTTGTCCGATCCCCTTTTCCACCAGGGATTTCTCTGCAGCACCCACGGAATCTAGCAAAATGTGGATGTACTATTAAGTACTCCTCAGCCTCATCCTTCAGGGATTACAGGCGTGATGTTATGTTATGTAACAACATATGATTATTATATTTATATTTTCTTCAACAGGAAGTCCTCAAGAAACATCTGGCAACTCTCCTAGAATATTCAACGTTCACACAGACGGACGACACGACATGCGCGCGACTAACTCTGTCGCAGAGTCCGCGCGACAGACGCGAGGTGCTGTCGCAGTACAGTAGAGACGCACAGACACAGTCGTCGAAATATAAGGTAGGTTCGATGCCTGGGTCGGGCAAAGAGCATGATTACTAGATTATTATATAAAAACTGCCTCGTTGGTCTAGTGGTCGCAAGCGCGACTGCTGAGCACGAAGTCCTGGGTTCGATTCCCAGGTCGGGCAAAGTGTTATTGGCTTTTTCCATCAGGAATTTATCAGTAACAGCTACGGAGTCTGGATTTGTGCCCGATTGATGGCAATAGGCTCGCCCCCTATTACATGGGACTTAAACATAACTGGCGAAATGTGGGTGTACTATTAGGTACACCTCTGCCTAACCCTTCGGGGATTACAGGCGTGATGTTATGTTATGTATGTTATATAAAAATGTTACTTCCAATTGTGAAACGGAATTTGTTACCAATTTTAAGGGTTTTAGAATGGAGCCCTAATTTTTATTATAAAATAAAAATAGTATTACATTAAATGAAAAATAAAGTGCACAGTTTACAAAACGTAGTTTTATTTAGAGAGAGAATCTTTTCCAGAACACGACATGACACAGACAGAATAATCGATCATAGATTATTTACTTATAAATTATAGATGTACTAAGTTATGATATTTTTTTTTTTTTTTGGGACAAGCCCGCCACACTATTCCCAAACCACTGTAACTCCTGTTAGCCAGAATCAACAGTGGCGACCACAAGAAAAGCGCCGAGACAATGAAGCCCGACGAAGTCCCAGAGAAACGATTTAACTGTCTTGGATCCCGCAACAAAATTAATCAGAAAAGAATAGCGGAGGAGTAGGAAAAACATAATTTCCACTTCCCTCCATATCAGCAGGAGACAGAACAGAACAAGGCCAATAGGCATACAGGGACGTATACAACTGGGACTAAGTTATGATACGAGTCATTAAACGGAGGTTCAATTTACTATTTCAACAAGTAGCTTTAGTAACTCCTTATAACATCAGCTATCAGCCAGTAAAAGTCCCGTCCAAATAGGTCCAGCCGTTTCGTAGCTTAGCCAGAACAAACAGACACAAAAATTCAAAACATGTGTTACTGTTCATAGTCACAAACAGAAACAATTCATTTTTAGATAGTCTTATGTGAAACTGTGTTAACCTGCCTACCGGGCCTTCAAAACCACGTTACTTGTTAATACTAGCGGACGTCACGCGGTTTCACCCGGGAATAGTGTAGCTTCCCAACCGTAAAAGAATTTTTCAAATCGGTCCACTAGTTTTTAAGTTTATTCATTACATACATATTAAATCTTTTCTCTTTATAATATTTGTATACAAGTACAGATGTTCAGTTCACACCTGCCGAAAAAAAAAATGGGACTTTTTTTTATGGTATGTGGAAAATCATCAAATAACCCCTCCCGCTCTTGGGCAGAGCGAAAGGGATTGTCAGACTTCTACTGACTAAAAACCACCCATGTCCCTTCTTAGCCCTTCATGTCGAGGCCGCGGTATCTCTTGCGAACAACCCGCAGCCTGCCGCCTATCCCTGCAGCAAATACAGGCGTGTTGTTACATAACATACTCAGTTTTGAACAACAATTTATTTGTCAACAGTTTGGAGTATCGGGCGTTTATTGCTCCGAAGTATGGCAGCTGTGTGAGGCACTGTGGGGAGCTGATCTTGAAAATGATGGTGAGTTACTATTTCAATTTAACACCTATACATACATACATAAACTCACGCCCTTTTCCCATGGGGGTAGGCAGAAACCACAGAACGCCTATAGTCCGGTCAATTTAGACATCTACCGCCTTATTACAAAAGGTAATTGGTACCTGGTTTAACTTAGACTTGGTTTATCTCGCATGACGTCTCACTTCAATAGAATTCAAAAGAAAGTGATAGCATGCAAGATAAACCAAGTCTAAGTTAAACCAGGTACCAATTACCTTTTGTAATAAGGCGGCCAAGGTTACACTAATTCTCCCACTCGGCTGAAAACTGGTAGGATTGTTCAAAACACCATTATAAATGAAATGTAAAAAGTCGCCTTCGAGGTAAAATTCGAGGTCACGAAACGATTCGAAAAGTTGAAAGAGTTGTAATTTACAACTCACAACAACAAACATATATCTCAAAAACGGTGGCTTTTAGAAAGGTGGTGTTTAGACATTTTTTATAGATTATTATCTGATCTATAATTTTGTCTTTACAAATTTTATGATAAAACTTACCGTTTTGCTGAAAATCGCGAAAAACCCGTTTTTTGTGACCTTTGACCTCGAATAATTTTATTTCCAGGTGTCGAATCGATGGGGACTTTTTTAGTGTAAACTTTTTTTTTTGGCGTGTGAAAGATCATCAAATAACCCCTCCGGCTCTGGGCAGAGCGAAAGGGAGTGTCAGACTTCTACTGACTAAAAACCACCCATGTTCCTTCTTAGCTCTTCATGTCGGGGCCGCGGTATCTGTTGCGAACAACCCGCAGCCCCGACGGGTAATAGTCTCACCCTCAATCAGACACAAATCCTAGCTTTGTGGCTGTTATTTTGAAATTCCTGATGAAAAACCCAATAACATTTTGACCAACCTGGGAACTGAACCTAGGTCCTCATACTAAGCAGTCTGAATTTATGCCCGGCTTATGGCAATACACGACGCGCCCTATTAAATAGGATTTAAACATGACGGTCGCAATGTTGTTTGGAATTACAGGCGTGTTGTGTTAATTTATCTTTTATAATTTATGTACAGGTTGCCTTGTTTGAGAGGCTGGGTTTTCCATATTGTGTACAGATCTCAGTTCTTAGATTGTCTTGCATTGTGTCACTACCAAAGCCCATGTAAATTGTGTTTATATAAAACTAGCGGACGTCACGCGGTTTCACCCGCGTAGTTCCCGTTCCCGTGGGAATACAGGGATAAAAAGTAGCCTATGTCACCCGGGGAGAGTGTAGCTTCCCAACGGTGAAAGATTTTTTGAAATCGGTTCAGTATATCCCGAGATTACCCCTTACAATTTAACAAATATACAAACACACAAACTTTACTTCTTTATAATATTAGTATAGATATGTTAAATCTGTATTTTTGTGAAAAATAAAGTTATTTATTTATTTATTATTATTATAATTCCAGGAGTACCCGGCACAGACCCGCTATCAGCAGTGAACCGACACAGGAAGTTCCTGGAGTGGCTCAAGACCGCCGTCGCTGAAGCTACCGACGCAGACTTGTCTAAACCTACGCACGGAGAGAAAGAGGATGGTAAGGAAAATACAATATGTTACATTATGTTAGTCCCCGTATAAATAAATTCGCAGAAAAAGAAACTGCGGAACGCCGCCTCACACGGGTCTTTATACCGACGCTAAAACGGTTGCCACGGATTCTGTAAAACATTGTGACTTCTTAACACACATTATAAATTGAGTATATTTTCATCAAAAAAATCTAATTAGTCCATCAGATAGATTTCCATAAAATAATGGACACGTATTTTTTCTCTTCTCACGTAAACAAAAGATGAAGACGATGCTTCGAAAAGTCGTGTCAAGTCGTGTGACGTCACAAGGTTAGTACTATTTTACCCACAAAGTGACGTCACAAGCCCTCACTCATGATCTTTGACACGTTATATTTTCGTAATTTTTTATTAATTTGATAAAACAAAAAACACGCATCTAATATTTTTCGATAATCTAACAGACGGACTAATTAGATTTTTTTGGTGAAATACCCTATTATGGGACAGAAAATTAAATAAAAAATCCGATGAAAAATTTCTGTGAGCCACTTCATTTTTTAAGCTATTGCATAGCTTCTATCGCGGGCCTTGAGCGTGGGGACCGAATCCAGAAATTCCGTAACGAAAAAAACCTAACACTCATTTATTTAATAAAAGAAAAAAAAATGTTTTTTTTATCGGTCACCACGCTCAAAGTGTAACTTGAATTAATATCAAAGAAAAAAAAACAAAGGAAAAAAAATACTGCATTAATAAATAATTATAATTGCATAAGTTGATAAAAAATGCTATGCAATAGCTTTACCGCGGCAGTCTCCAGTGCCACACGTCTTTTTTTTTTTAAAGAAGTTTCAGAATAATGTGATGACTGAATATAATACGTAACCGTTTTAGCGTCACTGTCGCATTCTTGAGAAAAAATCCGGTGGAATATGATTCAGAATAAGGAGCTGAATACATCCTGTCAGTGTGCTGTTTGTTACAACTTGTATACAAATCATCATCTGCCAAACCTTTTCCCAACTTTGTTGGGTTCGGCTGTCTAACCAGATGCAGTTTACGATACTCCTTAGTAAGGCTGTATACAGAAAGAAAGCTGGTAGCCGGTGCCGATCTACCAACGCTTGTCGGCGCTGGTAGTTCGGCGTCGTTGTTGTACGTGTTGTACTTGTTCATTAATTTTATATGGCGGGTGGCGCCAGCGCTGACCGGCGCTTGTCGAAGATTTTCGGAACTTGTCGGCGACTTTCGGCGCTTATCGGCGGTTGTTCATATGAATGCCTGCGCCGGTTACCTGCATGGACCGGTTCCTATAAGCGCTGGTAGATCGGCGCCGACTACCAGCTTTCTTTCTGTATACGGCCTAAGGCCTGAATACCTGTACTGTAACGATCGCCAAACATCAATGCTTACCTTGTAAATGTCTACATTCGTTCCACAGAGGCAGACGGTCACAGCGCGCGCATCTGGACGCTGTTGCTGGGCGGCCGCGTACTGGAGGCCTGCAAGGTTGCCAAGCAGCACGGCGACCTGAATATGGCTGTACTCATTGCTCAGGCAGCTGGTGAGTTAGCCCCCACACTAGGAATTTCTCCTGTGTCGTGGGTGCGTTCTCAAACATTTAAACTCACATACACAAATACCCAGACCCGGAACAACTATCTGTAGGTCGTACAAATATTTGTTCCGTACGGGGATCGAACCCGCGACACGCAGCACACCAGTCCATTGCTTGAGCCACTGCACCAACCGTGCCGTCAATAATATTGAAACAATAAAAATGTATACCATTTAAGTTCATCATCATCATCATCATTTCAGCCCGGAATCACCCACTGTTGGGTATAGGCCTCCCCTTTTATCTGCCACTCCTTTCTGACCAGGCCCCCTAGACAAAATCCCTTTTCTGTAAGCGTTAACGCCAACGGAAAGATCAAATTGTATTGAGTTGACATTAGCTTTACAGATGACATCACGTGACATCTCTAAAGCGTTAACGCTTACAGAAAAGGGATTTTGTCTAGGGGGCCTGTGCGTCCCTCATCCATCCGCTTCCTTCAAGTTACCATTGACATTTAAATAAACATGTTTAGTTTGGATGAGAATACATGGTAAGCTATGTGCCGTCATTCTAAATTCAATATAGCGGGCTTGTATAATGTTATTTAAATTGTAATTTTGATTTAATTTTATTTAAAATTTATTCTCTTCTTTTTAAAGCATTTCAATAAAACTTTGGTATTTTTTTATAATGAAGAACAACTTGCACATCTGTGATCTATGACTGTCCTTCTAAGGATATTCAAATATTATGACACTATCGCTTCCTCAAGGGGTCCATCACTAAGCGATATCAGCAATTATTATATACAGGGTGTAAATCAACCCATCACACAGCCATCAACCAAGCATTCTGTACATCAAACTAATTACCCCTACGCAAAAATTTTTGCTGGGAAACGACTTTTTTTTTGGGTCAAAAATCACATTTTACGGTAAAACTCAAAGTAGCACTCTTAAACATTGTGTTATATGCAATTTACAAAAACGGCTGTGAAAAATTTGGAACTTTGACCCCCAATATCTCCGTAACTAGGGGGTTCCCAGGTATGGTCTAGAACAAAAAAATGATCGCAGTGGTGGGGAGAACAAGTGCCCTTCGTTTGTGTTAAGGGTACTTTTACATGTAAAAGTTTATTATTCAAAGCATCCACTAGCACAATGTTTTAAGAGTGCTACTTTGAGTTTTACCGTAAAATGTGATTTTTGACCCCAAAAAAAAAAGTCGTTGCCCAGCAAACATTTTTGCGTAAGGGTACTTAGTTTGATGTACATAATGCTTGGTTGACGGATGCGTGAAGGGTTCGTTTACACCCTATACATCGTTATATTTTTAATATTTTCTATCACATTGTCCACAGGCGACCCAACATTCCGTTCTTTAATAACCCGCCAGCTGTCCCTCTGGCGTGAATGCGGCGCCGACACGCTCATATCGTCCCACCGCTGGGCCACGCTCCATCTCATCGCTGGACAAACCTCGCCCCGAGACAAACTACTGGAGACTGATTGGCTTAGAGCTCTGCATGCTACTGCTAGGTAAGTGGGCTGTTTAATTTTTGTATAAAATTTTTAGTAACATATCATAACATCACGCCTGTAATCCCCGAAGGGTTAGGCAGAGGTGTACACCCACATTTCGCCAGTTATGTTTAAGTCCCATGTAATAGGGGGCGAGCCTATTGCCATCAACCGGGCACAAATCAAGACTCCGTAGCTGTTACTGATAAATTCCTGATGGAAAAAGCCAATAACACTTTGCCCGACCCGGGAATCGAACCCAGGACCTCATGCTCAGCAGTCGCGCTTACGACCACTAGTCAGTAAAGTTTTTAGTTTGATGTATTTACACTTTCTATTTTAGAGTTGGAAGTTAATGTTATGTTATTTTTACCCGACTGCGACGACACCTAAAAGGAGGGTTATGTGTTTGACCTGTATGTATGTACGGCCGTTTCTTTGTTCCCTGGTTACTCCTAAACTGATAAACGGATTTAACTGGTGTTACTGGCACTAATAACAATAAAAGTGGCACTGGTAACAATAAAAGAAAAAATTGTGCATTCAGGGTGCCATAAAATGCCATCGAGTGGGGGGAAAATAAAGGGTTTTAAAAAGTGATTACAAAGATTTTTTATTCCACAGATACCTCTGCTCCCACATACCATCTCTCGAACAAGTAATGCGAACCTACGAGAGTTTCTTCACCACTGAAATCCAAGATGGCGACGACGACATAGATCTATCTCTAATCGAGAGCGACGAGATGTGCATGCGACTACCTCTGCCGGCCTACGTCAACACCTATGACGTCACTGTCGTTAATGTAAGTATTCTACGTAACCATGGCAACGCAATACAAGATATAGACATAGATCTATCTCTGATCGAGAGCGACGAGATGTGCATGCGACTACCTCTGCCGCCCTACGTCAACACCTATGACGTCACTGTCGTTAATGTAAGTATTCTACGTAACCATGGCAACGCAATACAAGATATAGACATAGATCTATCTCTGATCGAGAGCGACGAGATGTGCATGCGACTACCTCTGCCGCCCTACGTCAACACCTATGACGTCACTGTCGTTAATGTAAGTATTCTACGTAACCATGGCAACGCAATACAAGATATAGACATAGATCTATCTCTGATCGAGAGCGACGAGATGTGCATGCGACTACCTCTGCCGCCCTACGTCAACACCTATGACGTCACTGTCGTTAATGTAAGTATTCTACGTAACCATGGCAACGCAATACAAGATATAGACATAGATCTATCTCTGATCGAGAGCGACGAGATGTGCATGCGACTACCTCTGCCGCCCTACGTCAACACCTATGACGTCACTGTCGTTAATGTAAGTATTCTACGTAACCATGGCAACGCAATACAAGATATAGACATAGATCTATCTCTGATCGAGAGCGACGAGATGTGCATGCGACTACCTCTGCCGCCCTACGTCAACACCTATGACGTCACTGTCGTTAATGTAAGTATTCTACGTAACCATGGCAACGCAATACAAGATATAGACATAGATCTATCTCTGATCGAGAGCGACGAGATGTGCATGCGACTACCTCTGCCGCCCTACGTCAACACCTATGACGTCACTGTCGTTAATGTAAGTATTCTACGTAACCATGGCAACGCAATACAAGATATAGACATAGATCTATCTCTGATCGAGAGCGACGAGATGTGCATGCGACTACCTCTGCCGCCCTACGTCAACACCTATGACGTCACTGTCGTTAATGTAAGTATTCTACGTAACCATGGCAACGCAATACAAGATATAGACATAGATCTATCTCTGATCGAGAGCGACGAGATGTGCATGCGACTACCTCTGCCGCCCTACGTCAACACCTATGACGTCACTGTCGTTAATGTAAGTATTCTACGTAACCATGGCAACGCAATACAAGATATAGACATAGATCTATCTCTGATCGAGAGCGACGAGATGTGCATGCGACTACCTCTGCCGCCCTACGTCAACACCTATGACGTCACTGTCGTTAATGTAAGTATTCTACGTAACCATGGCAACGCAATACAAGATATAGACATAGATCTATCTCTGATCGAGAGCGACGAGATGTGCATGCGACTACCTCTGCCGCCCTACGTCAACACCTATGACGTCACTGTCGTTAATGTAAGTATTCTACGTAACCATGGCAACGCAACCGTACCGACGTAAAGAATAGCACCATCCCATATCTTCCCGTGGGTGTCGTAAGAGGCGACTAAGGGACTTACCAGAGAATGGGCAGCAGCGTTCTCTGTGCCTTCGTAACAACCATACTGCGATCGCCAACCCGCCTGCCAAGCGTGGCGATTATAGCAAATCCCTCCCTTCTGGGGGAGGCCTATGTCCAGCAGTGGACGTCTTAACGCAATACAAGATATAGACATAGACAGATCTAGGAATAACGTTAAATACAGTTTTTCTTAAATAGTAAGTGTTTTTCTTAGTTTTTTTTATCAATTTCACCTAAAATTTGTGCCTGAACTAGGTGATCCTGTGTTTAATCTACACTAATATTATAAAGAGGAAAGATTTGTTTGTTTGTAACGAATAGGCTCCGAAACTACTGAACCGATTTCAAAAATTCTTTCACCATTGGGAAGCTACACTATCCGCGGGTGACATAGGCTACTTTTTAACCCTTTATTCCCACGGAAACGGGAACTACGCGGGTGAAACCGCGTGACGTCCGCTAGTGTTTTATAAATATGACATTAAGGTGAATCATACAGGCTGCTCCCAGCCATTTTCCCGCTAGATGGCGTTGAAGTCAACATTTTTAGTTTATTTGTATTTTTGTGTAATTGGAAAACTATTAAGTCGTAGGAGTAGCAATTGCGGTTATCGGACATTACGTTTTATCGAACTGGGTCACATCATTGTCATAATATCCACCTAATTCGACACAAAGGTGTAATTTAACATCTGCCATTGAATATAGCGTCGTTTACACACACAGACGTGAGCCGGTGAACGAGTACATTTACGAAGATTGAACACTAGATGGCGTGAATGAAAAAAAATGTTTTTCATTTTTCTTTATGGGTAGATTGGGTTGGCAGAACTACAGAACGCCACCTGCTACGGTATATCATCATCAGCCTATAATGTTCCCACTGCTGGGACACGGCCACCACGCGGGCCCAGTGGGGTAGATGTCACGTCTTCAAATTTTTGGTTCTAGGACATCTCACCATGATTTGCTTCATATTTATTGAGAGCATGTGGTGATGCAATACATTCCACAAAGTAATGCGCCTGTCTGGATTTGAACCCACGACTTACTGTTCGTGAGTCGGTATATTTTATTATGTACGATATGTACGATTGTTAAAAAATAAAAGGTATATTTGTTGGTGTAAGCTATTTAATTTTGGGAAATAAATTATGTCAACAATAATTACAATAAAACGCAGTTTTATTTTACTTAAAAAAATCTAAATCAAAACTCATTTATTCAAACTAGGCTGATAATCAGCACTTTTCGAACGTCAAAATTTACTTTACTTTACTTATTTACAAGTGACATTCCCCCAAAACGCCCACCCTTCGACACTTCCTAGTGTTTTTGCTGGAAAGAAGAAGTGGCGGAACAAACTCTCCAGCAACACATCTGTCTGTTTGGTTAGAAGAACCAGACTCGATACAATACTATGGTGTAAGTTAATATTACGATTGACTACAATCAATAATAAAAGGTATATAAAAATAAAACATAAAAAAGACATAACATATTATCAGTAAACTAATTTAGGAGAAAGAACATAAATTACAAACATTGTCTTGTGTTCAACTCAACGACCAGCTATTCTTATCATTTTAGTAGTTGTTAATGGAATAGTAAGCTTTTGAACAAACTACATTAGGTACACTATTGATTTTTTTATCAAACCAGAAGAATTTGAAGTAACATAATTAAATGCTGATACATGCATAATCACTCAAAACTAATAACACTTATGATTAGTAACAGTACCAATTATTACAATAATTATACATTTCATAACACGTAAGAAACTATAACTCCTAGACAAGAGCTACAAATCTAAAACGATTTATTATGAGATAATAACAAGGAAGGTGAAAAAAATATTTCCTAATTTGGAAGCACTCAACAAAAGCATATAATAAAACGAAAATATAAAGCTCTTTATATGAAGTAAGTATACCTAAGAAGTATTATTTCACCTTTTGATACAAAATAAAAAGAAATATACAATGATAATGTAGATTCTAAACAAACTACTACCATAATACAATTAGAACAAAAATCATTTGATTTGTTGATTTCGCCCTCTGCCTTGAAACTTTCTTTGAACCAACTGCTACACTGCTGCTGCAACAAAGAAAACATACTTAGCATATAATTCTTACTTTTTGACCAATATTATTTACCATTCACTTCAAAATATTATTTACCGTCAATCTCCAAAGCTGCTCTGAAATAAAACTTTACTTCTCTTATTTGCTTGAATTTCTAACTGATGTTGATGTTGCAGAAGGATTTGAAGCCTTCAAAGCAATTTTTTCATTGGCTGCATAAATGAGAGCCCACACTTCTGGAGCAGTATTTTTCAAACTTTCTACGAGATCTTCTTCCTTCTTTTCAGTTCCATCTGTCTATGTTTTATTTACATTGCAGTAATAATCTTTGGCTTCAAAATATTTCGCCCAGAAAGAAGGAGCTTAGTGTTGGCCAAGATCTAAAAAGAACAAAATATAAATACAGAATAATATGCTTCACTGATCCTGGGATGACTTACAAATTTGATTTATTCATTTACCTTGTAGAGTGCACTGGTATAGTTTTTGATTACGTCATTCTTGCATTAATTTTTTTTTATGATGTTCCCATATGACACTTTCTCTATCAATTTTGCAAACACAGAGGAGTCTCCGTCACCAATAAAACTCAAATAGCGAAGTTGATGTATTTCTTCACTCTTTTGAAAGCCTTCCACAATAATTTCCGATTCCATTGCTGTAGATGGTCCAGTAAAATTTTTGCAGCAATTATGTGCTTTCATATCCATGTTTCTCCTCCCATAATATTGACATGTATAACAATATTTGTTTCTAACACCAAGAAGCAGGCCTGGAAATGAAAAGCAACACTTGTAAATAATGCACATAATAACATACATACATACATACATAAACTCACGCCCTTTTCCCATGGGGGTAGGCAGAAACCACAGAACGCCACTTGCTACGATCCTTACATACTCCTTTTGCCTCGTCCACATTCATACATCTGGTCATACACGCACGCCGGTTACGAGTACTACGCACCTGTCCTTTCAGAAGAACGGCACCAATATGATCAGTGTATGTCTTTCTAGGGCGTCCCCTCCCGGCATTACCACTCACATAATAAAAAAGTCATAAAGAACCAAATTTGTTTTTAGTAAAATATTAACTTACCATACCAGATGACGAGTCAAAGTTATGCCCGTATGACCTTTTTGAATAGCAATTGATCTTTCTTGTTCACCAGCAATTTTAATTTCCTCTGTCAAATGTTCTAACCACACACTGCCTTATTTTCTTTCAACTCGACGAAATTTATTGGCTGACATTGTTGGAATATCCATAAGACTTGTTATGTGAGCTGCTTGAGTGTAAAAGCTACCAGAAGTCACAGTTGCCCACACAAATGCAGTTTTTATTTTATTACTGCTACCAATGTTTCCACGCTCGATCACAGCACTTGAAAATTAATTCACTTCGAAATCCATCATGTCTTTCACTAACAGATTCAATTTGTGAAGATTCACACATATTTCAATGTCTTTCCAGAAGAAATGCCCACTCTATTACATGCTTCAAGTCCACTATGCGATACCCAGATATCTCAGATAAGCCTTTATTTGGACCAGCTTCCACAATCAATTGAAAATGATTGCAAGTGCAGACGGGTTTTCCTTCAACTCTCAATGTCAATTGGGTTGCGTTCAAAAGATGTACTATAGTCGGGGTGGGTCAGTTCTTAAAATAAAGCCTTGTTCACGGTTTAAACTTTAATTAAAACTCAGGAATAAACACATTACACAAATTAAAACTCTGCCATCTCAAAAGTATCTCTCTTACCCAGTGCCAACATTATAAGTTATAACATTCAAAACAACAATAAGAACTTAAAACTATAACGCTACGAAAGCCAATCAGCGGCCGAGTAGCGGCGCGACGACAGATCAGTGATTGGTCGGCGCGACGCGCGGGAGCAAACATGCTAGCGCGTTGGTGAATATCTTTGAGGCGGCTGTCCTCTATTGGCCCTCTTACGGCCAGGGAAATGGGAGCGTTCGGAAACGTTTTCCGCTATAGTACGTAATAAAATTTTACTTATCTTTATATTTCAATGTTACCTTTAGATTCCTCGTAGAACTGGTCAACGAATAAGAAAAAAAAAAACAGATTATAATAACTTGTTCAAAATAAAGCACGGAATAGAAAAAAAACAGATTGTAACTGAATTATATTTGTTTCTGAACGCACCATAACAAATTTCGACGTGAAAAAGCTTGGTAGGTATCTACTACAAAATAAAACAAACTATATAAATTTAAATATGTGTGTCTGTTTGAAACTGTTTGCAAAATGCGTAAAAGGTGACGTAATCCGGCAAAACCATATTTTGCAAATGTTTGCAAGTTTAATTTTGTGATTACCTACTTTGGTAGTTTACCGATTTAAAATAATTTTATTTATTGTTGACCAAAAACATATTATTCAAATAATACTAAGAAACACTGACTTTGTACTCATCACTGACACGTATGACGTAAGTAATTAGTATTGTGACGAGATTTCATAAAAATCACGGGCCAACTTGATGTTTCTAATACCACAATATAAATATGGACAGTACGGAAACTACCTACAAACGCTCGAAACCGCACACTCACACAAACATGCGCATCGACGGGGCACTTGGCAAGTCTTCGCAGTGCGCTCAGTTGTGCGTGCCGCGCCGAGACGAGTGGTCAGTTGGTCACGTATAAGTTCATATCTCCCGATATTTTTTTTAAATGCAACGAATGTATTGCACGGTATACGGCTGTGTCAACTCGGCTTCATCAGCAGAAGAAAGTATTTTTAATCGACTTCCAAAAAGAGGGAGGTTCTGAATTCGTCGGTTTGGTTTTGTTTTTGTATCATATTTGTTTCCGCATAACTCCCTCATTTATGAACCGATTTGAAAAAAAAAAATTTTAATCGAAAAAGTATACTCCCGAGATGGTCCCACTGTTACCATGTCTGGATCTGATGATGGAATCTTAACGAAATCGAGGGCAACCCTCAAATTTTATAGGCACGTATTACGTGTTTCGTATTTTTTCTAATGCTATTTAAGTATTTACATCTGGCAGTCATTACCTCATGTTGATGAGCTGATGATGGAAGGAATAACTCCTTAACGGTTAGGAGTTGGAGGATAATTCTTAAATAAAATCTTATGGGGTTGTATTCTTTCAGGTTATCTTATGGCGTCGGTTAATCTCAACAAAAGACATTTATGTAGTTTAAACACGGAAAACAGTTTAGTACACAACAACTTGTAGAACTATAGATCTTTAACTTTGTCATAACGGCGCACGCGGCTTAACCTGTTACAAGTCTTGGCGGGAGCGAGCCGCGGTATTTAGATTGTATTTGTAAGCTAGCTTTTTTTAATTCGATTGATTGATCACAACAGAATAAAAATGTTATGTTGAGAAGTTATCTAGGGACTTCAGCAACCGTGCATAAAAGGGACAACCCTATGGCTTCAATGCAGCGTAGGTAGTTATCGCATCAACTAGGCTTAGTTTCGCTACTGTCCATATTTATACTGTGCTAATACCACCGAAAATAGAATTGTGTTTTTAGAATATTTAACTATTATACCTACGATAAATTAGAATTACAATAATACAGTATAATAGATAATATGAATCAAATGTATACTGGAGTAATATTGCAATTAAATCAATGAAAATGCATAGCATACAAAATAATAAGTACGCAAGAACTTCCGCGCGCAAATCATATAGCGCGTGACAACCGAGCTAGGAATGTATTTTCTAAGTTTCTAACAGTCAAACAAGTGAACGAAGTTTGGCAACGCCTTTTTTTCGTCCACATATTGCATGTAGGTCAAGGTTACGAAGAACGGCATCGTTGCATAAAACCTTCCTACGACTACTGGTATTTATGTTGCCATACAACAATAAAATTGATACATTAAAAAAAAAAACATAACATTGATGTCATCAGTTTTATGTTATTTTATATTGTTATTTTTTTGAACGGTTGGAAAGGAAATAATTAAAACTAATTATTGATTTAACAGAATTATTATAAGATCGTCTGCACCTGCACGCCATCTAGCGTGCCATAGTCTAAACAAGTTTACTTGTCATTATTTGTCAAAAGTCACGCACACTACTAAAGAAGTGTCAAATTTTGCCGGGATTTCACTATTGTTTTTCTCGGTAAATAATGTAAGATAATGCCCAAAAAGGTCGATTGCGGACACTTTCCATTATTGAGAAGTGATAAAATGATAAATTTTAAAGAAAAAGTTTCTGTGTGTCGTGTAAAGGTGTATTTTAAAAATGTATGGAGGGTCGGTCGGCGCTTCAACCTTAAGGTAAATGCTCCAACTAGCCCGCGAAATTCAATTTTTTTTACGTTTTTTGCAATTTACAGGTAACAAACTAACACTGACCTGCAAATTACAAAAAACGTAAAAAAAAATGAATTTCGCGGGCTAGTTGGAGCATTCACCTTAACCTCTACCTTTGAACTAGTTTTCTATGTATAAAAATAATCATCGTGTCTCATCTTCCACAGAACGGCAAACGGCGTCGCGTTCTAGACCTGCGGTACGAGTTGATTCGAGCGCGCGCTTTCAACTTGCGACCGAAACTACGACCTGCCGGTTATACGCCCGACCCCTTGGATTATAGTTTATGGTAAGTTATTGTTATATCAGTTAATATTGTCCTACTGCTGGGCAAAAACCGCCCTTCTGGTCTTGCCGGTTTTCCCTACACGGTATACCCTGGCGCTTCCACCTTGTGACCTGTAATGATAGTTGTAAGTCATTATCATCATCAGCCTATAATGTTCCCACTGCAGGGACTCAGACATCTCTAAGAGAGGGATGGGCTATAATCCACCACGCGGGCCCAGTGCGGGTTGGTAGATGTCACATGTCTTCGAAGTTTTAGTTTCTAAGACATGCTGGTTTCCTCACGATGTTTTCCTTCACCGTTTTGAGAGCAGTGGTGATGAAATAAATTACATAAAATAATCCGCCTGCCTGGGTTCGAACCCAGGACTCACTGCTCGTAAGTCGTGCCGGCCACCACTGCTCTCTAGTTGGAAGTCGATAATAAATAAATCTGACCAAGAAAATGTCTGGACTTTTAAAAACACGTCTGTTTCTTCACAGAGTGGTATGATATGAAACACTGACCACATGTACTTTTAAAGCATCATGTATTTCCGACGTGTACAGATCACTTTTTTAACCGTCTTCAAAAAAAAGTGGAGGTTCTCGATTCGAATTGCAATTTTGTTAGTCTCGCCAAAACTCGAGAACGGCTAAACCGATTTGGCTCATTTTAGTCTTGAAATATTCGTGGAAGTCCAGGGAAGGTTTAAACGGTGAGAAACTGGCAGGTCGGTGGCCGCACTTGGTGTTGAGGCCCGCCGGGTGAGGTGGGCTGATACCAGTCCGGGGTGCGCGCGAATGTACTTGTATCTCCCGGGCCCCGGACACATGGTATAAGTAGGAACAGTGAGTTTTTAGTCGGTTAGAGTCCGACATAACCCCCGCTCGGCCCAGGCGGAGGGTATCCAGAAGGATTTTCCCACTCAAAAAAAAATTAAAAAGGTATGCAGGGTTGTAGTTAGGGTAGTAGGAAGAAGAGCATTGAAAAAAATGTTTTATGTTTTTTTTTACTTTTTTTTATTTTATTATATTATTAAATAGTGCTAGACTATAAATTTTTTGTTCTTCTATTCCTTCGTCGGTTTAAGCAAGCTTAACATCACGTTTATATAACCATATTTCTTCGTTTCAGTTTCCTGCTAGGCACTTGGTTCGGCAACCCGTCGATAGAGAGTATCACAGGTATAGCTGATCAGCTGGAGGCGAGCGGCGAGTGGCATCTAGCCGTACTGGCTCTGTCCTACCATCCAGACGATATAGCGTGAGTATACAAACACTATTATATAATAAGCTCATAATTAGCATTTTTTGAACGTCAAAGTGTACTGACACGCCTTTATTCCCCAGCCTCATTCTGGCCATCCGGCAATTTGGGAAAAAACCTGGATGAGGTCACGGAGTTTGGATTTCACAAATCTCACATCTTATTTTGATTCTGATTTTAATGTTAAATTTTATTTTGATGGTATTTGTTTTTTGTTTTAATGTTTATTTATTTTATTTTTAATACTGATTTTATTTCAATGTTAATTTTATTGCACTTTATGAATCAGTTAGTTATCTAAATTAAATAAATTTTATACCATACCTACTCTAAAAAGCTTATTTTATTCACGCAAAACAGTGAATAAAAAGGCCTTTTATTCACTGTTTTGTTTTTATTCACTATTTTGGTGTTTGAATTTGGAACACAAAAATATATCCGGTCTCTATTTCAATGCTTACACAAACTCCTTGCGCTAAGATTCGAAATTCAAAACTCTTTGGTGCAAATAAATTCTCGAGATTTGATTGGTCGATATTTGCGACAAGGAGTTTGGCATTAGATTAATAAATATTGTTTCACAAGTTGACCACCCTAATGATAATAATAAGAAAATTACGCTTAATTTCAGTCATTGCTCTAATTTTAATGTCCATTTCAATTAATGTAACAATTCTTATTTCTTGATTAAATTTCTATTTTCGCTTAAATTATGTCTTTTCTCGTAGTCATGATATAAAGTATAGTATGCAACTCCTGAATAAAGTACGAATTTATATCGAGGGCCATGAATCACTCGCGTCGTTCAGGATTCTAACAGTTGAATCACTCGCTGCGTTCGTGATTCAATCATTAGAATCCTTCACTTGTTCGTGACTCATCTACGGCCCTCGCTTTAAATCCGTCCTTTATTCACTAGTTGCATAATATACTATTATTTATAAGTAAGACATACTAATAAATAATCTCCTTTTTTACCCACAGTCGAGGCCACCTAGTCCGCGGTGTACTATCACGGCACGCTCCCGCTAAAGCGGAGACAGCAGAGTTGAAGGCGCGACTGGAACTTATCAGAAGACTGCAAGTGCCCGAGAAGTGGCTGCTGCTAGCTCAGGCACATAGAGCCAAGTATGAGGTAAGCGAAGTATGAAATAATAGCGACCCGCGCCTGCTTCGCTTGGGGGAAATTGGCTATTTGACTAGTGTTCAAAATTCACGAATATGTTATATTATTTCAAAGAACTAACAGAAGTCACACGATGTGTGAAAAAAGTAATAAAATCGATAAACAAATAGAGTAGCTACACGCTTTAGAAGTTTTTGGTGGGGACATTTTATCCTTGTCGCGCGAAACGGCAATTTGTACTACGTAACTATGGCGGTATGAATTATGACGTCACGTTTCTATAGCGCTGTCTTTGTGTAACACGACATTTAAAATCAGTTAAAACTAAGCCATTTTTTGATGGATTTTATTACTTTTTTCACACATCTTGTTATTTCTGTTAGCTCTTTGAAATAAAATAACATTTTTGTGTATTTTTAACAGTAGTCAAATAGCCAATTAAGAATTTAAAATTAAAAAAACAATAAATTTCTGAACGGGTACAAAGTAAAAAATCATAATCATCATATTCCCACTGCAGGGACTCAGGCCTCCTCTCTAGGCGAGGGATGAGCTATAATCCACCACGCGGGCCAAGTGCGGGTTGGTAGATGTCATATGTCTTCGATTTCTTTGGCTCTAAGACGATGTTTTCCTTCACCGTTTTGAGAGCAGCGGTGATGAAATAAATTACACAAACTAATGCCCCTGCCTGGGTTCGAACCCACGACTTAAGGCTCGTAAGTCAGGGCCGCAACCACTGGACCACCAGTGCTGCAATGTACAACTGCATTCTGTAACGTCGTACGAATCAATAATTAATTAATTAGTAATTTAACAATAAATACACATCAAAGATCCATTGTTTACCTACAACTGTCAACTGACAAGGCCGGGCCACAGATAATAACAAGTAGTGCGGTGGTAAACAATACTTACTTATACAAACAATAAAGTTAAATTACCCATACAAACACAATAACTACAATTTTCTAATCGGCGCTGGATGAGCAACATGCCTGCCACAGCAATGCCGGATATAGGGGCAGTCCAGCCTGTTGCCGATCATTGCCAGGATAGCATTGGGGCTGGCCCGCACCCGACGCACCAGGGACGCGCACCGCTTACGCATCGTAGCGTGGAAACAATCAGTGCGCGCCAACGCGAACATCCCTGATGCGCTACAGAAACGGGGCAGCCCCAACACCGCCCGGAACGCGTTGTTGTACTGGACACGGAGGGCACTATATGCCCTTTCACTGAAAAAAAATACAAATAAATAGATAAAATATACTAATTGTGTTGTTTTGTTTCAGCGTTTACCTTCAGTGGAGGCTGAACATCTAGTGGGCGCGGGACAGTGGAACGCCGCACACAAAGTGTTGTTAGAAGAATTACTACCTGAGGCTGTGCTAGCAGGTAACAAACGTAACATCACGCTTGTAATCATCGCAGGGTTAGGCAGAGGTGTAGCCTAATAGTACACCCACATAATAGGGATGTTTACTGACTAAAAAAGAATTATTGTGGAATATTCAAATTTTTCAGAAGTTTGAAAATCTCACGGTGCGCGTCTACTCCATTTTTGAAAATGAAGAAAATTCCAGAAACACTTTGTTTCTATTTTCTTTAAAATTTTATATTTAATATTCAAATTTCGAATGCCTATAATATTTTTTTCGGCATGAGTTCTGAATTCGAAATTTTACCTATGTGACAGAACTTCTGCGTCCGACTACGTACAGACATAAACTCACGCCCTTTTCCTATGAGGGTAGCCAGAAACCACAGAACGCTACGATCTTTTTTTTTGGGGTGTGGAAAATCATCAAATAACCCCTCCCGCTCTTGGGCAGAGCGAAAGGGAGTGTCAGATTTCTACTGAGTAAGAACCACCCATGTTCCTTCTTAGAGTTTGCGCCGAGGCCGCGGTATCTCTTTACTCGACCTGCTACGATCCTTACATACTCATTTTACCTCGTCCACATTCATACATCTGGTCATACACGCACGCCGGTTACGAGTACTACGCACCTGTCCTTTCAGAAGAACGGCACTAATAAGATCAGTGTATGTCAGGCGAGGTTTTATATTGAAATACTAGCTGTACCCGCATGCGTTGCTATGCCCTTTTTCCTACAAACTACTACCCTATCTACCACCCTACCTACTACTCTACCTACTACCCTGCCTACCTACCTACCACTTTCTCACCTTTTAAACCTTCCCTGGACTTCCACGAATATTTCAACACTAAAATTAGCCAAATCGGTCCAGCCGTTCTCGAGTTTTAGCGAGACTAACGAACAGCAATTCATTTATATATATATATGGATTGTATGGTATGTTCTCATACAGGTTCTCACATTCCAGATGACCTACAAAGCATAGCACCTCTCTTAGAGAAGATGAACTCGGCCGCGTTACGTCACGAGGTGAGCGGCTGGGAGCATGGCGGCCAGGCGCTACACGCATATCTACATGTCTGTGATGAGGTGACGACATTACATAAACTATTATTTAGTTGAGGTTTTTATACAGGCTGGTGCCGACAATACGACAATAAATGAAACCACTGGTAGTTCTAGTTCATAGGAACATTATTAAACTATCAAATAAATGCTAACACCACGGCACCACGACGTGCCGACGATACGACAATAAACTACCTAAATGTCAAATTCGTTTGTTACATTGTATTTCCATACGTATATCGGTGCAAATTATTCCTAAGGTTAGTAAACCAATATTTGTTTATAAATTGTAATGTATTTCGTTTACAGTTTTATGCTACTTAGTTTTATTGTTTTTTTTTTTTTCATTTTTTTATTTTGGTGTTAAGATTTATTTGATAGTTTAATAATGTTCCTATGAACTAGAACTACCAGTGGTTTCATTTATTGTCGCATGGTCGGCACCACCCTGTATACATATTGCCATAGATATAAATATACCTAGATAACGCAAATATTTCCATCCTTATGAAAACTAATCGTAATTTATTTCATCACCATCGTCATCAGCTTATAATGTTCCCACTGCAGGGACTCAGGCCTCCTCTCTAGGAGAGGGATGGGCTATAATCCACCACGCGGGCCCAGTGCGGGTTGGTAGATGTCACATGTCGTCGAATTTTTTGGTTCTAAGACATGCCGGTTTCCTCACGATGTTTTCCTTCACCGTTTTGAGAACAGTCGTGATGAAATAAATTACACAAAGTAATGCGCCTGACTGGGTTCGAACCCACGACTCTCTGTTCGTAAGTCGGGGCCGTTACCCCTGGTCTTTTTTTCATCACCACGGCTCTAAAATTCGCACCTTCAGAATTATAATAGGGTAGATAGCAAAAAAACTAATTAGTCCGTCAGATAGATTTCCAAAAAATATTGCACACGTGTTTTTTCTTTTTTCACGTAAACAAACAATGAAGACGATACAGTGCTTTGAAAACTCGTGTGACGTCATATTCTAAGACATTAGTATGACATTTTTTACCGGTGAGTGACGTCACAATCCCCCACTCAAATCTTTGACGCGTTTTATCTTCGTCAATTTTTATTGATTTGATTAAACAAAAAATACGTATCCAATATTTTTCGATAATCTAACAGACGGACTAATTAGAATCATATTTTTTTTAGTCAATAAACAACTCAATTTCTCACCGTATATCCGTTATCGTAACTTAATTTCTTAGAGTTTTAGTCAAAAATCTAACTGCGGTACTCAGAGATATTTAATGATTACTTAAGCCGTCACTAAATAAAGATTTGACATACTTTTGTATGAGAAAACTGTAAAACCTTTGCTAAGTGATGGCCTATGTAATCATTAAAGTTCTGAGTGCGGCAGTAAGAAATTGAGTTACGTTCATAGAGGGTCACTGAAAGGTACCTACGCACTTTTAGGTGAATATATGTATTAAAGAAGCGACGTTGTTATGGTCGTATAAATTACTAGCGGACGTCACGCGGTTTCACCCGCGTAGTTCCCGTTCCCGTGGGAATACAGAGATAAAAAGTAGCTCATGTCACCCGGGAATAGTGTAGCTTCCCAACGGTGAAAGAATTTTTGAAATCGGATCAGTAGATCCCGAGATTACCCCTTACAATTTAACAAATATACAAACACGCAAACTTTACTTCTTTATAATATGAGTATAGATAATTCTATATCATTCTGAAGGTGCTAATTGCTCTGCTCTGCTAAAAAATCGAAGACATAATATGACATCCACCAACCCGCACTCAGGCATTCTATTATTTTATTATTCAATTCTTGCTGAATTACAACCCACTCCCTCTCAAAGAAAAGTGGCGTATCCCAGCAGTAAGATCTTTATAATTTAGTTTTTTCGTTTTATATAAATACGTTGACACTAGGAATTTGTCCTGTATCGTGGGAGCGTTCACAAACATTTAGGCCTGAAACTGCGTTAAGCGTACCCGCGCGGCTTCATATAAAAGTACTGCGTGGCGGGGAACCGCGCGGTGCACGCGCGCCCCGCACACACGCGACGGGGCACGCCAGCGGTAACACTCATGGGCTTATCCTCGTTTTGCTACGTAATAAAATAATATATTTTTCAATACACTTCCTCGAAAACTAGCTCTTATTGCACTATGATTAGGTTCGAAATGCAACATATTTCGCACGCGTGCGGTAATCTTATTTTTCCGCAACCAAGAAAATTACCACATATAACTATACCTTATACGAGGGGTGATCCAAAAGTAATGATAATCAATAATAAACACAATGAATAAAATAAAAAAATAAATTTATTTCTCAACATAGTCTCCTAGCAAGTCTATACATTTAGTCCATCTCTTTTCTAAACCTAAAATTCCCTTAGAAAAAAAATCTTTATCTTGACTCTCAAAAAAGTCCTCAACCGCGGCCATCACGTCGCTATCATCGTCAAATTTCTTGCCTCGGAGGTGTTCCTTGAGTCGTGGAAAGAGATAGAAGTCACTGGGGGCTAGATCTGGTGAATAGGGGGGGTGTTCCACCAGCTCAAAGCCCGCTTCCTGAATGGCAGCCATGGCAATTGCAGCTTTGTGAACCGGTGCGTTGTCTTGATGGAACAGTACTCCAGCCCGCAGTTTGCCTCGCCTTTTCTCCTTAATAGCCTCCCGCAATCTTCTTATTTGTTCTGCATAGTAGGAGCCTGTAATAGTGGCCCCCTTTTCCAAGTAGTCCACCATGATTATTCCTTCAGCGTCCCAAAAAACAGACGCCATAACCTTCCCTGCTGAGCTTGACACTTTGAATTTCTTCGGCGTCGGTTCATCGGATCGTTTCCATGTCATCGATTGTTGTTTTGTTTCAGGATCAAAATGGTGGATCCAGGTCTCGTCCATGGTCACAAAACGTGACAAAAAATTATCCTTGTCTGCCTGGAACTTTTCGAGATTTGCTCTTGACATGTCGACTCGTTTCTTCTTTTGCTCGTCGTTTAACATTTTCGGTACCCAACGCGCGGAGACCTTTCTCATATGCAATTCGTTTGCAAGGATTCTTTGAATGCTGCCATATGAGAGCCCTGTGACCTCAGCTACATGCCTGATAGTGACTCTTCGATCTTCCAATACAACTTCTTCAACTTTTTTCACATTTTCTTCAGTGAGAGACGTCGATGGGCGTCCTTCGCGGTGTTCGTCTTCCGTCGATGTTCTTCCCAGCTTAAACTCCTTAGCCCAGCGTGCAACTGTGGAATATGGTGGAGAAGAGTCCCCTAATGTTTCCACCAAGTCGCTGTGTATGTCTTTGGTAGACATTTTTTTCAAGCAGAGGTATTTAATGACAGCTCTGATTTCGTGTTTTTCCATTTTGATGTTCACTCCTTGACAGTCCGTATTCAAATGAATGTAGCTCCCGGGAATCGTGGCCTATTTATATGATTTTTTTTTCCTGAACTAGTGGGTAACTGAGCAAGTGACTGATATTTTTTTTGTATTTTTGTGTGCACTAGAAATAACTGATTATCATTACTTTTGGATCACCCCTCGTATTATGTCCAAATCAATTAAAACAGGCAATTTAAAAAAGAAACACCGCCGACTATAAATTCTGCAGTGTTTTTTTTTTAATTTCGTCATTTTGATTTGCATATTACAGCATAAATATTTTTTGAAAATTAAATTGTGTTTATAAAAAGAATATACTATAAATAAACATGATTATTTTAAACAATTATTTATTTTTGTGTACAAGTAAACATTTATTTAGTGTTCTTAATTTAAAAATATTTGAATTTTATATTTTTCCTATGAGGCTGCTTAGCGGCTTCATACCTTTGCTTCTTCTTCAATCTGGCGAAATCAAACCGCGGAAAAAAAGCAAATGAAATCATAGTCTCCTAAAAATGTATGGATTGAACACGATTAAACATGCACACCGTTAAAATTGAACTAGCGACACTGCGTAAATAAATCAATCCGGTCTCCGCGACCGGTACCCGTTCCCACGGAGCCCACCCGCGTGTCCACGCGTGTAGACACGCGACGGTTGGCCATCGCGGGTGCCCGCTTAACGCAGTTTCAACCCAACACCCAGGCCCGACATCTGCAGGCCATACAAATATTTGTTCCGTGTGGGGATCGAACCCGCGACACGCAGCGCAGCAGTCCAATCGCTCAGCCAACTGCGCCATCCGTGCCGTTATGCTTATGTTGCGGAGTATCTCCATCTTCAAAACTAATAATAAATATTTATATTTCAGATCCGAGGTCTAGTATCGTCAGCGGAAGCACAACGCGACAGGTCGAGCGTACACGCGCGACTTGAAGCGTTGCGACCGAAAGTCGCAGCCGCGTGCCGTGCCTTAGGTGGACTGCAACCTAAGTAAGTCATATTTTAAAAAATAATTTCGTGTTCGCAATTCTATAAGTGAATTAAGATCATCTAAGTAATGATGACTAAGTGATACAAAGATATACACAAAATTTACCATCGCGCCTGTAATAGGGTAGTTGACAAAAAAAATCTAATTAGTCCGTCAGATAGATTTCCCAAAAATATTGGACACGTATTTTTTCTTTTTTCACCTAAACAATAAGTGAAGACGATACAGTGCTTCGAAAAGTCGCGCGACATCATAGTTTGGTACATTTTTTACCAGAAAGTGACTTCATCAGCCCCCACTCACGATCTTGGCTACGTTTTATTTTCATAATTATTATTAATTTGATAAAATAAAAAACACGTATCCAATATTTTTCGATAATCTAACAGACGGACTAAACAGAATCATATTTTTTTAGTCAGTCAACTACCTTATTCCCGAGGGCTAAGCAGAGGTACACCTATACACCTTAAAATTTGCATGTTTCATGTAATAGGGAGTGAATTTATTTCTATCCAATCCAGTCTCCGAGATTGATACTGAGAAATTCTTGGTGGAAAAACCCAATAATACTTTACCCGACTTGGTAACCGAACCCAGTACCTCATGCTCAGCGCGTCAGTCGAGCTCACGAGCACTAGATCAACGTGGCGTATTGGGTGATGATATTAAGTAAAATAAGAACAATATATAACAAACACACAACAACAACAATAAAAAACAATACATAACAACAACAACAACAAACAATAACAATATATATAGGAATACTGGTATTCAGCTGCATCCGGTTAGACTGGAAGCCGACCCCGACATAGTTGGGAAAAGGCTAGGCAGATGATGATGATTAAGTACATTGGACTGGACATTGTTACATATAATAGGGTAATTGACAAAAAAAAATCTAATTAGTCCGTCAGATAGATTTCCAAAAAATATTGAACACGTGAATTTTCTTTTTTCACTTAAACAAAAAATGAAGACGATACAGTGCTTCGAAAACTCGTAAACTCCTCGAAAACGTCACATGTCAGTACATTTTTTTACCTTCAACTGACGTCACAAAACCCCATTCATGATCTTTGACGCGTTTTATCTTCGTCATTTTTTAAAAAAACACGACGACTAAACAACAACTGACGTACTAAACAGAATCATATTTTTTTGACTCGGTCTGATCCTCTATTTTAGTATGAGCTGAATCTTATGAAATATGTACTTTCTGCATGTGGTCTAAACAAAAAACTTTTTTGCAAAAAAAAACAGACTTCAAAAAAGTGAAAAACACAAAAAACATTTTGACATTTTGTCTGCTTGATTTCGTTTTTTTTGCCACCGACTTCAGAAGCTGCTTTTTCTTGTGAAGTTTATTTTTCACTTTTTTGTGTTTTTCGTTTTTGTGTTTTTCACTTTTTTGTGTTTTTTGAAGGCCTTTGCCCTGCAGTGGGACATAAATGGCTAGTTTGATTGATTGATTGATTGAAGTCGTTTTTTTTTTTGCAAAAAAGTTTTTTTATTTTACAATTTTTACTTGTAATATCCTATACAAATATTTACTATACATTTAACATTCAACAAAGAACCCTAACCCTCAACCTGCAAGATTCCCTTATTATTGCTTTCAACTCCCAACCGTTTAGGGGTAGTACCTTCCATAATCAGCTCACCTAGAGAACCTGAAAGAATACAACCATATATACGTCCCCATAAATTTTTACTAAATAATTATGCTCCAACTCCTAACCGTTGAAGAGTTATACCTTCCATCATCAACTCATCAACATGAAGTGATGACTGATAGATGCAAATACTTTAAAAAACTTTAGAAAAAGCACGAAACACGTGATACATGCCTATGCAATTTGAGGGTTGCCCTCGATTTCTCTGGGATGCCATCATCAGATCCTGATTTTCTTATCATGGTACCACCCTTGGGATATCTCCTTTTCAACATAAAAAGAATTTTCTATATCGGTTCAGGCGCCTCCGAGTAATCGGTGAATATACATAAAAAAAGATTGAGAACCTTCTTTTTTAAAGTCGGTTAATGAGTTTTACCTTCTATCATCAGGGCAACCTAATACCCTGAAAGAATACAACTATCACTTTATAAGTACGCATAGTTCTGAAAGAATTTTCTATCAACTCCTAACAGTTGAGGAGTTGTACCTTCCATCGTCATCAGCGAATTGACATGATATTATGATGGTCAGACGCAATTACTTAAACAGCTTTAGAAAATATATGAAAAACATCATATGTACCTATAAAATTTGAGGGTTGCCCTCGATTTCCCTGGGATCCCATCATCAGATCCTGATTTGGTGACAATGGGACCACCTCGGGAGTATACCTATTCGAACACAAAAAGAAGTTTGAAAATCGGTTCATTAATGACGGAGATATGCAATAACAAACATACAAAAAAAAAAAACAGACGAATTGATAACCTCCTCCTTTTTGGAAGTCGGTTAAAAAATATGGGCTTGTCCCTGCCACCTTGTATTTGTTTGTGAATACGTCCCTAAAGGCTACACACGTTACGATAAATCGTTACGATTAGACGCTACAGTTCAAACTGTACAGTTACTCCATGTGTGTATTTCTTATAAACAAGTGTAGATTTATCGTTGCACAGTTAGAACTGTGCCGTAACGTGTGCAGCTGCCATAACACTTTGTCTTCCTGTCCCCCCAGGAGTGTCGGCGTCCGCTTCGCCCGCGCAGAGATGGGTGCGCGCCTCGTGCAGTGCACGCTGGCCGCGGGGGAGCCGCCCGCACACCTCGCCGCCTTGCTACGGGCGCTGCGGTTGCCGCCTGACACCACGTATGCTGCTAGTCACAAGGTAAGGAGAGCCGCCCGCACACCTCGCCGCCTTGCTACGGGCGCTGCGGTTGCCGCCTGACACCACGTATGCTGCTAGTCACAAGGTAAGGAGAGCCGCCCGCACACCTCGCCGCCTTGCTACGGGCGCTGCGGTTGCCGCCTGACACCACGTATGCTGCTAGTCACAAGGTAAGGAGAGCCGCCCGCACACCTCGCCGCCTTGCTACGGGCGCTGCGGTTGCCGCCTGACACCACGTATGCTGCTAGTCACAAGGTAAGGAGAGCCGCCCGCACACCTCGCCGCCTTGCTACGGGCGCTGCGGTTGCCGCCTGACACCACGTATGCTGCTAGTCACAAGGTAAGGAGAGCCGCCCGCACACCTCGCCGCCTTGCTACGGGCGCTGCGGTTGCCGCCTGACACCACGTATGCTGCTAGTCACAAGGTAAGGAGAGCCGCCCGCACACCTCGCCGCCTTGCTACGGGCGCTGCGGTTGCCGCCTGACACCACGTATGCTGCTAGTCACAAGGTAAGGAGAGCCGCCCGCACACCTCGCCGCCTTGCTACGGGCGCTGCGGTTGCCGCCTGACACCACGTATGCTGCTAGTCACAAGGTAAGGAGAGCCGCCCGCACACCTCGCCGCCTTGCTACGGGCGCTGCGGTTGCCGCCTGACACCACGTATGCTGCTAGTCACAAGGTAAGGAGAGCCGCCCGCACACCTCGCCGCCTTGCTACGGGCGCTGCGGTTGCCGCCTGACACCACGTATGCTGCTAGTCACAAGGTAAGGAGAGCCGCCCGCACACCTCGCCGCCTTGCTACGGGCGCTGCGGTTGCCGCCTGACACCACGTATGCTGCTAGTCACAAGGTAAGGAGAGCCGCCCGCACACCTCGCCGCCTTGCTACGGGCGCTGCGGTTGCCGCCTGACACCACGTATGCTGCTAGTCACAAGGTAAGGAGAGCCGCCCGCACACCTCGCCGCCTTGCTACGGGCGCTGCGGTTGCCGCCTGACACCACGTATGCTGCTAGTCACAAGGTAAGGAGAGCCGCCCGCACACCTCGCCGCCTTGCTACGGGCGCTGCGGTTGCCGCCTGACACCACGTATGCTGCTAGTCACAAGGTAAGGAGAGCCGCCCGCACACCTCGCCGCCTTGCTACGGGCGCTGCGGTTGCCGCCTGACACCACGTATGCTGCTAGTCACAAGGTAAGGAGAGCCGCCCGCACACCTCGCCGCCTTGCTACGGGCGCTGCGGTTGCCGCCTGACACCACGTATGCTGCTAGTCACAAGGTAAGGAGAGCCGCCCGCACACCTCGCCGCCTTGCTACGGGCGCTGCGGTTGCCGCCTGACACCACGTATGCTGCTAGTCACAAGGTAAGGAGAGCCGCCCGCACACCTCGCCGCCTTGCTACGGGCGCTGCGGTTGCCGCCTGACACCACGTATGCTGCTAGTCACAAGGTAAGGAGAGCCGCCCGCACACCTCGCCGCCTTGCTACGGGCGCTGCGGTTGCCGCCTGACACCACGTATGCTGCTAGTCACAAGGTAAGGAGAGCCGCCCGCACACCTCGCCGCCTTGCTACGGGCGCTGCGGTTGCCGCCTGACACCACGTATGCTGCTAGTCACAAGGTAAGGAGAGCCGCCCGCACACCTCGCCGCCTTGCTACGGGCGCTGCGGTTGCCGCCTGACACCACGTATGCTGCTAGTCACAAGGTAAGGAGAGCCGCCCGCACACCTCGCCGCCTTGCTACGGGCGCTGCGGTTGCCGCCTGACACCACGTATGCTGCTAGTCACAAGGTAAGGAGAGCCGCCCGCACACCTCGCCGCCTTGCTACGGGCGCTGCGGTTGCCGCCTGACACCACGTATGCTGCTAGTCACAAGGTAAGGAGAGCCGCCCGCACACCTCGCCGCCTTGCTACGGGCGCTGCGGTTGCCGCCTGACACCACGTATGCTGCTAGTCACAAGGTAAGGAGAGCCGCCCGCACACCTCGCCGCCTTGCTACGGGCGCTGCGGTTGCCGCCTGACACCACGTATGCTGCTAGTCACAAGGTAAGGAGAGCCGCCCGCACACCTCGCCGCCTTGCTACGGGCGCTGCGGTTGCCGCCTGACACCACGTATGCTGCTAGTCACAAGGTAAGGAGAGCCGCCCGCACACCTCGCCGCCTTGCTACGGGCGCTGCGGTTGCCGCCTGACACCACGTATGCTGCTAGTCACAAGGTAAGGAGAGCCGCCCGCACACCTCGCCGCCTTGCTACGGGCGCTGCGGTTGCCGCCTGACACCACGTATGCTGCTAGTCACAAGGTAAGGAGAGCCGCCCGCACACCTCGCCGCCTTGCTACGGGCGCTGCGGTTGCCGCCTGACACCACGTATGCTGCTAGTCACAAGGTAAGGAGAGCCGCCCGCACACCTCGCCGCCTTGCTACGGGCGCTGCGGTTGCCGCCTGACACCACGTATGCTGCTAGTCACAAGGTAAGGAGAGCCGCCCGCACACCTCGCCGCCTTGCTACGGGCGCTGCGGTTGCCGCCTGACACCACGTATGCTGCTAGTCACAAGGTAAGGAGAGCCGCCCGCACACCTCGCCGCCTTGCTACGGGCGCTGCGGTTGCCGCCTGACACCACGTATGCTGCTAGTCACAAGGTAAGGAGAGCCGCCCGCACACCTCGCCGCCTTGCTACGGGCGCTGCGGTTGCCGCCTGACACCACGTATGCTGCTAGTCACAAGGTAAGGAGAGCCGCCCGCACACCTCGCCGCCTTGCTACGGGCGCTGCGGTTGCCGCCTGACACCACGTATGCTGCTAGTCACAAGGTAAGGAGAGCCGCCCGCACACCTCGCCGCCTTGCTACGGGCGCTGCGGTTGCCGCCTGACACCACGTATGCTGCTAGTCACAAGGTAAGGAGAGCCGCCCGCACACCTCGCCGCCTTGCTACGGGCGCTGCGGTTGCCGCCTGACACCACGTATGCTGCTAGTCACAAGGTAAGGAGAGCCGCCCGCACACCTCGCCGCCTTGCTACGGGCGCTGCGGTTGCCGCCTGACACCACGTATGCTGCTAGTCACAAGGTAAGGAGAGCCGCCCGCACACCTCGCCGCCTTGCTACGGGCGCTGCGGTTGCCGCCTGACACCACGTATGCTGCTAGTCACAAGGTAAGGAGAGCCGCCCGCACACCTCGCCGCCTTGCTACGGGCGCTGCGGTTGCCGCCTGACACCACGTATGCTGCTAGTCACAAGGTAAGGAGAGCCGCCCGCACACCTCGCCGCCTTGCTACGGGCGCTGCGGTTGCCGCCTGACACCACGTATGCTGCTAGTCACAAGGTAAGGAGAGCCGCCCGCACACCTCGCCGCCTTGCTACGGGCGCTGCGGTTGCCGCCTGACACCACGTATGCTGCTAGTCACAAGGTAAGGAGAGCCGCCCGCACACCTCGCCGCCTTGCTACGGGCGCTGCGGTTGCCGCCTGACACCACGTATGCTGCTAGTCACAAGGTAAGGAGAGCCGCCCGCACACCTCGCCGCCTTGCTACGGGCGCTGCGGTTGCCGCCTGACACCACGTATGCTGCTAGTCACAAGGTAAGGAGAGCCGCCCGCACACCTCGCCGCCTTGCTACGGGCGCTGCGGTTGCCGCCTGACACCACGTATGCTGCTAGTCACAAGGTAAGGAGAGCCGCCCGCACACCTCGCCGCCTTGCTACGGGCGCTGCGGTTGCCGCCTGACACCACGTATGCTGCTAGTCACAAGGTAAGGAGAGCCGCCCGCACACCTCGCCGCCTTGCTACGGGCGCTGCGGTTGCCGCCTGACACCACGTATGCTGCTAGTCACAAGGTAAGGAGAGCCGCCCGCACACCTCGCCGCCTTGCTACGGGCGCTGCGGTTGCCGCCTGACACCACGTATGCTGCTAGTCACAAGGTAAGGAGAGCCGCCCGCACACCTCGCCGCCTTGCTACGGGCGCTGCGGTTGCCGCCTGACACCACGTATGCTGCTAGTCACAAGGTAAGGAGAGCCGCCCGCACACCTCGCCGCCTTGCTACGGGCGCTGCGGTTGCCGCCTGACACCACGTATGCTGCTAGTCACAAGGTAAGGAGAGCCGCCCGCACACCTCGCCGCCTTGCTACGGGCGCTGCGGTTGCCGCCTGACACCACGTATGCTGCTAGTCACAAGGTAAGGAGAGCCGCCCGCACACCTCGCCGCCTTGCTACGGGCGCTGCGGTTGCCGCCTGACACCACGTATGCTGCTAGTCACAAGGTAAGGAGAGCCGCCCGCACACCTCGCCGCCTTGCTACGGGCGCTGCGGTTGCCGCCTGACACCACGTATGCTGCTAGTCACAAGGTTAACATAACATTTATTCATTTTCAACTTTGCCCATAGCCTTTGGCATAATTATAACCTTACTGACTTACGTACACATGGTAAAATACAATTTGTGTTAGTAAAATGATCCATAGAGCTATTTTAGCGTTACTTGTGCACTACGTCGCTGTGGCATCGTGTGGTCCTAACCACCGGTAAATTGGATCCTGCTTCCGGCACCGGCGGACCACATATTTTTATATATATGTTTTTTTAATGTAACTAATTTGTTGTGGTATTCCGTATGGTGTCGGGCGTAAAGAATAGCACTATCTTACATCTTCCCGTGGGTGTTGTAAGAGGCGACTAAGGGATTTACCAGAGAATGGGCAGCAGCGTTCTCTGTGCCTTCGTAACAATCATACTGCGATCGCCAACCCGCCTGCCAAGCATGGCGATTATGGCAAATCCCTCCCTTCTGGGGGAGGCCTATGTCCAGCAGTGGACGTCTTATGGCTGAAATGATGATGAATATGTTGTGGAGCCTTGACACAGTCAGAAAGCAATGCGGTAAACCTCACAAGAGATATCGTGACAAGCTGGACAGAACCAACGACCTGCATTGCGTATCTTTTTAAATGTCAGTGGCTATCATAGTGTCCATCGATTAACTGTCAAATGGTTATGGTTTTGGTAAAAAATGAAACAATTTGACAGTTGATCGATGGACACTATGATAGCCACTGACATTTAAAAAGATACGCAATAACCATCGATTAACTGTCAAATGGTTATGGTTTTGGTGAAAAATGAAACCATTTGACAGTTGATCGATGGACACTATGATAGCCACTGACATTTAAAAAGATACGCAATAGGTCTGCTGGTTGGTTGGTCCAGCTTGTCACGATAATGGTTCACATTGACCCTGAATCGAAAGATTTTGAGGTCATGGAGATGTTTATACCTAGCATTAGGATGGCTAACAGTGAAAAGATAAATAAACGAAATAATAACCAACTCATAATATTCTCTCTCTCCACAGATCAGCACCCTCCTAGCATCTCGCGCGGCTGAATCTTGTGGCGTGTCAGCTGTGAGTCCTACCTCCTCGCGTGCTGTAGCCAGCTAATGCCTCGACGTAACTCACGATAACACTGTGTAGAATTAGTACTTTTTACTTTATTTATTTATAACACTGGGTTTTGAGCGCGGTTTTGCTGCCGTTATGTATGAAAATTAAACCACGGGAACGTTTTAAATGTAACCAGTTTTCTTATCGTGTGGGCAGTATTATAAGGTCTAACGACCACACACACAAACGCCTCTGACATGGTTTGACGGCCGGGACCACCAGCTTATACGTGCCTTACGAAGCACGGAATCAACTTTTTATCAGACAATCGGGTGATTCAAGCCTGCAATGTCCTAGCCAAACTGGAAACAACTTTACAAAGTATGCTTCCTGTAGGAATCGAACCCACGATCACCGGGTCACTAGGCGAACGCCTAAACCACTCACACTCACGGATAATGGAGTTAGTGAAAGTTTAATTTTCCAGCTTGACTGATTTTAAAAGTGCATTCATTAAATGCATTGTTTAAACGGAGTCTTCACGTAGCCGTCAACCAAACATTCTTTACATCTAAGTGGTGCCGTGTAAACCCCGTTATAACCTGGTCGCTAGTCTATGCTAATATAAAATTTGTTTGTAAGTTTGTATGTAGGGAGTAGTTTTAACCGACTTCCAAAAAGGAGGAGGTTCTCAATTCGTTTTTTTTTTATGTTTGTTATAGCATATCTCCGTCATTAATGAACCGATTTTCAAAATTCTTTTTGTGTTCGAAAAGGTATACTCCCGAGATGGTCCCATTGTCACCAAATCAGGATCTGATGATGGGATCCCAGGGAAATCGAGGGCAACCCTCAAATTTTATAGGCACATATGATGTCTTTCATATATTTTCTAAAGCTGTTTAATTTTATTCATTAACACATACATTTGTTTTAACAGGCAAGACCCAAGCTAACAAAAGTAGTCATAAATTGCTAATAGTCCAGTCCCAAGTGACGGGTCTGGGTAGAAACACAAGTTACACAGTGGACAACATACTAAGTGTCACCTGGAATTCCGCCAAAGAACAAGAAAATATACCTAAACTCCACTATTCAGTTGTCACGAAACTACTGATCCGAGTTCGTAAATTAAAACTAACGGGAAGCTGCGTGATTCCCGAGTGTCATAGGCTACATTTAAAACGTTCCCGTAGGTTAATCAGATACAGCTCTAGTGTTATATATAAATAGAGTAAAGTCTTCTCTGACATGCCAAGAGGCGAACGCGACCACATTTCGTTTATTCGGACACTGTAGCCGTGATCTAAGAGTTAGAATATAATATATTTTGTAGTTGCGGTGGCCTTCAGAACTTTGATTTTAACATAGACGTTCCACAATAAACCGGGTTAATTCAACGTAAATATTTATTTTTTATGCAAAAATTCCTAATACCTAATTTAATGTTAGAATGTTAAATAAATAAATAAAATAAATAATCAATTTATTGACACACACAAGTTAGAACATACATAGAAGAAAACAATTACAAAGAGCATATTATTATATTAAAATAGTACATCAAAAGAAGTAGCCGTAGGCCCCAAACTAGCCACAGCCTGTATCTTGGTGACCCAGTCACAATTACTAATATGTATACACTTATCAACATTTGGAAGCAATTTTCGACCTTTTTTGTGACGGGAAATCATCAAAATATGACCCCCCCCACGGAAGGGAGTGTCAGACTTGTACTGACTAAACCCCACCCATGTACCTTCTGCAAACAGCAGAAGCATGCTTTTCAAACAGCAGAAGCAATTTTCGCCTATTGTAGATTTCATTTTATATTACGTGACTAAACTAATATTTTGAAACCCAAGAATTGATCACTTCATGTTGTGACCGACCATGTTATCATTGAAAGGGAACCGAATCATGGGGTCTGACTTGGCTTTACATGCCGTCGAGAAATATCTGTCAGCCATGCTGGTTTCCTCACGAAGTTTTCCTTCACCGAAGCAGTGATAATTATACAATACGCACATGAATTCGAAAATATCAGAGGTGCGTGTGTCTCGGGTTCGAACCCGAGTATGACTTTGCAGTCCGACGGTCACATCACGAGACTGTCACTGCTTTAAACATATCCTCTAAATAATTATATTTCCTCATCATGAAGTAATCAATAGGGGATCGGACAAAAAAAAAACTAATTAGCCCGTCAGATAGATTTCCAAAAAATATTGAACACATATTTTTTCTATTTTCACGTAAACAAAAAATGAAGACGATACAGTGCTTCGAAAACTCGTGAACTCCTCAAAGCGTGAGCCTTATGCACGCGCCGCGCTCGGGGCGTCTCGCGTCTGCGTAAACGAGCCTTAAAACAAATATAAAAAGTGTGGATCTTTATTTTTAAGTCTTGTTAAAAATAAAATGTAATTTGGCCAAAATTTTAAAAGGTGTATGTTACGACCGGACTTGGAAAGATTGGAGGAACATAAGATTATTTTAATTTATTTGTGTGTCATGTGACCATGTCTGTCATAAATCAAAGAAAAATGTAAAATTTGTTGTAATGTACAGTCAGCAACGAAAGTTTAATCATAATACAACATCACGTTTGTAATCTCTGAAGTGTTAGGCAGAGGTGTGTGTGTGTAAGTTTAATCATAATATTTATTTTTTACATGGAAATTGACGAAATATTTCAAATCGAATATAATTTTGTTTAAATTTAATATTAATAATGTAGATCTTCTTTGCTGACTGCACACGCTTGCTATAATAAGTGCACAGGACGACACATCAAGCTATTTAAAATATATCCATGGCTTCGCTTTATATAGATTTTCCGTACAAAGAGAGACCCGCGTAAACTGGTTTTGTAAAACTTGATAGGTCGTCGTGGATTGGATGAATAAACTAATGTAGCCTATGATAAATATAAATAAAGAGCAAATCAAGATGAAAGGGACACCGACGCACAGACGTTTTCTGTTCATCATTCATCTCCAAACAAATTTGGGTAAGCTTCCAGTCTTACCAGAAAAATTGCGACTTTATTACCTTTTGAACGCTAGAGCGTTAACGTATCGGAGCCCCTCCCACGCCAAGGAACAAATACTTACGAAATTGTTATTTTATTTGACGCTAGTTTCTATAAAACAGCAGTTAAAAAGTTTAAAAAAAATGACGTTTTTTTGTCGGCTGTAGCCGACGGTGGCGTGTTGGGCATGTTTTCATTTGTCGGCTATACCCGACTGAGGCGATCAAAGGTTAAAAAGAAACGGCTACAAAACGGTCAAAATGTAATTAAAATAATTATTGGAATATGATGTTTTTTACTAAGCAAAAAAAAAAATATATGCGTGGGTGTTCAGAATGAATTACTGAATACGTGGTAACCGTGTGTCCGCTGATGTCCTCTCCACCTTGTTGTAACCTTTATAAAGAAACAAATCAAATATTTATCTTTCAACACAATAGTAGCACAATGAATAATAATAGTAAGGCCTTTGTTTATACGACATTGTAATATTTTAATGATATTCTTGGCTAAAACTGAACTTAATTTATAGTATTGCTATCTCATTCTCATGCTTAAAATTATAATGAGACAACATTAAATAAGATGAGGCATAGGATCGTAGCAGGTGGCGTTCTGTTGTTTCTGCCTACTCTCATCGGGAAAAGGCGTGAGTTTATGTAAATTAGGTAGGTACAATTCAAGAATAAAAAATCATCGATTTTTAAATAAAAACAGCTGTTCCTTATGTGAAATACCTATAAAGATGATCAAAATGTATGGAACAATTTTTAATTGAAACATTCTGTGTGGTCTGTCACACATATTTTTTATGTTTACCAACAAAAGGTCCTTGAATTAGGTAGATGACAAAAACAATCTAATTAGTCCGTCAGATAGATTTCCAAAAAATATTGAACACAGATTTTTCTTTTTTCACGTAAACAAACAATGAAGACGATACAGTGCTTAGAAAACTCATGTGACGTCACATTTCAGTACATTTTTTACCCGAAAGTGACGTCACAAGTCCCCACTCATGTATCTTTGACGAGTTTTATCTTCGTCATTTTTTTTATGAATTTAATTAAACAAAAAACACATCGAATATTTTTCGATAATCTAACTGACGGACTGAAAGAATCATTTTTTCCATCCCTAATGTAAGCAAGGTTATAAACTAAGACATTTTTGTAAGAGTTCAAACGAATTTTCTAAAGTCAATATCAATAAGTTATTGTTATCAACGATATTGATTGCGGACCTCGTTTGGACTCCAAATAATTATAGAATGTAATTGTTAATATAGTGAACGGTTTTGAATTAAATAAAGATTATTTTATAAATTATTTTTTGATGTTTTATTGTATCTGAGGCTGGTCCTGACACCTTCACAACGGCAGCCCCAGCTCAGCACGATGAACTAAGAAGATTGGATAGCGCAAGTGTATCGATACATGTTGCATCCCACACTACGTATTTAATTAAGGATGGGAAATCCTCAAACGTCTTCTCCCGTTCTGGGCGGAGCAGAAGGGAGTGTCAGACTCTTACTGCGGTACTCAGAGATATTTAATGATTACTTAACACGTTCACTGTGCAGCTATGATGAGAGAGACTACGTTGAGTCATTGCGTTAAGTATAAAAATGATATGATAAAGCATTGTATTATACATATATTATACTAGCTGACCCATGCAACTTCGTCTGCGTCACATAATATAGCTTATAACAAATAATGTCAACATAAATTGAGTTAAATCGTAACAAACAAAAAATCGTATCTTTCCTCTTTATAATATTAGTTTAGATTATATTAAAGTGTGAATTACTATTGGTATCTCTTACTGTTAAATATACAGTAACACCTTGTAAACATTATGGTGCAGTAAATATTTTGAATATGAATTTCTCCGGAGTCCCCGGAGGCCAGAATCCCCACTAACCTACCGCACCGGACCGAATGACTGCCGCGCGCTTAATTATTTTGTCGCGCGGATATTTTTACATTGCGATATCTTCTAAGATATTTGTTTAAACTGTATAGAGTAAAGGGCACAAATATTCTATATTAAATTTCTGTGCTAACAAACACATTTATTTAGATATAGATTAATACCATATGGGTTAAATTATAAGCTTCGCAAAATATCATTCTTTTTAACCTAACATTTTAATAGTAAAAAATGGTTACAGTGAGTCAATCTTAAAAGATAGACATATGCTGTCGCGGACTTTTTGTTAGAACTTTTAAAGAGGAACAATTCTTTCATACATGGTATTTGCGTAACTTAAACCGTTTTCGCAGCGCACGCAACGTAAGCTCTCAAAAAGGAATATCTTTTCCCGTTTTTGCAACAATTTTCATTTATGCTCCGCTCCTATTGGTCGTAGCGTGATGTTATATAGCCTAAAGCCTTCCTCGATAAATGGACTATCCGACACAAAAAGAGTTTTTCAATTCCAACCAGTAGTCCCAGAGTTTACCGCGTTCAAACAAACAAACAAACAAACTCTTCAGCTTTATAATATTAAGTATAGATAGATACCCCCTTTCATTTAAAAAATAATTTTGTCCCATGTCCCACCCGAGGGTCATACACGTATGATCTCGTAACTTCATGCCCCATCTGTGGGTTATACACAAAAAAAAAATATATATGCCAGCAGAAAGCTTTCTGTCTTAATTGTTTCAATAGTTCCCATTACATTAAATATAATAAAATAAGTCTTCTTTTTTATTCAAAACATCCCAAAATTATCTCATTTTCGATAATCGAACACTGGCAACTCTATTAAAAAAGTTCCTCCGGTTTTCGTGTAATAATTTTTCTTAGTTCATTGTTCACACGTGTGAACCGATAAAAGTGGCTAAACTCATACGTGTTTGAAGTTATGAGCCTTTCAATTGGCGAACAACTCATGCCCACCCGTGGGTCATGCACGTACGATGAGCAACTCGGTATGACCCACCGGTGTGGGGCAAGCACAGTGAACGTGTTAAGCCGTCAATTAGTAAAGATTTGACATACTTTTGTACGACAAAACTGTCAAAACCTTTACTAAGTGATGGCCTAAGTAATAATTAAAGCTCTCTGAGTGCGGCAGTTAGAACCTAATGCTTTCAACTATCAAGTTGAGATCTATCACAGATTGATGAGGAGGAGAGGAATTGATGGATTGGTTGGTTGGTTTGAGGGTTGTTTACAAGGTGATGTTCTGGCGTCTGTACATAAATCACACTAATATTATAAAGGCGAAAGTTTGTGTGTGAGTGTGTATGTTTGTTACTCTTTCACGCCAAAACTACTGAACGGATGTGGATGAAATTTAGAACACAGATAGTTTATAACCTGGATTAACACATAGGATACTTCTTATCCCGGTAGTATGACCCCGTGGGACAATTATCGAATTCCACGCGGGCGAAGCCGCTGGCCAAGCTAGTTGTTCAATAAATAAATAAAACAATATAAATCAGTTAAATAACATTTATTGGTCTTCACGTAAACAGACATATACATAAAAATAACCTAAGCACTTGGATTGTTAGAATATTGATCAATATTGTATTTACGCAATAACCTTTCGTATGCCGTACGGAACGTAGATCTACGCGAGACACAATGGCTTTTTAATTGTGTCTAATTACACGGCATACGAAAGGTTAAAACTCGATACAATATATACTTATACTCCTAGTATGTTTGATTAATTTATTTATGAACTATTCAATAAATTTTCGTCATCATTAACTTGCCTTGTCATTTAGGAGGAAGGGACGATACATCATTCCGAACCGAAAACCCTGACATAATACATATATATCCATTGGTAATCCACTATCCCTGCCAAGTTCTAAATATCATATTTTGTTTGGATGTCCGAAATTGCCAAGTCGAAGAAAGCGACGACTCGAAGGCGGGTTGTGCACACAAACGAATTATTGTTCGACCCATATGCTGGGTGCTTGGCACGGAGTGTTAAAAAATGTTGTTCGTTTCATTTTCACCGTGTAGACATGGCACTGAGTCTTCCCTTAGAGTGAAAACCTCGGGAATGGATTTTTGCTCCGATTTATTTTATTGCGTATCTAGAAAAAACATTTTTACAAAACGCGACTTTTTCTTCCTCCTGAAAAGTGACTTTTTTTGCAATTACGAGGTTTTCAATCTAAGGCGCCTGTCCACAGAAGCGGAGCGAGGCTGCGGAGCGGAGAAACGGAGAAATATTAACCAATAAGTTCGCGCACTAGAACAGAGGGCCGATTTTATGCAATCCTATTGGTCAATATTTCTGGTTCTCCGTTCCGCAGCCTCGCTCCGCTTCAGTGGTCGGGTAGCCTAAGGCGTCGTTAGGTAGAAAACAACAGGTTTTTTTCTTTCTATGTGTCGGAATGGTAATCCTTTGTGCGTGTTTCAACCCTCCTCATTACATGGCTTAGTAAACATTAATTATTTAATCGGAACATAATTTAACATAGTAACAGTCTAGTACTCGCTTTCTGTAGGTATTTTTACAATATTCGATAATTAAAATTTTTCTATCTAGTACAATATTTTTCTATCGACCAAAACTACAACTAGAATAAAATTACATAATATCATTACTTCTTTATTCCTCGAAGTGCAAGGCAGAGGTTTCTACTCTCGCAGCGATTTTTAACACATCTAAATATTGAAAACATTAATTTTAACGAATTTTGAGGTGGAAATTTTGATAATGACTGTCTTGAAGAAGTGTACAGTTGTTGCCAATTAAGATCGCAATAGCGATCATTGCCCTTTTTGCCCTTTTCATCAATCATCGGGATCAAATGAACTGTTCCCGCGACCTTTTGTGCGTACGAAATTATTTTAGAAATTGTAGGTAAGTACTTCTGTATTTGAATCGGATTTTTGTTGTTTTTTTTTGGACCAATTCCACGTTCTTTTTCTAAAAAACAGTAAGTTACTCCTGATAACATTAGCTATCTGCAAGTAAAAGCCCTGTTAAACTCGGTCCAGTCGTTTTGGAAATTAGCCGAAACAAAAAGACAAACAAATATAAAATGCTTTTGTTTGTTATAAGTATTACTTTATCCTATAGTATTAATTATAATGCATGCAGTAAACACCTGTTTTTTGAAATTACAAACAGACACAAAAAAATCGGGTTCAAAAACCCTTGAAATTGTTAACAAAAATGTATTCAAATAGAGAAGTATTATTTTCATAATCATTTCACGCGAAGGCAACTCTCGGACAACAGTTATCACACTATCAAACTAATATTATAAAGGCGAAAGTTTGTGTGTGTGTATGTTTGTTACTCTTTAACGCAAAAACTACTGAACGGATTTGGATGAAATTTAGAACACAGATAGTTTATAACCTGGATTAACACATAGGATACTTTTTATCCTGGTAGTATGATCCCGTGGGACAATTATCGAACTCAACGCGGGCGAAACCGCTGGCACAAGCTAGTTATTCGTAATTTCATTCAATTATTTGGGTCAATGTGGCAACTGAATCATCCTCATCACTCCTTGCACCAGACCCAGTACTTTCAACTTTCGCGGGCGTCACCCTTTTCTTTCTAATAGGCCTGTCCAAATTACTCAGAGCTTCAGCCAACATACCGTGAAAGTCTCTTACTTTAGCCTTATAGTACTTATTTTTCATCGGTTCCAAAACTTTCTCAATCGGAGTCGAACCAAGCAAATGTGCTAACGGATTTGTGCTCACCAATTTTGTACCATCAGGCAATTTAATATCTATATTTTGATTAGTATTCGTTTCATTTTTTTGTGTTTTATTGGCATGTTGCTGTTCCAATACTTCGTTTACTTTGACTATCTTGTAAAACGGTGCTTGAGGCAGCAAGTGCGCAATCCTCAAGTCCTTGTACTCCGCAGGTAAATTCGGTATGACAATTTTGTGAGGGATATGCGTTACTCTTGGCGTTTCCTCCAACATTACTTCCTCTGCCACTTCCGGGATTGTGTCGTTGCGGTCCATGTAGTTATAACTGTCATCATCGTCATTCGGGTAATCACAGTCTTGACTACTCTCATGAACTACAGGTATTGGTTGCACCAATTTGATGATAGCGGCGGTCCTTTGGCATTGACTCGCCTTGAATTTGACAGGCATAGCTAATTTTGTAGCCATAGGCACAGGTTTGTCTTCAAATTTAGTCATTTTTATGGCCGGTTCTTTGTGTACACCTTCTACTACTTTTAAAGTGACAGCGTGAGTTATAATTATCTCCACTTTATTTTCTGCTTCAGGGGTAAAGTTTTCTATAAACTTTTGGACCGAGAGAGTGTTATCAATCTCAGTAATCTTTGCCGTTGACCGGGTTTCCTCAAATTCAACCTTCTTTATTGTCCGTCTGAATTTTTCTGACATTGGTAAGTCAGAGGTTATACTCTCGCCTTTTTTACGTTTTTCCAACATATTTTTTAGTGTGTCTGTCAGTTTTGACGATTTATGATTTAAGTGCATGTGTTCATTCAACTTCGCTTTGCTTCGGAAGACTTCAGAGCATTTGATACATTTCTTGTATTCTTTTTTAGAATGTAAAGTTATGTGATGATTGAAATTCTGGTATGTATAGCAATATTTGTTGCAAACATTGCATGTAAACCTCTTCCTATTTTTTAAAATTTGTTTTTTTGTCAACTTGCTTGCTTTATTTTGCACTAATTTCTGCTGCTTTAATGCCCTTTTCTTTATAACTAAAAGAGATTCATCATCTGAAGACTGTAGCGTTATAGTCTCTGCCGGCCCTAGTTTATGTATCTTCGGTTCTCTTTTACGCTTTAAAGTCGGCTTTGATGGCGTTTCTACCTCAGTTTGGTTCCCCTCAGTCTCTGTTACACTCATCTCGGAGTTTAGTAAACTAACATTTGAATCCTCATTCTTACCAAGAGCAGCATCTTTCTTCTGCTTATCACCATACAAACTTTTTGGAATAAATGGGTTCTGTGACTTCATGTCTGTAAAAAATACATGAAAATTTTCATCAAATTCCACAAACCCTTTGCCCTCATGTGCTATTTTAATGTGGAGAGTAAACCTCTTGCGTAAACGGAACTTTTTGGAACAAATCCTGCATGTATAAGGCTCGATTTCTTTGTGTCTCGTGTAGAAATGACCAAAGAGTTTCTGTGGGTGTTTATAAGGAGTCTTACAATAAATGCACATGTATTTATACAAGTGCAGTTCACCCTTATGGGATCGGTCTATATGCTTTTCTAACGCAACGCTCCCAACGCACTGTTTCCAGCAAAACTTGCACGCTTTCAGTTCCACGGATAGCGGATGCTCTGTTGACTGATGTTCTGACAACTCGTACATCGTTTCGTAGTGCGTATTGCAGGTGTAACATTTAATCACTTTGCAAGCTTTCTTATGCTCTCTAAAAGTCAACTTATTGAAGACAAGTTTACAATCTGGGCACTCGATACGTGAGGACATATGATAACTCTTCCCACAGTGCTTTAACACGTGTAGATTCAACGAGTACTTCTTCTTGTATACGTTAGAACATCGTCCGCAAACTACCGTGTTACACTTTTTAGTTCTTGAATGATCAATAAAATGTTTGACACTTGATGTGGAGTAATTACAGGCGACACAGATGTAGACAGTGTCTGTGCGTAGAGAAACTAAGACTGTCTCAGCTTTTACGTTTAACAGGGCTGAGAGGTATGGAAGAATATGCTGTATCACCACACCATCGTCATTGTCGGCATGATTTTCAAGGTCATGTTTTCTCAAGTCTCGGGTGTTACCAAACTTCTCAGAGCACTGATTGCAACAATATGCAGACTTAAAGCTCTGTTTATGCTTCTTCTCATGTACCCTGTGCTCATCTTCGTCAGTAAAAGCACGTAAACAGTGGACACAGTAGAATAAACTTGTCATGTGTCCATCTCGAAAATGCTTGGCGAGATCAATCAAATCTGTGTACTTATGTGTACAGAAATAACATAGCTTTGAACCGGCGGTACTTATTTTGTGTATTTGGTGTAAATGAACGGATAAATCATCGGGATCGAGGAACTCTGCTTGACAAATCGTGCATGTCGTATCGACGTCAGAGCTAATGTTTCCTATGTAGTCTTCGTCTAACGCCTCCACCACTTCTCCGTGCAGCTCTTCCGTAGACATTATTGAGGTTTTGAAGTCACCATAGCATAGATTTTCAATAATTTATCTTCTCAATCTCATTCTCAATGTACGCCGTCAACATTAACAACAGTCAAAAGAAAGGCATAATTATTTTGACAACGCCTGTCACAAGCAAACAAAACCATAGGCAAAGTAAATTCAATTTAGAGATGCACATGTAAAATGAGAATTACAGTTTAAACCAATATTAGTCGATTTCTAAATGGCCTTAGTAATGGATGTGTCAGTCAGTATTAGTATTACTTCAGTCAGTGGGGTAGGGTCCACTGACTGCAGTCAGCGCGAACAGCATGTAGGATAGGCTTGGTTTCTCTTAGACCTATTAGTAATAATTAAGTATAGTAAAGAGTGTGAATGACTTTTTTTTTGCTTTTGATTTCGATGACAAAACTGTTTTTAGCGGTACTAGAAGAAGACTTTGTGTTTACAATACAAATTAAAACTCCGTTCATACCACTGTTCATTTCCTTCTTATAGTGGCCCATAACATCCTATTCTCTGCCACCGTGAGTGACACTAGCAACTTGCGACCTGCGGATGCCCCTCAAGTTAAGGCTGAACGGTAGCCCGCGAAATTCAAATAATCTTAAGTTTTTTTCAATTTGTTGATCAGTGTCAGGTTGTATATTAAACTAGCTGTTCCCGGCATGCGTTGCAATGCCCTTTTTCCTACCTACTACCTGCCTGTGTACCAACTACCTACCTACCTACTACCTCCTACCCTACCTACCTACTACCTCCTACCCTACCTACCTACTACCCTACCTACCTACTACCCTACCTACCTACTACCCTACCTACCTACTACCCTACCTACCTACCTACTACCCGACCTACCTACTACCCTACCTACCTACTACTCTACCGACTACCCTACCTACTCTACTATTCTACTTACTACCCTACCTACTACTCTACCTACTACCCTGCCTACCTACCTACCACTTTCTCACCTTTTAAACCTTCCCTGGACTACCACGAATAATTCAACACTATAATTAGCCAAATCGGTCCAGCCGTTCTCGAGTTTTAGCGAGACTAACGAACAGCTATTCATTTTTATGTAATATAGCTGTACCCTGCGTGCGTTGCAATGCCCTTTTACCTGCCTACGTACCAACTACCTACCACCTACCTGTTACCTACCTACTACTAATTTCTCACCTTCTCTGGACTGCTACAAATGTTTCAAAACCAAAATTAGACAAATCGGTCTAGCCGTTCTCTAGTTTTAGCGCGACTAACTAACAGCAATTAATTTTTATATTATACGCAAACACCACTTGAAAAATCATTTTTCTATTGGGAAAGAAACAGTAATTATTTGTGATTATTGTGATAATGTCGTATGGTCTGTTTGAAGTTGTCATTCGTTGACTGAACAACTGAACGTCACTCAATTGTTTTGCCTTCCCGGAACCTCTCCACTAACACTTGAACTTTATAGTACGGTATTAAAGCTCAAATTGATTTGACGTTTTAGTTACAAAACGTTTGTATGGGAAAAAGAAAAGGGCTGTTTTTAGGGCTTTTCCGGCCATTATTCGAATTTTTCTCGCCGTAAAAACCATCCTTGAACTTCAACGAACATTTAAAAAAAAAAATCTGCCAAATCGGTCAAGCCGTTTTCATGCCAAGTCGTGACAACGAAAAACGGGTTTCATTTTTATATATTTTTTATATATATAGATAGATATAAATAGATAAAATAGGATACGCGACCGTAAAAAATGTGGCTTTACTGAGTAATACACCAATACAACCTTAACAGTTCATATTACTTCCTTGAATGCTTTTTTCATTAAATAGCACTATTTAGGGGCAGGGAGGGGCGCATAGGACTAAAAGAGCGATGAATTTACGTAAATATTGATGGATGGAGAGGGAGAGGACGACCAAAAAAACGAGGATAGATTGTGTGTAGAATAATATGAACGAAAATGTGTAAATTACAGCGTGGCGACTGACAGGGAAAAATGGAAGAAAACACGTGTTGCGCCAACCAAGGGCGGATCCAGGGGGGGGGGGGGCACAGGGGCACGGGCCCCCCCCAGACGGTTATAGAGTTCCCATCACAGTACATACTTAAAAATCAAATGTCAGTGACTTTGTTTGTGTCATTGACTTTTTTGCCACCGACTTCCGAAAGTAAAGTTATTCTAGACGTTTATTTTTTATTAAAGTCGGTTGTTTTTTTTTGCAATTTTTTTTTTAACAGATACTGTCGCGAAAGATGAAATCGCGATGTTCCAAACTTAAAATGTAAATATATAATTGCACAGAACTAATGTAATAGCAACACTAAATCAGTATTGACAACTTGACGCTACCAAACGACGCCTCTGTTTGAATGGTCATTATAGCATATTCAGTCTCGACTAATTAATGAAGTTTATTGTAAAGTAAATTCAGTGCAAGAAGATCATAAGTAGATTCTTGTCACCCGTGATACGCGCCACCTGGAAAGCTAAGTATTATTTATCTGTTGTTCTAGTAATTAAATATACGGAGGTACTTTTACCTACTCAGAATTGTTTGAGTCACCTAAACTTAAATGTGTTGGTCGTGCCTTCAGCGTTGGGCTGGGGGCATAACAGCGACCGCACGCGAGCTACTTGTCCGGACATAAAAGCTCTTGGGAGTTTATAGGAAGGGTCGTGGGCCAACCTCTCTTATAAATCTTCTTGGTCCCCCATGGCCTTAGTGAATGTGCCGACGGGCACAAACGTTGACGAACGTATGGAAAATTACACTATATCATATATATATAGGTAATATAAAGGGGGAGCATTCTAGACGGAGGCGATGGGCCGAAGTTGAACAGGAATGCGTGCTTCTGCAGACGTGGAAAGAATCCTAGTATCTGATTAGCACATAGGTGTCACAAAGACTGTTGATGAGAACTTGAAGTAAATTTCATCATACATATTGCAATTGAATAACTGTTTTAGATAGCTTTGTTGATGGAAACAGATAGGTAGTACTTAACCCAAAGATTCATGGGTAATTAAACTTACAGATATCCTAGTTACACCTGAGAAGTTGGATGGATTGATGGTTGGCATAGTGTTAACACTTCGGTGCCCTTGCGGACCGAAGATAAGAGACTGGATTGGGAGACGCTCGCAAGTCGGAGGGGGATCCGTATCGGTGAGTGTCTCAAACATATCGTGAGGCGGGGATTTCTCTTCACATCAAAGCGAAGCAGTACAATCCCATAATAATATTATAAAACAAATCACATTGTAAACCTAGAAATAACCAGAATATAATATGAAGAGAGAATCCACGCGCCCTCGCGACATGGTGGAGATGCTGGGATCGCAAAGAAGCTAGCATTTAAAGCATTCCAAAAACGAATCCCAAGACATAAAACCAATCCAGACTCTTATTGTTAAAATTGGAGATATTGTGTAAAAATCAGGTTGTCAGCGACATCTATATAATCCGATTGGAACTAACGTTCAATAAACGAATGCTTACATAAAATTCACCTTTTGGCGCCAAAATTCGAACGTCAAGGTGATGATGAGTAAACGTTCATTTATCTAAGTATAATGAGATGAACGGCAGGCCGAGATGAAAGATTCTCGAAGTTACTGCAAATTGAATGGGTATGTAGCGTGTGTACGTATAATGTGCAACGTTATGAGCCAAGTAAACATTCTAATTTGAATTTGGCGCGGATTTGATAATATTGAAAACTTGCCACAAGTTTGGCAGAATGACTGATGCTCTCTTTGACCGGAAGCAGGAAGTAATATGAGTTGAGCTCAAATAAACATACGATTTTACACTAAACAATTGACAAAATTACAATATTCACGAATTACGAAATTCGACTGTGAAAATTTTCCCTGCTTTCAAAATGGCGATGCCGCGAATGGTCGCGATGATAAACCAAAAGGCGGCAAAAGCGTTAGCGTCTCGTATGTCAGACTGAATATCGAAAAAACTAAAAGTTACTTAGTTCGTTACATTCTTTTACAAGAATAAAATTATTACGTATTGTGTTGTTATTACCTGTTACGTATTGTGTGAATAGTACCTACACGTAATTTGTTCAACTGTGAAAAAGTGCTCCGATCATAACCAGGAAGCTCACAATTTGTTTGGGCGAAATAATTCCAAGAAAGTTATAAAGTGAATGAAAGAAAGCTTAACATAACTTAGGAATAATTAAGAAGATTATCAGGTAAACTATTTTATGATTTACAAGCTATAACATACACATATGTCACCCAGGAACGCTCGCGGGGTCAAAACGCAAGGGGACTTTAGTCACCCGAGAGGAAATTACCTAATGTATGCCTTGTCAAAAGTACCTCCCTAAGCGCTCAAGTACACCCGTGCCAAATTCGACACGGATGTCATTGTTTACTATTGTGTCTGCTAATTATGTAGCTGAAGAGTAACTTTTGTAAGCTGTAATGTGTTAAAATTTACCTAAAGACAGCATTGTTATGTATGAGTTTGCATAAAACTGTTTATTTATACCTAATACTCTCCATACAGATGGGCAAATGAAGGCAGATGTATGACACTGATTCTACACACCTCCCATCTCATGTATAGATGCTACTATATAAAGAAAAGTACATCAACACTCATTGTAAGTTTATTTTACCAGTTACTTTGAAGAACTAAGCATAAAATAGATATGTTCTCATAAAACTAATAAAATATGCTGGCGGAGGAAACTGGATTGTATATTATAACTTGTGTCTGAACTTCTGTCATGTTATACACATCATCCCTGACTGACTGCATCGTTTCATGTTGGCTACTGAAGTGTACCAAGTAACTAGATACTAAGTTGATGTAGGTAAACTCTAATATCATTTATGGATGCATACATAAATGATGTTGGTACCTAATATGTTTATGAATAAGTAATGAAACAACTTATAGAACATCAACCATATAAATGTTGATGGATGAAGAGTGAGATGAAAACCAAAGAAACGATGAATGGATTGTGGGAGAAATGGTATGAAGGAAAAGTGTAAATAATTGTGTGGTGGTTAACAGGGGAGAATGGAAGAAAAGGTCAGGAGGGGATAATTGGATGACATAGAAATTTTAAATAAATTCAGGAAAATTTAAAATAATGAAACTAACCAGTTTTACCCGTCGAACAGCATGAATATATTCTGAGTTAATACTGAAACTTCATAGGTACAAGGGAATTTTCCTTACACATATAATTCAATGGCTGAGTTTATTACGGAAAATGTAGTATCCAATAGATAGTGAAATATTCCTTGCTTTTAACTTGGAAAACTTTTCTGTTTTACACAAGATGTCAATAGAAACTTTTCTGTTTTATACAGGGTGTCAATCAAAACTTTTCTGTTCTGTACAGGATGTCAATTAAAACTTTCTGTTATATATACAGGGCATTAATAAAATATCATTCCATTATATGTCAGGTGTTGGTATGATTCTTTGTTCATAAGAAGTTTTAAATAAACTTTTGGTCATACAGAGTGTTAACCAAATTTTTATTTTTTTTCGTTTTTATTATATTGCGAACACCACGCAATTTGGAAATTTAACAATATACACGATGTAAATCCTTAACTTAGGATACAGGGTGTCAAATTGTAAAATATTATTTCAGAATTTCAAAATGGAACAAATTCTTATAAGACGACTGGAGTCTATTTCAAATGCTATCTCTAAACTAACTGAAGAAGCTCTCACCTATAAAGATAACGTTAATAAAGAAAATTCTAAAAATTTAGAAATAGTGCTAGGTAAGCTTGAGGTAACGGTGAAAAGGTTCGGAACTGAGTTAAACAGTAGTCTATCAATAAACGAAATGCAATCTTCTGTGGAAGAGATCACTTCCTTTAGTGAAGTACAGCTAAACGGTGAGGAGGTTCTAGCGGAAATGAATATCAAACTGAAAAGGATAAAAGAAAACTCTGCATCAACTATATTACCGGGTAGGAATACTGCACTAATGGGAAAATTACCCAAGTTAAGTTTGCCAGAATTTTCCGGAGACATTCTGGAATGGCATCAATTTTGGGACCAATTCTGCTCCAATGTAGGAAATAGAGACCTATCAGAGGTAGACAAACTTTTATACCTTAAAGGTTCTTTGAAAGGCGAAGCAAAGAAGGTTATCGAAGGGTTCGAGACCACTAATAAGAACTATGAAATAGCTGTTTCTACACTGAAAAATAGATACGGTAAACAAAATCACGTCATAGACGCACACTACGCTGCGTTATACAAAGTACCGAAAGCCTCCAAAGGCAACATAACAGAGCACTTTGTTATAAGAATTGCATAAATAAAACCGAGGAGGTCAAGACGCTTCATGTCAACTCTATAAGCTCCACTATATTACAAACGGCGATAGTTAAGGCTCAACGTAAAGGCGATAATTCAGGTGAGAAGACCTGTCGAGTACTGTTGGACTCGGGTAGTCAACGTACTTATATAACGCAAGAAGTAGCTTTAAAATTGAACCTTCCTATCGAAGAGGAAAGTACCTTATCAGTTTTCACGTTCGGATCGAAAACTCCCCAAGTAATAGAAAGCCCCGTAGTCAAGTTACAGATACAAACAAAAACAAATAATATTTTACAAATAGAAGCAAACGTTGTTCCTCATATTTCAAATGGAGTTCCTTTCCATGGTATCGACATAGGTAAACACAAAGATGATCTAATTTTGGCGGACGACGGCTCATTGTCACCCAAAATAGACATATTGATCGGCAATGACTTCTACATTTCATTCATCCTTGAAGACAAAATTCAACTGGAAAGTAATTTATTCCTGATTGACTCTAAATTCGGTTACATACTGACTGGAAAAACTAACACGGAATCCACGGACACGTTGTCAGTAATAACTTACTTTCAGGGAGTAGAACACAAATTGACACCACCAGATCTTCCATTATACAATGGAAACCTCAAATGCTTATGGGAACTAGAATCCATTGGAATATGCGATTCACCAAAATTGACTAGGGACGAAGAAGTAATCAACCAATTCAATGATACCATAGAACTAGTAAATGATAGGTACACTGTTACTTGGCCATGGATAGATTACCCACCTAATTTAGAGACTAATTTTGGCCTAGCCATAGGCAGACTAGTCAACCTACTCAAACGATTAGATTCCGATTCACTAACAGCGTACGATACTACATTAAAGGAACAATTAGCAAAATAAATAATTGAAAAAGTACCAGACAATGAAAGAAGAGTCGAAGATGTAGATCATCCTATACACTACCTGCCGCATCACGGTGTTAGTCATCCGGGTAAGCCAACTCGCATAGTCTACGACGCTTCGGCAAAGACCAAGCATAGCAAAAGTTTAAATGAATGTTTACATTGCGGACCACTTATGCTAGAAGACTTGACCGGAATGTTGTTAAGGTTTAGGTCGCATCAAATAGGAATAACAGCAGACGTAGAAAAGGCTTTTCTACAGATAGCATTACACGAAAAGGACAAAGACGTAACTCGATTCTTATGGTTGAAAGACATAAAAAAGGCGGCCACGGAGGATAACATCCTACACTTACGATTTTGTCGCGTACCATTTGGAGTGATATCAAGTCCATTTCTTCTAAATGCTACTTTGAAACATCATCTACTGCGTTCCAATAAGGAAAGTCTAAAACGCATAGTGAATGACATCTACGTCGATAACCTTGTCACAGGAGTAGAATCTGTACAAGAAGCAACAGAGATGTATGAGTCGTGTAAGATCACATTTGAAGAAATTTCAATGAATCTTCGAGAATGGAGTTCTAATTCCAAACGATTCTCAGAAAGCATTTCTTCATCAGATGCCTGCAGAGACGTAGAAGTTAAAGTATTAGGACTGAATTGGAACACAGGAGAAGATACGATCAGATTGAGACCAAGAAAGACTACAGAAGCCACTACCAAGAGAGAAATACTAAAAAACATAGCGTCAATTTACGATCCATGCGGATATGCTGCACCCGATTTGTTACCAGCAAAACTTTTACTACAAAATCTGTGGATACATAAATTCAAATGGGATGCCCCATTACCAGAAGAATTGACCAATGAATGGCAAATTATTAGAGAACAACTGGAAGACACAAAAAATATTGTGTTACCAAGGAAATACTTCAAACAAGCTGGCGATGACAATATTCGACTGCACGTTTTCACGGATGCATCAACCAAAGCTTATGCTGCAGTTGTATATATTTCTAATGGAAAAGAATTAAGTTTTGTAATAGGAAAATCACGAGTGGTGCCCATCAAGGATCAGGACAATTTGAAAATCCCAAGACTTGAACTATTAGGTGTTCTAATAGGTAGCCGGTTGCTGAAGTACGTAACCAAGTTCCTGGACTTGGAATTTACAGAAAACACTATATGGACAGATAGTCAAATAGTGATTGATTGGTACTACGGCAACAAACTACTACCACCATTCGTTGCAAGGAGGATAGAAGAGATAAAGGGAAATACACCAGTAACAGTAAGATATGTTCCAACAAGATTGAATCCAGCAGACGTGGCTACTAGACCCACGAGTTCTATGGAAGATAAGCAGAAATGGCTATCCGGACCAAGTTTTCTACTGAAACTCCAGAACTTGGCCGAAAGGTTGTAGAGCCGAAATTTCTTTACTTAATGAAACCGAAGTCGCAGTAAATCCCACATGTTCTTCTGTGGAACATGACTTTTCGTTTCCTGTTGGGGAGGATCTCACGAGTGGAGAAAATATCTCAAAAGAGCAGGAACGGAGAAATCAATTAGATGAGGAATCACGAAACAACACCACAGAACACTGTGAAGACGATACACTATCACATACACAAAAGATCAAAAGGATCCAAAAGGAACATTTCCCTGAGGAAGTAGAGGGTAAAGATACTAACTTACAACGAAACTTAGGAGTATTTACCGACATAGACGGTATCCTACGTTGCAAAGGAAGATTACAAAACGCTGATTGGTCTTACGATAAAAGATATCCAATATTAATCCCAAAGGATTGTGATTTCACTAACAAATTGATCCTAAAAACACATAAGGAAAACTATCATGTAGGGGTCAACCACACCTTAAGTTTGATCAGATTAACGTACTGGATTCCCCAAGGAAGAAGTCAAGTAAAGAAAATATTAGGAAAATGCACAAATTGTGTCAAACATGGAGGAGGTCCATTCAAATTACCAACTACTCCAGCGCTTCCTAAGGAAAGAGTAAACTATAGTTCACCTTTTACATATACCGGAATAGATTATCTGGGTCCTCTTCAAGTAAAGACAAGTAATAAATCAGAAAAAAGATGGATATGTCTGTATACATGTCTAGCAGTACGTGCTATACACTTGGAAGTCGTTAAGGATCTTACGGCTGAGGAATGTCTATTAGCACTACGAAGATTTATATCTTGCAGAGGAATACCAACACGAATAGTTTCACATAACGCACTACAATTTAAATTAACTGCAGAAATACTGTCAAGCAACTATTGCATCACTAATAACATAGAATGGAAATTCATTCCACAATTAGCACCGTGGCATGGAGGATTCTATGAGAGACTTGTTGGACTAGTTAAACACTGTCTCAAGAGAACTCTGACGAAAAGTTTACTGTCAGATAATCAACTAAGTACAATCATAAAAGAGATAGAGGCAATATTAAACACACGCCCATTAACGTGTGTAGGTTCTGATCTAGAGGATATTCTCAAACCCTCAGATTTTCTAACCTTGAATAAATGCATCGTCATAACACCTTCAGATGCAGAATTTCCACAAGAAGGCACAGTAACAAAACAGAATCTAGTGGAAGGTTGGAAACGTGGACAGAACATGCTGAAAGAGTTTAAGAGAATGTTCGTCGACCAGTACCTGCCAAGTCTAAGGGAGAGATACCGACACTCTCTTAAAGAACCAAGGATAACAAAATTAGAAATTCCAAAACTAGGAGATATCGTCCAGATTAAAGGAGATACGAAGAACCGAGAGAACTGGAAGGTTGGAAAAATTATATCTTTGTTGAAAGGAGCCGACGGTCAATGCGGAGTGGCACGAGTAAAGGTGAATGATACGGAATTCACTCGTTCCATCGCACATCTTTATCCGTTGGAAGTTGAAGAAGATATATCTGGAAAAGAAAGGGTTATATTTGAGTTTGAAAGAGGAGATGTTACACCAACATTGGATGACTCACCTCTGCTAGAAGAACTCGACTCAACTATTCTTACCGAAGAAATATCCACAACTCCACAAACCGCAGAACCCGTTGACAAACTCGAAACAGAAAAACACATAAATAGAGAAGAAATAGAAAAGAAAATAACTCAGAGAACACTTACCTCAGGAAATGATGAACCAACAATTCTTGATGAAAAACACCTTAATGATAGCATACCTAAAAGCACTGATACAATTGAGATAACACAAACTCCTGAAGTGAGAAATGCGTCCTTGAAGGCTCGTGAGAAGATCCGAGAGTGGACGCGAGACTTGATGGAACACATGTAATTTCTGTCGTCGTCGGGAGTGTCGCGAAAGATGAAATCGCGATGTTCCAAACTTAAAATGTAAATATATAATTGCACAGAACTAATGTAATAGCAACACTAAATCAGTATTGACAACTTGACGCTACCAAACGACGCCTCTGTTTGAATGGTCATTATAGCATATTCAGTCTCGACTAATTAATGAAGTTTATTGTAAAGTAAATTCAGTGCAAGAAGATCATAAGTAGATTCTTGTCACCCGTGATACGCGCCACCTGGAAAGCTAAGTATTATTTATCTGTTGTTCTAGTAATTAAATATACGGAGGTACTTTTACCTACTCAGAATTGTTTGAGTCACCTAAACTTAAATGTGTTGGTCGTGCCTTCAGCGTTGGGCTGGGGGCATAACAGCGACCGCACGCGAGCTACTTGTCCGGACATAAAAGCTCTTGGGAGTTTATAGGAAGGGTCGTGGGCCAACCTCTCTTATAAATCTTCTTGGTCCCCCATGGCCTTAGTGAATGTGCCGACGGGCACAAACGTTGACGAACGTATGGAAAATTACACTATATCATATATATATAGGTAATATAAAGGGGGAGCATTCTAGACGGAGGCGATGGGCCGAAGTTGAACAGGAATGCGTGCTTCTGCAGACGTGGAAAGAATCCTAGTATCTGATTAGCACATAGGTGTCACAAAGACTGTTGATGAGAACTTGAAGTAAATTTCATCATACATATTGCAATTGAATAACTGTTTTAGATAGCTTTGTTGATGGAAACAGATAGGTAGTACTTAACCCAAAGATTCATGGGTAATTAAACTTACAGATATCCTAGTTACACCTGAGAAGTTGGATGGATTGATGGTTGGCATAGTGTTAACACTTCGGTGCCCTTGCGGACCGAAGATAAGAGACTGGATTGGGAGACGCTCGCAAGTCGGAGGGGGATCCGTATCGGTGAGTGTCTCAAACATATCGTGAGGCGGGGATTTCTCTTCACATCAAAGCGAAGCAGTACAATCCCATAATAATATTATAAAACAAATCACATTGTAAACCTAGAAATAACCAGAATATAATATGAAGAGAGAATCCACGCGCCCTCGCGACAGATACCTTGTTGGTTATTTTTGGCGGCCTGCCCCATGTGCCCCCCCCCCCCCCCCCCAGTAAAAGATCCTGGATCCGCCCTTGGCGCCAACCGCAAGTAGTATGAGACAAGGCCAGGAAGATAATGATGGACTTGGACCCCACAAAAGACAAATAATCATGTTTTATCATATATCATTTACCTCATACCGATCTTGATCTTTTTATTATCTCCAAAAGGGACCACTTATCAACGATAAGAATAAATCCACCCAACCACTGTTTATTACCTCAACGAACAAGTTAAAAATAAACACGCCGCATGATTTTCTTAAACAACATCACATCGGTTTTTATCTGCGGTTTTTCTCTATTATTATCGTTTAGTGTATGGTCAGCAAGGAGAGCTCGTGGCTTAATAAGAACTGCCACTCGGGTCGATCTTTAGGTAAAGCTGTGCTTGCCTAGGTCGGTCTGTGGATGGGTGACCGCCCAACATACCGAGTTTCCTCCGTGCCTCGGAAAGCACGTTAAGCTGTTGGTCCCGGCTGCCCTATATAGATCTTTGGCAGTCGTTACAGGTAATCAGTGACCTGAAAGTCTGACAACCAGTCTTACCACAGGAAATCGTATTATCTAGTATTAACTGGGTTGTGGAGGTCAGATAGGCAGTCGCTCCATGTAAAATACTGGTATTCAGCTGCATCCGGTTAGACTGGAAGCCCCCAACATACACCCCAACATAGTTCGGAAAAGGCTAGGCAGATGATGAGTGTATGGTCAGCAACAGAAGTAGTTTAAAACTACTCAAAGATTCTTAATAGTTTTTAATAAAAAAAACCTTGTTATATATTACTCATTACTCACAAGCTATTGAAGAATAAGGAATATTTTAAAGAATAATCTTTTGAAACATTAAAAATAATAGCTAATAATTAAAATTCCGAAATGTTAAGCTACTTCTATTGCTGACCGTACCATTTTATTTGTGAACGCGCAGCATGTCTTCTTCCATATTTCTCTATTAGGGTCACGAGTTCATCTTACCATTATAACTGTATGTGTTTGTGAGGATGTTTGTTACTCTATCCCGTAAAAACTACTGAACGGATTTGGATGAAATTTGGAACACATATAGGTAGTTTAGAACCTCGATTAACACCCGTTTTTATTCCGTTAATTAAATACGATCCCGTAGGACAACGCCTCAGTCCATTAACCATTATCTTTAATCTACCCTAATTTACAGTCATAAGCAAAAACTTCACGCAAAAGGCTTTTCCGAAAAAAAACACATTCATAATCATAATAATAACTCAAAAATATGAATTTGGATCAACTAGAACATAACCAAACCAGTCATGTAATAACAACTCACTGATGCTCAAAAACAATCATAACTGTAAATAGAAACAAGGCAGTTCTCAAATTCTGTCACTCACACAGTGTTCTACAAAAAATAATTAATACAACTTAATTAAAAGAAAAACAACATTGTACCTATTACAAGACATATGTTAAATAAATGAATCATCGGTAAATAAACCATCTTCTGTTCACAAGGTCATCCATTATAAATATCATGGCTAATTTATGACGCAAATAACTTTGTGATTATTTTTCTTATTGTTTACTTAGCTTCGTTACGCGACACGTAGCTCAAAATGACGCACTGTGATTATTATCTGTGCCGGGGAGTTGTGGGGAGATTTAGTTTTAAAGCTGGTCATTTTTAGGGAGATTTCTCTTGGATTTCTTTGTTTGAAAATATGTTATTTGAACAATAAGGGTATATTACGATAGTACACCTAGGGGCCTTTGTCAAATAGTAATAAAAAAATAAGATTGTTGTGTTAGTTGCGAGTATGGCTAGTTAGTGAGGATGAGGCCAGCCCGCACTGGCCCGCGTGGAGGAATAATTATACATTATAGGCTAAATTTGCATGCTATGATAAGCATAGCATAAGTAAATTCTATGTGAGGATGAGGACACGCTTTAGTAGATATAATGATTTAACTAAGATATGATTGATCCAGCTGCAGGTATAGGTCATCATTCCGCTGCCCTTTCTCGAATTTATTTAGAACCCCAAATACGTAGCAGCATGCGTTCTTCCTTCATACTTTTATTAGTTGTCGTCTCCAGCTGCAAGTAGGTATAGGTGCTGCATAACTGTATTTTTCAATCATCATAAATCTTGTGACTGCAACTACAGAAAAACAAATGAATGAAATTATTTAAAATAGGTATGCTTCGAGTCCCCGCAACGCACCTTACAGAGTGCTGGTACTCAACTACTCACTTGTAGGAAACAATTGGCACACTCGCGTGTCTGTTGACACACGTGACGTAGTATCGCCTGAAACCGTAAAATGTAAGCTGTTTTAAAGTTCCACTACTTTACCCTTTTTAGAGGCAAACCTCAAAAACCTGACCACCCCAAACCCCCCTGCATTGGATATTTGGATCACGAAACGTCAAAAAATTCTAGTCTGTCATGTCACCACAGGCTGTCAGTTTTTGCCCGTACTAAATAAAAAAATATAGGCTGCACCGCGCTGCCATGCACAAAATCAAGACTTCCAGGTAAATTTAAACATATTTTCTACATTCCCGTTATATTTTTTCATATAAAAAACTTCGTTTTACGATATATGCCTCATCATTATAACCTTAAAAATTTTCGTGTTTTTTTTCGAAGTGTTTTTTTAAATTTGTGGTGATAATATTTTTGTGTAACGGTATTTGTTAGTATTACTTATTAATTTCGTTATTGTTTTAAATACCTTTCTCTTTGGTGTGCGAAATTTTTTATCTAGATGTCATTGTAGGTAGGTATGATCATTATTTTGTTATTCATCTATCCTATGTACTTTTTTATAATCTGTGGTGGATTAGTAGCCGCATCTAAAGAGATCACATTAACCGTATTTTTCCTCATTTTTCTAGATCTATCTCTAGCCATTCGTGCCCTATGCTAAACCGTTGTTTATTTAAAATTATGAGCATTATAAATCAAGATTTCCTTGTGTGTATCCAACGAAAGTGATATTCAGATGATTCTGCTGTAGAGATTAACATATTTATAGCGGCATTGTTGTAAATTATTTATGATGTAGCCATGGTGTTAGATCTACAACATTAAACATTTTAATTTTAAATATTGGGGGTATGTTACAGGCAGAATGAAATGTTTCCTCTACTTAACCTTATTCATTAAAAACTACACATAGTGGTCTATGGAAAGTCTTATGTTAAGCCTTCCAAATTCAATATTTGGGTTTAAATAGATATCTTTTTTATATGTTAGGAGATTATTTTTATCTATTATCATAAATTTTTATTGATTTTCATGTTACTGGCCCATATTTTCTTTTTTTCTGTTAGAAAAACTTCATAATAATGATTGGCCAAAGTTTTATTAGGTTTCCCCATCAGGAAAATCTGGATCGGGCCAGGTTGATGGCAATAGGCATGCTCCCTTTTACATGAGACTTAGCCATAACTAGTAACGTGTGGGTGTGTTATTAGGTCATCTCTACCTCTCTGCTTTTGATGGTTACATGGTGCAATGATCATATTTTAATGGATAAAAAAGTTATTACAAAATGCCTACTGTAATAACTATCTGTCATAAAAAATGTAGGTCATACAATGTCCTCATGTGAATATAAAAACTAAAAATACATTTTTCGTGGCTAAATAACAACAGACTAATCTTCAGGAGTAACGTGCTTGCCTAGGTTTGTCTGTGGATGGGTGACCACCTATTGCATACTGAGTGTCTCTCAAGCCTCGGAAAGCTCGTTAAGCTGTAGGTCTCGGCTGTAATTTTGAGATCATTGATAGTTGGTACAGGTAGTCAGTGAACCGAACACCTGACAACCAGTGTTACCAAAGGGTAGTCTATTGTCCCGTCGGGGCTGCGGGTTGTTCGCAAGAGATACCGCGGCCTCGACATGAAGGGCTAAGAAGGAACATGGGTGGTTTTTAGCCAGTAGAAGTGGGACACTCCCTTTCGCTCTGCCCAAGAGCGGGAGGGGTTATTTGATGATTTTCCACCCGCCAAAAAAATAAAATAAAAAGGGTAGTGTATTGTGCAGTGGTTGTGGCGAAGATAAAAAAGACTGGTACACAGATACATCCCGATGTGTCTGTGTACCAGTATTTTACATGGAGCAGCTGCCTAAACTGGCCTAAACTTAGAGCGGACCCCAGAATTGTTGGAAGAAGACTAGGCAGATGATGATGAGACTTTGTTGGCTACTAAGTATGGCCATAGATAACCCTCCCTCTCTCTTCTCCTGTATTACCATAAGGATATTTTTAAGCAGGTCAACATCATTATCTTGCCCTTTACTTAATAAGTGATCAGCACAGCATGTCTTCTTCCATACTTCTGTTACTTGTCATCTCAGCGGACACCTCCTTTCTAGCCATTTCAGCCTCTGGGACTTCGTAGAGCTTCTTTATTTCGGCGCTTTTCTGGTGGTCGCCACTATTGATTCCGGATTTCAGGCGTTCTTCGGTCATCCTCTACTTTTATACCCAAAGTTTTGAATATGAATGTGGGTATCCTCCACATCACATGCCGATACCACCTTAACTAATTACAACACAACTGTTTTTAAATTAGCTCCAAGTTGATTAAATGTCTATAGAATTTCCTCTTTTTAATTTGTCTTGAACATATGCTTCATATCTTAATTAGCCATACTATTTGCTTAGATGGTTTGCACATGTGCAGACAATGAGTGAAAGGTGACTAATTCAAAAGATATTTACGAGACAGATGTGAGTGGCTGCGTTCTAGTAACACATCATCAGCCTATAATGTTCCCACTGAGGCCTCCTCTCTGGGAGAGGGATGGGCTATAATCCACCACGCGGGCCCAGTGTGGGTTGGTAAATGTCTCATGTCTTCGAATTTTTTGCTTTTAAGACGTGCCGGTTTCCTTACGATGTTTTCCTTTACCGTTTTGAGAGCAGCTGTGGTAGGTAGGTAGCTAGATCGATTTTCCATTTTTTTTTTGCTGGGTGGGAAATCATCAAATAACCTCTACCGCTCTTGGGCAGAGCGGAAGGGAGTGTCAGACTTCTAGTGACTAAAAACCACCCATGTTCCTTCTTAGCAAGAGCTAAGAAGGAACATGGGTGGTTTTTGGTGCCGAGGCCGCGGTAGCCATGTTGCTGACATCTCTTTGAGGCGCGCGTGGAACACGAACGCGCCGTACTTTTACACCCTTTATTGCAACTTTTATCGAAATCCTTAGAGCCGTTTTCGAGAATGTGATGTGCTTTTTTACATTTGAGAGTCAGAACATCCCCAAATTGGTAAAATTCCAGGTGGTTCATAAAATGCACCAGTAGATGGCGTTTTTCGAAAGAAGCTGTTAAAAAAATGACTCGTAAAACAGTTATGTTATTTCAGTTCACGATGTCATTGACCTTTCGCTTACTTTGTTTATCAACACTATTTATAAACCTGGTTTGTTTTCATACAATTCATTGATGACTAAGAAATGCTTTACACTAAATAGCTCGGGTTGGAACTCGTGACTAAATAATATTAGCCTCTCGGGTCGATGTTCAGGTTAAGCCGCACCTGCCTAGGTTGGTCCGTGGATGGGTGACCAACCATTAAACAACGAGTTTCCTTCGTGTCTCAGAAAGCACGTTAAGCTGTTCGTCACGGCTGCCATATATAGATCTTTTTTTTTTCCTTTATTGGCCAACCAACAATTGTTTACACTGATAAAATTTAAAGTAAGTATATAATATCTAAAGTTAGTGTAACAATTAATTACAGATTAGCGCCACATGCCCCACAAACAAATAAGATGTGCCACAAGCACTGAAATATAATTAAAGATTAATATTTGAATACTTAACTAAAAATGTGTAACTTATACCTAATTAGCACAGATAAAAAATTGTTAATTAATTCGAGGAAGAGCGAGGTTTATCCCATCACAAGTATCTTCGGCATATGACTTATATATTACTGCGTAAGGACTGGGCGGACGGCATGTTAAAATGACGCCACAAACGTGGTCCCAATAAGGTCTTTCCTAAGCCGAAGTAAACTAGTCCACGATCGGCTCTCTTCGGGTGCGGTCGTAAATTTTATTAAAAGCTTTATTTATGTTCTTTATACCTCGAAAATGCCACGCCGCTTATACAAGGTTACGTTAACGAGCAGACTATACCAATTCTCTGTATGGGGAACGCGTCGAGCAAAATGTTCGGACGACCGTATCTTTAGTTTTTATATCAATGATCTTCGGATTACTTTCTGGGAAGCCCCGGCAACTTAAATGTATAGATTTAAGAAAATAAACACATTTTTTATTTTTTTAACTAAAATTAATAGGTTTAACAATCCTAATTATAAGTCTAATTAAAATCAAAATTACAATCAAAAATTAAAATCGAATCGATCTTTGGCAATCGTTACAGGTAGTCAGTGACCCGAAATTCTGACAGCCAGTTTTATCAAAAGATTTCGCGTTACCCAGTACTAACTCGGTTGTGGAGGTCACATAGATGGTCGCCCCATGTAAAATTTTGGTATCCGGAAGCCGGTTACTGGAAGCCGATCCCGAAAAGCTAAGCAGGCTGCTTATCGCCGGCTTAACGTGCTTTCCGAGGCACAGAGGAAACTCGGTTTTTAAATCTTATTTTTAATTTTATTATCATTTTAATTTAATTTCTGTTTGAATTAAGTATTAATTACATAAATTTAAATACTAAATTAAATTATAACTATTAAGCACTTTTTGACTGTATTCTATACATATGTATCTGGAGAAGGGCGTTGGAAGCTGCGCTACAGTTTATACTTTTGCAGCTTCCATCGTTTTACTTGTTTTATTATGTCTCGTGTTATTGGCCCTAAATATTTTTTTTATTTTATTTTTATTTAATAAGTGTTCACTCATCCACAGACCGACCTAGACAAACGCGGCTTAACCTTTTTGAGGGGTGGGAAATCATCAAATAACCCCTACCGCTCTTGGGCAGAACGAAAGGGAGTGTCAGACTTCTACTGACTAAAAACCACCCATGTTCCTTCTTAGCCCTTCATGTCGAGGCCGCGGTATCTCTTGCGAACAGCCCGCAGCCCCGACGGGGCGCGGCTTAACCTAAAAACCGATCCGAGATCCGAGCGGCTGTTAATATCTAACCAGTAGCTCTTCCCACAAAGTCGTAGGGTTAATTATTTATCATTATTAGTTATGATTAATATTATTTAGTTTTAAAATTTAATTTTGATTGTGATTTGACATTGATTAATTTTGACATTGTTTTTAATTTTGTTTTTGAGTCCGTTTTTAATTTTAATACTGATAATGATTTTGAGTGTAATAATTTTGTTGTTCCATTGTGTGCTGTGAATTTTATTAAATATGGATCCTGATATCTGAAATAAAGAAATATTATTATTATTAAAGAAAGATAAGGATCTAGGAAACAATCTGTAAAAATAATCGCGAGCAAAGGCGCAAGTAAAAGCTACAAAAAAAACTTGGCGTTGTAAAAGCGCCCGCTAGAAAAGCTTAGTGGTCAATTTTAGGATTGACATTTGACCTGACATATGAAATGTCAGCCGAAGAATAGCGTCGCGCGTCGTAGGCGTCCCTTGCCCACGCACAATGCGGGCGTACTCCCACAATCTCGCTTCGCGGGTGTTCGCCCACAACTTTGCTTTGCAGTCTTCCAAGATTTGTAAAGTTACCTCTCGTAACTGCTCTTTCTATTAATACGCAAAAAAACTAATAGTAACAGTGGTAAGCAGAAAATACAGAACGTCACCTACTATGATTCCTAAAAGTAGAAAAGTGTGGAAGAAGACATACTGCGACGACACCAAATGAATTGACATAAGGGCAGGAGAATTATGATGTTCTGCAGAAAGGTCAGGTGCGTCGTAGTACTCGTAACCGGCGTGCGTGTATGACTAGATGTATGAATGTGGACGAGGCAAAAGGAGTAAGGATCGTAGCAGGTGGCGTTCTGTAGTTTCTGCCAACCTTCATGGGAAAAGTACTTGAGTTTATGTATAAATATGTACTAATACTAGCGAACCTGGCAGACGTCGTCCTGCCCGGATACAAGCGCCACCTACCGGGTCCAATTGTATTTTCAAACCATCCAAGAACCCATTGAAATATCCCAGGAAGATTCGTCCAAATCGGTCCAGCCGTTTAGGAGTTCAGTCACATAATACACGTACAGTAGAATTATATGTATACTAATATTATAAAGCTGAAGAGTTTCTTTGTTTGGTTGAACGCGCTAGTCTCAGGAACTACTGGTTGGAATTGAAAAAAATCTTTAGTGTTGGATAGTCCAGTTATAGACGAAGGCTTTAGACTATATTTCAAGCGTACGAAGTCGCGGGCAAGAGCTAGTTTATGTAATAAGTTGGCTATTAGACTGCAGACGTCATAGCGAAAGGAACAAGCCACAAGCTTCCTTTTTCTACGCACGAACAATACTTCACAGCCGACCTTTTTGAAGGACATTACAAATCGATCCATGTCCACTATATCCTTATTTATAACGCCCCGCTCAGCTTGCAAGCCTGTGATTATGCATTTAGATCAAATGTATTCATTGTTCAGGGAACCTGTCTGGTTATACAAGGAAAAATAATTAAATGGAATGTGTATTCATGACATATACGAGTTATTTGTTGAACTGTATTGGGAAGTCGTAGGACTTATGTGACGAGACAATCATAGCATAATGAGGCTGTAGTGTTGAGGAGCTAAGTAATAACAGCCGCTCTGGTCGGTCTTCAACTTTCGAGTCCCTTGTAATAGGGGGCGAGTCTATTGCCAGCAACCGGTCACAAATCCAGACACGGAATCTGGGCTGGCTACTTCTCCTTTTTAACCATCATCATCATTCTCTTGCCCTTATCCCAATTCATTTGTGGTCGGCGCAGTATGTCTTCCTCTTCCATACTTCTCTGTTTCTCGTCATCTCGTGAGACACCTCCTTTTTACCAAATCATTTTTAACACAGTCCATCCATCGTTTCTTTGGTCTTCCTCTACTCGTATATCCTTCCACATTCATATTCAAAATATTCTCCTTTTTAATCCCCGACGCAAAAACGACGGGGTGTTATAAGCTTGACGTATACCTCTCTGTCAGTGTGTGTGTGTCTGTCTGTGGCATCGTAGCTCTCGAACGCATGAATCGATTTTGTTAGTTTGTTTGTATGTCATTGTCGTGTAGTGCCTAACCTAGTGTCTGTCTTTTTATGCCGCCGGGTCTCTGACTTGTCTTTACATGCCGTTGAGAAATATCTCTCAGCCATGTTTGCTTCCTGACGATGTTTTCTTTTATCGAGGCATGTGATAAATTATACAGGGTGTAAATCAACCCAAACCCATCACACAGCCGTCAACCAAGCATTCTATACATCAAACTAAGTACCTTTTGCTACTAGTAAATTTTGCTGGGAAACGACTTTTTTTTGGGTCAAAAATCACATTTTACGGAAAACTCAATGTAGCACTATTAAACATTGTGCTAGTGGATGCTTTGAATAGTAAACGGGTCATGGAGGTAATTTAAGTACCTAAAGTTATAACCTGAAAAACTAGTATTTATAAAAACAGCTGTGAAAAATTTGGACCCCCAATATCTAAAAAGCAGCTTCTGAAGTCGGTGGCAAAAAAAACGAAATCAAACAAACAAAATGTCACCGACTTCAGAAACTGCTTTTTCTTGTGAAGTTTATTTTTCACTTTTTTGTGTTTTTCGTTTTTGCGTTTTTCACTTTTTTGTGTTTTTGAAATCGGCTTTTTAGACCCTATATTACGCACTTGATATCAAAAAATCAGAGGTGCGTGTCTGGGGTTCGAATTAGTGACCTATGACTTGGCAGATCGACGGTGACACCACTAGACTATTTATTCAGAGATACATTATTAAGCGTACAGTTTTTCACCAAAACGCTTAAAAGCTAAAACTGCGTCTACGCTAGGCGAGCCCACCACGAGCCGAGCACGAACTGAGCACGAACCGAACACAATTCGTCTAGTATGGACCGACTTACAAGCCTCGAACGAGCGCGCTGCGTGCACTTCGTTCGTACTCGGCCGTGCTCCGCCAATTGTCGGTTTTTTGGCGAACACAAAGGGATTTAAAGGTTTATCGAACCCACGGCCTTCTGCTGTGCAGTCGCGCTTGCGACCACTCGACGCGGCAGTCAAGTTCCGGAACAGTCATTATATTTCCAATAATAAATTGAAATACACTTCGTATTTGTTATAGGAAACCGGTTTTACCTTAAATACTGTAGGATTGACAATGTTTTTTCCTTAATACGATACAAAATGAATACATAATATTGTTCACGTTATATCTCTTTAATGCTGTGAGCAACCAGACATGAATAAATAAAATATTGTGAATTTTAAACGTAGGTACTGTGCTGTTTTTATGGCATAATGAGTGTGAATAATGGCATGGTGTGTCCACTCCACTCACACACATTTGTGTGTCTACTTTTCTACACTATACGACTATTAGAAAGAAGTAATCTCCGGAACTAATGATCCGATCCGAGCTGTGGTGGCCAATGGTGGCGGCGGCCCCGACTTACGAACAGTGAGTCGTGGGTTCGAACACAGGCAGGCGCATTACTTTGTATAATTTATTTCAACATATGCTGCTGAGAAATTCCTGATGCAAAAGCTCAATAAATCTTTCTCCACCCCGGAGATCGAACTCAGGAACTCACGTTCAGCAGTCGTGCTTGCGAAGACTCGACCAACGAGGCACTCTATAATATCCAACAATTTATTTGTACCCAATAATAACAAAAACCTTTCTCTCTTTTTCCAGATCTTGAAATGCAGTGATAATCAACACAAAAATTTTCACCATTTTATTTCCAAGTCAAAATCCTAACAAACCACTCTTTGGTACTCAAAATTTACCATTTGGCAAAGTACGGGCAGAACGCGACAGCAAAAACTTCAAAACTGTTATTATAAGCTTCTATAAGCGCGGCCTATAATCTTGGTATCAAGATAAAAAGGCACTTCAGTTGTGGGTCGACACAGAGGTACATCACAATCATGGAAAACCTGACCGTATTATCCTTCAGAAAGTCTGAAGACATTAAACGTCTTGCTAGACACTTCCAAAATGTTGTTAATCACCCTCTGACTCAACAAAACAAAACTTTACACTCCTATCTAAGGAGCTTAGATTCCACGCACAAGAAAATTTATTTACAAAGGAGAGATTATGTAGAAGTTGAATATATATTTACAACCGAGAAGAAGTCGAACCTTCAAAGACAAAGGTTCAACAGTCTTCCTGTAAGCGAAGTTCCTGAATTGTTAAAAGCTGAATTGTTAAATTTTACTTCTGAGGACACGAAGCAGGTGCATATATGCACTGATTGCAATGTTGAGATTGAATTGAATGATGAAGAACCGTTGATGGAATCGCTTCAGAAACACTTCAATTCTGACGCCCATTTGCCGAAGTTACGACGAGAAAGCATTGATGTAGCCGAACCGATTATTCTGCCGAATATGTCTCGGCGTCTCTCCGCTATGGGAGAGACTCCGCTGCCGAAGATCAAAGAACTGACAATTACTAAACCAGTTGAGAGATTAGAACGCAATTTCTCGTCAAAACTCAGTACTGCATTGATGAAGAACTTACCAGATGCTTCCGAAGCCAGCGTCGATGCTGCGCTGAAATTCTACCAGGATATCTACGATAAATTATGTTCTGATGTCTCAGATGTTGATTTTTCTACGCAGACGTCGTCAGTTGCTCCAATCATTATGAGTATTAAGGATAATGTTTATCAAAACTTCGCTGTCGATGCTAATAAGAATATAGAGAATGACGAGAACGAGCAAACTCCTGAAAAGCCGAAGAATCAGGCGAAGAAATACCGCTACTATGGTCCTATTGAGACTTTGATTGTGAAGTTGCTTGTCAACCATAAACTGCTGTCTTTAATCGACGATCGGACTGGGAAACTTGCTTTCTTCTGCATCGCCTGCGAGTATTATACTTTACGATTCCATTATGATAGTGTTTTGAACCATGTGTTCAGTGAAAATCATATTCACAACCTTTCCTGTATCTTACAGTCTGACAAGAGCATTTCTTTCTCAATGACCGAACCATCAATCGAGAAAATTAAGGAGATGAATGAAAAGTTCCTTCTTAGCCATGATATCACTTTTTCCGCAAACGGACTGTATTGTAGACTTTGCAATGTTTCGATCGATTCTATCGAAGCTTCGATTCTCCATATCCTTGACGAGAAGCATCTTGCAAAGCTTTCTGACGAGCTCTTTATCCGTATGAAGGAGACTGACCCAGATCGCTCGATCCCCGTAGAATGGGGACCGAAAGATTTGAACTGGACTAAGTACTTAGCTAGCGTCGGTAAACCGCATAACAACCGTGATCATGTTATCATAGAAAACTTTATTAAGCCATCCGGAAAGATTGGAAACTATTGTACCTGTTGCGATATGACGCTGAAAGGACCTAGACAGGTCCTCTTCAATCATGTCCGCCAAAAGAAACATTTGAGGAATGCGGCTCCTCGAAAGCTTTCGATGCTTTATAAGAATCATTGCCGTCCCTCCGAATATTTTGCCAGCTTCGGCAATTTTTACATTTGCACCATTTGCCCGGATTTCGTGGCCGTCCCATCGATTTCAGCAATCGTTGAGCACTTCGAAAGCGCTTCTCACTTCGATTGCATATCGAAATTGATCCGTTCTGCTTTGTACAAGGAGGTAGTTGATCAAGAACTGTTAGCAGCGAACAAAATTGTGGACTTAAAATGCCAGGTATGCGATCTGAAGTTCCCAAATGTGGGTGAAGCTGTCAAACATGCTTTAAGCAGCATTGACCACCAAACGGCGGTCGCCGATGCGAAAACCAACTCAAACAAGGGAGATATCATCAGTGTGTATATGAAAGGACACCATATTCTACACAGCGAAGGTGCTAGCTTCACGTGCGTCGAATGCAAAGGTGTCTTCAACTCTATAAGATCCCTTCTAACACATTTGGTTTACGCTGGGCATTTTAAGGAGAAACCTTCAATCGAGAGTGTTTTCCGTTTCTACTTGGAGCTGAAGCATAATATAAATATGCTGGCTCGGAACAAATATGTATATTATCAGTTTGGGTGTCTGAAATGTGGTGTTTGTGACTCTGATATTGAAGAGGGTGAGACGGCCAAGAAGCATGTCGTTTCGACGCGTCATAGAGAAAACATGGGGGCCAGTTATGTTAATATGGATACGTCGGCTGTTGAGTGAGGTATGTTGGACTTTTTGAATTAATTTCCTGCTTTTTTTTTTGTTAGAGCAGCGGTGGCCCAGTTGTGGTGGCCCCGACTTACGAACAGTAAGTCGTCAGTTCTAACCCAGGCAGGCGCATTACTTTGTGTGATTTATTTCATCACCACTGCTCTCAAAACGGTGAAGGAAAACATCGTGAGGAAACATGCATGTCTAAAACCAAAAAAATCGAAAACATGTGACATCTAACAAAACCCGCACTGGGCCCGCGTGGTGGATTATAGTCCATCCGTCTCCTAGAAAGGAGGCCTGAGTCCCTGCAGGGGGAACATTATAGGCATCAGCCTATAATGTTCCCCCTGCAGGGACTCGGGCATAGACTCAGAATATTTTTGTTACTTGTATGGTGTGGTGTATCTACATAAGAAAGAATTTTCAGAATGAGAGCACGGCAACGATACATTACGTATTAGGAAATAACACATATCAAATAGGGATGTTTGCTGACATAAAAAAATATTATTCTGTTAGATTATCGAAAAATATTGGATACGTATTTTTTGTTTTATCAAATCAATAAAAATTTACGAAGATAAAACGCGTGAAAGGTTTGAGTAGGGGGTTGTGACGTCACTCACCGGTAAAACAAGTCATACTAATGTCTCAGAATATGATGTCACACGAGTTTTCAAAGCACTGTATCGTCTTCATTGTTTGTTTACGTGGAAAAAGAAAAAATACGTGTCCAATATTTTTTGGAAATCCATCTGACGAACTAATTAGATTTTTTTTGTTAACTACCCTAATGTCCCCCCCCCCCATCAGTCCCTTAGTGACTCACTTTCTGGTACACTCTTGGCTAAGAAGAGGGAGGAGATATTTCGCTTGGGGAAGCCTTCACTTCGCCAGTTCATGTAATAAGGTTAGAACCTATTACCTTTAACCGGGTACAATTCCAAACTCCGTGGCTGCTACTGAGAAATTCCTGAAAAAAAAAACAAATATCTACACTAATATTATAAAGAGGAAAGATTTGTTTGTTTGTAACGAATAGGCTCCGAAACTACTGGACCGATTTCAAAAATTCTTTCACCGTTGGGAAGCTACACTATCCGCGGTTGACATAGGCTACTTTTTATCCCTGTATTCCCACGGGAACGGGAACTACGTGGGTGAAACAGCGTTACGTCCGCTAGTGTTTAATATAGGTTTTATTTTTTATGTGGTTGTAAACAAAATACTTGAGCTGTGAACATCTATCCAAACAAGCGAGTGATGACAGATATCGCAAATATGTAATACATCTTCTATTTTGGCTGTCGGCCAAAAAATTAGCCCATCGATCCATTCAATGAATAGGATTATAGTATACATATATCACACTAATATTAAACAATGTATATAATATACATACATATTTATACATACAATATTATTAAGGCGAAAGTTTGTGTGTGTGTGTGTATGTTTGTTACTCTTTCACGCAAAAACTATTGAACGGATTTGGATAAAATTTGGTACACAGATAGTTTATAACCTGAATTAACACATAGCCGTCACTTATAGACGGCTTAAGTAATCATTAAATATCTCTGAGTACCGCAGTTAATGTATCTGTGTAATCTTAAAATTAAACGTTAGTTAGCTGTATACTTGTATAGGTTATACCTTGTTCCTTGCACCTCTGCCTAAGCCTTCGGAGATTACAGGCGTGATGTTATCTATACTAATATTATAAAACTGAAGAGTTTGTTTGTTTGTTTGTTTGTTTGAACGGGGCAAACTAGGGACTACTGGTTGGAATTGAAAAATTATTTTAGTGTTGAATAGTCCATTTATCGAGGAAGGCTTTAGGCTATATAACATCACGCCACAATCAATAGGAGCGGAGCATAAATGAAAAATGTTGCAAAAACGGGAAAAGATATTCCTTTTTGAGAGCTTCCGTTGCGTGCGCTGCGAAAACGGTTTAAGTTACGTAAATATCGTGTATCAAGGAATTGTTCCTCTTTAAAAGTTCTAAAAAAAAGTCCGCGACAGCATATGTTTATCTTTTACGATTGACTCACTGTAACCATTTTTTATATTAAAATGTTAGGTTAAAAAGAATTATATTTTGCGAAGCTTATTTAACCCATATGGTATGATATATAATTGTTTTTTTTTTCTTCTGTTTCAGGCACTGAGCGACTGACTGCCAAGAAGTATGAATGACAAGTGACAAGTGGTCTAATGATAAATCATTATTTAAGAATAATAATTTCCAATATGAGAAATCATTTTACAATGAAATTTTAATAAATGAATTAATTTTATAACTATTAGCATTGTTGTTTTATTTTTTTTATGATGTTTCTATCCTGGATTGGAGGTTTCTGCTGTCATCTGCTGAGGAGGTCGTGGGTTCGATTCCCCGGTCGGGCAAAGTGTAATTAGGATTTTTTCGGGAGTAGCCACAGAGTCAAGATTGTGCCCGGTTGATAGCAATAGGCTCGCACCCTATTAAGGATTTTATTACTAATCAAGTTATTTTGAATCTTATTCTAATGAGTTTAGAATTCATGTTACTTTATTTCGATACCACGATCCCGCAAAAAGACGCGACGTGCCGCTGGATGCTGCGGCACGACGCAATCATGCCGTTTCATTCCACGGGTTACCGCGGCGCGCCATTGCATCCCGCGAGACGTATGGGTCACTTTGTGTCGAGGAATTATGATTGCCAAGCTGGTTGAAATAAGGTCGAAACTTCTGCAGCGGTCATACTGATTGATGCCAGAGTGGCTGGGCTTTCAACAGGATACCATTCTTTGACATAACACAGCGTTTAATAAGTCTATTTTTAATGATTGTCGTTGTACTCTCATATCTCGGTAACGTGACACGGGTACCGTGTTACTGGACATTTTTTATTCGTCTGTATGTCCTCTATCCATACAACCACTTTCATTGTGGGCCGCGATTTAGAAAAAAAAACAAAATGGCGGGCAGGTTGATATGCCACATCGGTTCTATCCCCTTTGGGTGTTAAACAGAGGTGTAGGTACCTAATAACAACTCTGTCGAATCCTTCTGCGATAATAGGCGTGGTGTTATGTGCGGAGGAATTATAAAATGTCGTGGAGAAAGTTTTGAGTATAAATGTGGAGGGGGGGGGGGGGGTACAAGAGTAGAGCAAGACCAAAGAAACGATGAAGACTGTAGGATGCTATGGCATGTAAGGAGGTGTCTGTTGAGATGAGTAATACAGAAATATTTATTTTTATTGGCAAAAGCTCACTACACTTGTAAGGTTGTCGGTTTGGGAAGATGATTGAAACAAGTGCCTTCATTGGTGTATCCTGTATGACTGCCCTTTTTTTTTGGCTTGTGGAAAATCATCAAATAACCCCTCCTGCTCTTGGGTAGAGCGAAAGGGAGTGTCAGACTTCAATGACTAAAAACCACCCATGTTCCTTCTTAGCCCTTTATGTCGAGGCCTCGGTATCTCTTGCGAACAACCCACAGCTCCGACGGGACCCGCAGCCCCGACGGGACCCGCAGCCCCGACGGGACCCGCAGCCCCGTAACGTATGTTCAATCGTCAATCAATATAATATGTATTGATAGATACTTAATATTAAGATACAGATGTGCACATATACATTAGTCTTGTTTACACACTACGCACTATTCCCGAACCACTGCAATTCGTGTGCACCAGAATCAACAGTGGTGAGTGGTGACCTCTAGAAAAACGCCGAGACAATGAAGCTTGACGAAGTCCCAGAGAAACAATTTAACTGTCTTGGATCCCGCAACGAATAGCTGAGGAGTAAGAAAAACATAATTTCCTCAAAGCTTTGGGAATGAATGTGGATGAATATAAGGGTAGAGGAAGACCAAGGAAACGATGGATGGAATGTATAAAGGATGATATGTTACGAAAGCAGGTGTTTGTCTGATGAGATGAAGAATGATAGAAAACTGACTGCCCCGTTGGTCCAGTGCTTGCAACCCCAACTGTTGGGGATGAGGTCCTGGACAGCGTCTGTGACCATTTAGGAAAACAAAATGAATAGGGATGTTTACTGACTAAAAAAATATGATTCTAATTAGTCCGTCTGTCAGATTATCGAAAAATATTGGATACGTTTTTTTGTTTTATCAAATCAATAAAAATGGACGAAGATAACGCGTCAAAGATTTGAGTGGGGGCTTGTGACGTCACTCACCGGTAAAAAATGTCATACTAATGTCTTAGAATATGACGTCACACGAGTTTTCAAAGCACTGTATCGTCTTCATTGTTTGTTTACATGAAAAAAGAAAAAATACGTGTCCAATATTTTTTGGAAATCTATCTGACGGACCAATTAGATTTTTTTAGTTAACGACACTATTATGAGGAGTAATGGGCAAAAGTTACCACTCAGTGGATACCACAAAGCAAGAAACGACAACGCGGCAGGCCCAAAAGGAGATGGCGGGATGAGCTGGACTCTTTCTCTAAGGATTGGTCTACTGTCGCACTAGATCGCAAAAAGTGGAAGGAAGGAAGGAAGGCCTTTGCCCTGCAGTGGGACAGTATAGGCTCATAATAATAATACACTATTAAAATGGTCACAGTTACCATTATGAAAAGTCCATTTTACGCTTTTTAACGAAATTCATATTATGATTTGCTAAAGTGGCCATTTTAGACCCCCTGGTGTCTGGCTGATGTGATGACGAGTAATGGAAAACTGCCACGTTGGTCCAGTGCTCGCAACCGATTTGTGCCCGGCTGATGGCAATAGGGTTGCCCCTATTACACACTAATTGATACCAAATAGTACCTACCTGTTTTTTGTTGGCTGGGAAATCATTAAATGACTCCTCCCGCTCTGGGTAGAGCGGTAGGGAGTGTCAGACTTCTACTAACTAAAAACCACCCATGTTCCTTCTTAGCCCTTTGTGTCGAGGCCGCGCTCTTTCGAACAACCCGCAGCCCCGACGGGCGTCGGCCCTTGCGGCCAAATAGTACCTACTGCCATTTTGCAATATCATACAGTCGCTTTATTGAGATCTTTTGCCAGGAAAAAAACGAAAGTCGAGGTAATAAAAAAAACATCGAAAATAATACATAAAAATATATTTCTTAAAACAGTACAATAATACATATTTAAATATTATTTCTAAGCAATATCTATTCCTCTATTTCTTCACCTTCCAGTGCTAACTCATCTAAAGGGATGATGGCCGGAGGACTCGTGTTGTCGCAAGTACAATAGCAGTTCTTGCCGTCAGGACCTTGGGGGAGGAGTAGGATCTTGAGGCGCATATTCGTTTCTAGAGCGTTCATTATTTCTGTGGAACGAAGATATGTTATGATTAGTCCTATCCTAAACGTATCCTATAATAAACAAAAAAAACCAAAACAAAGTCCTCCGCCGTGTCTGTCTGTCCGTTCGCGATAAACTCAAAAACTCATCATCTGCCTAGCCTTTTCCCAACTATGTTGGGGTCGGCTTCCAGTCTAACCGGATGCAGCTGAGTACCAGTATTTTACATGAAGCGACTACCTATCTGACCTCCACAACCCAGTTAATACTAGGTAATACGATACTCTTTGGTAAGACTGGATGTCAGAATTTCAGGTCACTGACTACCTGTAACGACTGCCAAAGCTCTATATATGGCAGTCCAGATCAACAGCTTAACGTGCTTTCCGAGGCACGGAGGAAACTCGGTAAGTCGGGCGGTCACCCATCCACAGACCGACCTAGGCAAGTACAGCTTTACCTAAAGATCGACCCGAGTGGCAGTTCTTATTAAGCCACGAGCTCCTCAATAACGATAAACGCGATAAACTCAAAAACTAAAGATATAAAATTTGATTGAGGAAAATGTCGAGAGGAAAGTTTTGAGTACCTATAAATGTGGATAGGTTTATGAGTAGAGGAAGACCAAAGAAACAATGGATAGACTGTGTAAATCATGATATGCCAAAAATAGATAGACATCTCCTATGTCTGACGATTAATAGAGAAGTATGGACGAAGAACACGTGCTGCCCCGACTTTAAATAAATAAGGACAAGAGATTCTTCTTCTTATCGTGTGGGCTGTAAGGTATAGCGACCTCACACACCCTAGTGTCAAAGTTTCTAAACCGCCTCAAAGGCCTCTGACATGGTTTGACGACCGCCATTTGGCTGCCGGGACCACCGGCTTATACGTGCCTTCCGAAGCACAGAGTCTTCGTTTTAACAGACAATCAGGTGATTCAAGCCTGCAATGTCCTAGCCAAACTGGAAATAACTTTACAAAGTATGCTTCCCGTGGGAATCGAACCCACGACCACCGGGTCACTAGGCAAACGCCTAACCCACGGAGCCCACGGAGGCAGCAGGACAAGAGATTGATGATGATAAAATTAGTTTGTTTGTACCTATGTAGGGGGTATTAATCTTCGGAAATTCTTTCACGAAGAGGAAACTACATTGTCCCCGAGTGTCATAAGCACACGGACATTTCACCCGTTTCCGTGGGTTAATTTCTGGATAACGGAGTCATCGGAGATGGGAGGACGAGCTAGACAAAATCAACGGCCAGTGGTCCACATTGACCCTAGATCGAAAGAATTGAAAGTCTTTGGGGAGGGCGTTACCTAGCAGTGGTATAACACATGTTAATAGTCATCATCACCATAATCATCATTGAGGAGCTCGTGGCTTAATAAGAACTGTCACTCGGGTCGATCTTTAGGTAAAGCTGTGCTTGCCTAGGTCGGTCTGTGGATACCCATCCACCGCCCGACATACCGAGTTTCCTCCGTGCCTCGGAAAGCACGTGAAGCTGTTGGTCCCGGCTGCCATATATAGATCTTTGGCAGTCGTTACAGGTAGTCAGTGACCTGAAATTCTGACATCCAGTCTTACCAAAGAGTATCGTATTACCTAGTATTAACTGGGTTGTGGAGGTCAGATAGGCAGTCGCTCCATGTAAAATACTGGTATTCAGCTGCATCCGGTTAGACTGGAAGCCGACCCCAACATAGTTGGGAAAAGGCTAGGCAGAATCATCTGCCTAGCCTTTTCCCAACTATGTGATCATCAGATCACCATAATCATCAGCCCATTATGTTCCCACTGCAGAGACTCAGGCCTCGTCTAGGGAAAGGGATGGCCACGCTGGCCCAGTGCGGGTTGGTAGATGTCACATGTCTTCAAATTTTTTTGGTTCTAAGACATGCTGGTTTCCTCACGATGTTTTCCTTCACCGTTTTGAGAGCAGTGGTGATGAAATAAATTACACAAAGTAATGCGCTTGCCTGGGTTCGAACTCACGGAAGTCTAAACAGTAATAAAATAAATTATTTCACAAAATAAACTCACCTTGTCGCCCCTTACTCAAACACAGCTTCCCTCCCGCTTTCGGCATTTGCACTTCAGTTTCAAATTTGACAGCTTGCACTCCTGGTGGTTTAGGTTCTGCTGTGTATGTTGTTGCTTCTAAATATGTTGAACCAATCTCTTGTAGTTTAGTCTTTGTTACAAATTCTTCTGTTGTGGGACGTTCAGAAGTAGGTTTCTCTGAATTATCTTGATTTGCAAACTGTTTTTCAGTTACAGCAGTAGATTTTTCTGTATTATCTTGATTCGTATTCGGTTTTTTAGTTGTTGTACCTTCTGAAATTGTTGAATCTTCTGTAGAGGACGATAGTTTTATTGCTGGCTCTTCAGTAATTACAGCTTGCTCTAAATTTTCTGCTTGTCGTACTAAAGTCGTTATTTCTTTTACAGTTGTCGTTGGTTCTACATTTACAGGTTTAATAGTAGTCGTTTTTTGTTGTTTAGTTGGTATTTCAGATGTTTTTTCTTCCGTAGTGGTAGTAACTGTTTTAGTTGTACTAATTCCGTTAGTTGCAGTAGTTGATTGAGCTGATTCTAGCTCATTCTTTGCTGTTTCTTGAGTTGTTGGGCGTTGCGTGGTCCCTGTTTCTTTCTCAGTAGCTGCAGTTGTCTGTTCTCTAACATCACTTTTTGTGGTTGGTTTTTCTGTAGCATCTCCCTCTGTGGTTGTCTTTTTATTATAATATTCATCAGACTCCTCAACATAACTTGATTCTTTAATAGATTCGGGTTGTTTTGTTTTTGAGCCTTCCTGCGATTCTGGTTGTCCAATAGTTTCCAGTTCTTGCTGCGATTCAATGAATTCATTTGACTCTTGTTCTTCTGATTCTGGTAAATCAGGAGGTTGCTCAGTTGAAACTAGTTTGCTTGTTTCTTGTTCAGTAGTTGCGGAAACAGTTGTTTCTCTATCTGTTGTTACTTCTGAAGAAGATTGTTCCCTTGTTTTTGTTGTGGGTACTTCTGTTACTGCTGCTCGAGTTGTGGAAGGTTGGTCAGTGGTCCCTTTCACTGTCGTTGGATGCTCAGTTGCTGAGATTAATTCAGTTGTTACTGTTACAGGCCAACCATTCGTAGTTGCGCTCTCGTCAGCCAAAGTTGTTGTTGCTGGTTCCTCTAAAGAAGGTTGCTGACTAGTTTTAACTTCTGTTACCGAAGGTAACACAGGCACTTCCTTCTCAGTAGGGCTTAAGGTTGTAACTGCCTCAGTGTGACTTTCTGTCGTTGTGGATACTTCCATTGGAGCTTGTTTTGTAGTTATCTTTATTTCTTCAATTGTTTTCTGGCTTGGCGTTACTATTATGAATTGGCCATCAATCAATTCATCACCATCATCTACTATAGGTTCTTTCTCGGAACTAAACTCTTCATCATTAATTGAAGGTTCCTTTCCAGAACCAATTTCATTATCGTTTATTGGTTCTTCTCCTGAGGCACATCCATCATCAGGTATGGTACCAGATGCCTCTTCATTATCAATTTCACCAGATCCTTCGTCCTTCGAATCGTAATCCTCAGGTTCACAAGTGACAACTTCAACTGTAGGCAAAGGTTCTTCTGAACGAACTAGTATGAATTCATTGTCAAATAATTCAGTTCGGGGTTGGTTGGACGTTGGTTGCTCCGTAGGAATTGGTTGCTCAACTAAAGGTGTTGCAGTATTTACTGGCACTGTAGAAATTGGTCTCTCAGTTTCTAGTATATTAGCACTTTGAGAATGGCCTATAAGGTTATATGAAGTGATTTCTGTTGTTACGGATGGTATGTGTTGTGTTGATGCATCAACTGTTATTTCTTGAGTAGTTGTTGTTGATAGAGTTGCTTTTTCTGTGGTAGTTGAATTAACATTTTCAGTTGTTAGAACAACTGCTTCGGTTGTGACTTTGTCAATATATTCTGTTGTTGCTGTAACTCTTTTTGTTGTTGCAGTAATGCCTTCTGTGGTCGCAGTAAAGCCTACTGTTGTTGAAGCAATACTTCCTGTTGCTGCAGTAATTTCTGCTTTTGTTGCAGTTACACCTTCTGTTGTTGAAGTAACGCCTTCTCTTGTTGCAGTAACGCCTTCTTTAGTTGTAGTAACACCTTCTGTTGTTGAAGCAACGCCTTCTGTTGTTGCCGTTATGCCTTCTGTGGTCGAAGATATCTCTTCTGTTGTTGGTGCAATATATTCAGTTGATAAGGCAGCACTTTGTGTTTTTGCACTAACATCTTCTGTTATCGAAGTAATACCTCTTGTTGTTGCAGTAACATCTTTTGTTGCAGTAACACTTTCTGTTGTTGAAGCAACACTTTCTTTTGTTCTGGTAACACTTTCTGTTGTTGAAGCAACACCTTCTGTTGTTGCACTAACATGTTCTGTTATCGAGGTAATACCTCTTGTTGTTGCAGTAACATCTTCTGTTGTTGCAGTTATGCCTTCTGTAGTCGAAGATACCCCTTCTGTTGTTGGTGCATTATATTCCGTTGACGAGGCAAGGCCTTCTGTTGTTGTACTAACACTTTCAGTCGTTAAAGATATCCTTTCTGTTGTTAAAGCAACACCTTCTGTTGTTGCACTAACACCTTGTGTAGTTGCACTAACACCTTCTGTTGTTGAAGCAATACCTCCTGTTGTTGCAGTAACAACTTCTTTTGTTGCAGTAACACCTACTGTTGTTGAAGCAACACCATCTGTTGTTGGTGCAATATATTCCGTTGATGAGGCAAGACGTTCTGTTGTTGCACTAACACTTTCAGTTGTTGAAGATATCCTTTCTGTTGTTGAAGGAAAACCTTCTGTTGTTGCACTAACACCTTCTGTAGTTGAAGCAATACCTCCTGTTGTTGTGGTAACACTTTCTGTTGTTGAAGCAACACCTTCTGTTGTTGCACTAACATCTTCTGTAGTCGAAGATACCCCTTCTGTTGTTGGTGCAATATATTCCGTTGACGAGGCAAGGCCTTCTGTTGTTGTACTAACACTTTCAGTCGTTGAAGATATCCTTTCTGTTGTTGAAGCAACACCTTCTGCACTAACACCTTCTGTTGTTGAACCAATACCTCCTGTTGTTGCAGTAACAACTTTTTTTGTTGCAGTAACACCTACTGTTGTTGAAGCAACACCTTCTGTTGTTGAAGCAAAACCTTCTGTTGTTGCACTAACACCTGTTGTTGAAGCAATACCTCCTGTTGTTGCAGTAACATCTTCTTTTGTTGCAGTAACACCTACTGTTGTTAAAGCAACACCTTCTGTTGTTGGTGCAATATATTCCGTTGATGAGGCAAGACCTTCTGTTGTTGTACTAACACTTTCAGTTGTTGAAGATATCCTGTCTTTTGTTGAAGTAACACCTTCTGTTGATGCACTAACACCTTTTGTTGTTGAAGCAATACCTCCTGTTGTTGCAGTGACATCTTCTTTTGTTGCAGTAACACCTACTGTTGTTGAAGCAGGACCTTCTTTTGTGGTAGTAACACCTTCTGTTGTTGAAGCAACTCCTTCTGTAGTTGCGCTAACATCTTCTGTTATCATAGCAATACCTCCTGTTGTTGCAGTAACATTTTCTTTTGTTGCAGTAACACCTTCTTTTGTTGCAGTAACACTTACTATTGTTGAAGTAGCACCTTTTTTTGTTGTAGTAACACCTTCTGTTGTTGAAGCAACACGTTCTGTTACACCTTCTATTGTCGAAGCAATATCTCTAGTCGTTGCAGATACAGCTTTAGTGTTAGTCGTTATTTCAGATGTTGGTTGCTGCGTTTCTGAAATTTCTTGTGGTGATGTAGTTGGTTTTTTAGTTGAAAAGATTTCTCCTGTCAATTCGGTTGACTTAGTAGTTTCTATCGAGTCTAAACTAACTGTTGTATCTTGCGCAGTTGATGAATGACTATCATCTGTTGATGCAGAACCAAGTATGGTAGTCGATATTTCCGAGGTTACTGCAGGTTGTTCTATAGGCAATGATTGAGTAGTTACTGGTGATTCTGAAATGTACGGTGTTGTTACAGTTACAAGTGACTCGGATTGTAATATTTTCTTAGTATTCTGTTCCTCATCAGTTCCCCATTCAAGCCATTCTTCAGATTCTAAATCCTCTGTAGTAGGCTCGTCATTTCCTTCATCACTTGATTCTTCTGACTCAGGTTTCTCAGTACTAGGTTTTACATCATCTTCTGACGTAGATCTCACCGTTGTTTTTTTAACATCTGTGTATTCCACCCATTCATCGGATTCTGATTTGTCAATACTGGGCTCAACCTCTATGTTTTCAATCGATTCTTCCGATGTCTTTGTACTCAGTTCTTCATCCTCTTCTTTCGATTCTGTTGTTAGTTGTTTAATAGTTGTTGGTGAAGCAGGTTTAGTTGGTGGTAGCTCAGTTGTCAGTTTCACTGTAATTACTTGCTCAGTGGTTGATTGTTGTGTAGAAGCGTCTGTTGTTGGTAACTCAGTTGGTTGCACAGTAGTAGTTGCTTGCTCAGTTGTCAGTTTCGTTGTTGTTTGTTCTTCAGTGGAGACTTCCCTTGTTGAACTAGCAGGTTCTGTTGTTGAAAACTTAGTTGGTTGTACTGTAGTTGCTTGCTCAGTTTTCAATTTCGTAGTTGTTGGTTCCTGAATAGAGACTTCCCTTGTTGAACTGACAGATTTAGTTGTTGGCAACTCAGTTGGTTGCACTGTAGTTGCTTGCTCAGTTGTCAGTTTCGTAGTTGCTGGTTCCTGAGTGGAGACTTCCTTTATGGAACTAAGAGTATCAGTTGTGGGTAACTCAGTTGGTTGCAATGTAGTTGCTTGCTCAGATATCAGTTTTATAGTTGTTGATTTCCGAGTGGAAACTTCTCTTGGTGAACTAACAACTTCAGTTGTAGGCAACTCAGTTGGTTGTAATGTAGATGTTTGCTCAGTTGTCAGTTTCGTAGTTATTGGTTCCTGAGTGGAGACTTTCCTTGTTGAACTAACAGCGTCAGTTGTTGGGAACTCAGTTGGTTGCACTGTAGTTGCTTGCTTAGTTGTCAGTTTCGTAGTTATTGGTTCCTGAGTGGAGACTTTCCTTGTTGAACTAACAGCGTCAGTTGTTGGGAACTCAGTTGGCTGCACTGTAGTTGCTTGCTCAGTTGTCGGTTTTGTAGTTGTTGGTTCCTGAGTGGAAACTTCCCTTGGGGAACTAAGAGCTTCAGTTGTAGGCAACTCAGTTGGTTGTACTGTAGATGTTTGCTCAGTTGTCAGTTTCGTTGTTGGTTGTTCTTCAGTGGACACTTCCCTTGTTGAACTAGCAGGTTCTGTTGTTGACAGCTCAGAAGTCGTTTTCACATTAGTTACTGACTCAGAAGTTGTTCCCGCACTAATTGGTGGCTCAGAAATGGGTGTAGTTGTTGAATTAGCTGCTTCTGTTGTTGATTGTTGCTGCGGTGTAAATAGTTCGGTGGTTACTGCCGTTGTTGCACTAGCAGCTTCTGATGTATCTGAAGTCACTACTGTTATCGCTTGCTCTGTTGCAGCTGCCTCTGACGAAGTCTCTTCTGATGTAGCTTGTTGTGTCAAAGTTCCTTCTGTCAAACCGTCTTTTGTCAACGTCTGCTCTGTCGAAGTTACTTCTGTCGACGCCTGATCAGTCGAAGTAGCTTCTTCTGACGAAGTAACCTTTGTCGTCACCTGCTCTGCCGAAGTCACTTCAATCGATGTCTGCTCTGTTGAAGTTACTTCTGTCGACGCCTGCTCTGTCGAAGTCCCTTCTTCTGACGAAGTAAACTTTGTCGACACCTGCTCTGCAAAAGTCACTTCTGTCGATGTCTGCTCTGCTGAAGTTACTTCTGTCGACGCCTGCTCTGTCGAAGTCGCTTCTTCTGACGAAGTAAACTTTGTCGACACCTGCTCTGCAAAAGTCACTTCTGTTGATGTCTGCTCTGCTGAAGTCACTTCTGTCGACGCCTGCTCTGTCGAAGTCGCTTCTTCTGACGAAGTAACCTTTGTTGACACCTGCTCTGCCGAAGTCACTTCTGTCGATGTCTGCTCTGTTGAAGTCAATTCTGTCGACGCCTGCTCTGTCGAAGTCGCTTCTTCTGACGAAGTAAACTTTGTCGACACCTGCTCTGCAAAAGTCACTTCTGTTGATGTCTGCTCTGCTGAAGTCACTTCTGTCGACGCCTGCTCTGTCGAAGTCGCTTCTTCTGACGAAGTAACCTTTGTTGACACCTGCTCTGCCGAAGTCACTTCTGTCGATGTCTGCTCTGTTGAAGTCAATTCTGTCGACGCCTGCTCGGTCGAAGATGCTTCTTCTGACGAAGTCACTTTTGTCGACACCTGCTCTGTTGAAGTCACTTCTGTCGACGACTGCTCTGTTGAAGTCACTTTTGCGGACGTCACCATCACTTCTGCCGAAGTCACTTCTCTCGACGCCTGCTCTGTTGCAGCTTCTGTCGAAGTCACTTCCACCGACGTCAGATCTGTTGCAGCTTCTTCTGTCGAAGTCACTTCCACCGACGTCACTTCTATCGACACCTGTTCTGTCCCAGTTTCTTCTGACGAAGTCACTACTTGCTCTGTCGACGCCTGCTCTGTAGCAGCTTCGTCTGATGGAGCCTCTTCTGACGTCACTTGCTCTATCGTAAATTCTTCTGACGAAGTCTCTTCTGTCAACGATTGCTCTGTGGCAGTTGTATCGGTTGAAATCACTAGTGTTGTAGTTGCTTTTGTAGTTCCAGCTTCCGTCGTAGCAGCTTTTGTCGAAGCGGCTACAGTAGTAGTGGTTTCTGTAGTTGCTTGCTTTGTCGTAGGTATTTCTGTAATTTTATTTACTCTCGTAAAAGCATCTGTCGTCTCCTGCACTGCAGTAGGTACCTCTGTCGAAGCTGCATCATTAGCACCTTCTGCCGTAACTGCTTGAGTAATACCTTCTTTGTTAGTAGCTGCTTCTGTGGTAGCTGCTTTAGAGGAAGCTACTTCAGTAATACCCACTTCAGTAGTAGCAGCTTCTATCGTATCTTTATCTGTAATAGATGCTTCTTTTACGGTAATTTCTATTGTAGCTTGTTCAACCGTCGCTGCTTCAGTAGTAGATTCTTGTAATGTAGTAGTTTCAGTAGTACCCGCTTCAGTAGTAACGGCTTCTGTCAAAGCTTCTTCTGTTATTGTTTGCTCTTTAGTAGGTGTTTCGGTAATACCTGCTTCAGTAGAAGCAGCTTCTGTAAAAGATTCTACTGTCGTTGAAACTTTTGGCAACACTTGCTTTGTCGTAGTTGCTTTAGTTGTAGCTTCTTCTGTTGTAGCTGCATCACTAGTAGATTCTTGTATTGCAACTGATTTAGTAGTAGCGGCTTTAGTTGAAGCTTCTTCTATCGTAGATACTTGTGTCGCTGCCTCCTCTGTCGTAAGGGCTCCAGTCGTACCCGTTTCAGCAGTAGCTTCTGTTGAATGTTCTTTTGTATTTATTTGATTAGTAGTAGTATTTTGTGGGGTAGTAGTAGTTTGTTCAGAAATGGTCGCTTGCTCTGTTATTGAAGCTTGACCAGAAGTATATGATGGCTTCATTGTTGTTTGATCAGTAATGGATGCTTTGTCAGTAGTGGCAGCTTGGTCAGTTGTAGTACCTTGATAAGAATCAGCAGTCATACTACTATTTTCAGTGGTGGTTTCTGACACAGTTGCTTCATTAGTAGCTGTTCCTGTAGTAGCTTCCTTTGCCGTCCCTGTTTCTTTTGACAAAGTCTCTTTTGTGGCGGCTTGATCTGTTGCAGCTTCTTCTGATGAAGTCACTTCTGTCGACCCTTGTTCTGTCGACGCTTGCTCTTTAGTAGCTTCATCTGATGGAGCCTCTTCTGACGTCACTTGCTCTATCGTAATTTCTTCTGACGTAGTCTCTTCTGTCGACGATTGCTCTGTGGCAGTTGTATCGGTTGAAATCACTAGTGTTGTAGCTGCTTCTGTTGTAGTTGCTATAGTAGTACCCGATTCAGTAGTAGCAGTTTCTATCGAAGCGTTTTCAGCCGTGGCAACTTTTGTCGTCACTTGCTGTGTCGAAGCTGCTTCAGAAGTAGCTTTTTTTGCTGTGCCTACTTCAGTAGTAGCAGCTTCTGTCGTGGCAACATTTGTCGTCACTTGCTGTGTCGTAGTTCCTTCTGACGAAGTCTCTTCTGATAAAGTCGCTTCGTTCGACACCTGGTCAGTCACAGCTTCTTCTGACAAAGTCTCTTCTGATGTCACTTGATCTGTCACAGTTTTATCGGTTGAAATCACTGGTGTTGTAGCTGCTTTTGTAGTTGCAGCTACGGTCGTAGCAGCTTTAATCGTAGTGGTTTCAGTCGAAGCACCTGTAGTAACGGTATCTGTCGTCACTTGCTCTGCCGTATGTACCGCTGTCGTAGCAGCATCAGTAGTATCTTCTTTTGTTGTAGCTACTTCTGTTGTAGTTGCTTTAATAGTACTCGATTCAGTAGTAGCAGCTTCTGTCGAAGCAGCTTCTGTCGTCACTTGTTTTGTCGTAGCCGCTTCAGAAGCTGCTTTTTCTGTTGTACCTACTTTAGTAGTAGATTCTTCTATTGAATTTGCTTCAGTAGTAGCTGCTTCTGTGGTAGTTGCTTCTCTAGCTTCTAGCTCTATGGTAGGCCTTTCGGTTCTGCCCCCTTTAGTAGTAGCAGCTTCTGTCGTGGGAACATCTGTCGCCACTTGCTCTGTCATAACTGCTCCAATAGTAACTTCTTCTGTTGTAGCTGCTTCTGTAGTAGATTCTTGTATTATGACTGATTCAGTAGTACCCGCTTCTGTGGTTATCGCTTCAGTAGTCATTGCTTGATATGTCGTAGATGCTTTGATAGTACCCCCTTTTGTAGTAGCAACTGCTGTTGCAGCTTTTTTAGTTGTATCTTCTTCTGACGAAGTCTTTTCTGACGTCACTTGCTCTGCTGCAGTTTTTTCTGACCATGTCTCTTCTGATGTCGCTAGCTCTTCCGTAGCTGCTTGTTTTGTTGACGTTACTTCTATTGTAGCTTGTTCAGTAGTGATTGATTGCTCAGTCGTTATAGCTTTATCTATTGTGTAAGCTTGATCCGTAGTTGTGGCTTCATCCGTCTTTGTGGTTCCTTGGGAAGTAGTAAACAATTGATGAGGAGTCGTACTAATTTGTTTAGTATAAGCTTGAGCTGTGGTGGATTCTATTGTAGTTAATTCTTCAGTAGTGGTAGCTTGTTCAGAAGCAGTACTAACTTGATCTGTAGAAGTAATATCTTTATCAGAAACGAAAATATGATCAGTTGTTGTAGCTTCATCAGCGGTAATTGCTTGCCGACCTGTAGTGGATTCTATTGTAGTTATTTCTTCAGTTGTCGGCTTGCTAGTTGAAGTAGCTTGTTCAGAAGCAGTACTAACTTGCTCTGTAGAAGTAATATTTGTATCAGAAACGAAAATATGATCAGATGTCATAGCTTGGTCAGTAGTGGTACCAGGTTGATCGACAGTAGACGCTTGCTCAGTTGTACTTTTGTCTTGTGGGGTAATTGTACTATCCTGTACTTTGGTTGTGTGTACCTCTGTCGTAATTTCATCAGTTGTTGTAGCTGGATTAGTAGTGTGGGCTTTATGAGTAGTGGTAGCCGGCTCAGTAGATACCTCCGCTGTTGGTTGGTAACTTGTTGAAATTTTTGTCGTATTTACTTTAGTTATGGTAGTTTGGTCTGTAGTGGCAGCTTGATCAATCGTAGAACTATCTTGTTTAGAGGTAGAACTAGCTTGTTCAGTAGTAGTACTAGCTGGATAAGTGCTAGATCTGACTTGGGCAGTAGTAGGTACTACTGTGGTTGGTTGTTCAGTTGTTGGTAGCTCTGTTGTAATTTGTTCAGTAATATAACGAGCTCTCTTGGTAGAAGTAATATCCTTCTCGGTATTGGAAACCTGATCAGCAGTAGCAGCTTCCTGTTCAGGAGTGGTCCTTCGACCAGAAGTACTAGCTTGGAAATGATCAGTGGTAGTATTAGCTTCATTTGTTAGTAGCTCTGTTGTCGCTTGTTCCGTCGAAGCTTGAGTAGTAGTCGTACTAACTTGCACATCAGTTGTGGGTACGTCTGTTGTTTGTTGTTCATTCGAAGGTTGGTCTGTTGCATCTTGCTCTGTAGGTATTTGTTCAGTTGAGGAAGATTGATCAGCAGTATTGGCTTGTTCAGTCGTTGAGAGCTTCGTTGTGCTAGTGGTTAATTCATCAGTTATTGTACTAGCTTTCTCGGTAGAGGCACCAACTTGCCCAATAGTCGTAATCACTTCTCCATCAATAGAACTAGACTTCTTGGTAGAAGCACTTGTCTGCCCACTAGTCGTTGTTACCTGTTCAGTAATTGATTCCTCTGTTGTGCTAGCTGCTTTTGTAACTTTCAGTTGTTCCGTGGTGCCTGCACCAGTAGTCTTATGTAGATCAAAGGTCTCTGACTTATCCGTTGTGGATACTAGATCAGTACCAATAGCTTGATAAATTGTAGTTATTTGATCACTGGTATTAGCTAGTTCTTGCTCTGTTGTGCTATTTTGATCAGTAGTCTTAGTTATATCAGACGTCGTAGACTTATCAAATGATACTTGATCAAATGTAGTAATTTGATCAGTTGTATTAGCTACTTTAATAATGGTAGTCTCATCAGCAACGGTAGCGTCATCTTTGTTGGTAGCTTGAGTTGTAGAAGATTTATTAGCAGTACTAGGTTGTTCAGTTGTTATAGCAGAAAGACAAGGTTCTCCCGTGGTGGTAGTAGTTTCCGCATTGCAAGGAGGAAGAGGAGTAGACTTGTCAGTGGTCTTTTCATAAGATTCATCATCGTAATATTCTTCTTCATTAGAATCATCATCATCATCTTCTTCTTCTCCAGTTGTTATTGTTTTAGGTTTACGTGTTGTACTTGATGTGGACGATGTTGAGCGCTCTATGCGTGGTTGTTTCAGTTTTATGTATTGAATGGCTTGGAGTATTGCTGGAAAGAGATTTTGGAGTTAAAGTTATGGATTTTAAGTAAATATTTGTTGGGTTTAAATATTTATTAAGGCATCGGAGAAAAGGAATACTAACCCCAATGGAAAAAAAAGGAAAGATGATTTTTTTAATTCTTATTATAAGTGCAATACTTACTTTGCTGGCCAGTCGCTCTCTTTAGATCTCTCAAGGCGTCTATGAAATCTGGAAGAAAAAAAACGATTTTCAGTTTTAATAATTACTTAGGGATACTTAAGAGCTCGTGGCTGCCACTCGGGTCGATCTTTAGGTAAAGCTGTGCTTGCCAAGGTCGGTCTGTGGATGGGTGACCGCCCGACATACCGAGTTTCCTCCGTGCATCGGAAAGCACGTTAAGCTGTTGGTCCCGGCTGCCATATATAGATCTTTGGCAGTCGTTACAGGTAGTCAGTGACCTGAAATTCTGACATCCAGTCTTACCAAAGAGTATCGTATTACCTAGTATTAACTGGGTTGTGGAGGTTAGATTTGCAGTCGCTCCATGTAAAATACTGGTACTCAGCTGCATCCGGTTAGACTGGAAGCCGACCCCAACATAGTTGGGAAAAGGCTAGGCAGATGATGATGAGGGATACTTAGGAGACTTACTGCGGCACTCAGAGAGCTTTAATGATTACTTAGGCTGTCACTTAGTAAAGGTTTTGACAGTTTTGTCATACAAAAGTATGTGAAATCTTTACTAAGTGACGGCTTATGTAATTATTAAATATCTCTGAGTCAGTTAGAGATAACTTGATCCAATCATTGCAGTTTAATCATTTGGGTGAGCTTAAACAGGAGTATCTTCTAAGTTATAATAATTTCAAAATTTTTCATAGTTTCTAAATTTAAATATTTTTTTTAAAGTTACTTACTGTCAGTTGAAGTGTAGTCTTCAGTTACGAAGACGGCTTCTTCTAAATCTGGTGACAAATAAATAATATTAAAACGGGTATGTGTTTTTATTGATTATAAGAGAAAAGTAACTATGTACATTAATTAAAAACTATTAAATATACTAACAAGAAACTATAAAAAGCCATCAAAATACTGCTCCTCAACGCTGTCAGACGGTAATGTGCCCAGAAGACTGGCGGCATTGCCACGTTGTATGGCAACACTTAGCCTCTGGCCAAGATAAAAGCCAGCCCTTGGGTCACGAGAAGCGTCAACTAAGCGTTTTGAAAATTCCTTAAACAGGCTATGAGCACTCGGACCCCACGGCCCCAGAGTTTCAACCCCAAACGGCTGGAAAATATAGTTTCCACAAAGGTTACTATATTTACGCCGCTTGAGGTTCTCTGCAACCGCAGCTGCACCACCTGCGCAGCACGATGAACTTGGAAGATGTGATGGCGCAAAAGTGACACATGTTGCGTCTCACACTAAAGGCCTACCCATCTTCCAAAGACACGCCGTCTGGTCTTTTGCCATCGTCGCGTGCCAAGCCATTAAAACTACATAACATAATATCAATATCAAAAGCAGAGGTGACAACCCTACCTAAAACGTTTCAGGTTAAAATAAAAATTATTCTAAAACTTACAGAACGCCTTGCTAATAGTAATGATGTTCTCGAAGAATTTCACCACGTCTGGAATAAGAAGGTATTTATTAGAAACCTCTACGTCTAACTGCCGCACTCAGAGAGCTTTAATGATTACTTAGTAAGGGATTTGACAGTTTTGTCATACAAAAGTATGTCAAATCTTTACTAAGTGACGGCTTAACTAATCATTAAATATCTCTGAGTACCGCAGTAAGTCCTACATTCAAGCTTTAAGGTGAAGAATGAAAGAAAAGTATTTATTAGCCTCGCAAAGAAAAATAAATAAATAAATAAAGGACAAAACAAAACAAAATGGTTAAATTAACAAAACAAAATTATATAAAAAAACACAAAAACAGAAAACAATTGAAATAGCTAGAGGAAGATGATTGATTTTAACCGACTTCCTTTTTTTTGTATGTTTTAATATTAGGTAAAAATCACGCAAAATATAACATACCCATTTCAGTAGTATCAAATAGCAGTTGAATTATATCGAAGAAATCTGAAAGTGAAAAAAAAAATATATAAATATGTCGTTTGAGAAATGATTATTGAACTAATTATAATATATTGATTTAATTTAATTCTGCGGAAAATATATCAAAACGGTGAAGGAAAACATCGTGAGGAAACCGGCATGTCTTAGAACCAAAAAATTCGAAGACATGTGACATCTACCAACCCGCACTGGGCCCGCGTGGTGGATTATAGCCCATCCCTCTCCTAGAGAGGAGGCCTGAGTCCCTGCAGTGGGAACATTATAGGCTGATGAAAATATATCTGACAATACGATTTTCCAGCGTCAGACGTACTTTGTTGGCCTTTTTTCTTCTTTTGGTGGGTCAAATCATCAAATGACTCCTCCCGCTCTCGGCAGAGCGGTATGGATTGTCTTGACTTCTACAGACTGAAAATCACCCATGTTCCTTCTTAGCCCTTTGTGTTCGGGGCTGCGGTATCTCTTTCGAACAACCTGCAGCCCCGACGGGATACTTTGTTGGCCTGAGTTGATGTTTGAGTGACAATGTCCTTTATAAGTTTTCTTTGCATTTTTTTTTTGGTTATGGCATCTCGCAGTTCAGACAGATGTGTTGCTGGGGAGTTTGTTCCGCCACTTCTTCTTTCCAGCAAAAACACTAGGAAGTGTCGAAGGGTGGGCGTTTTGGGGGACTGTCACTTGTAAATAAGTAAAGTAAAGTAAATGTTGACGTTCGAAAAGTGCTGATTATCAGCCTAGTTTCAAGAAATGACTTTTGATTTTGAGTCTTTGAGACTGGCTTCTGCTTAAACGGACAAATTTCTGTGGATGCCTTGAATTTAAGGCCTACAGCCAGGGGCAAATAACTTATCAACTAAGTGTCAAATCGCTAAGGGCACCCCCTGTGGGGTACGGACCTCGGCTTAGGACGTCACTGGGGCAGGGCAGCAAAGGGACAGGCTGGATCTGAGTAAGTTTTCTTTGCAATGAGATTTGAACTTTATCACTTACATTATTAAGTTTAAATCAGTCCTTACCATCAACCCCACAGATCTTGCTGAGCATAGACGCGGCCACTCTAATGTTAGTAGCGTTGGTGACGCGCAGCAATGTCTCCAAGAACACGATGATCTCTACATCAGAGTACTGGTACACTTTGTCGAAAAATAAGAAGATATCTGAAAGGGCAAAGAACAGCGTGTTCAGCAAATTAATAAACAAGAAAACAAAACATACGTCCCTTTGTGTCTATTGGTCTTAATCTTTTCTGTCACCAGCTGATGTGGAGGGAAGTGGAATAGTACATTATGGTATAAGTGTGTAACGTTGGTGATTACCGCTGAGGCGTCATTGAGACCCGAACCGTCAGGTGAGGGTCTTAAGAGAGCCGAGGACGGTAATCATCAATACACACGTGTATCATACGACGTTTTTCAACACATTTGTGAAGAAAATAACACAAAAATATCATTTTCACAGTTAAAATGAGTTGTGAAAAAAATTTCACCATGGCGGGAAAAATTAATCAGTTTATAACGTTTATAACGAACACAAAACATTCTTTAAAAACGGTTCGTTGTCGCAACGGTGGGCGTTGCGACAACGAACCGTTTTTAAAGAATGTTTTGTGTTCTGCGACGATGGAACCGTTTTACGTTCTGGGTTCGAACAGTCTTCGTTGCACAAACTAGTCTTTCAATTACTTGGTGCAAATTTTTATTTTACGCCTATGAAAATAAACTCGAGAACGCAATGTATTTCTTAATAACGTCACTCGTCGTCGTCGCGTCGTCGACTCGTTGTACGTTCCGCGTTCTACAAAACGAAAACGCAATTCTATTCCATGAAATGCGGTTGCAGAAAACGAACCACGTTCTCCTTCGTCGCCGTCTTCAAACCAGTTGCAACGACGACCGTTTTCTGCAACCGTTTTCGTCGTAGCGAAAACGGTTGCGTTTCGTCCGTCTAAAATTCGACAACGACCCACCACACTTTTCCTGTACGCGCATCTAACAATGGCGATCAGCCATAGACTAAAATAATGAGGTTTCTTTTTTTTGCTTTTTGCGGATAGCGTTTTAGCCATGTACAAAATGAGGAATTCAAAGTTTTTTTTATTAAAGAGAAAACAAAAGTTTTATTTATTGAAAACGTATTATACAAGTTGAGATTATCTATTTAAATTAATAAGTTTTCCTCCGCGCGCATCTAACAATGGCGATCGGCTATAGACTAAAAGATTAAGTTTTTTTTTCGCTTTTCGTGGATAGCGTTACAGCCACGTACAAAATGGGCAATTCAAAGTTTTTTTATTACAGAGAAAACAAAAGTTTTTTCATTAAAAACGTTTAAACAAGTTGAAATTATCTATTTAAATTCGAAGTTGCATGAAATGAGCAAGGAACACAATCTTTTTAGTATCGAAGCTTTTTAAGAACAAAGCATCTCAACCAAAAAAATTAAAAAGAAAACCTATAACTCACTTGTGAATAATGGTAATGAAAAATTCACAGTTTGATTACAGGTGTCATTATATGCCTAATTGCGGTGAAATTAGAGCCACTTTATGAGCAAGTGTGTTGAAAATTATGTTTTTCCTACTCCTCCGCTATTTTTAACCGACTTCTTAAAAAAGGAGGAGGTTCTCAATTCGTCTTTTTGTATGTTTGTTATCGCATATCTCCGTCATTAATGAACTGATTTTAAAAACTATTTTTGTGTTCGAGAATGTATACGACCGAGGTGGTCCCATTGTCACCAAATCAGGATCTGATCATCATCAGATCCTGATTCCCGACCGACTTCGAAAACACAAAAAAGTGAAAAACGAAAAACACAAAAAAGTGAAAAATAAACTTCACAAGAAAAAGCAGCTTCTGAAGTCGTTGGCAAAAAAAACGAAATCAAACAAACAAAATGTCACTTCACTTTTTTGTGTTTTTGAAGTCGGTTTTTTTTTTGCAACAAAGCTTTTCTTTTTTATTATATTCTATTTCTTTGTAACTATGCCTATGGATTGTGTTGTCCGAATTAAACGTATTATTATTATTATTTTCTTCTGATTAATTTCGTTGTGGGATCCAAGACAGTTAATTTGTTTCTCTGAAGACTTCGTCGAGCTTCATTGTTTCAGCGTTTTTATGGTGGTCGCCACTGTTGATACTGGCGCACAGGAGTTACAGTGGGCAGGGAATAGTGTGGCGGGCTTGTCTCGAATTTTCACTGCGATGACGCCAGATAAATTGGGATAAGGGCCAGTTAATGATGATGATGTACTAACGCCAAATAGTTTAAGACAGTTGTCCTTTGATTAAAGTACTGTAGTGTCGAATAAAATATTATTAAGAGGAAAGATTTGTTTGTTTGTTTGTAACGAATAGGCTCCGAAACTACCGGACCGATTTAAAAAATTCTTTCACCGTTGGGAAGCTAAACTATTCCCAGGTGACATAGGCTACTTTTTATCCCTGTATTCCCACGGGAACGGGAAGTACGCGGGTGAAACCGCGTGACGTCCGCTAGTGTCGAATAAAGTCAAATAACGTTATATATCTTACCTCTAATGGACGTCACAGTGACCAAGACTTGCCATGCTTCTTGAACAGCTGAAAACAGAAGAAAACTAAATGTTGCAACATAAAAACACAAAATCAAATAAAAATAATAATGTAAGAAGAGTTTTCTCAGGGTTGGATATTACGGCTATTTCAATGAGTCACGTACGTTATATTAGTAAAAGTATATTGTAAAAGAGTAAGACACAGAGTAAGTAAGACACAGAACTATAGGTAAAATAAAACAAACAAACAGGGGGTTAAACAGTAAATTATGGAGTATTAAACGAGCGTTTCGCGGATGTGTTCAAAACGCGCGCGAATCGTACTCCACTGTCCTTGAGTTCGCGCGTCGCGGGCTGGGTTACCAGGAATCGTGAACAGTGTTGCCAGATCACAAAAAATATGCTACAATAATGATATTCAGAAGGCAGTACTTCTTGAAACGGTCCGTATTGTGAGGAGGTTCCTGTCTCTGGAGCCCTAACCACCAGCAGCTTGGACCCTGCTCCCGACACCGGCGGACTAGCACTTTTTGGAACGAAGTTCCTTATCGCGCGTTTTGAAAGGCTGCGGGTTGTCCGCAAGGGATACCGCGGCCTCGACATGAAGGGCGAAGAAGGAACATGGGTGGTTTTTAGTCAGTAGAAGTCTGACACTCCCTTTCGCTCTGCCCAAGAGCGGGAGGGGTTATTTGATGATTTCCCACCCCCCAAAAAAAAAAAAAAAAAAGGGGGCTAGACGGAAAAAATTCTTACGAAAAGTTGTCACGACACTTTTTGCTATAGTAAGCTATTGTAAGCTGTGCGGCGTCGCATGTTTCTCTGTCTGTCTCTCTCTCTCTTATAGAAAGCAAGCCAGATATTTTCATTTCTACATTTCTTATTTTTTCTTTTTTTTTTTTTTACATAATAAAAAATAATAACAATAACTTCGTTCCATCCGGGTGTTCCTTGACACCTCTCAAGTTTTATATTTTTAAATGTTTTTTTAATAGGTACCTTTTTTAAGAAATATTTATAAAAGTAATCTAGTATGTAAGAATAATAAATATAGAGAATAATGATATTATTATGATATTCGTAAATACACCCATATTTCACCAGTTGTGTTTTAAAGTTCCACGTTATCACGAGCGAGCCTATTGCCATCAACCTGGCATAAATCCAGACTAAGTGACTGCTACGTGGAGAATTTCCTGATGGGAAAACAAATCGAATCCAAGACCTACTGGCGTCTGGCGTGAGGTTGTTTTTAAAAAGCTATAATTTTCAAAAAACCTACAATTCATAAAGCTGTGGGTTATTCAAAACATTATAATTGGCTATTTGACTACTATTAAAATATCACGAAAATTTTATTATCTATTATATATTTTACGAGTATTTCAAAGAACTAACTGAAATAACAAACACGATGTCAGAAAAAAGTAATAAAATCGATCAGAAAATAGCTTAGCTTTAACTGATTTTAAATGACGTGTTAGACAAAGACAGCGCTATAAAAACGAGATGTCATATTTCATACCGCCATCGCCATATAAAATAACAACAAATAATCGTGATTTTTTAACAGTAGCCAAATAGCCAATTATACTCACACTGGGTCCCCGTGATTGACATCAATCTCTTGAAAAAGTCTATAATATCTTCGTGCCCCGATGTCAGGCGGATTTGTTCCAAAACTTCAAATAGAGTCACTGAAAATTAACAAAATAAAAATATTAAATAAATAAAACTAAGTAACAAAAGCATAGTAGGAAGTATTGAGGGTCCTGACACTTGTGCCAACCCCATTTTTTTTTTGGCGGGTGGGAAATCATCAAATAACCCCTCCCGCTCTTGGGCAGAGCGAAAGGGAGTGTCAGACTTCTATTGACTAAAAACCACCCATGTTCCTTCTTAGCCCTTCATGTCGAGGCCGCGGTATCTCTTGCGAACAACCCACAGCCCCGACGGGCGTCGGCCCTTGCGGGCCCCTTCCATGTTGCTGACATCTCTTTGAGGCGCGCGTGGAACACGAACGCGCCGTCGACACGGCCTGTCGTCGTCATAAGACGGACGGACGGCGAGCTAGCCCATCACTCACCGTCCACAGGCCCGCGTCTACGGTGACCGGAAGCCATCACGTGGCCCCCGACGCCCGGAGCGCCTCCCGCGGCGGCTGGGACGAGAGGTTCTCTCCCTCTCACGTTCCGCCACCTCCTTCGCTAGCATCACTGCTTCGCAGAAGGAGGCGACGGCGTCACATTCCTCCTAGCCCCGGACCATGGCTTGCACCAGGGCCAGACGCGAAAGGTCGCCGCCGCCGATCACCGCTACGAGAACACGGCGGGGCTCCGCCCAAGCGTTGTGCCTTCCCCTTCAGAATACAGGCGAAATGTTACGTTACTCACTGTCTTGTCCTGTCAAACTCATGATGACAGCTGACGTGTTTCTGACGCTTGTCGTTTGTGTGACGTTGAGTAAGTAAGCTCAGGTAGTATAGAAAATAATACTTACTGCGGTACTCAGAGATATGTAATGATTACTTAGGCCGTCACTTAGTAAAGATTTGACATACTTTTGTATGACAAAACTGTCAAAACCTTTACTAAGTGATGGCCTAAAAAATCATTAAAGCTCTCTGAGTGCGGCTGTTACTATCTTGTGCTGTTGAGTATAGAGGATATACTTACTATCTTGTGCTGTCAGACTCATGATGACAGCTGACGCGTGTCTGACGCTCGTCGATTGCGTGACGTCGAGTAGTGAGCTTAGGAAGTATAAAGCGTCCTGACGCTTCGTCACCTTGTTGATATTGTGGATTACGTTTACTATGTCTGTTGAATAAAGAAATAATTGAATTTTAGAATAATATAAAGTAATAAATAACTCAATCAAATAGTAACATTTGGCCGTCACTGGATACAAACGGTAGAAACACTTACCGTCAGTGCCGAAGACATCTTTGAAGATCCTCTGGACCTCCAGCAAGCTGTCACATCCACCTATCTTGTAGAGATTCTCCACGATAACCCTTAAACCTGAAAATATATAACATAAAAATAAAAATGTTTATTTCAATTACAATTGAGTTATAGCAAACACGATTCGGAGGTCACCTGATGTTTGTGTTAGGTGACTCCGCACTTCCTCTTTAGTGGAGTGCCGTAAGGCATAAATATTGTAAAATCTCGGAATCCAGGGCCGGTCAATGAATCTTCATAAAAACTTTTGGACTGCATTGGTAAAAGCCCAAATAAAGAAGTTAAAAAAAAAAAATTGCGCGTTCTTCATTTTTTTTTTTTAATTTAAAAATGTACTGAAAATGAGAGGGACAAGGGAAGAATAAATGTTTAGAGCTAATAAATAATATTTTCACCGTAACTTTAATGTTAATTTATTAATATTTCTCAAAAAATAACAAGTTACAACAAAAAAAAAAAAAAATTAAACGTGTTTTTTAACGAGATATTAAATGGACTGTATTGTAATCTTTGGGGCGGCAACGATAAGGCCCGAACGAGAAAAACCGACAAAACGTTATGTTACGACAAAAGGGTGTGCTTTGAATAGGCACTCACCTGATTGCTCCCTGGACGATGTCTTCGAAACCAGAACCCTTCACGAAGGAACCCTTCCAGCTACCCAGTACTGACGCCAGACTTACCCAGTCGCTGTACAAGTTACCTTCCTTATTTATCGGTCCGGCTGAATCCAGGTATCGTGCAAGCTTGAGCACCGATTCAATAGCACACTCACGATTAGACGAGAAACTGATGTTGTTGGCACAACTTTTATGAATTTTTAAATATAATGACGGTTTCAATATGGCGAGAAAAACTATTATTCGCGCCGACGCGCTCTCCTCAACCACGAGACGATAAAGCCGAGAGAATCTCTAGGAATGTTGCTAAACCCAAAATTGATTTCAGGGTTGCCATTACAAACCAATTAATTAATAAATTTAGTTACTAAAGTGAACATTCCGCCCACCTAAATACAAAGTATTTATGAAATATAAACAACGAACTTAAACTAGTCTTAAATACTAACGACAGCGAAAGGTTATTTCATCGATAGACGGTTATTTAACTAAGGATAGGCAGTGGACACAATTTTACGACTGGCCTTTTGAATTGACCAGCAGCAGTCCTCACAGTCACCACTCTACAGACCCCATCAGCACCGGGATGTAGGGCTGTGATACGACCCATGCTCCACTTCAACGGACCGACTTGCTCATTTATGATCAGAACCAACATACCTACAGTCACGTTTGTGTTATTCTTATTCCACTTAGCTCTCTGTTGTAGTGTGTGAAGGTATTCATTTTGCCACCTACGCCAGAAATCTTGGTGAATCCTTTGAATCAACTTCCAACGGTGGAGGACGCTTATGTTCTGATCCACGAAATTCTCTTCAGCAACGATAGACAACGGTTCCAGAGTTAGAAAATGACCTGGAGTTAGGACAGACAGGTCATTAGCGTCTGAGCTAAGAGGGGTGAGGGGACGAGAGTTCAACATAGATTCTACCTGTGTCAGGACAGTATAAAATTCTTCATACGTCAATCGCTGCGTACCAACAACACGAGAAAGGTGCGTTTTAACCGACTTAATACCAGCTTCGGCAAGTCCGTTGAAATGAGGACTTCCAGGAGGATTGAACGAAAACTCTATTTCTTGGGACTCAGCAGCATTCTGCATGAGCTTGTCAAGGTAGTTACTGGCACCAACGAAGTTTCGCCCTTGATCGCAGACAACGCGATTACATCGACCACGGCGTGCCATAAACCGCTTCAACGCAGCCAAGAAAGCCTCCGTTGACAGTTCCGAAGCGACTTCTATGTGGATCGCCTTAGTAGAGGTACAAACGAAGACACAGATATAACCTTTATAGGTTTTTAATCCACGACCACGACCCAGAGAAATATCAAAAGGTCCACCATAATCGACAGCGACAACCGAGAAAGGTTTTATTTGGTTTATTCTATATGACGGCAGGTTTCCCATCATAGGAGCTGAAGCTTGTGTAGGGTTTACACGAAAACATTTTAAGCAACCCAAAATCACAGAACGAATAGCTCGTTTCGGCGACAAGATCCAAAAGGATTGCGCAAGCAAGTTTTGCAATGTTTGCGCGCCAGGATGCATGAATTTTTTATGATATTCATCGATAATGAGAACGGTTAGGCGGTGACTGCGCGGCAATAACAGAGGATACTTGACGTTGAACTCTGCGTCAGCATGGGCCAAGCGACCGCCCACCCTCAAAAGACCCGCATCATCGAGAAAAGGCGACAATTTGCGCAAGCCCTTTGGAAGAGAGTTGGGGGAACTCCTTTGAAGGTTTTCAATCTCATGTGAGAATGCACCTTGCTGCACATATTTTATTAAGAACAGGAAAGCTCTATTAATTTCATAGACTTGCAAAGGCCCGACAAGTTTATTTTTAGGAGCAGAATTCTTCGAGTTCTGTACAAAACGGAAGCAGTACGATAGGACGTGTTTAAGCTTTGAAAGCGACGAGAACTTGTTTACCAATTCGTCAACGCAATTGACATCAATGTCAGTCAGAAGGCTGAAAATCCTTTGTTCGTCTTGCAAGGTGTCCTCTTTGTCAAACGATAGCGACGACTCCGGCCAGTTTTCCTCGGGGTCTGCAAGGAACGAGGGACCATTCCACCAGACTTCGTTAGCAGCAAGATCCGCAGGAAGCATTCCACGAGAACCACTGTCAGCAGGATTGATAGAGGTACTCACATGACGCCAACAATCAGGCGCGATAATTTCTTGGATGTGGCTGACCCTATTGGCCACGAAGGTCTTCCATTTGGAGGGACACGACTTAATCCAAGTCAGAGTGACGCTGGAATCAGACCAGGCGAAGAGTTCAGTGACAGTGTGAAATGGCCTGAGAGCCTCCACTACAGATTGTAACAAGTCTGACAGCAGCACTGCGGCCTGGAGCTCTAGTCTAGGAATAGACAGCTTGCGAAGAGGTGCAACTCTAGACTTTGCACAACAAAGACGAACAGAGACGAAACCTTCCACGTCAACGACACGACAATACACCACAGCGCAGTAGCCACGCTCGGAAGCATCACCGAAACCGTGGAGCTGCATTGTGATGAAGGACTGAACCATGCGACGAGGAATCGAAATTGATGCCAATAAAGGCAGTTGAGATTTGAAGCGCGACCACTCAGACTGAATAGCTTCCGGCAAATCATCGTCCCAAGAGACCCCAGAAGTCCAAAGAAGCTGCATAAGATATTTAGCATGAAACGTAACAGGGCCGAGGAATCCTAAAGGATCGTATATACGAGCTATACAGGATAGGATCGTTCGTTTCGTACATCTTTGGTCTCCCTTGTCGGTAACCTTGAACTGAAAGCTATCAGTCTGAGGCATCCATAAAAGCCCCAAGATTTTGAGAGAAACATCAGAGATGTCCTCAAAGCATCTGAAACTCTCCGAATAGAGTTCTGAAGAAGCAAGATCAGCAAGGAAATCTTTATGATTGGAGGTCCATTTCCTCAAATGGAAACCACCCGACGACAATATTTTTGTAAGTTCGGATCTCACAAGTAGAGCCGATTCGATAGAGTCTGCGCCCGAAACCACGTCATCAACGTAGATGTCACGGCTGAGCACCGAAGACCCCCGAGAATAATCAGCAGCAGAGTCCTTGGCCAGTTGGGCAATAGTGCGTAGAGCTTGGAATGGAGCCGACGACACTCCATACGTGACGGTACGAAGCCTGTAATCACGGACAGGGTCTTCAGGAGTGGAGCGCCACAAAATGCGTTGGTACTCCATGTCCTCGTCGGGCTCTAAAATATTCCTATACATCTGCTTTACATCACCAGTGAACACAACTTCATGCCAACGAAAGCGAATTAACAAGTCAGAAATATTTGTCTGCAGCTTTGGCCCAGACAACAAAGTGTCATTTAGCGATACTCCACGTGCGTCCTTGGCGCCAGCGTCAAATACAACACGAAGAGGAGTGGTCACAGACCCAGGCCGCAGAATACCATGGTGAGGCATGTAATAAAATTTACCATCTTTACATGTCGGAGGCTCTACCTCTTCCATGTGGCCACTAGTTTCATAGTCTTCCATGAAAGAGGCATAAGCCTTTCGAAAATTAGGGTTACAGTTTAATTTCTTTTCTAACGAGAGTAATCTTTTGAGAGCAATCTCACGAGAATTTGAGAAGGTAGGCTTGTTCGTAGGATCGACGAAAGGTAAAGGCACTACGAATCGACCTTTACTATCACGAGAATAGCTTTTGACAAAATAGTCTTCGCATAGTTGATCCTCCTTCGACAAGAAATAATTGGCAGGAGAATTAACATTTTCTAATTCCCAAAATTTTTTAAGGGAATTATCTAACGACAAATTTGACGAAGATTGCGACACGATAAGGCAATCATCGCTACGACAGCGAGAACGAGAAATTTTGTTGTGAGTGGGGATCGCAGGAACATCACAACAACCACCCATCACAATCCAACCAAAGACTGTGTTTAATGCCCTTGGTTGACCAGGCTTACCCCGTCTAAGACCAGGCAAGAGCGACGAAGCGAAAACGTCTGCACTCAGCAGCATATCTATAGGTCCTGGATTTGCAAACCCAGGATCAGCGAGATCCAATTTATTTATGTGAGACCAACCCGATAAATCGACAGGCTGAGATGGTTGATCGGCACAAATCGAAGGAAGAACAAGTGCTTCTAATTTGAAATTTGATATCTGACTTGTATTGAGAGTCTTGACCTCACAAGATAACAATCCAAGAGGTGAGGCAACCGAGTGACCGATTCCACTGACTGACTGCTGACTGCAGGTTATGTTTAATCCTAGTCTTTTTGCACAAGGCTCTGAGATAAAATTGCATGCACTGGCACAATCCAATAAGGCCCTAATCGGTTGGAATTGACCAGTGTTATCCTTTATCAGAACTTTAGCAGTTGCAAATAAAACAGTAGAATTTTCAGCCCCAGCAATGGAAGTTAAAACTGTGTTATTACTTTTATTATCAGTTTCTGTCACCACGGGGGGAGGCACAGGCTCTTTACTAAGATGTAGTAATGTGTTATGAGAGTAGTTACACTCTTTACAACGAGAAGTTACATTACATCTTTTCACTCCGTGACTACTCGAGAAACACAAAATACAAAGTTTCTTTTCTTTCACAACATTAAAACGAGAACGAGCATCCAATTTTAAAAAACCTTCACATGTGGTGAGACTGTGCTGGCCAGAACAAAAGGCACAAGTCGAGTTTGATACGACAAGAACAGCCTTCGATTTGGTTTTATTATTATTTTGACTTGCAGGTTTGGAAGTTACAGAATTACTACTGGTCAAAGTTCTAACATTGGCAATTTCCAATGCCCTGAAATGTTTCTCAATAAATGATCCAAGATCCTCATACTTTGGAATATCAGATGAATTATGTTCCAGCTGAAACAATTCTCGGGTAGATTTATCCAGCTTTGACCACAGCAAATAGAACAACATAAAGTTTTTATCTGGCAAATTATACTTTTCCAAAACTGACAAGTTCTCCGAAAATGTCCGGTAAATCCGTTCCAATTCATGACCAGATTTAGTTTTAACTGGCTCACAAAACATTAATTTGTCATAATACATCATTGCAACTTGGCATTTCTTATTGTAATGCTTCAACAAAATATTATAGGAGTCAACATAACTGTCATCTGTGAGAGGGAAATTCTTTATCAAATCATATGCTGTCCCTTGGACACTTGACAACAAATAATGTAACTTTTCAACATTTGATATATTTGTACGCTTATGAATGAGTGAGTCATACAACTGTATAAACGATATCCAATTTTCAAACTTGCCATCAAAGGTTTTTATGTTAATTTTAGGCAATTTAGCTGACATTGGTTCACTACTTACAGTCACAGAAGGCTTCAAGTCAACTTGCGATAACTTCGCTCGAACGCGAGTTTTGACTGCTTTTAATTTATTTTCAAACGTTGCCATAACTTGCAATTCAGTATTCCGTAACGACGGACTTAACGATGAAAGAAGCTTTCGCTGTGCGCTATGGAAATCGTTTGCTAGATCGCTTAAATCCTGATCTATATAACCTACTAAATCAGAGCTATCCATAAACTCTAATCGCATCATAGCGTAATCGCGCGCGATTCTGTTGACATCTGCACCTTCATTGCCCTTTTCCGACATATCTTGATCATTTGGCATTGTTGTAAACAATAACGAAAACAATTAAAATACAAAAAATAATATAAACAAAGTTTTCACAATGACAAATGACAGCCAGCTACGAATCTGTCACTTTTGACAGTCTTGTAAAGCTGCCAACATAAAGTACAGAAAAGGCAATGTCTACGGCCGACGCAACCGAAGCTACCAACTTAAAAAACCCTACGATAGAAATCTCACCAACACCGTCATGGCACCTCAATAATTATTTTAGATGTACCTTCGAAAGTAACTAAAATTAGATTATGATTTAACAAAATACGAAAATACGATAACTACTTCGATAAAAGGATGCTTTTCACACAGATCCGGCTAGAAGGACCAATATTTTTTAACGAGATATTAAATGGACTGTATTGTAATCTTTGGGGCGGCAACGATAAGGCCCGAACGAGAAAAACCGACAAAACGTTATGTTACGACAAAAGGGTGTGCTTTGAATAGGCACTCACCTGATTGCTCCCTGGACGATGTCTTCGAAACCAGAACCCTTCACGAAGGAACCCTTCCAGCTACCCAGTACTGACGCCAGACTTACCCAGTCGCTGTACAAGTTACCTTCCTTATTTATCGGTCCGGCTGAATCCAGGTATCGTGCAAGCTTGAGCACCGATTCAATAGCACACTCACGATTAGACGAGAAACTGATGTTGTTGGCACAACTTTTATGAATTTTTAAATATAATGACGGTTTCAATATGGCGAGAAAAACTATTATTCGCGCCGACGCGCTCTCCTCAACCACGAGACGATAAAGCCGAGAGAATCTCTAGGAATGTTGCTAAACCCAAAATTGATTTCAGGGTTGCCATTACAAACCAATTAATTAATAAATTTAGTTACTAAAGTGAACAAAACGTATCTATCTAATACCTTATACGAGCAATTCTTGAAATATAGTATAATCTGAATCTTGAATACGGCTACAATGATTTTCATGAAATTTAGTATGCAAGGGGTTTTGGGGGCGATAAATCGATCAAGCTAGGTTTCATTAAAAAAAAAAACGATTTACCAAAACAACCAAACAAACGGTCACATTTTAACATTATTGGTGTATTGTTGGTGAAGCATTAGTACCGCTGCATCGCTGTCACCAAAGCATTCTAAATAAAAAACAGTCCTGTGGATGCCCTGAGTTTAAGGCCTCCTGCCAGAGGCATATCTTACTTATATTACAATTGCGAAAGTTTGATACTCGTCCACGCAAAATCTACTGAACGGATTTGGTGGAAAAATATCGCTTATTAAAGATGGTTTACAACCTGGATTAAAACGTAGTATACAATTTTATCTCGGTAGTATGATCCGCGGGGCCATTATCGAACTCTACGCGGGAGAAGCCGCGGTCATAAGCTAGTAACTGATATACTATAAGTGACTAATCGCTAAGTGCACCTCCTGTGAGGTACGGAGCTCAAAGTAATAGGGAAACCAGTGCACTTAGAAATAAGAAATACAGATATCCGTCATTCAGGCGCAGCCGCGGTCTGACCCTTGCTAGAGCCAGCCTGCGATGCTGAAACACTACTATTAAACCAGCCCCTAAATAAACTCTCTCAGATTCAGCCTGTCCCTTTGCTCGTATAAAGGTATTAGATAGATACGTTTAATTTTTTTTTTTTGTTGTAATTCGTTATTTTTTTTGCGAAATATTAATAAATTAACATTAAAGCTACGGTGAAAATATTATTTATTAGCTCTAAACATTTTTTCTTTCCTTGTCCCTCTAATTTTTCAGTACATTGTTGAATTAAAAAAAAAAAGAAGAGCGCGCAATTTTTTTTTTTAAACTTCTTTATTTGGGCTTTTAGCAATGCAGCCCAAAAGTTTTTATGAAGATTCATTGACCGGCCCTGGATTCCGAGGTATAAATCTTGTACGGCACTCCACTACTTGGCATTAAACAGTGTAAGCAATTGAAAATAAAAGAGAATACAAAAATACAAAAAAAAAGAAAGAAATATAAAAATACAAAAAGTAAAAAGTAGCGCAATCGTGTGATGTATGCGAGTGGGTTTTAGAGTGTGTGTGAGTGTGTGTTTGTGGGTTGTGTGTGTGTGTGTTGTGTGTGTGTGTGCAAAAGTGTGGATGTGCATTGTGTATGAGTTAATTTGGCTTAGGCTTAGTTTTAGGTTAGCCCTGCGACCTTGTCTTGGGATCGGAAGGAGCCAGAAGCAGCTTCCTCTACAGATTATAGAAGCGACGAAACCAGTCTCATGTCGAAAACATCAAACCATTATCAAACATCACGCCTGTAATCCCGTCGGGTTAGATAGAGGTGTAGCTAATGGTACACCCACATTTCGCCAGTTATGTTTAAGTCCCATTTATTGTCTATTGCACGAATCCGAACTCCGTAGCTGCTACAGAGATATTCTTGATGGAAAAACCTAATAGGACTTTGCCCCATCCGGGAATTGAACCCAGACGTCATGCTCAGCTGTCGCGCTTACGACCCCTTTTTTTTAATTCTTTTTGGGGTGGGAAATCATCAAATAACCCCTCCCGCTCTTGGGCAGAGCGAAAGGGAGTGTCAGACTTCCACTGACTAAAAACCACCCATGTTCCTTCTTAGCCCTTTATGTCGAAGCCGCGGTATCTCTTGCGAACAACCCGCAGCACCGACGGCACAACCCGCAGCCCCGACGGGCGACCCCTCGACTTAAATCGAAAATCACATAGGGGTGTTGCCAGACTAAAAAAAATATGATTCTGTTTACTCATCAGTTACATCATCGAAAAATATTGGATACGTGTTTTTTGTTTCATCAAATTAATAAAAAATTACGAAGATAAAATACGTCAAAGATCATGAGTGGGGATTTGTGACGTCACTTTTCTGTAAAAAATGTACTGCAACGTGATGTCACACGAGTTTTCGAAGCAAATAAAAAAATAATGTCAATTTTTTTTGAAAATCTATCTGACGGACTATAAATTAATATATTTTTTGTCAACTATTGTCTTCGAGTTTCAACTGACCGATGTGGTGGTCCCACATAAGGTGCAAACACATCACGAAGCCGTTAAGCATTCTGTACATCAAACTAAGTGTGTGACGACTTTTTTTTAAACTTTTTAATAGTTTGTGATGATTTTTTCCATGTTTAAGATTAATTACTAATTTAAGTTTACTTACTGCCTCGGTTAAGGGACTGAGTTAATTCTTCTAATGCGTATTTTAATTCTGAAAAATCAAAAAACATTAATTAGTTATAAATAAAATTTAAGTGCATGTTTGTAAGTACTTCCAAAATAACTGTTTTTTACTAAATGCATTTAATAGTACATTTTGATATAAGTGCGGAATAGTTATTTGTGCAACAAGAGAGCAAAGTGGGTTTTTGCTGCGAGTGTTGATTTTGAATCCCGAGTAAGCGAAGGATTCTATAGTTGAATCACGAGCGTAGCGAGTGATTCTAAAGTTGAATCCTGAGTGTGGCGAGGGATTCAAAGGCACGAGATGCAAAAAAACTTTGCTCTCGTGTAACACACATTACTTTTCACTTCAGCAGCGAGAACACTTTAGAAGATAAAATAATAAACAGGAATAGATTGAAATAACTATTTATTGTTAATCAAAATAATTAACATTGTAGGTCTCTACCTAATAAACCTGGTACCAATTCAATAAAATTAGCTTTATGCCCAACTGACATTCTTTTTAGAAAAGACACGAGTTTTGCGTATGTTTCAATATTACGTTATGTTTTGTTTTTAAAGTAGCTTTCCACATTGAGTAAATACTCCACATTGTAGATGATCGCCTCGTCTGTGATAAATCTACAAAATATGATAGCAACACCGTCTCCGAAAAACTGCTCGTGCCTTTTGTAAGTCTCCATTCATTGAAGACACGGTATGCTTTCAGATATTTTTCGCGAGATTTTTCAGGCAGGGAACTTAATTCTGCATTTTATACATTATTCTTCAATTCTTCGGGTGTTAAATAGCAGACTTCGTCACTGGACTCACTCATATTTATTTAATAATACTACTTTATTATCCAAATTTTATTGTACTTTGTAGCTTGCGTAACAGAGAATAAAACAATAAAAATTTGAATCCCGCTTTTTTTTTAAATTCGTTCTGAAACTACACTCGCGGTATTCTGTCTCAATATTAAAAATTGTTAAAACTATAAATAAATAAGTAGATACCTACATGATAAACTTCGTATTTTTTTCTTCAACATTCTTCATCTTGATTTAAATATAAAAATTATAATTCGATTAATCGAAATATAACAATTTTTCATTTCATCACGTGATTTACAATATTACGGTTATCGATTTACAATATCGGTATCCGAACGTTTTATTGTTGTTTCTTTTTTAGGCCTATAATAAATATGGAATTTGAAAATCTAATTTCGAATCGAATTGTTTCTATCTCTCGCTTGTTTCGTATCAAAGTGAAAGTGACAGAACAAAACGAAGTTGAAATCTTTTGAATTTTGTGAGTAGACCTGCACAGTTCTCGGTATTAAAAAAAAAAAAAAAAGTTACTTTGTCTCACGCTCGCAGCAAAATCGAATTTTGCTCACTGTCTGTAAACAGCAAAACCTGCTTGTTTGAGGTGCTGAGGTGAAAAGTTTGTTATTGCATTCGAGGCGGATAGAAATGCAATAACAAATTCCCACGTGTATCAAACGACGTTTTTCAATACCTACACTTTCGAAGAAATTAATTAATAACGATACATAAGTATTTTTGTCATCAATTTTTATGAGACTATGATTTCATTTGCTTTTTTCCGCGGTTTGATTTCGCCAGATTGAAGAAGAAGCAAAGGTATGCAGCCGCTAAACAGCCTCATTGGAAAAATATAAATAAAATACAAATATTTTTTAATTAAGAGCACAAATAAATGTTTACTTGTTTATAAAAGTAAATAATTGTTTAAAATAATCATGTTTATTTAAAGTATTCTTTTACAAACACAATTTAATATTCAAAAAATATTTATGCTTTATAGACGCAAAAAAAATTACGAAATAAAAAAAAAACACTGCCGACTCTATAGTCAGTGGTGATTTTTTTTTTAATTTCCTACGTTTTAATCGATTTGGACATAAATAGTTATCTCTGGTAATTTTCTTTCCCGCCCTTGGTTGCGGAAAAATATGTTGGATTTCGAACCTATTCGTAGTCCAATAAGACCTAATTTTCGAGGAAGTGTATTGAAAAAGAATATCGTATACTTACGTGTTTGCTTAGTAATAGTTTTTAGTAGGATAATGCTCTCTGTTAATGATTTTGTGTTTAGTAAATGATTAAGAGTCCTAATAGCATCGCCGATATCTGAAAAATAATAAAATTAGTTTAGTAAGACTTTTAATAAATATAAGATGTGCTATACAAATAAACGTAGCGTTAGCTTTAAGGACCCGGGGCGACTAACCCTCACTTTTTTGTTTAGGGATGTTAAGAAATCATCAAATTACTCCTCTCGTAGGGAGTGTCAGACTTCTACTGACTAGAAACCACCCATGTTTCTTCTTAGCTCTTTGTGTCGAGGCCGCGGTATGTCTTCCGAACAAGCCGCAGGTGGTTCATTTACTTACTGATAATTTGGTGGTTTTATTCTAAACCTTTGTTTTGTTAAATATTGTACAAGGTGACGGCAAGCAATCTGTACATAATTATGCAAAAAATATAAAACGACTTTTTACAGTGAAAAATTACGTTTTACGGTAGGACTCAATAGTGCACTCAAACATTGTACAGATGAATGTATATTGAATACAATGATCTATAATTTTGTTAGTATACCTACTTACTAACAACTTTTAAATAAACTAACAAGAAACTAAAGGCATCAAAATACTGCTCCTCAACGCTGACAGCCGGTAATGTGCCCAGAAGACTGGCGGTATTGCCACGTTGTATGGCAACACTAAGCCTCTGGCCAAGATAAAAGCATAGACATATAAATAAATGTGGACTAGAAATACCTACGAAAAAAAGGTGCATACCTACAACCTTGAACGGTACTCAAAATGGCTGCCAATGCTAGGGTTGTGTCAGGTTGTGTCAATCATGGAACATAGTATTACTGTAACGAGTATCGAAACTGGTACTACATAATAGTATTACGAGTATTAGTAGATATCACGGTTGAATTATAATTAACAGTTCGTTGTAACAGAAAACCATGAGTAAATTTACTTTACTTCTGATACCTGAGAATAAAATTAATTTAAAGTGGTTTTCTGAACAAAATTAAAGAATGCAACGTTTGCGCTTTCGGTTATACCTGCAGGGCTATTGCGTATCTTTTTAAATGTTAGTAGCTATCATTGTGTCCATCGATTAACTGTCAAATGGTTAGTTTAGTATACCAAACCATAACCATTCGACAGCTAATCGATGGACTGTAGGTCTGTAGATTCTGGTAGGTATGCAGATCTTAGTGAAAAACAAATTCTTCTAATAGGAAGACGATTATGTTTCTATTATGATTAACATACTGACTGGTGATCAAGCCCAGTGACGACGGGTTTCAAATTGTAGGTGTTAAAAAAACCGCAAAATCTGGCGTGGTATTACGTGTCGCTAATGACAGCCAAATTAAGAAATTACAATCGGTCGACGCTATTAGGTCCGCCGGCTTGCGACTTGAAAAACCAAAAGGCCGACAGCCTCGTATACTAGTTAAGGACGTGCCATCCTCAATGGAAGACAATGCTTTTTTGCACGCACTATACCGTCAGAATATTCAAGACGAGCTGCCAATAAAAGAGGATGATTTTATTAAATCCACTAAAATTTATCGTCGGCGTTCTTTAGATAACGGTCGCAAGTGGATAGGCGTTGAAATCGAGTCCACCGTGCGTAAACATTTGGTATCCACTAAGGAAAAAATATTTATTGATTGGGCGACTTGCCGGTTCAATGACGACGTTGATATAGTCCGTTGTCTACATTGTCAACAGTTCGGTCACGTTAAGAAATACTGCGTTAACAAGTCACCTACCTGTGCAAATTGCTCCGAAGCACATGAAACAAACAACTGCCCGCATAAGGACAATTTAAATTTTATACCAACTTGCGTGGCGTGTAAACGTTTTAAAAAACCATTTGACCATCGTTGTGGGTCACCAGAGTGTACAACCTACAAAGTTAAGCTCGAACAGTTAATCCTCAACACAAACTACTAAAACAATGGATAGTTTAAACATAGGACAATTAAATCTCCACAACGACAGAGTAGCGACTTCTGAACTGGACAAATTAATTATCGATTACAGCTTAGACATAGTGCTTGTGCAAGAACAATATCAAAACGCGCGCTTACGTCATAAAGTAGTTCAGCTGGATTCAAAATCACGAGCCGGAATTTACGTGGCGCGTTCTTCTAACTTTACAGTAACGTCTTTGCGTAACCTCATGACGCCGCACTGTGCCGTTGCGGAAGTCTCCTCGGCTTTCTATAAAGTTTACGTTGTGAGCTGTTACTTTCAATATTCAGACCCTGTTGGTCCTCACATACATAACCTCCGTCATGTCTTGCGGTCACTCGCGGGCTGTAAAGTTATCGTTGGCGCGGATGTTAACGCATCCTCGTCTCTGTGGTATGGCAAGGTTCGGTCTACGGATTCCGACCGACGTTCTGCTGTTGAAGATTTCATTGCTGAAATGAACCTATCAATTCATAATACCCCAGATGCACCACCTACCTTTTGCAGCCAAATGGGCGAATCTTGTATTGACGTCACACTTTCTAGTGCAGACGTTCGTTTGGATAGGTGGCGTGTCCTACCGGATGCGTCATGTAGCGATCATCGGCTTATCGTGTACGAATTTGTTCCGACGGTTACTCAAGGTCCGTCACATATCATTGGTAACTTTAGGTATAAAAGTAAAGGCGCGAATTGGGAATTCTTTAGCTTGCTTTTTGCGTCAAACATCAAAGACTTCACTCGAGACGGGCTGTCAGCTGAAGAAAGTGCTGAAATTATGTCAGACGCCTTCACTTACTGTGCTGACATCGCCATTGGTCGCGGATCTATGACCAATATCCGTAGATGTGATTGGTGGTGTGACTACTTAAACGAACAACGTAAAAGTTATCGCCGTGCGCGTAGAAATTTAAATAAGCTTAAAAAACGAAAGGTCACCGGAGACCCACTTACCTCTGCTTTAAATGCGTTTAGAGTTGCCAAGTCCCGCTACAGAGCATCGGTAGAAAAATCTAAAGGTAATTTACTGCAGAAAATAGTAGAAAAATTAGATAAAGAAGGTCCGTGGTCTCCTTTGTATCACGAGTTCAAAGCAAATCGATCAGTTGATCTTGCGTTCGTCGAAAACATTAAAGTAAACCACAAACACACCACCGGTATTGAGGAGACAACCGAAGTTCTATTAAATACTTTGATACCTGATGATTTGCCTGATAATGACAATGCCTACCATCAGCAGATCAGGGCGTGGGCGGCCGTTCCACCTGAATCACCAGCGTCAGACCTTCCATCCATTGACGAATTCATTAAAGTTGTCAGGAAACTTCCACTTAACAAATCGTCAGGTGAAGATAAAATATCTAATCGGATGATAATAGAAGCATGTAAAACAGCGGCCGACGCAATTTTAAGTGTTTACAACCGTTGTATTGCAGAAGGCGTTTTTCCTCGTATATGGCGACGCGGCTTTATACGAATAATTCCGAAAAGTGGCGACAAGCCACCGGACGACCCTAAGTCTTACCGCCCTATAACACTACTACCATCTTTGGGGAAACTCCTGGAGCGTCTTATCGTTCCACGTTTACTACCAGACGGACCGAAATTTCACAACAACCAATTCGGTTTTACCGTGGGAAAATCTACCGTAGATGCGGCACTTTCTGTCAGGAAAATTGTCAATACATCCGAACATAAGTATGTAGTTGGGATATTTCTAGATATTTCTGGGGCTTTTGATAACGCATGGTGGCCGATGCTACTCCTTAAACTGAAAATTCGTGGTTGCCCTAAAAACATATACAATCTTGTTTACTCGTATTTCTTAAATGGTTCCGCGAAACTAAAACTCGGACATCATTCTATGTCAAAGTCCCTTACCATGGGATGTCCTCAGGGTTCGGTTATGGGTCCGTATGTATGGAACGTAGGCTTCGATGACTTCCTCGCGATTCCACTTCCATGCGGGTGTTCATTAACCGGTTACGCGGACGACGGCCTGCTGCTCATTCAGTCAAGTACTCGGGCTGGACTCGAAAATTTGGCAGATACTTGCCTAAAATTAATATCGCAGTGGGGCGATCGTAACCGTCTGACGTTTGCACCACACAAAACTTATCAACTTCTTTTAAAAGGTAATCTTAAATCATGGCCTAGTATTAAATTTAATAACGTCCCCGTGAAAAAAAAGGAGTCCGTGTGCTACCTTGGGTTTGTCTTAGAGAGGAATTTTTCATTTATTGAACACATAAAAACCGTCGGTGAAAAAGCTAAAAAAAACTTTTATGCTTTAACGAGAATATCCAAATCTACGTGGGGTTTGTCATTTTTAACTTTAAAGACGATCTATGGGGCTACTTACTTGGGGTGTATGTGCTACGGGGCACCAGTTTGGGCCGATAGGGCCTCCATAGGAGCGGTACGACGTAAATTGCTTCAAAGCCAGCGGTTGGCCTTAATTTTCTTGTGTAAAGCGTATAGGACGGTTAGTACTGAAGCCTTACCGGTTCTGGCAGGGGTACTTCCAGTCGATCTTGAAGTGCAGCGTCGTGCTTCAATGTACTACTGCGGACGAGAGACCGCAGACGCAGACTTTTTAACGCAACGCGACCGTGCTAAAATAGCTAGATTACTTAAGCCACAGGCTGACGTCTGGGAGGAACTTTTGTCCGAATGGCAATGTAGGTGGGATAATTCCATCAAAGGCCGACACCTCCATCAGTTCTTTCCATCCGTTCGTGAGCGGCTGGCCAGGACATGGCTGGAGGTGGATCACTGTGTTGCCCAATTTCTCACAGGTCATGGTAACTTTAAGAGTAAATTATTTTCCTTCAAGCTTGTTGACTCGCCTTTTTGTCAATGTTCTACATCTGACTGCGAATTTGAACAATCTGCACATCACATTTTATGGGAGTGTAGTCTTTGGCAGAATGAACGTAATATTATGTTAAATAGTGTACGGGTTACATCCGGAGTTATTTACTATACGGACCTTGTAGAAACTAGAACAAATTTCCGTGCGTTCAAGCATTTTTGTCATACCTATTATTGGAATCAAATATAACAGCTCACAACTTAGGACCCAGTAATATTAATGACAATCCGTGGTGCTAGGCAACTGGGCCTATCCCAGTTGTATACGTCCCTGTATGCCTATTGGCCTTGTTCTGTTCTGTCTCCTGCTGATATGGAGGGAAGTGGAAATTATGTTTTTCCTACTCCTCCGCTATTCTTTTCTGATTAATTTCGTTGCGGGATCCAAGACAGTTAAATCGTTTCCCTGGGACTTCGTCGAGCTTCATTGTCTCGGCGCTTTTCTTGTGGTCGCCACTGTTGATTCTGGCTAACAGGAGTTACAGTGGTTTGGGAATAGTGTGGCGGGCTTGTCCCAATTAAAAAAAAAAAAAAAAAAAAATACTGACTGGTGGAGTAAAATAAAATAAGAATGATTTTTATTAAATCTGTTTATTGGTGTGATAATTATGATAAATGATGTTTATTTTGCAAGAGGAGCTCGTGGCTTACCAAGAACTGCCACTCGGATCGATCTTTAGGTTAAGCTGCGCTTGCCTAGGTTGGTCTGTGGATGGGTGACCGCCCAGTATATGCCGAGTTTCCTCCGTGCCTCGGAAAGCACGTTAAGCTGTTGATCCCGGGTGTCATATAAAGATCTTTGACAGTCGTTACAGGTAGTCAGTAACCTGAAAGTCCTGACATCCAGTCTTACCAAAGGGTATCGTATTACCTAGTGTTAACTGGGTTGTGGAGTTTAGATAGGCATTCGCTCCATGTAAAATACTGGTATTCAGCTGAATCCGGATAGACTGGAAGCCGACCCCAACATAGTTGTGAAAAGGCTAGGCAGATGATGATGATGTTTATTTTGCAAATAGGTTTTTACATACACTTTTACAAGTCACTTTTTATTAAAACTAGATGGGGTCGGTGTTTCGTTTCTGACTACTTTGAGAAGAAACTTCCGAAACAAACTCAGAGGTCATGGTCTCTTTTAAAGTCCAGACATAATCTTGATATACACACATGAAAAAAATAAAACCGACTGACTTTTGTTTGTTTTATTCAGTTTTTTTTGTCACCGACTTCAGAAGCTAAAGTTATTTTTCACTTTTTTGTGTTTTTGAAGTCGGTTTTATTTTTTGCAAAAAAGTTTTTTTATTTTTCCATTTTTAGTTGTAATATCCTTTACAAATATTTGATATTCATTAATTTTACGTTGTTAACAATACATGTCACGGTAATAGGCTTATCCGCAATAAAATGGAACTTAACATACCTAACTCTCGAAATCTGGGCGTCCTGTACACATCTGCGTACCCCGTCAGAGCATACAGGCGTGATGGTAAGTTAAGATGTTGCGTAAACAATAAACATCCAAGCGATTGCAGCAATCACGACAGATTTGCCGTCTATTTTTGAAGAGTTCTATTGTATATCTCCGAAGATCAGGATCAGATCTTCACCAAATTTAAATGGGACCACCTCAGGAGTATACTCTATCAAATAAAAAAAGAATTTTGAGAATCGGTTCACAAATGGAGGAGAAATCAGGTAACATACATAAAAAAAAAAAAAAAAAAAAAAATACATACACACGAACATATAACCTCCTCCTTTTTTGAAGTCGGTTAAAAACTATGCAGATTAGTGTCTGAGATGGTCATTTGAAGAAAGCACCACACAGATTTTAGTGGACCCGTCCAGTCGGTGCAAGCATGCTGATGTTTTATTTTCAGATCACGTATAACAATCATATAAGTCTGTGGGACGGTATCTCGGTTCTGTGAACCACGGGCCAGAGCACGGTCACTCGAACAGATATTGTTCCAGCGCAGCGAAGGAACTAGTATCGGAAACTATTACGCAACGGTACAACACTATTCATGTTTGTAAACAAACGAATAAAATTAAGAAATAACAAAAAGGTCTCTGGGACGGAAATAAACCCAAACATTAACACTATATCAATAAATTAATGATCGCTTAGGATTTTTTTCATCGAAAGTGTATTACTCCTAGATACTATTGCATGAAAACCGGCTTCTAACCTGTGCACCGACAATTGAGGTTGATTTTTCTGGTTTCTTGCACCACACTTCACAATACAGCACGCAGGCATATTGAATTGCTGTTTTTTTAATAAGTATATGCAGTTTTATAGGTAAACTCTTCGTAGTTTTGTCACAAATCTCAATTTATCAAAAAGTAAACAACTATTTGACAGCAGAACTACCACGAAACTCGCCGCATAACATGGCGGAAACGGCACCTACCTACTATTGTGTGACTCGTAACACCAAATGTTGCCATTATGAGCAACAACTGAAATATTGTTGTCTCTTTCATCAAATACGATTACTGTATTAGAAAGAACGAAACAAAACGATATTTCACATTCTGTATCCTATTTCACTCATATTTGTATAAGCAAATGTGTCTATAGAATATCGCGGCGGCTCTATATTTTTCCTTACTCATTGGATAAAAGCCAGCCCTTGGTCACGAGAAGCGTCAACTAAGCGTTTTGAAAATGCATTGAATAGTGTGGGGTTCGTGAAGGTATTTTAAAGTGAACTTGTTATAAGTTGTCTTTGAAAAACCGATTTAAAAAAAACTTGTAAAACTGTTGGAACTTTGACCCTCTATCTCCGTAACTAGAAGGTATGGTCTAGGCTGCGGGGCGTCGGTGCTGCGGGTTGTTCGCAAGAGATACCGCGGCGTCGACATAAAGGGCTAAGAAGGAACATGGGTGGTTTTTATTCAGTAGAAGTTTGACACTCACTTTCGCTCTGCCCAAGAGCGGGAGGGGTTATTTGATGATTTCCCATCCCCAAAAAAAAAAGTATGGTGAGAACAAAAAAAAGGTTAAAAGGGAGCTGATTTTGTTCAAGCGGAACCCGCTCGAAGACGAAGATGCTAGTGATTTTCTTGTCATTTCAAAAAGATTTTATTTTCAAGAAGAGCTTATTTTCAAGAAGATCTTATTTTCAAGAAGATCTTATTTTCACGATATTCAAATTGTTTTAAGTTGTTACGTACCTACAGTCCTAGTGCCCAGTATAAGAAGATTGAAGGCCCCTTTCATATCTGTAAAAAGAGAAAAACAAAATTGATTAAAAAAAATAATATTTATAAATATTTTTCTTTTTTTTAAATATCTCGCAAGTCTGGTAGTCGGAAGCGCGACTATAGTCATGAGATCCTGGTTCAATACCCGAGTCGGGCAAAGTGTTATTGGCATTTTCCATCAGGAATTTCGCTGTAGCCACGGAGTTCGGATTTGTATACGGTTGATAGCAATAAATTATGTCACTAACTGCGGTACTCAGAGATATTTAATGATTACTTAAGCCGTCACTTAGTAAAGGTTTGACTTTTGTATGACAAAACTGTCAAAACCTTTTGGAAAAAAGTTTTTTTTTTATTTTTCTATTTTTTTTTGTCATAGATATCCTATACAAATATTTACTATGCATTTAACAATCAACCAAGAAACCAAACCCACAACCTTCAAGATTCCCTTATTATTGCTTTCAACTCCTAACTATTGAGAAGTAGTACCTTCCATAATCAGCTCACCTAGATAACCTGAAAGAATACAACCATATATACGTCCCCATAATATTTTATTAAAGAATTATCCTCCAACTCCTAACCGTTGAGGAGTTGTACCTTAAATCATCAGCGCAGCCACATGAGATTATGATTATCAGACGCAAATATATAAACAGCTTTAGAAAATATATGAAAAACGTTATAAGTGCCTATAAAATTTGAAGGTTGCCCTCGATTTCTCAGGGATCCCATCATCAGATCCTGACTTGGTGACAATTGGACTATCTCGGGAGTATACCCTTTCAAACACAAAAATAATTTTGAAAATTGGTCGATAATTGACGGAGATATCCGCGAACAAACATAAAAAATATATATATGGTCGAATTGAGAAACCTCCTCCTTTTTTGAAGTCGGTTAGAAAAGGTTTTGAAACATTTGCATATAGATCATGTAAATGTAAATGAGTTCGAGTTTTTTATGGTATAATTATAGTACGATGATGCTGCCGTGAATTTAATAAAGAAGAAAAATCAAAAAAAAAATTAAAAAAAAAAACATACAGACGAATTGAGAACCTTTTTGGAAGTCGGTTGAAAATAGGAAAGGACAGACCGTGCGTACTACCAGATGTATGAACATGGACGAGGCAAAAGGAGTATGTAGGGATCGTAGCAAGTGGCGTTCTGTGGTTTCTGCCTACCCCCATGGGAAAAGGGCGTGAGTTTCATGTATGTATTATAATATTTATTGAGATTTATACTTACACTTTTACTAATCATTCTCATCTATCATAAAATGTCCTTTTTACGTCTCATTTCGCGCCTTGGCGACAACTATTTTTGTTGGCAGTCTTATAATCGATCTTATTCGATTTATTAACGTTGTTTTTACTGTTTTAAAATATTAAATCTTATAATTTTTTATTGTTTACTTTTCGTGTGACATAACGTCAGTTGTCAATATGTCATTTACTTTTTCTTTTAATTTGTGTCATAGTTTTTCTTAGTGGTTAGAACTATGAAGGTTACATTTGATTTATATAATTTAATTTATTTTTATTAATATATTAGCTCAAATAATGTAATTTATTGATAATTTCTATTTACTGTAACTTATCTCACGCTTATAAAATTAATTAACACGCTCACAGAAATTCTTTGAGGAAGTTTTTGACTGAATAATACAGGCCGTTTTAAATACAGGCAACTCACAATTTTTGATTTCAAGAACTTAAATTCTGGAAAGAATTAAAAGACAATTGGGTGGAAAAAACGAATAGATGGTTTTATAAAAAGGGATTTCTGAAGGATGCCCTCCAGTTGAGATCTGGTTTTTAAAGAAGAATGATCACGTCTACAAGTGGTTATCTGAGTTCTTAAGAAGAACCATCGCGAAGTACCTCCAACGTATCCTCCGGGCCTCCCTAAAGGACTCGCCCGTGATCCTCGCGACGCGAAGTACCTCCAACGTATTCTCCGGGCCTCCCTAAAGGACTTGCCCGTAATCTGCTGGCCAGCCTTCGAGATTTACCTACCCTGGAGCTGTTTTATTCTGTGCAAAGCGTGAGTTAGGAAGGTTCGTGTTTTTATAGATTTATTTGTATTTTTTACCTCTTACCTCTAAATTAAATTCAATTGTTAAATTACTTACCCTCTTTTACTTGTTAGGGGTAAGTAACACGACAGTTTGGCGCCCAACGTAAAATCAGGACTAGATCTCACTCATTCTCTCTTTAAATTCTAAAAAAACTTACACAAGCAATCAAATTTGGTATATAATTATTTTTCATCATAATTCATCACTTCATCAATCTTTACTACTTTACTTAATACTAACCATACATTTATACTACACCCCCACACACATTTCTTTTACCTCTGGTAATTGACACCCTTTCGGCCTCTTGGATGTGTTAATCCACTTCTGGACACTGCCAAGGTTGGAGATTGGTTACTATACGACGACTATTGGACAATATCTCGTAGTCGTTTCTCATTATACTTAATACTTTACCAAAACATCACTACACTGCATCCCACAGACTTGCACACATTCCATTATCGAAAGATAATGTGCACCCTTTCGGCCTCTTGGATGTGATAACCACTTGTGGGCACTGCCAAGGTTGGAGATTGGAAACTTTACGACAGCCGCAGGACAATATCCTGTGGTCGTTTATACAAATCTATATATATTTATGTAATACCTATTACAAATAATTATCATTATATCGGATTCTCTAGTCCTCTTAAACTCTCTTTCTTTAACTCTTGAGTCCTCCTCTTAAACAATTATATTGAACTACGTTTAGCGTCGTGGGCTCTTGAACTTTTATAGATACTGGGTCAATACAAAGTATAGAGACTGTTAGTAGGATATTTTAGAATCCTCCTTCAGAACTTATCTCCTACTCTTTGTCCCTCCTCAGCCCTCCCTTACCCTCTTAAACTCTTTCACTCCCTTACCCTCTTAAACTCTTTCACTCCCTTACCCTCTTAAACTCTTTCACTCCCTTACCCTCTTAAACTCTTTCACTCTCTTACCCTCTTAAACTCTTTCACTCCCTTACCCTCTTAAACTCTTTCACTCCCTTACCCTCTTAAACTCTTTCACTCTCTTACCCTCTTAAACTCTTTCACTCCCTTACCCTCTTAAACTCTTTCACTCCCTTACCCTCTTAAACTCTTCACTCTTGAGTCCTATAATACTCTTGAGTCCTCACTTTTGAGTTTTCAATACAAAGTATAGAGACTGCTAGTAGGCTATTTTAGAATCCTCCTTCAGAACTTAACTCTTACTCTTTGTCCCTCCTCAGCCCTCCCTTACCCTCTTTTGGAACCTTTATTATTTTTTCTAAATGTATATTTTTTTTTTTTCATATATACACATGACTCTTCTCTGTTTTCTTTCCCTCTTCTAAAATAGAGTTCCTTTTCGGCTTATTAAAACTCTATTTATTTTCTAATTCATTCATCGGTTCTTAAACCATTATAAGATTATTTTTAATCTTTCTTTATATATTACCTAACCTTGTTTTCAACTAACTCTACAAGTTAGTATGAATCTTGTTTCTATCTATTAACTCTAAAAGTTGATAGGAGCTGCCCTTGACGTTTTACTCGGAGCATACCGACTACTATTGCGGGAGCTGCCCTGACGTTAACTCGGAGTTTACCGACTACGGTGTTATGTATCAACTAAAGTTGACTAGGAGCGGATTACAACTCCTATAAAAATAAGCCTCTGTTAAAAATTTTTTTACTTCATGTTATTAATGGGTTTTAGACGAAAGCGGATTACAACTCCGAAAATAAGCCTTAAAGTTATTAACTTATCAGGTTGCGTAGTGATCATTGAATGTGAATCCTACCTGACCTAACTTCGTAAGATGTCGGTGTATTTGAATGAAGTATGTACGTTTTGTGAATGCTGTTATACTTTAACCTTACAAAATTTTTGTTCTAGACCAAAAATTTTCTCGGGGTCGTTGGGGAAATATAGTATTTATTGAGATTTATACTTACACTTTTACTAATCATTCTCATCTATCATAAAATGTCCTTTTTACGTCTCATTTCGCGCCTTGGCGACAACTATTTTTGTTGGCAGTCTTATAATCGATCTTATTCGATTTATTAACGTTGTTTTTACTGTTTTAAAATATTAAATCTTATAATTTTTTATTGTTTACTTTTCGTGTGACATAACGTCAGTTGTCAATATGTCATTTACTTTTTCTTTTAATTTGTGTCATAGTTTTTCTTAGTGGTTAGAACTATGAAGGTTACATTTGATTTATATAATTTAATTTATTTTTATTAATATATTAGCTCAAATAATGTAATTTATTGATAATTTCTATTTACTGTAACTTATCTCACGCTTATAAAATTAATTAACACGCTCACAGAAATTCTTTGAGGAAGTTTTTGACTGAATAATACAGGCCGTTTTAAATACAGGCAACTCACAATTTTTGATTTCAAGAACTTAAATTCTGGAAAGAATTAAAAGACAATTGGGTGGAAAAAACGAAGAGATGGTTTTATAAAAAGGGATTTCTGAAGGATGCCCTCCAGTTGAGATCTGGTTTTTAAAAGAAGAATGATCACGTCTACAAGTGGTTATCTGAGTTCTTAAGAAGAACCATCGCGAAGTACCTCCAACGTATCCTCCGGGCCTCCCTAAAGGACTCGCCCGTGATCCTCGCGACGCGAAGTACCTCCAACGTATTCTCCGGGCCTCCCTAAAGGACTTGCCCGTAATCTGCTGGCCAGCCTTCGAGATTTACCTACCCTGGAGCTGTTTTATTCTGTGCAAAGCGTGAGTTAGGAAGGTTCGTGTTTTTATAGATTTATTTGTATTTTTTACCTCTTACCTCTAAATTAAATTCAATTGTTAAATTACTTACCCTCTTTTACTTGTTAGGGGTAAGTAACACGACAGTTTGTAAAAATCTTACCAATTTCAGGCAGCAATACTGTCAGTAGTTTCGGGAACTCCGCCGGACCGATACCATTTGTCAGCTTCATTATTTCTAACTTTACGCCTTCCACGCCTGAAATAACAATAAAGAAATCATTTGTACATAACATCATAACAACACGCCTCGCCTGTAATCCCCGGCAGGTTAGGCAGAGGTATCCCTAATGTTACACCCACATTTCGCCATACAACAAACTTGATTTTGTTACCGTTTTGGTACGGAAGCCTTCATGTGCAAGTCTGACTCGAACTTGGGCAGATTTTAAGGGTTCCGTAGTCAATATGGAACCCTTATAGTTTCGCCATGTCCGTCTGTCTGTCCGTCCGTCCGCACTATATCTCAAAGACTCTTGGTCTCTCAACAACGTGCTCAAGCGCGTTATATCATTTGAGACGCAATTATGACGTCATCAGCTTCTCAAGATTATTGCTAATTAAGTTACTGAGATACTGTGCTTATGTGTCCCCATTTAAGGGGGGCTCCCATACAACATACGCGATTTTTTTGCCGTTTTTGTACGGAACCCTTAATCTGCGGATCCGACTCGCACTCGGCCAGTTTTTTATGCTTCACCTTTAAGTAACAATGTAAAAATATCTTAGAAGTTAAGATTGAGCTGTTTTCCATATAATATGTTTAGATTCGATGACAATGCATGCATAGTTAGATAAGTAACGTCTTTAAACATTAACTAAAATAAACTAACCATTAGTGTGAGCCACATGCATGAAGTAGTCTGCAATCTCATGTGGATCTGAAAATAATAATATCAACATAAATATATATTTATTATTATTATATTATTGCCATCAACGGGACACAATCCTAGACTCCGTGGCTGCTGCTGGGAAATTTCTAATGAAAAAACCCAATAACAATTTGCCCGACCTGGGACTCGAACCCAGGACCCAACGCTCAACAGTCGCGCTTGCAACCACGAAACCAACGGGGCAATCAACTATGAAGTCAGCGACTAAAAGGAACTGAGAGAGCAGTTATATCTCAATACTTTATTACATTCCACATGTACCACCTAAGTAGGTGGTAAAACTAATAATTAGATCACAATGGACCTTGTCGGGCACAGCAAAAACAAGTGAGTTAGGAGATACGTCCCCATATTAAAGAATTATCCTCCAACTTCTAACCGTTGAGGAGTTATACCTTCCATCATCAGCTCATCAACATGAAGTTGGACGATAGTTGTTTGGATCTGTTTTCGTATTTTTTTGTGGATCGGTTTTATTACAGATTTTTTTAATAAGTCAGGGAAGATACCTTCGACCAAATACTGGTTGAGTAGCAGGTAGAATGGTAAGGTAAGTTCATCTGCGCATTGTCTCAAAAGTATTGGAGGTATTTAATTAATCCCGTGGCTACTTTCTTTTACCCCTCCCCCTCCCCGTTCTCTTTCTCTTAACTGGCAGACATGTCGTGAGCCACTATTCTTTATTATCTTGCATGCATGTATTATTTTATTTTAATTCTGTATGTAAACACAATATGTTTATTGTTTAGGCAAATAATTTTTTTTTATTCTTATTCTTTGATCTGATCTGATCTGAGCAGACACGTGTGCACTATAATATGTATTTTCCCGTCCCGATGGCTAATGTCCGCTAAGATTGGCCGCCGTGACTGAAAACTGCCAGGACGACTTATATGTTACGTCTAGTTTTAGCCGGCTAGAACTAGGTGTAGCCACATGCGGTTAACCTAGATGTATCCTAGTTATCTTCGTTTAGAACTAGGTTTAGCCAGTATCAAAGCGGCTAGAACTAGGTGTAGCCACATGCGGTTAAACCTAGATGTATCCTACTTATGATCGGCTAGAACTAGGTTTTCGCATTTAGGTTCTTTTTGGAGCTTCTTAACTTGCGGTTCCTGATTTATATTCCTGGTTTTTTTTTTTTTTTTTTTTAACTTACACTTTTGTTTTTGGTGGTTGGGAAATCATCAAATGACTTCTCCCGCTCTGGGCAGAGCGGTTCCTTCTTAACTCTTTTATGTCGAGGCTGCGGTATTTCTTTCGAACAACCCGCATCCCCGACGGGATTAAACTCACCTTTTTCTCCAGATATCTTCTGGAGACTCTCAAAAATTCCGTCGAAATCGTCGTGACCAAACAGCGACTTCATAACAGCAAACGCCTTTAGCACGTCTGAAATTTAAATAAAAAGCTGTGTTAACTTCACACATAACATCACTTCAGTAATCTTCAAAAGGTAAGACAGAGGTGCAGGTACCTACTTAATATAGAAAAAAAACTTGAGAGGTGTCAAGGAACACCCGGATGGAACGAAGTTATTGTTATTATTTTTTATTATGTAAAAAAAAAAAAAAATGAAATGTAGAAATGAAAATATCTGGCTTGCTTTCTATAAGAGAGAGAGAGACAGACAGAGAAACATGCGACGCCGCACAGCTTACAATAGCTTACTATAGCAAAAAGTGTCGTGACAACTTTTCGTAAGAATTTTTTCCGTCTAGCCCCCTTTCACAACGCGCGATAAGGAACTTCGTTCCAAAAACTCACATTTCGGCAGTTATGTGGAAGTCCCATGTAATAGGGTAGTTAACAAAAAAAATCTAATTAGTCCGTCAGATAGATTTCCAAAAAATATTGGACACGTATTTTTTCTTTTTTCACGTAAACAAAAAATTAAGACGATACAGTGCTTTGAAAACTCGTGTGACGTCATATTCTAAGACATTAGTATAACATTTTTTACCGGTGAGTGACGTCAAACCCCCCACTCAAATCTTTGACGCGTTTTATCTTCATCAATTTTTATTGATTTCATAAAACAAAAAACACGTATCCAATATTTTTCGATAATCTAACAGACGGACTAATTAGAATCATATTTTTTTAGTCTTTTAACATCCTTAGGTGGCGAGACTATCGGACACAAGTCCAAACTCAGTGGTTGCTACTGATAAATTCGTGATGGAAAAACGCAATAAAAACCATTGTTTATTTTATTTTTATATGTATATTTAAGTGTGGTGGAGTATGGTGGTGGTGTGGTGGTGGTGGTGTGGTGGTGGTGGTGTGGTGGTGGTGGTGGTGGTGGTGGTGTATGGTGTGTCAAGTGGCGTTCTGTGGTTTCTGCCTACCCCCATGGGAAAAGGGCGTGTGTATTAGAATCATTATAAGTATATATATACAGGGTGTAAATCAACCCATCACACAGCCGTCAACCAAGCATTCTGTACATCAAACTAAGTACCCCTACGCAAAAAAAATTGCTGGGAAACGACTTTTGTTTTTGGGGTCAAAAATCACATTTTACGGTAAAACTCTTTGTAGCACTGTTACAACATTGTGCTAGTGGATGCTTTGAATAGTAAACGGGTCATGGAGGTTATTTAAGTAAAGTTATAACCTGAAAAACTAGTATTTACAAAAACAGCTGTGAAAATTTTGGAACTTTGACCCCCAATATCTCCGTAACTAGGGGGTTCCCAGGTATGGTGTAGAACAAAAAAGTGATCGCAGTGGTGGGGAGAACAAGTGCCCTTCGTTTGCGTTAAGGGTACTTTTACTCCCTTTATATTTTTTGATGTTGTTTTTGAGATATTTTGTACCCTACCACAATGTTGTGTTTTTTAACCCTAAGGTTGACTGGTAGAGAATGCCTTATGGCATTAAGTCCGCCTATGTGTCATTATTGTGCATGAAGTTTAAATAAATAAAATGCTTGTAACAATACACATCACGTACTGTTAATATACGGGTTGAATCAAAATTGTAATTTGCTCACCATTTTCGTTTGTCATTTGTCGCAGGAGGTCCACTATTATACTGATATCTGAAAAAATAATTTAATATTAAATTCTGAATCAGACACGATGATCTTCTTTAGTCTACCTACCGATTGTATCCACCTGGGTCTAGTGGTTTTCCTAGTGGCTTTTAAACAGTTAGAATCTAACCGACCCCTCCGGTCGCCCCAAGGTGGAGGATATCCATGACGATTTTTCAACACGAAACAAAAGAAAAAACAAGCACATTTTAAATTAAACAAAACTTGGAAGCAGGCGGGGTCCATTCTGTTTTCATTTCATAATTTAATATTCTAATGAACCCCGCCTACTTCCAAGTTTTGTTTAATTTAAAATGTGCTTGTTTTTTGTTTTGAAGTGGCCCCCAAAATCCGCAATTTTTCTTTGTTGTTTCATTTTAATGTAGCCAGTGACACTCGCGTCATCAAGACGAATCTAACGACGTATATTTTAAAATCCCTTCATCCGTTTAGGTGTTATGAGGGAACAAAGAAACGGACATACAAACATACAAACACGTCAAACACATAACCATCCTTTTGGGCTTCGTCGCAGTCGGGAAAAAAAGGGAATGTAGCCACATTCACAGCTCATAAATTTGCTTCGATTAAGTCTTTCAGGCAGATCATAGTATGAATTACGTTGAAAAGCGTAAAATTGACCTTGTTTTATTTGTAACTGCGTCTGAGACCATCTTGGAAAATAGATCATTATAGGAAAATAATATTAATTGCGTTAAAATTCGTAAAATGGTCACAGACGCAGTAACTATTCATCATCTGCCTAGCCTTTTCCCAACTATGTTGGGGTCGGCTTCCAGTCTAACCGGATGCAGCTGAGTACCAGTATTTTACATGGAGCGACTGCCTATCTGACCTCCACAACCCAGTTAATACTAGGTAATACGATACTCTTTGGTAAGACTGGATGTCAGAATTTCAGGTCACTGACTACCTGTAACGACTGCCAAAGATCTATATATGGCAGCCGGGACCAACAGCTTAACGTGCTTTCCGAGGCACGGAGGAAACTCGGTATGTCGGGTGGTCACCCATCCACAGACCGACCTAGGCAAGCATAGCTTTACCTAAAGATCGACCCGAGTGGCAGTTCTTATTAAGCCACGAGCTCCTAGAGACGCAGTAACTATTATGTAAGGTCAATTCATATTATGATATGCTAAAGTGGCCATTTTAGACCTGCAGGACGGGCAGAACCGGTGTGGCATATCCTTCAAAGCGGCTGCACACTAGACAATCACTGATTATAATTTTGACATGGTGATGCAAATCGAACATAAAACAATAGTTAGACATGCTGTCTTGTATGGATCAGAATGTTGGGCCACAAAATGGATAAATGACATGTGGCTGAGAAGAGAATGCTTAGAAGGATGTGCATAGTTCATAAGAGGAAGTCTGAAAGTGGCGCCGGTGACTGAAAAGTTGTGTGGAAATCGGTTGTCGTGGTATGGGCATGTGATGCGGAGGAATGAGGAAAATGTCGTGAGGAAGGTTTTGAATATGAATGTGGATGAAAAGGGGGGATTCTCCGACCAGACGGGTGTTGTGTCTGGTGGGCTAACTGCCCGTCATAATATGTAAGTTAGGATTTTCTATACATATAGGCTAATGTCGCGGATAAAGTTGATAGCGCGCTGTAGGATTTGCCAAATTAGTTCGCATGTGTTGCGATATAAGTCGCTGTCGCCACATGCATGGGTATAAGAGTACAAGAGGTGTCTCATGAGATGACGAGAAACAGAGAGGAATGGAAGAGGAAGACATGCTGCGCTGACCCCAAATTAACTGGGATAAGAGCAAGAGAATGATGATGATACTCCTTGAACATTTCCCATCAAACGTTTAAAAAAATACTCACGTGGAGAGTCATCCATGAGCTTCAAGAATTCTATCACATACTTCCAAGACCTGGAACCCTTGCATTTCCTCAGGAAGTCGAAGACATGATGACGATCTGTAGATGAAATAATCCAGTTTTAAGGTGGATGTTCGGGTAGCCTTTACGATTTAATTTTAAATTTTGTAATGTATAATTTTTAATTTCCTTTTTTTTTTGTAATTTTTATTTTAGTAGCAGATGCGGGCGGATTCGCCCGAGTGGATGGCGGTCAAAGTATTTACTGGATCCTTCCTCGAGAACCACTCTATTTATTGGTAAAAACTGCATGAAAATCGGTGTAGCAGTTTTTGAGTTTATCGCGATCAGATATACGACAAACAGACGCGACTGAGGACTTTGTTTTATAATAACGATAGTGAAATAGGGATACAAACATAGTTTAAAAGATCTAATTGTTAGTAGCTGTTACGGATTATTGCTATCTAACATTAAAAAATGTTATTATTATTTACTTTTTTGTATCGTTTTGTTCACAGAACAGATAAAAGAGGTTAGAAGGGCCTTGTGGGCGGGGCAGGCGCGCCGCTCATATGTCGCAAACGCTCATATGTCGAAAATTTGATTTACCGGCCAACAATCGCGCTCATATTGTGACAGCGTACGAAGCTCCGCGAAAAAAAAGAATTATGCCATCTTGCGCTATTATAGTGTGTCGGAAAAGAAGCCAGGATGTGTAGTGTGCCTCGAGAAAGGATTTCTTATCATCGGTAAGTCCAAATACCTTAAAATACAAGTAATATTTGTAATTATTACAATAGTATTATGTAGTTGGTAGAAAAAATGATACTGTCGCATGCAGATAAAAAAATATGTACATTGCTTGCAATACGTGGGTACCATCTTGTACTGCGTGGGCGATTGCGCGATGTATTTCGTTCACTGCGAACGTCGCGTACGACGAGCCAAAGCTTGAGTTCTGCGAAATCTATGCGTTTCGAGAGTGTTGTACCAAGTTGTAAACAATGTCGATATTTAGTATGTGTGAATGTATTCAAATGATATTATTATGAATATGATTAAATAACTTTGTTTATTACTGTCAATTATTGTTTATTGTGGGTTATTAATTTAGGTTTTCGTCTAAAATTTGTTTCGAGGTTAGCCATTTATAATGGAAACATAACACAACTAAATTTTGTTTTTAGGTTTCCAACAGATTCAGATACAAGAACACTATGGCTAGAGGCAACCGGTAGAATTGAATGGATACCTACTAAATGTAGCTGTACTAAATGTAGTAATTAATTGAATGTATGTCTTATTTTTAAGTGTTTCTCGTATGTTTACTTTTGATTTTACTTTTTTTATCTTTAATTTTTTATCAGTGTGAGACAAATAAATACCTTTTCTTTCTTTCTATCCCGTTCCGAAATTAAAGCAATATATTGCAAAACTTAAAGTTACAAAACTAAAGTAATTTTATCGACATAAATCATCGACCTTTTGGTCGCCGTAACATGTATGAGAAATAGACGCGTGTGTGAGTGTACGTTAAACACAGTGTTTGCGCTAGTGTGACAACCAGTAGCAAACTCGCGATTAATGTAAGTGTGGTTTATTTGTGTGCGTAATGCGCGTATGTATTAGCCGCTTGCTTGTAGTGGATATAGAGAGTGGGAGACAAGCGGCGACACCCGTTCTAATACAAATTAGGAACTATTTCCTTTCTAACCTCTTTTATCTGTTCTGTGGTTTTGTTTATTGTTCATTTAACCATTTTTTGTTGTTTCCCGTGCGAGACAAATTATCACTTTTTCTTTCTTTTAATTATCTATCATGACAATTGAGAGTATTTGAACAATGTTTTGCTTACCTGTAAGCCCTGTTATATTTTGGATGTATTTAACAGCAGAGGCTTCATCTGAAATACAAATGGTTTATTATTTAATGCTATTCAATTCTCACGTAAATATTATTAGGATGTTTTTACCCGACTGCAGCGAAGCCCAAAAGGCTTCTGCATGGAAATATTATATAATAGGGTAGTTGACTAACTAAAAAAATATAATTCTGTTTAATCCGTCTGTTAGATTATCGAAAAATATTGGAAACGAGTTTTTTGTGTTACCAAATTAATAAAAAATAAAACGTGTCAAAGAGCGTGAGTGGAGGCTGAAGACGTTACTTTCTGGTAAAAAATGTACCAAACTATGACGTCGCGTGACTTTTCGAAGCAGTCCAATATTTTCTATTACTTCCATGAGTGACTATTTGATGAAAAAGGCATTCATTTGATGCATATGAACTGAGAGGGTTGTATTGGTGATTTCAATCATTATTACTCAGTAAATACAGATTTGTTACGGGCGCGAATCCTATTTTATTTAACACACAACCTAACACTGACCAGAAAGTTTCCATAAAACATAAGAAAATTCGAATTTCACGGGTTACCTTGGAGCATCAACCTTAGTTCACTATTTCGTTTGTAAGTAGTACAGGCTGTGACTCTTAACCTATTCAATAACAGTTAGTTTGCTTAGTATAATGTATTGGTCAAATCTTGCTACAAGAATCATTGATATAAAAACTAAAGATACGGTCGTCCGAACATTTGCTCGACGCGTTAGCCTTACAGAGAATCGGTGTAGTCTGCTCGTTAACGTAACCTTGTATAAGCGGCGTGGTATTTTCGAGGTATAAAGAACATAAATAAAGCTTTTAATAAAATTTACGAAGAGAGCCGATCGTGGACTAGTTCACTTCGGCTTTAGGAAAGACCGTTTTAGGACCAAGTTCCAGGCGTCATTGTAACATGCGGTCCACCCAGTCCTTACGCAGTAATATATAAATCAATGTACTGAATTCATGTTTTCGTACGTGTCCATTATTTTTTGGAAATCTATCTGAGGGACTAATTTGATTTTTTTGGTAAAATACCCTATTGAATCCGTGGATGGGGGTGACTATTCATTACCTACATACCGAGTTTCCTCCGTTCATCGGAAAGCATTGAACATTTGTAGTAGATCTTTGACAGTTGTTATGCAGATGATGAACGGGGAGTTCACAATGACCTCCGAAAGTGAATCTTAATCGTAAATTCTAAAGCTCAAAACTCGTAATCTTTCCCGCCATTTGCATTCGGACGTCTCCGAAATCTTTTTTTCCTGACTTTGTTGACACAACTGTTGGTACTACGTAGCTCGTCCTCGGCTAAACAATTGTTTAAACTACAAGTAAATTACGGTTCATTAGCAAACATTTAAACTTTGATACATTTTTATATTTCTGATATTCGCTAATCTTGATAATTGCTATTGGTTATTTTGTTTCGAAAATAATGGTGAATTAATTTGCATTTTGGGTGTTTCTGAAATGGCAGAGATATTTTTATTCCCCCTGAAGCTAGAGAATAATAATTAAAAGAAGAGACAAATGAATAAATGAAGAAACAGGACTGTTTGGTTGTCCTTCGTCTCCAGACATTGTGTTTGTTGGAATTAAACAAGTTCGCTCGACAATCAATTATTCTTTTATTTTGTCTTGTCTTCATTTACAATGCTTTTTCTATGGATGTCCGTTAGATATAAAAACGTGGGAAAAGGTTTGACACTGACAGTTTGGGAACTGTCACATACCAAAGACATTGACCCATAAACAAGGACATGCAATAGCGACACAAAATTACTAACAGACTGATAAACTTAGGATGACTGCCTGGCCCCAAACGTATTATTTGAGTTGAGACCCCAGAACTAATTTGCACGATTTTAATCAGCCTCTTAAATACTAAACAACCTAGCTGAGAGGCCACCATAAACGAGCAATTCCGATATTAAGAAATAATAACCCTCCTTCTGGGCTTAGCTGCAGTCGGGTAAAAAGGGATTGCAAGAACTTACCACGGTGTCCAGTCAATTGATTCAGCAATGCACTGCTCTCCTTGTGATCTGAAAAAGATTTCAATTAATTATTAATTTCAATTAAACAGCGTGGTTAACAAAATTAGGTACCGATACTTTAGTGCACATTATTTACTCATTTATATCGAAAAATATACGTTAATAAATATTTCCTAAATCCACAGCCCGCAAATGGCTACTATCTTGTTTTTTTTAATCGGCTGATCTTTGCCAATACCAACACCACCAATGACAACAAAACTATTCAGTCACTGTCCCCCCCCTTTCTCCCAAAATTTATAAGTTATAACATAATCAAGAAAGTTCTAAAAGTACTACTTACTTCTGAATCCCAAGATAAGCCTTAATTCGTCAGATATGTTTTGATTCGCACCTGAAAACAAATAAAATGAAATTATTTGCATGCGGAATTTGTGTATGGTCCTCGACGGAGCTCTTCATCAAATCAAATCAAAACAGTTTATTGCATACATGCTGTACAAGGGTTGGAATAATATTAGAAGAATCAAACATGCACCCTGTAAGGACACTGCAAAACAAATATATAATATGATACAAAATACATATACAAAATACACAACCATATAATATGATACAAATATCTGTAATTATTTCATTCAAAACATGGTACGGACACATTGCATAGTACCTATAAGGGTCATGAATGACTTAAAACATAGTCGATAAGAACTGGATTAAAAAAATAAACCTTTGGTATTTTGACGACGTTCGTTTTAAGGTATTTTTACACCCAGAACTGTTGTGGCGTATAGGGCCGATGTGGGTACGTTTGACGGCGGGCGTGCGACCTCCACACGACACAAGTCTGCCTCAACAGACATGGCAACGTCTGGCACGGCCTGTCTGTTCACGAAGCTTGTCACTCCAGCTTCACCTTTCGAACACCACGGCCGGCGGCCTGGTGTAGCCGACAAAGGAAAACTTAATACGTTTCTTTTCGTCCTATTTTTTTTAATTGAAATATCACTCTTAACGTTACTATTCTACTTAATTTGACACAATTTTCTTCACGTTTTCTTGTCGTCTTCAGACGACGCTGGTGCCTTGGGCACGTTTACATTTGTCGGCTAATACCTGACGTAAAATTGGCGTTCAATAGGTTAAAAATAGCAATAATAACTCACCCTCTTCTCTCCTCCTATGATGCTTCCGTCTCGCAAGCCACTCCTCCCGTTCCTCCTCAGAGGTATATTCGTAGTCGTTTTCGTGGGAGTGCTTCCTAACTCTATGGTGATGGTGACCTCTTTCGATGTCATCCTCATCTGAAAAAAGAGGTTTAGTTAAAAGATAGGCTGAAAACAAACCTTCCACGAGGCTTTTAACCAAGTTTTCCGTGCCTAAGGTGGATGCTTCAGGGTAGCCCGCGAAATTCGAATTTTCTTACGTTTTTTGCAATTTGCCGGTCAGTGTCAGATTGTATGTTAAATAAAATAGAATTCGCGACCGTAACAAATGTGACTTACTGAGTAATAATGATTAAAATTGTGGTGCCAGCGACATCTATCGCAACACATGCGAACTAATTTGGCAAATCCATCGCGCTATCAACTTTATCCGCGACATTAACCTATATAGTAAATCCCGACTTACATGTTGGGCAGTTAGCCCACCAGACACAACACCCGTCTGGTCGGAGGATCCTTCCTTTTCAATGGGGGATGAGGAACTTTACACCCTGCTGTTCCTCTTAACCCCCAATACAACCCTCTCAGTTTATTTAAGTTCCTTGAATGCCTTTTTCATCAAATAGTACCCTGGAGCATCCACCTTTAGTGGTCAAAAATGCCTAACGCATACCGGACCGTCCTGGGAGACGGTCTGGTTTTGTGGGGCTTTATCATAATCATCTGCCTAGCTTTTCTCAACTATGTTGGGGTCGGCTCTCAGTCTAACCGTATGCAGCTGAACACCATGTTCGGCTTGCAACCCCTACAAAACACCACCGTTAGCCTAATATCGTCATGGCAGATGGGTCACGAGAACTGCTTCCCATGACGTTCGTGACCTATCCAGCTTCCAGTGCAACCGGTTTCCGGCATCCAAACTCCTCTGGCGATGTAAGGCACTCATGAAGGACGGGTAATGCAACGGCGATAGATCGGTACACTTCAGAAGCTTTCGGTGCCTAAATCAAGCTAAATAACACTGCACAAGAATGATTGCTAGCTAGGAAAACAACACCTTATTTTTGTAGTGAAAAATTACTTTTTACCACTTTCGGTGCAGCCAGCATATGGGTCGAACAATAATTCGTTTGCATGCCCACAACCCGCCCCCGAGTCGTCGTACGTAGCTTTACATGACTTGGCAATTTAAGGCATACAAAAAAAAATGAACTTGGCAGAGAAAGTGGTACTGTAGCGCTCAATGTAACACACTGAACTGCACCATATTTCACCACACTCATCAGAAAATTCAGAAGCGTAGTCACAAAAAGGTTAGCTACGAATTACGTTGCTAAACAATTGCTACACGGTGTGCTACGCCGTAGCACTGCACGTAGCTCGCAGTTATCTTTTGTTTGCAAGTTTTTAAAAGCAGTCTCATTCCTGAGTTATTTTAAAAGGCATTTTGTTTATCACTGCGTCGTTGGTCTAGTGGTCGCAAGCGCGACTGCTGAGCATGAGGTCTTGGGTACGATTCCCGGATCGGGCAAAGTGTTATTGGCTTTTTCCATCAGGAATTTATCAGTAACAGCCACGGAGTCTGGATTTGTGTCCGGTTGATGGCAATAGGCTCGCCCCCTATTACATGGGACTTAAACATAACTGGCGAAATGTGGGTGTTCTATTTGGTACACCTCTGCCTAACCCTATGTTATGTTATTTTATGCTACTGAATAATAATGAATCAATTCATAACATAACATCACGCCTGTATTTCAAAGAAGGGGTTTACCTAAAAGTGTTTAGTCACAAAATCTCCAGTTATGTTAAAGCCGCATGTATAGCAGTCACAATTTCGCGACTACGGAGCATGAGGTCAGTCCTGGATTCGATTTCCAGGTCGGGCCGACTGTTATTGGGTTTGGTGGCAGACATGGAGTCTGGATTTGTACCCAGGATGGTAATAGGCTCGCCCCCAAATTACATGGAACTTAAGGCTGCTCTCTCGAAAAAGATTAAAAACAGCGTGCAGATGAAGCAGCTTTTCACCGGCACTTACATAGAAATTACATCTGAGAAAAATTGTTAGTAATCTACATGTTAAGACACGTAATTTGGTTTAGCCATAATGTTTCTATCGGTATCACATAATAAGAAAAAAATCCACAAAATCACCTCCAAATCGTTGAGTTGAACCATTTTACTCCTTCATTTTTTAACAAAACAATATAAAAAAATATCTAGGTACTGCTTTGCAATACAAAGGAAAATAATTTGGTTTTGTTACTTTTTAAAAACATGTATTATTTAAATTATAATAAATTAAAAATGCGTCCGTTTAAAGTCCGTGTCTACGACCGAGAGGGGCAGTTAGCTATGCACAAGGTCATTGGCGTGAATACAAGCCTTAACACAACTACATAACATAACGTCACATAACTGGCGAAATGTAGGTGTACTATGAGGTACACCTGTGCCTACTCTTTCGGGGATTGCAGACGTGATGTTATGTTATGTAAATTGAATGAATAGGAACGGTTCGTCTAATGTCACCCGCATCATGCCACACCACAAATAGTTGTAGAAAATAGTGGATATTAGTAACAATTTATAGAATTTTGTAATTACCTGATTGTTCGGCTACTGTTAGCGTCGCTTGGACCTAGAACAGAATAAATACATTGGGACACTAGCAATATAAAAGGTGCATAAAATATCACACAATGTTTATATTTAAACAACAATATATAAACTGGCCAAGTGCAAGTCGGACTTGCACATGAAGGGTTCCGTACCATAGTAGTAGGGAAATCCCCTTTAATTTGTATTATTTCTCGTTGAAGCGGCAACAGAAAAAACATATTTTGTGATAAGTTTGTTTTACATAGTGCTTGTTTGAATGACAAACTTATATTTGCGGTTTTTTAAATATGCTATATCTCAAAAACTATTTACTATATATCGTTCAAATCAGTTTTGGTTGAAAGTTTTCATTGCGATCTACAGTATATATTTTTTTTATATTTTTCACTCCCTTAGCTTAAAAGTTAGAGGGGGGGGGGGGCACTCATTCTACCACTTTGGAAGTGCCTAACTATCAAACCATAGACTTTTAAAAAAATGGTTTTAGAAATCTTATCTTTATTTATGTTATCTTTATTTCTAAAGACCTGTCTATAGACACCCCACACGAATTGGTTTGACGAAAAAAAGTTATTATAGTTTCAGTTCCATGTATGGGGACACCCCCCTAAATCTTAATTTTTATTTATTTTTGTACAAAAATCGTAAAGCAGTTCACATAATACATCTACCTACCAAGTTTCAACTGTGTAGTTTTAGTAGTTTCCGAATCAAGTGTGACATACGGACGGACAGACAGACAAACAGACATGACGAATCTATAAGGGTTCCGTTTTTTGCCATTCGGCTACGCAACCCTTAAAACCCTGTTCGATCCGAAAGCAGCGTACAGGGTAGGTATCCGAACCGCATTACCAAATGAAATAAGACATACAAGCGCAAAATCCAGTGAACGCCACTTGCTACGATCCCGACATACTCCTTTTGCCTCGTCCACATTCATACACGCAAGCCGGTGACGAGTACTACGCAGCTGTCCTTTCTGAAGAACTTCACCAATAAGGTCTGTGTGTGACCTTCCAGGGCGTCACCTACCGGCGTTGCTTCTCACAACTGCCTTGTTAATACCATTTAATTGTTAGTCGCATTTCACTCATCCCCTCCACATGACCAATCCATCTAAGCATACTCTTTTAAATTTTTGTCACTATATCTACCTTCTTTTAAATCGCAATCATCATCATCATCATTTCAGCCATAAAACGTCCACTGCTGGACATAGGCCTCCCCCAGAAGGTGGGGATTTGCCATAATTGCTACGCTTGGCAGGCGGGTTGGCGATCGCAGTATGATTGTTACGAAGGCACAGAGAACGCTGCTGCCCATTCTCTGGTAAGTCCCTTAGTCGCCTCTTACGACACCCACGGGAAGATATGGGATGGTGCTATTCTTTACGTCGGACACTATACGGGCAAAACCGCAATGTTCGTTCGTAAATCAAATTCTGAGCACGCTCTTTACATTTTTCATAAATGATAAAACACAATAAAATTTACATTTATTTCTTTCTTTTTGTTGGTTTCATTAAAAATTCTACCTCGCTTATTTGTATGAAGGCGCTCCGAAATTCCATGTCAAAAAAATTCGTCACCAATTATATTATAGCAGTGATAGTTTATTAGACCGACCATAGACCTCTGATTTTTCGGATTCATCATTTGCGTACTTCCTAAGTTTGTGAGGATGGATGGATGGATGGATGTTTGTTACTCTTTCACGCAAAAACTACTGAACGGATGTGAATGAAATTTTGAACACAGATAGTTTATAACCTGGATTAACACATAGGATACATCCCGGTAGTATGATTCCGTGGTACCACGCGGGCGAGGCCGCTGGCACAATCTAGTATTGTATAATTAATTGTCACTTGAACTGGTGAAGGAAAACATCGTGGGAAAACCAGCATGTCTATGCTATATTTGTCGACGGCATGTAAAGCCGCACCGGCATAAAATTTAAGACACCAGGTTAAGGCCTAATCATCATTCTCTTGCCCTTATCCCAATTCATTTAGGGTCGGCGCAGTATGTCTTCTTTTTCCATACTCTCTCTCTGTTTTTCGTCATCTCATGAGACACCTCCTTTCTTACCATATCATTCTTAACACAGTCCATCCATCGTTTCTGTGGTAAAAATAGAGTCGGCAGTGCTTTTTTTAATTTAAATATTTTTTGAATATTAAATTGTGTTTGTAAAAAAATACTATTTTCGGGGGGTATGAGGAACAGGGTGTAAAGTTCCTCATCCCCCATAGAAAAGGGAGGATTCTCCGACCAGACGGGTGTTGTGTCTGGTGGGCTAACTGCCCAACAACTGTAAGTTGGGATTTTCTATATACGCTAATGTCGCGGATAACTTTTTATAGCGCGATGCAGGATTTGTCATTTTTAGTTCTCATGTGTTGCGATAGATGTCGCTGTCGCCACACTATAAATAAACATGATTATTTTAAACAATTATTTACTTTTTTGAACAAGTAAACATTTATTTGTGTTCTTAATTCAAAAATATTTGAATTTAATATTTTTCCTATGAGGCTGTTTAGCGGCTTCATACCTTTGCTTCTTCTTCAATCTGGCGAAATCAAACCGCGAAAAAAAGCAAATGAAATCATAGTCTACCTACCTTAAATTGATGACAAAAATACAGTATCGTTATTAATTAATTTCTTCGAAGTGTATTGAAAAACGTCGTTTAACATACGTGGGAATTTGTTATTGCATTCAATCCGCCTCGAATGCAACAACAAACTTTCCGCACTAATATCAAAATGTACTTACTATTTCTCACAAATATTCACTAAGTAATTAAGGTGAATGCTCCAACCACCCCGCGAAATTCAAATATTCTTACGTTTTTTGCAATTTGCAGGCCAGTGCTAGTTTGTATGTTGATTAAAATATAAATTGCGGCTGTAAGACGTATGTAGTTACAGAAATATAATCATCAAAATAAGCCTCCAAGTTCATAAAGGTGCAAAAATGACTTTTTCAAGTTCCTGCACCTTTATGAACTTGGAGGCTTGTATTGATGATTTTGATGATTATATTTCTGTAACTACATACGTCTTACAGCCGCAATTTATATTTTAATCAACATACAAACTAGCACTGGCCTGCAAATTGCAAAAAACGTAAGAAAATTTGAATTTCGCGGGCTAGTTGGAGCATTCACCTTAAATGATTTCCACTGTTTAGGGCGATTACGACAACGAAGATATTAGAACACGTGGATGAGAGACGCACAGGATCGGGACATGTGGCGGAAGAAACGAAAGGCCATGCCCAGGCGTATGTGATTCCGGGCTGATATGACGATGAGGGCGATTTACGAAAATCGTAAAAATCCAAGTAAAATTCAACACAAATTACTTTCGAACTAGTAATGAACAGTCTATACTCAGCATTATCTGACCGTTATTCTCACACCACTTGCCCTCCTTCTTCTTTAGACGAGTGGTCAGGTAGTGCTGGGCACCGACTGTATTATTATTTTTCACTGCTGGTCAAAAGCCTCCACAAATTCCTCGCGATACGTCCAGGGCCCCGAGTCTGCTATTCAGTGTCAGAATGGTCTATCATTGATCTCATAATTGTGTCGCTTAACTTCAAACTCGAATAAATCCAATTCTGAGACTTTTCAAGATTTTGGTATCAAAAAGTTTTGTTGGTAAAATAAAAAGTTTTGTCACTATTTTATCAGTTATGGATAAATCCACATGGTTCTTTAGAAATAAACCGTTAAAATCATAATATTTTATCAAAGTCGGATAGATCCATGAGACAGTTTTTTTCAAATGTAGATAAGTCCATGATAGCCAATCAGCAAATTGCTTTTGTTCAACATGGCCGTCAGTCGACGTAAAAGACCTCTATAAATCCACACTGAGATTTTTCAAAGATGGATAAATTGCATTCTATTATATCGAATGAAGGTAAATCCAAACTAAATATTACATTTTTGAAATAATGTATGGTTCTAATACTAAATTTGCTTAACAGGGTCGTTTTATTAAATATTGTTGCCATATTAAAGGAAAAACTGTAATAAAAATAATTAAAGCATGATTATTAACACTTTTTTTTACATATCTCCCAAGAAGGTACAGTGGATTTATCCGAGTTTGAAGTTAAGCGACACAATTGTTGATTTTGACAACACCAAACTTGTCAAAATCAACAATTATGAGATCAATGATAGACCATTCTGACACTATTGAATAGCAGACTCGGGGCCCTGATCGTCTCGGAACTTACTTATATTATTCCTTGAAACACCACTGCATCAACACACACACACCTTCCTCCATATATATGTAGGTGTTAAATCTAATAATATAATTAAATAAACAAATAGAATAACAGTAATCTACTTACAATTAACAGAACAAATATCAATCCTCGACAAAAACGCATTATTACTAATTCTGAACACTAGCCAAGTGGACAGATAAATAGAATCTGCTATAACCACTGTGGCTTTAATTTAATTTGACAAGATTTATATAATTTATTGTGCAAATATTAAACAGCTGTGCACACGCCATTTTGGATTTTGTGAATTATTTACGAGTATTTTGTATTGTGTTAAGTGACGTGGTGGTGAATTTATTTAAAGATTTTTGGTTTGATTACCTATTGCTGTCATTATCGTATGGTGTATGGTGTCGGACGTAAAGAATAGCACCATCCCATATCTTCCCGTTGGTATCGTAAGAGGCGACTAAGGGACTTACCAGAGAATGGGCAGCAGCGTTCTCTGTGCCTTTCGTATCAACCATACTGCGATCGCCAACCGCCTGCCAAGCGTGGCGATTATGGCAAATCCCCTCCTTCTGGGGGAGCCCTATGTCCAGCAGTGGACGTCTTATGGCTGAAATGATGATGATGATGTCATTATCATTATTATCCTTCACACAGTACTGTGTGAAGAATGATATCGTTTCTTTGGTCTTCCTATACTTTTATAGCCATATTCACAGCCAACATTATCCTCATTCCTCCGCATCACATGTCCATATCACGATAACCGATTACCACAACTTTTTTTGGTTACTCTGCAGTCATAGGGTCTGAGTATATGACAGCCCTATCGGCTTCCCGTTCTTGACATGCAGCAGGAAGATGATGTTCTCAGCGTGTCGATGGGATCTGAACGGAGCCACGAGTTTGATGTCTTCAGTAGCGTCCATGGAGCTTCTGTAATGAACAAACAATGGGACAAGATATAAAGTGTCCCATTGTTTGTAGAACAGCGCCACATTTACACTCCAGGGCAGGGCCCGTCGGGGCTGCGGGTTGTTCGCAAGAGATACCGCGGCCTCGACATGAAGGGCTAAGAAGGAAGATGGGTGGTTTTTAGTCAGTAGATGTCTGACACTCCCTTCAGCTCTGCCCAAGAGCGGGAGGGGTTATTTGATGAATTTTCACCCACCATAAAAAAAAGGGTAGTCATCAAGAAATCTCCACCTGAGCCGGTTTTCCTTAATAAATATCCCTATCACGGCAGGAAGATGACAGGGATACAGCCATAGTCATCATCTGCCTTGCTATTTCCCAACAATGTTTGAATCAGCTTCTAGTATGACTCGGTGCTAGGAGCAAAGGCGAGAGATTTGGAGAAACTTACTCAGTACCGTGATCACTAGTGACCAACGGTTTAAAAAAAGAATGGGAATAACTAATAAAACAAAGACGTTATTGGTTAATTCTACGTAAAAGTGTAAGCAGCTGCGCAAATAAAACAATATTTATTGCAATGTAATAAATCAATTTTGCGACGATTGGGTAAATATGCGCTTTATAATTCACAAAAGTGGACGTCAGATAGGCAGTCGCACCATGTAATTTATTAGTATTCATATGCATACGGTTAGACCGCGTTCCCCACTATGTCGTGGTGGTTAATTTATCGCCGGACGACTATCGTCTCTAGCTATTTCCATTAAAACGACTGCTTGTGGTCAATTTCACAGAGTACATTATACTTGGCATTGATATAAAAACTAGTATATAAAAGCTATATTAACACTACGCAGTAATATATAAGTCAATGATACTTGGTCAATTTTTTTTATCATTTAGCGACAATCGTATCTAGCTGTTCTACCCATTGTATCGCGACGACGTTTTGTCGTTTCACGGCAGTCGCTTTGTCGTTTGCACATCAGTAGCAAGGTACAACAGTCACAACAACCACACATGATTTGCCGTCACGATTTAGTCGTGACAATTTTTTATCGTTTTACGACAGTTGTGCTAGCCGTTCCCACTGTTATGACAATCTGTTGCCACCGTAAAGAAAATAGTAGACGACAGTTAATCGTGTCGTCCTATATGTGAACACCTCCATTTAAATATCTAAGCCACAACACTTGAAACTACAACATTAGCTGTCGTCACGACAAAGTGGGAACGCGGCCTTAGACTGGAAGCCAAGCCCAACACATTAGGGTTAAGGGTAACATACAACCTGAGACTGACTTGTAAAGGGTGTAAAAGTACCCCAACGCAAACGAAGGGCACATGTTCTCCCCACCACTGCGATATTTTTTTTGTTCTAGACCATACCTGGGAACCTCCTAGTTACGGAGATTTTGGGGGTCAAAGTTCCAAATTTATCACAGCTGTTTTTGTAAATACCAGTTTTTACACGACTGCCCCAAAAAAAAGAGTGTTATGTTTTTAGCGTTCATGTATGTATGTATGTATGTATGTTTGTTTGTGAGTTTCTTTATTCCACCATAACTTCTAAACGCCTGAACCGATTTTGATGTTTGTGGTATCGTTAGATTCGTTACGTCATCCCGGGTAACATAGGCTAGAGAAAATATCAAAAAACATAATAGGGTGGCCATGGTTTAGAAATAAAAATAACTTTTAATTTGTTTTTATTGAAATTTCAATCTATATCTTCTATATCTATCTATATATCTATATCTATACATATAATAAATCTGTAGAGAAATCGTTTTTGTACATCGAAAATATTTAAAAAAAAAATTGTCAGGGTATTAAAGTATAACCAACAGAACACATTTTCAGCATTTTTGGAATTTTTGTCTGTTTGTCTGTTTATCTGTTTGTCTGTTTCGATGACTAAGCATCACGTCAAATTTACGAAACGAATGTAGGTAACTTTTATACATAAATATTGTGCGTAACTTGGGCTATTACTTAGTCTTTGTTTCATCGTAATCGGTGCTCTCTATCAAAAGATATATGAATTTATAGTTTTCAAGAAGAACTTATCGTTATGGTCAAGAATGAGACAAGCAACGACATCTATTGAACCAATATGGTACTTATTACTAAATGCCTTCACAAGATAACTTTAAAAAAGTTATGATAGCAAAAGGTACGTAGATATAAGTCTAAATGACGCTGCTTTCAAAATCTACATAGCCTAAACCTTATAGTGTTTGATCGCTCTTTTTTAGCAGTTTATCTTCGTCTTCGACAGATGGCGTTATTCATTTGATGTCATTTTCTGATCCGCGGTGATAGTAAACATACACACATTATGTTTCGTGAATAGTCAACAAATAAAAATTTACCAATTACACAGTATTAAAATACTATTTTTTTTTAAACTAAATTAAAATTAGATAAAACCCAAGATATATTTTTTTTGTACCGTGTGGGAATCGAACCTGCGACACGCAGTGCTACTGTTAATCGTCCAGCTATTGCGCCAACCATGTCGTCATATAGATGTGGTGTGTTGTTAGCCCTATGTGTCGAGGCCGCGGTATCTCTTTCGAACAACCCGCAGCCTCAACGGGCGTCGGTGCTTGGGGGCCCTTCAATGTTGCTGACATCTCTTTGAGACGCGCGTGGAACACGAACGCGCCTCCATCGTCATAGGACGGATGAACGATTAACTAGCCCGTTACTCACCGTTCACAGGCCCGCGCCTACGGTGGCCGGAAGCCATCACGTGACATAGTCAGTACTTTGCATTACTCTCTTCTTATTTTCTACAGCGTCAGTAAGTTAACGCAGGGCAATGATTAAATGTACTTTTATCTAAGCGACGCATTTTAGTTTCCGACAAGCATGCGAACGAAGTCGCGGGCACAGCTAGTGAAAGAAATAAAACTGGCTAGGTTACAACTCCCAAATCCATCCACGACGGCACCTAAATGGTTTTTAAGTTTGTATGAAAAGTCAGTATGTGTGAATCAATTTACTAGAAACATGGCGAAAAAATATCGATATATCACTAAAAGATATGAAATAAAAAACAAATAATTTAAAAAATATAAAAACACGCCTGCCATGACAAAAAGTAAACTAAAAAATAAAAAACAAGTCAAAGGAATTCAGCGATGAATGGGAGCAAGGTCCCGTAAATGTATTCGAAAATGGAAAACTGAAAACTAAAACTTTTATTGCAGTCGGGGGACCTGTAAAGAATTGTTCCACCGAACTGTTTTTTTTTTAGGTTATAACTTTACTTAAATTACCTCCATGACCCGTTTACTATTTAAAGAATCCACTAGCACAATGTTTTAACAGTGCTACATTGAGTTTTACCGTAAAAAGTGATTTTTGACCCTAAAGTCGTTTCCCAGCAACAATTTTTGCGTAGGGTTACTTAGTTTGATGTACAGAATGCTTGGTTGACGGCTGCGTGATGAGTTGATTTACACCCTGTATATTGCATTCCGACTGCTGAGAGTTAGGTTCTGGGTTCAATTCCCAGGTTGAGCAGTGTTATTGGGTTTATCCATCAATAATTTCTCAGTAGCAGCCACGGTGTCTGACTTGTGCTCTGTTGACGGCAATAGGGTCTCCGCCTTTTACATGGAACTTAAACATAACTGGCGAAATGTGAGTGTACTAATAGGTACACCTCTGTCTAGCTCTTCGGGGATTACTGGCGTGATGTTATGTTGCATCCAAGAGGTAGCCGACTTGAGCATTTGATATTAATTTCAGTTTGATACCTCCACACTTTTCTGAGAAAAAGGGTCTTGACAGGCAAACAACAACTACCTACTGAGTACATCATCTGCTTAAACTTTTCCCAACTATGTTGGGGTCGGCTCCCAGTCTAACCGGATGCAGCTGAATACCAGTATTTTACATGGAGTGACTGCCTATCTGACCTCCACAACCCAGTTAATACTGGGCAATACGATACCCATTGGTAAGACTGGTTGTTAGACTTTCAGGTCACCGACTACCTGTAACGACTGCCAAAGATCTATATAGGGTGTAAAAGTACCCTTAACGCAAACGAAGGGCACTTGCTCTCCCCACCACTGCGACCATTTTTTTGTTCTAGACTCTAGACCATACCTGGGAACCTCCTAGTTACAGAGATATTGGGGGTCAAAGTTCCAAATTTTTCACAGCTAGTTTTTCAGGTTATAACTTTACTTAAATTACCTCCATGACCCGTTTACTATTCAAAGCATCCACTAGCACAATGTTTTAACAGTGCTACATTGAGTTTTTTGAACAAAAAAAAAAGTCGTTTCCCTGCAAAAAAAATGCGTAGGGGTACTTAGTTTGATGTACAGAATGCTTGGTTGACGGCTGTGTGATAGGTTGATTTACACCCTGTATAGCAGCCGGGACCAACAGCTTAACGTGCTGTCCGAGGCACGGACGACTGAGTACGGAACCTTAGGGTTCTGGGAATTGAGATACAAAAAAAACAACAAAAACATACATTTTAAAATAATTTATTTCTTTAATACACTTTGGTACATGCCTATAGGTACACAATTATGTATTTAATTATTACTAATCTTTGATTAAATATCAACCTTTTAACGTATTTTTTATTGCGATTGTCAATTTATGTTCTAAAACATTACCCTCTTGGAACTCGGTGAGTCGGGTAAAACCGTAGTTTTTTGGAAAAATAAACCGGTTAAATTTTTCATAAATTGACAATCACAATAAAATCAATTCTCTACAATTATATTTGAGAGTCACAACTAGAAAACGAAAGCAATAGAATAGTCTAACTCACATTTTTTTTTTACTTATTTCATAAAGAGACTAAAGGTGAATCAAAATATGAATTGATTTCAGACTTTCACTTTTCCAGTTTTTAAAAGGTGTAAAAATAACCTTGACAAAGCCGAAAGGCACTTGTTCTCCCCGTCATTGTAATCATTTTTTTTTTGTTTTAGACCATACCTGGGAACCTTCTAGTTACGGAGATATTAGGGGTCAAAGTTTCATAACCTTACTTTTAGACCCCCGTACTATTTAATGTATCCATCAGCACAATGGTTCCAGTCCGTTATTTTAAGTCATAATGATTATTTTCCCCAAAAAAAACTGTTTCCCAGCGATAATTTTAGCGTAGAGTTACTTAGTTTCATGCACAGAATGCTTGGTTGACGACTACGTGAAGGGTACGTTTTACACCTTGTATACTTTGTTACAGCTCTAAAGATAAGTTTAGTATTGGCCTCGATAGATGGCGCTGTTCGAAATCGGGATAGGACTATAGCCCCTCTTAATAAAATGTGACTTAGACCACTCTAACGCAGTCTTAACAAGCTTCGAATAAACACCTATCCGTCCCATATTTAATCAACGATTCAAAGATATGGATTGAATAATTAACGCGAATTACATAAAAATTACTTTTGACTAAAAAATAGTCTAAAAATAAGAGAAAAAAAATGCTTTTTGAGACTAAGAATTCTTAAACAAATTCGAATAAGCGTAATGATGATTGAACATAATTTTGTGCAAATTGTGCAATGTTGCAGTATTATAAAAGTATTGTTTTATTCTAAACATTGATGAAAGATAATTTTTATGTTGATTTAAAATTAATTTGCGACCAAAATGCTAGCTTTTTTAAAATGCACTGATCAATAACTTATTTTACAATAATATAACTCACTTAAAATGAAGCCCAATGGCATAAGAATAAACAAATTATTTTATTTCTTAACAGATTTAAAATGAATACATATTTTGTTTTTAATTCAAGATCTTTGCCTTGTTAGAAGCGCATTTTATTGTAAGAAAATTAAACTTTACTAAATAATAATAACCTTTAATTTTCTTTACATTTTTTGCCGGTCTTTTTTGGACGAAATTAGTGCAATACTTTTGTTGATCAGTGCAATTTTTACAACTTTTACAGAATTATACCGTCTATCTTAAATAAACACGTGATTTTGTGCACCTTCGACAATTAATTACGAGATTTGTGCACTCTTGCAATAACATTTACATATTACTTTGAGATTTTGTGCAAAAAATGAGCACTCCGGCTTAAAAACGAAAACTACAGCTAAAAAGACAAAAAATATAATAAAAAAATAAATTTCTAATAAAAAAGTATAATAACTTTGGTATTTTTTTTGTCGTAATCATTAAAAATAGAGAGAAGTCTGAAGTTATTAATTAAAAAAATAATATAGTACTGTTGTTTGGTAGTTATTCATTGGTCTTAATCATACGTCTCGTCTCATTCTAACGCTTCCGGAGACGGTTTCCAGTTCAAGTCATTTATACGAATTAAGCTTCTATATACCCCCACTAATCTTACTAATATTATAAATGCGGAAGTTTATAAGGATGGATGGATGTTTGTTACTCTTTCACGCAAAAAATATTGAACCGCTTTGGATGAAATTTAGCACACAGATACCAATAACCTGGATTAACACATTGGATACTTTATATCCCGATAGTATGATCCCATGGGATCAATATAGAACTCCACGCGGGCGCACAGGGATAAGCTAGTATATTATAAGCTTAATTCGTATAAATAACTTGATTTATTACCTATCCAACCTTATTGCTTCATACTTGTAGGCTATTCAACTACAGTACTACATTATTTTTGCCTTATATCGTCCTAATTTAAATATAATTTGCTAACATCAATGGTTTTACGCTGAGAGCGAAACATTTGAATTTAAATGAAGACTGGTTATGGAAGACTGAGAAGATATAACCTGCTGCTGGGATGCCCCTCCGTAAGTCCAGTTTACATCATCATCACCCTAAATGTTCCCACTGCAGGGACTCAGGCCTCCTCTCTAGGAGAGGGACGGGCTTTAATCTACCACGCGGGCCCAGTGCGGGTTGGTAGATGTCACATGTCTTCGAATTTTTGGTTCTAGGATATGCCGATTTCCTCACGAAGTATTCCTTCACCGTTTTGAGAGCAGTGGTGATGAAATAAATTACTGATCGTAAGTGGACAAGTCCAGAAGTGGACTTAAAAATGCGTTAGGGGCCTACGGATGAATTTTTCATCCTTTTAAACTGTAATTTTACATAATTATAATGCAGATTTGGTCCTTTTTTAAATCGGTGGGTCGTATTGTAAATCTTTGGTCAGTTGGTCAAGCATCTTTTAGAAGGCAAAAAAAACTTGCCGATAATGTTTAAATGTCTCTTTTGGGAAGAAAATAAATAGCCATCATTCTTGGCTCTTTGGGTATGTACAGACGCCAGCATAGCTGTCAAAGGTCTTTAATAGATTTTCAACTTTATCGTTTAAGCACTATATAGGTTCAAATATGATTGGGAAAATTTGAGTTTCGGATGTAATTACTTTCAAATTAGACGATCTTTTAATTACGGCTTGGTATTATCAAACTTACACAGGTATAAGAAATATAATATTATCTCTGTTTTCTTGTTGTATGAAATGAAAAGTAAGTTATTTTCAAATGTTTCACTCTCAGTGTGAATCTACTTAAAACTAGTGTAAGAGACGACGATACAAATACGATTATGTCCTGATATTTTTCCGACAAATACTCCCTCTCTTAATTCACGGATGCAGCTGAACACCAGTATTTTACATAGAGCGACTGCTCATCTGACCTCCACAACTTAGTACTGGTTTAACTTACTGATCAACGGACTGAAATGCATTATTTGAAATGAATGCTTTGAGTTTGAGCGTTGAGTTCTATACGACAGAAAATACCGGATCGAATCGTAATCGTATCGTCGTCTTCTGGTCGAAGTTAAAACCTTAAGATACCACAAATTTATAACAATACCTTGAAGGAAGCGACGGTTACCTACTTTATATACTCGTAGATGATTTTGTACAAGAGAACATAATAAATATGACATTGGCTTGCTCAGCTATTGGTCGAGGCTCTCGGCAAGGGTAGTTGACAAAAAAATCTAATTAGTTCCTCAGATGGATTTCCAAAAGATATTGGACACATATTTTTTCTTAAACTTAAACAAACAATGTGACGTCACAACACAGTACATTTTTTACCCCAAAGTGACATCACAAGCCTCCACTCTTGATCTTTGACGCGTTTTATCTTCGTAAAATTTGTATTAATTTGATAAAACAAAAAATACGTATCCAATATTTTTCGATAATCGAACTGACGGACTATACAGAATCATATTTTTTTGAGTCAGTCCGATCCCCTATTGAACCATTGGCTTAAACGACTATCGGTACAATGATCGCTGAGTTCACATCCCACATGTCGACAGCCTCACAAGCCAAGTAGATACTCGATTTGCTTATCTTTCTCGGCTTTTAAGAGGTTCTCGTAATACGGGACTGTTATGTCAACAATCATTGCGCGCCGCTCTGATCGATCCACCACCACTATATCAGGCTTATTGGCTACAATAGTCCTGTCAGTGATGATGGGTTGATACGTGATATTGCCATTTTCGAAAACTGGGTCAGGCTTAATATATTGATCAACATCATTATCCCAATTCATTTGGGGTCGACCCACCATGTCTTCTTCTTTCACACTTCTCTATTTCTTGATAATTTTCAATATTACCTTCTCTTGTAAAAAACCTTTTTACATTAAATTCCATATTGCCATAATCTAAACACAACTAAATATATAAGACGTATGTACAACAGTATTCATTTAGGTACTTACTCAATTTTTAAAAACATGAGTTTTTTTTTAAATTATTTTTTCAAAACGAAAAAATGGGCAGTATCTTTTTATTAAACAGTCTTTTTTTTGTCAAATTATTGTTTTTTTTAAAGAAAACTTTGGCTGCGCTAGTCTCTGTGGGATAATTAAAAAAAAATGTTCCTTTGTTTTTTTTTTGTTTTTTTTGAGAATTTGCAATTGATTGAAATGAAAGTTGGACTGTGGGGTCTAAAATGGCCGCTTTAGCAGAATTATAATGGGTTAATTATATGAATCACGTTAAAAAACTTAAAATGAACAAACTCAGTTGATATTAAGAATTGTCTTTGTGATCATTTTACAAGTTGTAAAGTAATTCTTATGATTCTGCAAATGCAGCCATTTTAACCCTCCCTGGTCATATACAGGATAACATTAACTGCAACTGGCAAAATGTGGTTTGTAAAGACGGGTTTTATTTCCATTGTTAGATTTCAATAGCCGTAATATTTGTCAATTTTCACTAACACACACAATCAATTGCAAACTCCGCCATTTTATGTTCAGGAACAATTGTCTAAAGCTACTTATTAACATAATATTAATTATTGCAGTTTAGAGCTCACACAATTAGAATTGTCTGTCTCCTAATATCATTAAAACGTCTTATACTAACGAAAAGACTATAGCCTCCTTATATTTGAGACACCGATTTCTAAAGGCGTTCCTTACGAAAATGAACCTTATTTGTAAGACGTTAATGTGCATTTTGCTATAAATAGCGATGATCGACCGTTTCATATGAATATGAGCTTTTACTTCAGGCAAGTAAAGTTCATTTTTGTATTGGCTTCAATGAGCTTATACATAAATCAAGTATTAAGGTTTTCACTGTGTCGTGACGACAAATAATCGATTTGTGCTCGCTTGATGGCAATAGGCTCGCCCCCAATTAAATTTGGGGTCCCCACCAGCCTACTCTTTTTTATGGTGGGTGGAAAAACATCAGGTAGAAGTCTGACACTCCCTCCCGCTCTTGGGCAGAGCGGAAGGGAGTGTCAGACTTCTACTGACTAAAAACCACCCATGTCCCTTCTTAGCCCTTCATGTTGAGGCCGCGGTATCTCTTGCGAACAACCCGCAGCCCCGACGGCACCAGCCTACCCTACTAAGGCATACAGGCATACTGTTATGTAAGTTTCAATAATGTTATCATCAAGACACAGTGAAAACTCTCTTAGTTCTCTTTCGCGGAAAATTTTAATCGCTCACTGGATTTTCAACTCTAGATATTGCGTACTTATCATCATCATCATCAGCCTATAATGTTCCCACTGCAGGGACTCAGGCCTCCTCTCTAGGAGAGGGACCACGCGGGCCCAGTGCGGGTTGGTAGATGTCACATGTCTTCGAATTTTTTGGTTCTAAGACATGCTGGTTTCCTCACGATGTTTTCCTTCAACGTTTTGAGAGCAGTGGTGACGAAATAAATTACACAAAGTAATGCGCCTGACTGTGTTCGAACCCACGACTCACTGTTCGTAAGTCGGGGCCGCTACCACTGCTCTGTGTATTTATATTACTGGGTAATATCCCTGGGATATCCTTTGGTAAGACTGGATGTCAGAATTTCAGGTCACTGACTACCTTGTAACGACTGCCAAAGTTCTATATATGGCAGCCGGGACCAACAGCTTAACGTGCTTTCCGAGGCACGGAGGAAACTCGGTATGTAATAGGTCACCCATCCACAAACCAACCTATGCAAGCGAGAGTTAACCTAAAGATCGACCAGAGTATTAGTTTTTATTAAGCCTCGAGCTCAAAAAAGGACACAGTTGAAAATTCAACTTTCGGCGGTTAGTTTTGCGTTGAAAATCCAGTGTGCGTTGCGAATGAGGGTGTACTAAAGAAATACTAATTCCTAATTAAGACAGGCAACTGCAATTGCTTCTACGGTTATCGAAACCGTAGTTAAATCACATTTATTTTTTTATATAATTTAAATATATACATATTTTATATATGTTTGTCTAAAGAGAGCTAAAGGCGACTTTATGTCTTTTAGTTCGAAGAAATACTTAGGTAAAGAAAATCAATCTGAATACTCGATATTTCACTTACAGTAATAATCCTGTTTATAAACCAGGGGACCTTAATTGGCCGTGTCTGTTAAAGCGGCCATTTCAGGCCCCCAGATCAGAAATCATTTGCTTGCAACCAAAGATTTTAATCGTTAGACTTGCCTTACTGCGGAAATATAAGAAAACGCTGTTATTTTGTTGACACGTATTGCCTCGCTCACTCATATAAAAAATTATATCTATCGTTTCATACGAGATGTGCAAGCTCAAAGAGTGTCCATGGAGTTTTCTGCGCATTCTTCTCCATAGAGATCTACGCTTTGGAACGGGCAACTACAGTACCTTCACAAGGTATTATGCCTTGTGTTTGCAACTGTAGCTTTACCTTTTTAATTTTTTTTGTTGAAAATCGTTTGTTTTAAATTCCTGTAATGGTCTTGCTTGACAACAGCTTGACGTGAAGTATCACACTTGACTTTAAAATTAAAAGAGTCTTAGAAACCAGTTAGGATAAAATTTCGAGTTTTCAGACCGAATGGAAACGCTAAAAGACTTGACTGTTTTTAGTATACATATGTTACTAAATTAATGCTTTGTCTAATACACATAGTAATCTAAAAGTTTATTTAAAGAATATGTTGATAGAAATAATGTTTTACTCTCTTGACCGCCTCGTTGGTGTAGTGGTTGCAAGCGCGACTACTGAGCATGGGATCATGGTTCAATCCCCAGGTCGGAGAAAGTGTTTTTGTTTTTTTTTTATCAGGAATTTATCTGAATTAAACACGACCCACACACACCTCTGCCTCTGCAGGTACACCTCTGCCTAACCCTTCAAGAATTACAAACGTAATGTTATGTTTTCGGAATCAAAAAGTTATCTTTCAAGATTAACTTTATTGCATCACACATAATCACGACTGTGAACTCCGAAGGGCTACGCAGGGCGAGCTTATAGCCATCAAGCGGGTCAGATTTTAGACTCAGTGGCTTCTTCTGAGAAATCACAGATGGAAAAACATTTTTCCGACTTAGTAATTGAACCCAGAACCTAATTATCGCTAGCAGAGCACTTGAGACAACAAAACCAACGGAACTCTAGAAAAAAAAAACTAATTTTCAGAGATTTTTTTTCAATTACTCAGTAACACATATTTCTATCAACATAGGCTCACAAAAAAAAATATCAAAATTCTAATCAAAAGTTTATATTATACAATGAGTATTATCAATTTAAGATTTGACCACTAATGCCACAACGGCGATTGATAGAACTAAACAAAAAGCCCACTTGCGCCACAGCGGCAAGTAGTAGAACTAATCTAAGAGTACACTAGCGCCACAGTGGCGATTGATGGAACTAAACATAGAGCACACTAGCGCCACAGTGGCGAAACATTGAACTAAAAAGGACGCACTAGCGCCACAGCGGCGAGTCATAGAACTAAACAAGGAGCACACTAGCGCCGCAATGGCTAATAGAAGAACAATTTAGGAGTGTCCGCCAGATTGTAAATAGAAACAAACTTTATGCTTACACTTACGTTTTGCTGTCCCGTTTACGCATGATGTTCACTGTTCTACTTCATTCTATCGGATAATGTGTTTCTTATGCAGCACTTGTTAGCCATTTCAATTGGTCGGTTTATGTTGATCACCATAATGGTAAATTCTTCTCAACCCGATGACTTATGGTGATTTTATGGTGAATATCAGAAATATACAAGTTGCGACGACAGCGCCAGCGCGGCGCGGCTTAGTATTTTTTCCCAGAACTAAATAATTTTGTGACACTAGCGGCGCGATGCGGGTAGGACTATTTCATGTGTGTTCAAACCTCCTTAGATAAGTTTAATTTTTCTCCATAGGCGTTGAAACCTCCTTGATATTTGTGTTTAAACTTTTTTCAGAACTAAATTATGTTGTGACGCTAGCGCCGCGATGCGGATAATTATAGAACTTTATCATGTGTGTTCAGACCTCCTTGGATAAGTTCTATTGTTTTTTTCTGCACCGGTGTTGAAACCTCCTTTTGATTTGACAGATTTTTGTGTTTTTTTTTCAGGAGTGGCAGAACAAACTCTTTTTTTTTAATTTGTGTTTAAAACCTTCTTGGTTATTTCTCTTTTCTTTAAATTTCTGTTTTTAGTTAGATGTGGTCTCTTTCCTGGCTGTGAACGATACTATAGAGCGAATTCCTTTCACTGAAGTCTGAAAGAAAAAAAAGAGAAGTTCTGAAAATGAGAATGTGCAGTAATTGGTTAATTATGCAGTCTAAATGAACGGGTATAGGTCGTGTCATGTAAAAAGAACGCTAAGCTGAGGTAAACATTATCTATTTTTTAAATAGGGTAATTCAACAAAAAAAAAACTAATTAGTCCGTCAGATATCATCATCTGCCTAGCTTTTCTCCCAACTATGTTAGGGTCGGCTTCCAATCTAACCGGATGCAGCTGAATACCAGTATTTTACACGGAGCGACTACCTATCTGACCTCCATAACCCAGTTAATACTAGGTAATACGATACTCTTTGGTAAGACTGGATGTCAGAATTTCAGGTCACTGATTAACTGTAACGACTACCAAAGCTCTATATATGGCAGCCGGGACCAACAGCTTAACGTGCTTTCCGAGGCACGGAGGAAACTCGGTAAGTCGGTGCGTCACCCATCCACAGACGAACCTAGGCAAGCACAGCTTTACCTAAAGATCGACCCGAGTGGCAGTTCTTATTAAGCCACGAGCTCCACGGGAAGCATACTTTGTAAAGTTGTTTCCAGTTTGGCTAGGACATTGCGGGTTTGAATCACCTGATTGTCTGATAAAAAGATGATTCCGTGCTCCGGAAGGCACGTATAAGCCGGTGGACCCAGCCGCCAAATGGCGGTCGTCAAACCATGTCTGAGGCGCTTGATGAGGGGCTGCGGGTTGTTCGCAAGAGATACCGCAGCCTCGACATGAAGGGCTAAGAAGGAACATGGGTGGTTTTTAGTCAGTAGAAGTCTGACACTCCCTTTCGCTCTGCCCAAGAGCGGGAGGGGTTATTTCATGATTACCCACCCCCCAAAAAAACTCTTTAGAAACTGTGACACTAGAGTGTGTTGGGTTGGGTCGTCAGACCATACTGCCCACACGACATGAAGAAGAAGTACTTTAGAACGCGACTGTATATCGCAACCATATCCCCTCCACTGCACTGAGCGTTCTTTTTACGTAACAGGACCAATAATATGAATGACTTATGAAACTAGAAAGGTTTTAATACTAGAAAGGAAAGAACTAATTTAAGGAAATGATAAATAGCGGATATGAAAAATATTAAAAAAATCAAAATAAAAGTGAAAAGTTCTAAAACGAGTAGGTCACTACATAGTATAAAACAAAGTCGCTTTCTCTGTCCCTACATCCATATGTATGCTTAAATCTTTAAAACTCCGCAACGGATTTTGAAGCGGTTTTTTTTAATAGATAGAGAGATTCAAGAGGAAGGTTTTAGTATATAATTTGACCGACATCCACGCGGGTGAAGCCGCGGGCATCAGCTAGTAAATAATAAAACCAAGCCAAGGTTACTTAAGGATGAACTAGTCGCTCATTCTTACATACAAACGTAATATGGTGATTACTCGTCTGTTTGACGGTAAAGATTCAAAACTAAAAAATGTATCAACTGGTCTTGTCATTATCTAGCCCTGTATGGAAGCAGAATTGGAAAAAAAACATTGGTTTAGAAGTTATGAGCGTCGAAACTTCCATATTTTAACACTCATCTTTCGGCGTAAATAAATTACTTATCATCATCTGCCTAACCTTTTCCCAACTGTGTTGGGGTCGGCTTCCAGTCTAACCTGAATGCAGCTGAGTACCAGTATTTTACATGGAGCGACTGCCTATCTGACCTCCACAACCCAGTTAATACTAGGTAATGCGATACTCTTTGGTAAGACTGGATGTCACAATTTCAGGTCACTGACTACCTGTAACGACTGCCAAAGATCTATTTATGGCAGCCGGGACCAACAGCTTTACGTGTTTTCCGAGGCACGGAGGAAACTCGGTATGTCGGGCGGTCACCCATCCACAGACCGACCTAGGCAAGCACAGCTTTACCTAAAGATCGGCCCGAGTGGCAGTTCTTATGAATATGAAAATAAATTGTTTTAAGTGGATACATGTACATCATGTAGTTTTTCCATAACATCTATACGCGCAAAGGTCAATTTATGAAATTTTACGCGCTCATTTTCGTTATAAATCGTCGTATATTTCACTAAATAAATATATAGAGAAAAACTAGATAAATGAATACTAAATGAATTAAACTAGATAAATTAAAAACATTATCAAATAGCATGCATATTAGCCACGCCCGGCAACGAGTTCGAGCCGTCGACTAGTGCAACCTTAAGGAACTAGGTCCATCGAGCCGTCGACTAGTGCAACCTTAAGGAACTAGGTCCATCGAGCCGTCGACTAGTGCAACCTTAAGGAACTAGGTCCATCGAGCCGTCGACTAGTGCAACCTTAAGGAACTAGGTCCATCGAGCCGTCGACTAGTGCAACCTTAAGGAACTAGGTCCATCGAGCCGTCGACTAGTGCAACCTTAAGGAACTAGGTCCATCGAGGCGTCGACTAGTGCAACCGTAAGCAACCAGGGCCGTCCAAAACTGCGTCAGGTTGACGATATCGTCAGGATTGAGGGAAACGGATGTAGGAGGGATCCACAGAACAGAAAAGAGTAGCAGAAATAAGGCGAGGCCTATACCTAAACTGGGTTATTCCGTGCTGAAGTGATGAAATAATGTACGAAGAAGTTTCATGACCGGTGGAATACAGTAGAAAATAAACTAAAGCATAAAAATAATCTTATTGAAGAAGAGGACTATCTATTACAGTAGGATTGTTAACAAAAAAATCTAATTAGTCCGTCAGATAGATTTCCAAAAAATATTGGACACATATTTTTTCTTTTTTCACGTAAACAAACAATGAAGACGATACAGTGCTTTGAAAACTCGTGTGACGTCATATTCTAAGACATTAGTATGACATTTTTTACCGGTGATTGACGTCACAACCCCCCACTAAAATCTTTGACGCGTTTTAACTTCGTCATTTTTTATTGGTTTGATAAAACAAAAAATACGTTTACAATATTTTTCGATAGTCTAACAGACGGGCTAATTAGAATCATATATTTTTTAGTCTGGCAACATCTCTGTTTTCAAAACATACGCACCTTTTTCTTGGATCCATTGAGGTAGTCTTTGTACATTTCAGATCTGAGATATCGAGAGTAACTGTCTGACTTCATCAGATGGTATACGTGGGCCTGAAAATATTGAATAAATTGTTAAATTTAAATGACACAGTACATTTCAATTTACAGGGTGTAAATCAACCCATCACACAGCCGTCAACCAAGCATTCTGTACATCAAACTAAGTACCCCTAGGCAAATTTTTTTGCTGGGAAACGATTTTTTTTTTGGGGTCAAAAATCACATTTTACGGTAAAACTCAATGTAGCACTCTTAAAACATTGTGCTAGTGGATGCTTTGAATAGTAAACGGGTCATGGAGGTAATTTAAGTAAAGTTATAACCTGAAAAACTAGTATTTACAAAAATAGCTGTGAAAAATTTGGAACTTTGACCCCCAATATCTCCGTAACTAGGGGGTTCCCAGGTATGGTCTAGAACAAAAAAATGATCGCAGTAGTGGGGGGAACAAGTGCCCTTCGTTTGCGTTAAGGGTACTTTTACACCCTAAATGTAAGTGGAAAAACTTTGTTAATGTAGTCGAGAGGGAATTCACAACCGAGCCGAATATTTTTTGAGACATGTCATCATCATCATCAGCCTATAATGTTCCCATTGCAGGGACTCAGGCCTCCTCTCTAGGAGAGGGATGGGCTATAATCCACCACGCGGGCCCAGTGCGGGTTGGTAGATGTCACATGTCTTCGAATCTTTTGGACACGTCATTGAGACATGTTATTCTCAATTTAATATCCACCTTTGGTACGATTTCTAGACCTTAATTTTATATTTTGGCTAATCATTGAAAACTAACCGAGGCATATATTTTTTTTGCGTAAAAAAATTATCCATCAGAATAACGGTCACATTTTTTTTTCACAGTTAAATGAAAAAGTGTGAGGTACCTGAGCTTGATCGAAGCAATATCTGTCAGCTGCACCAGATTCTATTTTCTGGCGTGTCAGTTCCCTGTAAAAAAAAAACAGAAATATTATGAACTAGCTTGTGCCAGCGGCTTCGCCCGCGTGGAGTTCGATAATTGTCCCACGGGATCATACTACCGGGATAAGAAGTATCCTATGTGTTAACCCAGGTTATAAACTATCTGTGTTCTAAATTTCATCCACATCCGTTCAGTAGTTTTTGCGTGAAAGAGTAACAAACATCCATACATCCTCACAAACTTTCGCATTTATAATATTAGTAGGAAATAGGACTAGCCGACCCGCACCAACTTTGCCCGGTGAAGGATTTTTATACAATTTATCCCAGAGACGATAGTTTCAATGAAATGGGCCCACTCTTGCCCTTAGGGCAGAGATGAGCCCGTCGGGGCTGCTGGTTCTTCGTAAGAGATACCGCGGCCTCGACATGAAGGGCTAAGAAGGAACATGGGTGGTTTTTAGTCAGTTGAAGTCTGACACTCCCTTTCGCTCTGCCCAAGAGCGGGAGGGGTTATTTGATGATTTTCCACCCGCCAAAAAAAAAAAAGTGGCAGAGATGAGGTCGACGATGGAACGAGCTAACCCAGAAGAAGCCTATTTACTCGCGATTTAAATAGATTGGGGTTATATGAACTCGGGAAAACCGACGCAGGCAGGGAGTTCCACTCCTTGGCTGTGCGCATAATAAAAGAATTAGCAAAGCGCTTCGCACGAATCTGTGGAACATCGAAAAGGTATGGGTGATAGCCTGCAGTACGTCTTTCCTATTAATTTTTACTGATTTACTGTAAAGGGCAATTTTGATCTACATTAAATTGTAAAAATAATACTGTAATTTTTAAAGTAGCTTCGTATATAACCTTTATTTTTTTGTAATACTAAAAGACAAAAATGGTTACTGGGAGTTACGACTTTTTTGTGAACCTTTTTATGATATACAATTCCGTAGTACATTTTTACTCCGTTTAGCCAGCGTTTGGCTTACATTGCAAACGAGAGAAACTTTACCTCTGTAAACTTTTTCTAAATTAGGGGAACTTTACAACCTCTATGTACTGACTAAAACCACCCATGTTCCTTCTTAGCCATTTGTGTCCAAATTTTTAAGGATTTTTTGCCAAATAAACACAATTTTCTTTCTTTCTTTCTTTAAATAAAATAGGATGCCGGATATCATCAAATAGTCACTAAGAGACTTACATGAACTGAGACGGTTGTATACACAGAACAGAAAGAACTGTTCTTCCTGTTCTGTGGTTGTATTGGTAATTTTAATCATTATTCCTCAGTAAAGTCACATTTGTTACGGTCGCGAATCCTATTATTGTTTGACCGGGAAATTGCAAAAAACTTATGAAAATTCGAATTTTGCAGGCTACCTTGTCGCATTCACTTAAGTCCTAAAAGATACACGGAACGAATATTTGTATGGCGGCCTACATACAGGGTGTAAACGAACCCTTCACGCATCCGACAACCAAGCATTCTGTACATCAAACCAAGTACCCCTACGCAAAAATTTTTGCTGGGAAATGACTTTTTTTTTTGGGGTCAAAAATCACATTTTACTGTAATACTCAAAGTAGCACTCTTAAAACATTGTGCTAGTGGATGCTTTGAATAGTAAACGGGTCATGGAGGTAATTTAAGTAAAATTAAAACCTGAAATACTAGTATTTACAAAAACAGCTGTGAAAAATTTTGAACTTTGACCCCCAATATCTCCGTAACTAGGAGGTTCCCAGGTATGGTCTAGAACAAAAAAATGATCGCAGTGGTGGGGAGAACAAATGCCTTTCGTTTGCGTTAAGGGTACTTTTACACCCTTTATAGTTGTTCCGGGTCTGGGTATTTGTGTATGTGAGTTTAAGGTTGAAGCGCCGACCGACCCTCCATACATTTTTGAAATACACCTTTACACGACACACAGAGACTTTTTCTTTAAAATTTATCATTTTATCACTTCTCAACAATGGAAAGTGTCCGCAATCGACCTTTTTGGGCATTATCTTACATTATTTAGCGAGAAAAACAATAGTGAAATCCCGGCAAAATTTGACACTTCTTTAGTAGTGTGCGTGACTTTTGACAAATAATGACAAGTAAACTTGTTTAGACTATGGCACGCTAGATGGCGTGCAGGTGCAGACGATCTTATAATAATTCTGTTAAATCAATAATTAGTTTTAATTATTTCCTTTCCAACCGTTCAAAAAAATAACAATATAAAATAATATAAAACTGATGACATCAATGTTATGTTTTTTTTTTAATGTTAACAATTTTATTGTTGTATGGCAACATAAATACCAGTAGTCGTAGGAAGGTTTTATGCAACGATGCCGTTCTTCGTAACCTTGACCTACATGCAATATGTGGACGAAAAAACGGCGTTGCCAAACTTCGTTCACTTGTTTGACTGTTAGAAACTTAGAAAATACATTCCTAGCTCGGTTGTCCCGCGCTATATGATTTGCGCGCGGAAGTTCTTGCGTACTTATTATTTTGTATGCTATGCATTTTCATTGATTTAATTGCAATATTTCTCCAGTATACATTTGATTCATATTATCTATTATACTGTATTATTGTAATTCTAATTTATCGTAGGTATAATAGTTAAATATTCTAAAAACACAATTCTATTTTCGGTGGTATTAGAAACATCAAGTTGGCCCGTGATTTTTATGAAATCTCGTCACAATACTAATTACCTACATCATACGTGTCAGTGATGAGTACAAAGTCAGTGTTTCTTAGTATTATTTGAATAATATGTTTTTGGTCAACAATAAATAAAATTATTTTAAATCGGTAAACTACCAAAGTAGGTAATCACAAAATTAAACTTGCAAACATTTGCAAAATATGGTTTTGCCGGATTACGTCACCTTTTACGCATTTTGCAAACAGTTTCAAACAGACACACATATTTAAATATATATAGTTTGTTTTATTTTGTAGTAGATATACCAAGCTTTTTCACGTCGAAATTTGTTATGGTGCGTTCAGAAACAAATATAATTCAGTTACAATCTGTTTTTTTTTGTTCCGTGCTTTATTTTGAACAAGTTATTATAATCTGTTTTTTTTTTTCTTATTCGTTGACCAGTTCTACGAGGAATCTAAAGGTAACATTGAAATATAAAGATAAGTAAAATTTTATTACGTACTATAGCGGAAAACGTTTCCGAACGCTCCCATTTCCCTGGCCGTAAGAGGGCCAATAGAGGACAGCCGCCTCAAAGATATTCACCAACGCGCTAGCATGTTTGCTCCCGCGCGTCGCGCCGACCAATCACTGATCTGTCGTCGCGCCGCTACTCGGCCGCTGATTGGCTTTCGTAGCGTTATAGTTTTAAGTTCATATGATAATGTTGTTTTGAAGAGAGATACTTTTGAGATGGCAGAGTTTTAATTTGTGTAATGTGTTTATTCCTGAGTTTTAATTAAAGTTTAAACCGTGAACAAGGCTTTATTTTAAGAACTGACCCACCCCGACTATAGTACATCTTTTGAACGCAACCCAATTGACATTGAGAGTTGAAGGAAAATCCGTCTGCACTTGCGATCATTTTCAATTGATTGTGGAAGCTGGTCCAAATAAAGGCTTATCTGAGATATCTGGGTATCGCATAGTGGACTTGAAGCATGTAATAGAGTGGGCATTTCTTCTGGAAAGACATTGAAATATGTGTGAATCTTCACAAATTGAATTTGTTAGTAAAAGACATGATGGATTTCGAAGTGAATTAATTTTCAAGTGCTGTGATCGAGCGTGGAAACATTGGTAGCAGTAATAAAATAAAAACTGCATTTGTGTGGGCAACTGTGACTTCTGGTAGCTTTTACACTCAAGCAGCTCACATAACAAGTCTTATGGATATTCCAACAATGTCAGCCAATAAATTTCGTCGAGTTGAAAGAAAATAAGGCAGTGTGTGGTTAGAACATTTGACAGAGGAAATTAAAATTGCTGGTGAACAAGAAAGATCAATTGCTATTCAAAAAGGTCATACGGGCATAACTTTGACTCGTCATCTGGTATGGTAAGTTAATATTTTACTAAAAACAAATTTGGTTCTTTATGACTTTTTTATTATGTGAGTGGTAATGCCGGGAGGGGACGCCCTAGAAAGACATACACTGATCATATTGGTGCCGTTCTTCTGAAAGGACAGGTGCGTAGTACTCGTAACCGGCGTGCGTGTATGACCAGATGTATGAATGTGGACGAGGCAAAAGGAGTATGTAAGGATCGTAGCAAGTGGCGTTCTGTGGTTTCTGCCTACCCCCATGGGAAAAGGGCGTGAGTTTATGTATGTATGTTATTATGTGCATTATTTACAAGTGTTGCTTTTCATTTCCAGGCCTGCTTCTTGGTGTTAGAAACAAATATTGTTATACATGTCAATATTATGGGAGGAGAAACATGGATATGAAAGCACATAATTGCTGCAAAAATTTTACTGGACCATCTACAGCAATGGAATCGGAAATTATTGTGGAAGGCTTTCAAAAGAGTGAAGAAATACATCAACTTCGCTATTTGAGTTTTATTGGTGACAGAGACTCCTCTGTGTTTGCAAAATTGATAGAGAAAGTGTCATATGGGAACATCATAAAAAAAAATTAATGCAAGAATGACGTAATCAAAAACTATACCAGTGCACTCTACAAGGTAAATGAATAAATCAAATTTGTAAGTCATCCCAGGATCAGTGAAGCATATTATTCTGTATTTATATTTTGTTCTTTTTAGATCTTGGCCAACACTAAGCTCCTTCTTTCTGGGCGAAATATTTTGAAGCCAAAGATTATTACTGCAATGTAAATAAAACATAGACAGATGGAACTGAAAAGAAGGAAGAAGATCTCGTAGAAAGTTTGAAAAATACTGCTCCAGAAGTGTGGGCTCTCATTTATGCAGCCAATGAAAAAATTGCTTTGAAGGCTTCAAATCCTTCTGCAACATCAACATCAGTTAGAAATTCAAGCAAATAAGAGAAGTAAAGTTTTATTTCAGAGCAGCTTTGGAGATTGACGGTAAATAATATTTTGAAGTGAATGGTAAATAATATTGGTCAAAAAGTAAGAATTATATGCTAAGTATGTTTTCTTTGTTGCAGCAGCAGTGTAGCAGTTGGTTCAAAGAAAGTTTCAAGGCAGAGGGCGAAATCAACAAATCAAATGATTTTTGTTCTAATTGTATTATGGTAGTAGTTTGTTTAGAATCTACATTATCAATGTATATTTCTTTTTATTTTGTATCAAATGGTGAAATAATACTGCTTAGGTATACTTACTTCATATAAAGAGCTTTATATTTTCGTTTTATTATATGCTTTTGTTGAGTGCTTCCAAATTAGGAAATATTTTTTTCACCTTCCTTGTTATTATCTCATAATAAATCGTTTTAGATTTGTAGCTCTTGTCTAGGAATTATAGTTTCTTACGTGTTATGAAATGTATAATTATTGTAATAATTGGTACTGTTACTAATCATAAGTGTTATTAGTTTTGAGTGATTATGCATGTATCAGCATTTAATTATGTTACTTCAAATTCTTCTGGTTTGATAAAAAAATCAATAGTGTACCTAATGTAGTTTGTTCAAAAGCTTACTATTCCATTAACAACTACTAAAATGATAAGAATAGCTGGTCGTTGAGTTGAACACAAGACAATGTTTGTAATTTATGTTCTTTCTCCTAAATTAGTTTACTGATAATATGTTATGTCTTTTTTATGTTTTATTTTTATATATACCTTTTATTATTGATTGTAGTCAATCGTAATATTAACTTACACCATAGTATTGTATCGAGTCTGGTTCTTCTAACCAAACAGACAGATGTGTTGCTGGAGAGTTCCGCCACTTCTTCTTTCCAGCAAAAACACTAGGAAGTGTCGAAGGGTGGGCGTTTTGGGGGACTGTCACTTGTAAATAAGTAAAGTAAATTTTGACGTTCGAAAAGTGCTGATTATCAGCCTAGTTTGAATAAATGAGTTTTGATTTAGATTTTTTTGAGTAAAATAAAACTGCGTTTTATTGTAATTATTGTTGACATAATTTATTTCCCAAAATTAAATAGCTTACACCAACAAATATACCTTTTATTTTTTAACAATCGTACATAATAAAATATACCGACTCACGAACAGTAAGTCGTGGGTTCAAATCCAGACAGGCGCATTACTTTGTGGAATGTATTGCATCACCACATGCTCTCAATAAATATGAAGCAAATCATGGTGAGATGTCCTAGAACCAAAAATTTGAAGACGTGACATCTACCCCATTGGGCCCGCGTGGTGGCCGTGTCCCAGCAGTGGGAACATTATAGGCTGATGATGATATACCGTAGCAGGTGGCGTTCTGTAGTTCTGCCAACCCAATCTACCCATAAAGAAAAATGAAAAACATTTTTTTTCATTCACGCCATCTAGTGTTCAATCTTCGTAAATGTACTCGTTCACCGGCTCACGTCTGTGTGTGTAAACGACGCTATATTCAATGGCAGATGTTAAATTACACCTTTGTGTCGAATTAGGTGGATATTATGACAATGATGTGACCCAGTTCGATAAAACGTAATGTCCGATAACCGCAATTGCTACTCCTACGACTTAATAGTTTTCCAATTACACAAAAACACAAATAAACTGAAAATGTTGACTTCAACGCCATCTAGCGGGAAAATGGCTGGGAGCAGCCTGTATGATTCACCTTAAAGGTTTGTGAACGCTCCCACGATACAGGAGAAATTCCTAGTGTGGGGCAACGTTTTTAAAATAGAGAAAAAAATGTTCTAATAATTTAAAAAACTAGTGTACAATACCTGCTAGCTGCATCAATATTGATGGGAGAGGGCGCGTCAGCTGCGAGGTACTCCTTCCATATCTCTTTGGAACGAAACGCCATACGCCGCATAGGTAACGCCTTCAACTCTTGTACGGCTAGATAGAATCTGTGGGAAAAATTATACATTTATAACATAAATAAAATAAATAAATGTCATGCAGTTTTATAATTATTTTCATGCAACAATTAATAACAATTTTTATATAATTCACTTTACTTATAGATAATATTTCATAACTATTCATTGAATTTTTATTTGATTGTAAATGTAATTTTTAATTATTTGCTCCGTAATTGTTATTTAAATTTTAATTATTAGACTGAGAACCCCCTCGAGAGGAGCTCGTGGCTTAATAAGAACTGCCACTCGGGTCGATCTTTAGGTAAAGCTGTGCTTGCCTAGGTTGGTCTGTGGATGGGTGACCGCCCGACATACCGAGTTTCCTCCGTGCCTCGGAGAGCACGTTAAGCTGTTGGTCCCGGCTGCCATATATAGATCTTTGGCAGTCGTTACAGGTAGTCAGTGACCTGAAATTCTGACATCCAGTCTTACCAAAGAGTATCGTATTACCTAGTATTAACTGGGTTGTGGAGGTCAGATAGGCAGTCGCTCCATGTAAAATACTGGTATTTAGCTGCATCCGGTTAGACTGGAAGCCGACCCTAACATAGTTGGGAAAAGGCTAGGCAGATGATGATGAGACTGAGAACCCCCCTGCAGGGTAAAGGCCTCCTCCATTTGTATCCACTGTTTTCTATCTCTCGCCTTTGTTTGCCAGTCTTCGCCTGCTATTTCTTTGATGTCGTCGATCCATCTTCTGGATGGCCTCCCTCTTTTCCTGTTTCCCCTGGGGCCTTTCCATACCACGACGCGATTCGTCCATCGACCATCCTTTATTCTGGCTAGATGTCCTGCCCATTTCCATTTATAACATACTCAATGCTTTATTGCATTCCACAATGTAGGCTTAAGTGGTACAGCAAAAGAAATATATGTGAAGCTTAGGACACATTTACGTATGGTCTTATAATCTAACTTATTCTATTCCATTCTTATTTATTTATTTATTATTATATAACATCACGCCTGTAATCCCCGAAGGGCTAGGCAGAGGTGTCTATTATTTGTCATCTCAGCAGTCACCTCCTTCCTAACCATATCATACTTCACACAGTCCATCCATAGTTTCTATTCGTTCGTTGACTTCTTTTAACCCCCGACGCAAAAACGACGGGGTGTTATAAGTTTCTCTCGAACGCCTAAACCGATCTTGATTCTGTTTTTTTTGTTTGAAAGGTGAATTAGTAGAGTGTTCTTAGCTATGTTTGATGATAATCGGTCCAAGATGGCCGCCGCCACAAAATGGCGGATTACATATTTTTATACTTACAACTTTATCAATATGGGTATCAAATGAAAGGGCTTGATTTAGTAGACAGTATCACAAATTTCAAATCCAAGATGGCCGCCGCCACAAAATGGCGGATTACATATTTTTTCACAACTTTATCAATATGGGTATCACCGCAGCGCGGCTGGAGGCGCTCTGGAGATGTGGTGTTGGAGGAAGATGCTCGGGGTCTCTTGGACTGAGTTCCGAACAAACGCCATGGTGAGCTTAGCATAAAAGAGCGCCTATCCACTCAAGTGCGCAGTCGGATCCTGAAATTCTTTGGGCATGTTAGTCGGCGTGGAAACGACTCCATAGAACGTCTTGTCGTGCAGGGGAAAGTCGAGGGCCCAAGACCAAGGGGAAGATCCCCGATGCGATGGACGGAGCAGGTGAAGCCTGCGATGGGCGCTGTGCACGAATGTGCCCGATTGGGCCAGCAGGCACGGGTGGCGGGACGTCGTACGGCGGGTGCTGTCTGCTGCACAACCTTCCGGAACATGATAACCACGAGCGCTCTGGCCAGAGTGAATCGACTAAGAAGAAGGTCTTAGTATACTAATAGGGTGGCTAACAAAAAAAATCTAATTAGTCCGTCAGATAGATTTCCAAAAAATATTGGACACGTATTTTTTCTTTTTTCACGTAAACAAACAATGAAGACGATACAGTGCTTTGAAAACTCGTGTGACGTCATATTCTAAGACATTAGTATGACATTTTTACCGGTGAGTGACGTCACAAACCCCTACTCAAATCTTTGACGCGTTTTATCTTCGTAAATTTTTATTGATTTGATAAAACAAAAAATATGTGTCCAATATTTTTCGATAGTCTAACAGACGGACTAATTAGAACCATATTTTTTTTTGTCAGGAAACATCCCTATTAACATAGTATCACGACTTGTAATCCCCGAAGAATTAGGCAGAGGTGGACCTTACAAGTACACCCACTTTTCACACACATTGACCGGTCCCGTGCGTCTCGTATGATCGTATGCCTTCTCCAGGCCGCGCTACGTGACGTCTTCTACACTAACAAGCGCCACTTACTTGAGGTTCTCTCCGCTGAACTCCTTAGAGAGGAACTTGGCGAAGTGCTCCTTGCCGGCGGGGTCTTGCAGCAGTTCGCGCAGAGAGAACGACCAGCGACGGACGCGACGTAAGGGCAGAGGCTCTTTGCTGTGGAGGGACAAAACATGATATTATAGTAAACTAGCTGATGCCCGCGACTTCGTTCCCGGTAACTTTGATGGGTGACTAAAAAAATGTTTGGTGTGGACAACCCTTAATTCTTAGGGGTATGAAAAATAGATAGTAGCCGATTCTCAGACCTACTGAATATGCATACAAAATTTCATAAAAATCGGGAATTTAATCTGGGGGTCGAATTGCGGTACTCAGAGATATTTAATGATTACTTAAGCCGTCACTTAGTAAAGATTTGACATACTTTTGTATGACAAAACTGTCAAAACCTTTACTAAGTGATGGCCCAAGTAATCATTCAAGTTCTCTGAGTGCGGCAGTAAGTTCGTTAGTCTCGTGGTCGCAAGCGCGACTACTGAGCTTAAGGTCCTGGGTCCGATTCCCGAGTCGGGCAAAAAGTGCTATTAGTGAAAACATTACAAAATAATTATATTTCCCTATTTGGATCGGATTTTGGTAACAAATTCAAGGGTTTTAATTTTTTCTGCTCGAAACCTTAATTATTTTGCTTAAATAAAAGTAGCCTATGTTAGACCTTATAACATCAGCTATTTGCCAGTAAGTCCAGCCGTTTCGGAGATTAGCCGAAACAAACAGATAGACACAAAATAAAAAATGTGGTTTATAACTTCCGTGTTTACTTTTTTTTTTAAATGTGGTTTATAACTTCCGTGTTTATTTTGATATTACAAACAGAACATTGAATTTTATTTTATTTGTATAGTTATAAGTTATACATTACCAATGTTTCTCCTGTTCCCACAACTCGGTGCACGAGTCCCCAAGCCAAGGGTTGGGCCACTCCGGCGGAGTGAAGAACGCGTCGTAGTCACCGTATTGCTCGCAGTATCCTATCATCCTGAGAATAACATGAAAAGGGCAATTAGAAAGTAAGAAAAGAAGAAAAAATATTTATTTGTCGCAGAAACATAACGAGCATACAAAGAGACATACAAAAAAAAATACACATACAACGCATAACAGTTATTAAAAAATCGTCGAAACGTCGTGACTGCGACAAGTAAGTAGTAGTAGTAATTAGTTTAAGAAATAATAGTGTCAGACTTCTACTGACTAAAATAAAAACCCTCCCAGCCCCCTGTGTACGGAGCCGCGGTATATTTTTCGAACAACCCACTACATAAAGGCATCAAATCTCAATTTACATAAAAATACAAAATTATTTAAAATTAAAACAACAGAATTACATAAAATATGATACGTCATCAATTCATTAGTAATAAAGATATAACGCTAATATTATAAAGAGGAAAGATTTGTATTTTTGTGTGTGTGTGTATGTTTGTAATGAATAAACTCAAAAACTACTGCGCCGATTTCGAAAATTCTTTCACCATTAGAAAGCTACATTCACCTTGAGTGACATAGGCTATATTTATTGCTAAAAGAGATTAGGTATTCTTACTAAAACTTAATGTTATGTCCACCTGTAGGGCGCTAATCAAATATAAGTGGGTAAAGTTTGTTATTGCATTGGAGACCAAATTCGCACCCGAGCCGCAGGTGAGGTTTTTATGGAGCCGAGAACTGCAGTAACAAATACCCACGTGTATTAAATGACGTTTACATAACATTTTTGAAGAAATAAAATAATAAAGCGATTAGTATTTTTTTGTCATTATTTTTTAAGAATAAAACCGACTTCAAAAACACAAAAAAGTGAAAAACACAAAAAAGTGAAAAATTAACTTCACAAGAAAAAGCAGCTTCTGAAGTCGGTGACATTTTGTTTGTTTGATTTCGTTTTCTTTGCCACCGACTTCAGAAGCTGCTTTTTCTTGTGAAGTTTATTTTTCACTTTTTTGTGTTTTTCACTTTTTTGTGTTTTTGAAGTCGGTTTAATTTTTTGCAAAAAAGTTTTTTATTTTTCCATTTTTAGTTGTTCCCAAACAAATAATAGGTTTTATTTATCCCCATTAAATGGAACATTACATAATATCTTACTGTCCAAATCTGGGTGTACACATCTGCGTACCCCCTCAGATCATACAGGCGTGATGTTACGTCATGATGTTGTATAAACAATAAACATCCAAGCGATTGCAGCAATCACGACAGATTTGCCGTCTATTTTTGAAGAGTTCTATTGTATATCTCCGAAGATCAGGATCAGATCTTCACCAAATTTAAATGGGACCACCTCAGGAGTATACTCTTTCAAATAAAAAAAGAATTTTGAGAATCGGTTCACAAATGGAGGAGAAATCAGGTAACATACATAAAAAAAAAAAAAAAAAAAAAATACATACACACGAACATATAACCTCCTCCTTTTTTGAAGTCGGTTAAAAATGTGCAATTTCCTTTTTTTTCGTGTTTTGCTTAATGCGTCTGAAGTTAGCAACAAACAGTGGGCCCCGTCTACCCAGTGGGCCCCGTCTACCTAGTGGGCCTCGGTAATCCAGTGGGCTCCATCTACCCAGTGATCCCCGGCTACTTAGTGGGCCCCGTCTACCCAGTGGGCCCCGTCTATTACTTACATTTCGTGCACTTTGCTCAGGCGAACATTTCGTCGCTCAAGGCGCGCTCGCAACATGGACACTTGTCGCTTAGCGCTGTCTATTTGTTGCTCGATGGTGGGCGTCTTGGTGGCTGGGCCGGGTAGGCAGGTCACTGCTACGTCGCGTTGCGAGGTCTCGCCTGGGGATGATTTTTTGTTGTTAATAGGAACATAGCAAATTAAAGGAAAGTAAAAAATCCTGTATCCTTGGTCTAGTGGTTGCAGGCGCGGCTGTCCTGGTTGGTGTCCTGAGTTCCGATTCCCAGGTCGGGCAAAGAAAGAAAGAAAGAAAGACAACATCAAAAAGAAAGACAAATCGTATAAACAAAAACGAACAAGTATAAATTAAAAATTTATTAAACACCCGACTCAATTATTTTTGCGAAGCTTATTTAACCCATATGGTATTAATCTATACCCATGTTAATCTAGACGTGTCTGTGTGTATATGTGTGTGTGTGTGTCTGGCATCGTAGCTCCCGAACGCATGAACCGATCTTGATTCTGTTTTTTTTTGTTTGAAAGATGCATTAGTCGAGAGTGTTCTTAGCTATGTTTGATGAAAATCGGTCCAAGATGGCCGCCGCCACAAAATGGCGGATTACATATTTTTTCACAACTTTATCAATATGGGTATCAAATGAAAGGGCTTGATTAGTAGAATACTATACACTATAACAAATTTCAAATCCAAGATGGCCACCGCCACATAATGGCGGATTACATATTTTTACACAACTTTCTCAATATGGGTATCAAATGAAAGGGCTTGATTAGAGAATACTATACACAACGACCATACAGCCACTAGACGCCTAATACTTGATCTAATGCACGTAACAAATTCTGTCAACTTGCTGAGGTGCGGGGAAACGGGGTACTGCGTTCTGATTGGCCCTTTCAAGTTCATTCCATTTCACTAGGGATGGGACAGGTTTAAATCAAACAAGAAAGTATCGATTTTTTTTTATTGTATTTAATAAAACATAACTTGCATTTAAGTACCTTCTTTATTCTGAATATGATTGAATCATGTAGGTACATTCAAAAATGATTAAAACAATATTTTAACATTATTTCCGTAATTATTCCAAGCTATGTTCGAAGTCTTTGGTGAGGGAGGACTAACTTAATTGAATGCAGCGCGCAATGTGATAGAGTTGTGATCTAACTCGGGATTCTCGGGACTCACGTGGCTTATTTTTTAGGTATTATTACAATTACCCATTTATTTTTTAAATCAGGATCGTTTAGGTATCTAAAATTAATCGTTAAAGTTTCTTAATAATAATTTATTAGCTGTTGTAATTTTTTGCTGTGTTGTAATTTTTAATTATTAACAATATATTTTTTGCTTAAATAAATTTAGTTATAGGTTTTTGTTGCTTTATCGATAACAGAGGTAGTCATAGGATTTGGAACATCACTAATTATGTTTGCTTAAAATCGAGGAAAAGAGATGGCGAAAAAAATACTTTCAAAAGAAAGAGACGCAATCATAAAAGATATCAACTATGACCAGTATACGATGAACTCCGAAAAATAATGTCAGAAAATTTATCTTATTTAGATTATGGAACTATTAACTTACCGATGAAATGTGATACCGTCTTTCAGGAAACTTGAAGTTCGGCTTTCTTTATCACACCAACGTACTGTACCCGGGGCCATTTTATGTCTATTTTCTCGAATTTTCAAAGGTGTAGTGCGGAAGTGTTTACGGCTCACAGAAGTGGTCGATACTAATTCGAACTTTATGAGTGACGACATGCATAAGATTTTTACCCTAATGTGTTGACAGACATTTGTCGCCTGTTATTAGGCGTCTAGTGGCTGTATGGTCGTTGACTATACACTATGACAAATTTCAAATGCAAGATGGCCGATTTAGATATATAGGGTGTAAAAGTACCCTTAACGCAAACGAAGGGCATTTGTTCTCCCCACCACTGCGATCATTTTTTTGTTCTAGACCATACCTGGGAACCTCCTAGTTGCGGAGATATTGGGGGTCAAAGTTCCAAATTTTTCACAGCTGTTTTTGTAAATACTAGTATTTCAGGTTTTAACTTTACTTAAATTACCTCCATGACCCGTTTACTATTCAAAGCATCCACTAGCACAATGTTTTAAGAGTGCTACTTTGATTTTTACCGTAAAATGTGATTTGTGACCCCAAAAAAAAAAGTCATTTCCCAGCAAAAATTTTTGCGTAGGGGTACTTGGTTTGATGTACAGAATGCTTGGTTGTCGGATGCGTGAAGGGTTCGTTTACACCCTGTAGATTAATACCATATGGGTTAAATAAGCTTCGCAAAAATAATTGCGTCGGGGGTTTTTTAAATTTATAATTTATACTTGTTATAAGATTTCCCTCACCGTTCTCCTTGACAGTGTTCTCATTCTTCTTCTGTATTTCTTCCTCACTCTCCTGTGGGTTTGTGATCGTTACTATAGGGTTGTTCTGAAAAAGATAAATAGGTTTTTATTATAAGTGATATTATCACGATCACAATCGCTACATATTATAAAACAAAGTTTTCTGCCTGGACTGTCTGTCTATTAGCGATAAAAAACATAAAGTGATCATCTTAATAAGTTTCACTTAAAACAATAGGGGATTGGACTGAGTTAAAAAAATATGATTCTAATTAATCCGTCAGTTAGATTATCGAATAATATTGGATACGTGTTTTTTGTTTTATCAAATTGATAAAAAAATACGAAGATAAAACGCGTCAAAGATCATGAGTGGGGGTTGTGACGTCATTTGTAGGTAAAAAATATACTGACATGTGACGTTTTCGAGGAGTTCACGAGTTTTCGAAGCACTGTATCGTCTTAATTTTTTGTTTATGTGAAAAAAGAAAAAATGTGTTCAATATTTTTTGGAAATCTGTCTGACGGACTAATTAGTATTTTTTGTTAAAATTAGCGTTTGAACGAGCGGGGCCCCCATTTTCGCGGGGCCCATAGCAATTGCTACTCTTGCTACTAGTCAGTCTCACACTGCTGTCTTACCTTCAGATTATGTTGTAATATCAGTTCCTGGCATTGTCGCAGCCTCTTAGATTTCAAAGCGTTGATGCGAGATAACTTCTTCGGGTCGATTTCTGTTGTGTTTACGCAGTTGGGCTGGAATTTAGATATTTAAGATTATTTATTGTTTGGTCTGGCTTGTTTTCTAACATTTTTAGGTAAGCTATCTTTTTGTTTTTTTAAATAACCCCTCCCGCTCTTGGGCAGAGTGAAAGGGAGTGTCAGACTTCTACTGAGTAAAAACCAGCCATGTTCTTTCTTAGCTCTTCATGTCGAGGCCGCGGTATCTCTTGCGAACAACCCGCAGCCCCGACGGGTAGGTGAGCTATCTCACATAAAAATCTTGTCATATAAAGGGTGTAAGTACCCTTAAAGAGGCCGAAAGACACTTGCCCTGGGGTGTTCAACATAATTTTAAAGAAGGCCAGGATATGAATATTGGCAATGAATATTTTTGTAGTCGTAGCGGGCAGAATTTGTCCATTAAATAAGTTACAAAATGTGCTATAAATGTTAAGAAAATGGTATTTTTCATAGAGATAATTTATTAAAAAATTCCCTCATATTTACTCAGTATTTCACTTAACCTGTTGAACGTCCGCTAACATTGCTTGAATGTCTTATGATCCACCGGGTGCTCATAAGGACGCTCGAGGACTTAATGAGATAACTGACATAGTTTTTGCTTGCATAAACTTCTAGGTCAGCCATGGCAACTCGTGTCCAGGTGCGATATAATAGGTTGGGGAAAAAGTTTCTTCGCATTTTTTAAGAAAATTCAAAACATTTTTTATAATAGTTTATTTACATTTAACTAAAGTATATAGGTACCATTTTGTTCGATAACTTTTTGCCATCTTGTAGGTAGGGACATGATCCCATTGCTATAGAAATTTTGGGACTTCTGGTCAAAATACCGCGACAATGCCTGACACTGCCTAAAGAATTCTGAAGAGACCGAAACAGGTCGAAATCTGAAGGTGCAAGGTCAGGACTATACGGCGGATGCATTAACACATCCCAGCCAAACTCTCTTAATTTTTGCTGAGTGGCTAAAGATGTGTGAGGTCTAGCGTTATCATGATGAAAAACCACACCCCTTCTGTAGATTAATTCCGGCCGCTTTCTCTCAACTTCTTGCTTTAATCTCATCAGTTGTTCGCAGTAGAGTTCTGAATCGATTTCAATCGATTTTTTTTTCCCACTAGTTCAAAATCAAAAGTCATTTATTCAAACTAGGCTGATAATCAGCACTTTTCGAACGTCAAAATTTACTTTACTTATTTACAAGTGACAGTCCCCCAAAACGACCACCCTTCGACACTTCCTAGTGTTTTTGCTGGAAAGAAGAAGTGGCGGAACAAACTCCCCAGCACGAGTTCTACGATTGAAGGTATACGAAATCGTAGAACTAGTGGGAAAAAAAATCCCACTAGTTCTATCGTGGGACTGTGCAGTAGAACTAGTGCGAATGATCCAAATGGATTGGGTAGGAGGTTGGAATCTATAAGCCGTCGTTTCGTACTTACCATGGGTCGGTGCACATCCCAGAACGCTCGCTCCTGGCTATCCAGAACCTTCCTCTCCAATTTATCGCGTTTCTTGTCAACCTGGAATAATAAAAGATGGTTTCTATTTATATACAAAGCGAAAACGGAGTCAGCTTGTAAACGGATGCTGCGGGTGTTCGCAAGAGATACCGCGGCCTCGACATGAAGGGCTAAGAAGGGACATGGGTGGTTTTTAGTCAGTAGAAGTCTGACACTCCCTTTTGCTCTGCCCAAGAGCGGGAGGGGTTATTTGATGATTTCCCACCCCCCAAAAAAAAAAAAAGGCGAAAACGGAGTCAGCTTGTAAACGGATGCTGCAGGTTGTTCGAAAGAGATACCGCGTCCCCGGACACAAAGGGCTAAGAAGGAACATGGGTGGTTTTTAGTCAGTAGAAGTCGGACACTGCCTTCCGCTCCGCTTAGAGTGGGAGGGGTTATTTGATGATTTTCCACCCTCCAATAGAACAAAACAAAGGTTTAAACGGATCCCGTCGGGGCTGCGGGTGTTCGCAAGAGATACCGCGGCCTCGACATGAAGGGCTAATAAGGAACATGGGTGGTTTTTAGTCAGTAGAAGTCTGACACTCCCTTTCGCTCTGCCTAAGAGCGGGAGGGGTCATTTAATGATTTTCCACCCACCATAAAAAAAAAAAAAAGTTTTAAACGGATGCTGTACCGACCCCTAAATAAATTGGTTTAAAGGCAGGAGTATCACATGATGGTCTAAACAGACCTCACGAAGCCGTCAATTAAGCATTCTGTACATAAACTAAGTAAGTCTACTCAAATTGGACTTCTTTTTGGGGTGAAAAATCACTTCTACAATACGTTCGTTTGGATGAACAGAGTAATAACTCAAAAACGATTATTAACCAGTTATTTATAGAAATGGAAATATATTGATTTGAAAAGTTCAAATCACTCTCCTGAAAAATAGGTTTTTTTTTTAGTTAATACCCTGTTCATCTGGACCAACGAATAGGAGTAAATGTAACGAACTCAAACCATTGTGCTGATGAATGCATTGAATAATACGGGGATCGGAGGGGTATTAAAAGCACAGTGCTTATCAGTAACAGCCACGGAGTCTGGATTTTTGTCTGGTTGATGGCAATAAGCTCACCCCCTTTTTTTTTAAGCTATTGCGTAGCTTCTATCGCGGGCCTTGAGCGTGGGGACCGAATCCAGAAATTCCGTAACGAAAATAAAAACCTAACAAATTGACACTTGACAATGACTTTTATTACGCTTGTCTCTTTAGTTCAGCAACCCGCCTTTAGGTGGCATTGGTTGTATTGGAAAACTACCGTAATCAGCTGTTTGTGAGAAAGTATATAGGTGTATACGTATTTATCATCTATGTACAACAGTGAATATCTGTACTCGTATAATTTGTGTACAAAGTGTACACAAAGTGTAAAACAAAGTGCATTTATTAATGAAAAAACTCACGAAAAAATAGTGAAAGAAATGAGTTAGTACTCTATATACATTCATTTTTATTATTATTATAACAAATGCAGTATTATTTTTTGTTTTGTTAATTTATATATAATACTGCTATAAAGATAACCAAAATGTTGGGGAAATATAGTATTTATACTTACACTTTTACTAAACATCCTCATCACTACATAGTATAAAACAAAGTCGCCTTTTCTGTCCCTATATCCGTATGTGCGCTTAAATCTTTAAAACTACGCAACGGATTTTGATGCGGTTTTTTCCAATAGATAGAGTGATTCAAGAGGAAGGTTTATATGTATAATACATGCATCATATACTAAGGCAACATTGCTAATTTTAGAGGTTTCTAACGTGATGTCGTAAATTAACCTATTTTTTTAGGCTTATTTAGCAATTTAGCAAAAACGCTGCCTAAACCCTACGAGTTAGATCAAATTAATGTACTACAGTATTGTACACCATAAAAAGGTCTACAAAAAAGTCGGCGATGGTATATGTTTATATTTTAGGGATAACCCACATTAACCATTTTTATTGTTTACTTTTTACGTGAAAAAATGGCTTATTTACGAAGCTATTTTAAGCAATACGACATTAATCCTTATCGAATTAAGTACCTTAAATACAGTGTGCAATTAATATAGATCAATATGGTTCCTTTCAGCATGTAAATTAAACAAATATTTTCGGAGATATTACAAATTTAAAATTTGCGTTTGCGGCGGGCGGTACCGGTCGGTGTATTGATTCCCCGAATCCCTCTGATACCATCGGATTTACCCTTCCAATTTAAACGTTTACAGTTTCCGGTAAAGACATCTTTTGCAATGACCATTAATAAATCGCAAGGTCAAACCTTCAACGTTGCAGGCCAACTGTATGTCGCTCTTTCAAGAGTAACCTCAAGAGAAAACATGTTTGTATTGTCTAATGACAAGAAAGCTGTGAACGTTGTGTATAAAGACATCCTGTAATATATTAATTGTTGTAAAAATAAAATAAATACCTAGGTAAAAAAGTAAATAAGTAAAAATGTGTAATGTAATAAAAATTGTATGAATTTAGATATTCCAAAGATAGCAGGAAATCTTCATAGTAAGTATAGGGAAAGAGGAATTGATTTACTCCAAATTTAATGCGTGCAGGCCAAGGGCAGTAATGAATGAATCAAAAATACTGGATCGATTTTAATCATGTTTTCATTGAGTGACATAGGCATATATTATATTTTATGCCCGTGCAAAGTCGGAGCGGGCCGCTATGTTTTTATATACTACGTTCATAGTTTTTCTGTAGTGTATTTAATTTAGTATCAGCATTGCACCCGTGCGAAGCCGGGGCGGGTCGCTAGTCTTTTATAAAATATTAAATCTTATAATTTTTCAAAAGTTTACTTTTCATCTGACACTACGTCAGTTGTCAAGATGTCATTTACTTTTTCTTTTAATTTGTGTCATAGTTTTTCTTAGTGGTTAGAACTACGAAGGTTACATTTGATAAGGAAAAAAAATACTGCATTAATAAAATAAATAATAATTATAATTGCATAAGTTGATAAAAAATGCTATGCAATAGCTTTACCGCGGCAGTCTCCGAGTGCCACACGTCTTTTTTGTTTTTTTTGGGGGGTGGGAAATCATCAAATAACCCCTCCCGCTCTTGGGCAGAGCGAAAGGGAGTGTCAGACTTCTACTGACTAAAAACCACCCATGTTCCTTCTTCGCCCTTCATGTCGAGGCCTCGGTATCCCTTGCGGACAACCCGCAGCCTCAACAGGCGTCGGCCCTTGCGGGCCCCTTCCATGTTGCTGACATCTCCTTGAGGCGCGCGTGGAACACGAACGCGCCGTCGACACGGCCTGTCGTCGTCATAAGACGGACGGACGGCGAGCTTACCCATCACTCACCGTCCACAGGGCCGCGTCTACGGTGGCCGGAAGCAATCACGTGGCCCCCGACGCCCGGAGCGCCTCCCGCGGCGGCTGGGACGAGAGGTTCTCTCCCTCTCACGTTCCGCCACCTCCTTCGCTAGCATCACTGCTTCGCAGAAGGAGGCGACGGCGTCCCATCCCTCCTCGCCCCGGACCATGGCTTGCACCAGGGCCGAGGCTCACCCCCTATTTATTTTATTTTTTTATTACATGGGACTTAACCATAACTGGCGAAATGTGGGTGTACTATTAGGTACACCTCTGCCTAACCCTTCGGGGATTACAGGCGTGATGTTATGTGTGTCATCCTCATCATTTGCCTAGCTTTTTCCCAACTATGTTGGAGTCGGCTTCCAGTCTAACTGGATGCAGCTGAATACCAGTATTTTACATGGAGCGACTGCCTATCTGACCTCCACAACCCAATCTCCTTTTACATGGAACTTAAACATAGCTGGTGGAAGTAGGTTTACCATGGTCTACCTGGCCCCCCTAGGGGGGGGAGGCAACTGGGGGGGGTTCCTACCTTGCTCTGAGCCTCAGCCTGCATGAATATGAACTCCCATTTCCTGCTGAACATCTTCTGTAGTCGCGCAAGAGACTCCGCTTCGTAGTCAGCTAGTTCCAAACGAGCTTTGTTCTGCATTGTACGCTTGCATAGGTATACCGCTGAAAACATAAGAAAAATGTTTTGAATTTTGTTAATTTTTAACTGACGTCTAAAATTTTTTATATTTATTTTCATCTAATATATTAAAATAATGTCAATTTACTTTTAGCTATTTCTAATTGGTCAGACCGTTGCAAATTTTTTAAGATACTTACCATAGTCAGTGTTTTCCGGTTCCCATTGGTTGGACGGCCAAAAATATGGTGTCTGGAATCTGCAACCAAAATTAGAAAATAAGTTATTGGTAGAAAAATGTAACAATATTTTAAATATCCATGAAGTTTCTTGCCCATTCTTTTCCATAGAAATCTACGCTGTTGAATGGGCAACAACAGTTTTCTCACAAGTTATTATCCCTTGTGATTGCAGTTTTTGACATTTAAATGTGTCTGTAATGGTCTATCCTTTTTTTTTGGCGGGTGGAAAATCATCGAATAACCCCTCCGCTCTTGGGCAGAGCGAAAAGGAGTGTCAGACTTCTACTGACTAAAAACCACCCATGTTCCTTCTTAGCCCTTTATGTCGAGGCCGCGGTATCTCTTGCGAACAACCCGCAGTCCCGACGGGTGTAATGGTCTATCCTAACAATGATTCTATCCTAACCAAGCTCAAGCTACCAATGAGGCTCAGCACCATATTATGCTTGAGAAGAAGCTTTGAATTCTTTGGTCACATTGCCAAAAAGAGAGGCAACAACTTAGAAAAGATGCTGATAACGGGCAAGGTGGGCGGGAGAAGACCCTGGGACAGAAACCACATGCGCTGGTCAGAGCACCAGGGCTATTGCGTATCTTTTAAAATGTCAGTGGCTATCATAGTGTCCATCGATCAACTGTCAAATGGATCCATTTTGTACCAAACCCATTTGACAGTTAATCGATGGACACTATGATAGCCACTGTCATTTAAGAAGATACGCCCTAGATAGCCCTGCTGTTCCGTTCTGCCCTAAATACTTCTGTCTGCGATGCCTTACATGCTGCCGAAGACAGTGAGCTGGCGCAAGACAGTCCGGTAGAAAGTGATAAAAAGAGGCCACGACCCTCAGCATAGACTTTTGGCCGAAAGGTGTCGTTTTCCGGCGTTTCCGAGGGCGGCTACGCGATACCTCGCAGCGAAACACGACTCCGACGTTACGTGTTTAGTTAAAGTTTTAGTTATGGTTTACTGTTTTATATGTATTAGTTTGTTATTATTGTTTTATATTATTGTGTGTATTTTACTTATGGGCCTTAGTTGCCTGAAATAAAATGATTATTATTATTCTTATTATTGAGGAAAAGCGACGCAAGGAGGAGTAATGGTCCAATTGAAATGTTACTTTGAGTTTGGTGGTAGTAGTACAGAGCTGTACGACTGATTATTAGCAGAGTGTGAACAGGATAGCAATATCGTGCGCACTACTCTTTAACTCCTATGCCTCATCAGTTTTTTTATTCCAGCATCCAATTTCATTCTTTCTTACCCAATTTATCTTTTTACCCAATTTCTCTTTTGTACCCAATTTCACTTGTCTACCCAAATTCTCTCATTTGTACCCAGTTTCTCTCTTATCTAACCCAATTTTGTCTCTTTTCTACCCAATTTCTCTCTTTTGAACACAATTTCTCGTTTGTACCCAATTTCACTTTTCTATCCAATTTCTCTCTATTCGACCCAATTTTGTCTCTTTTCTACCCTATTTCTCTCTCTTTTCTACTCAATGTCTCTGTTTTCTCCGTATTTCTAACCCGAATTCATCATTTTCTGTAAGCCCTTACTTACCGGTAGTAAGTATTGTCATTGGCCACAGTAAGTTTGTGATCGTCGATGGGAAACAAATACCCATGGGCGGCCAACAGGTGTGCCATGTGAACGGGCTCCCATGCCTCCTCCATCTTTACGTTGCGATTGATCCAGGCTATGAGGTCTGAGCCGGTGAATACCTGTGAAAAAAACATAATAACAATATTAGATTAACATTTTTTTTAGCTCATCGTGCTGCGCTGCGGCAGCAGAGAACCTCAAGTGGCGTAAATATAACCTTTGTGGAGACTATATTTTCTAGCCGTTTCGGGTCGACAGTCTGGGGCTGTGGGGTCCATCTCAAAACGATTAGTTGACGCTTCTCGTGACCCAACAGCTTTTTTTTTTGAAGTGGGAAATCATCAAATAACCCCTCCCGCTCTTGGGCAGAACGGAAGGGAGTGTCAGACTTCTACTGACAAAAAACCACCCCTGTTCCTTCTTAGCACTTGTACCGAGGCCACGGTATCTCTTTCGGATACCCGCAGCCCCGACGAGGACACCCAAGGGCTGGCTTTTACCTTGGCCAGAGGCTAAGTGTTGCCATACAACGTGGCAATGCCGCCAGTATTTTGGGCACATTACCGGCTGACAGTGTTGAAGAGCAGTTTGTTTCTTGTTAGTTTATTTAATAGTTTTTTTTTCTCGACCTACGAGCGTAAAGTCCATTTCACGAAAGAAGTCCCGCGGACAATTGTGGAACTAAATTTAACAGATCGGCCATGTTGTCGTTTGTCGATGTTATCAAAGTGCGTTTGTTGTGGTAGATATGTTGTGAGTTTATTATTGGACTAGCTGACCCATGCAACTTCGTCTGCGTCACATAATATAGCTTATAACAAATAATGTCAACATACATTTTATTGAGTTAAATCGTAACAAACAAAAAATCGTATCTTTCCTCTTTATAATATTAGTTTAGATTATATTAAAGAATTACTATAGGTATCTCTTACTGTTAAATATACAGTAACACCTTGTACCTTTTAAACATTATGGTGCAGTAAATCTTTTGAATTTGAATTTCTCCGGAGTCCCCAGAGGCCAGAATCCCCACTAACCTACCGCACCGGACCGAATGACTGCCGCGCGCGTAATTATTTTGTCGCGCGGATATTTTTACATTGCGATATCTTCTAAGATATTTGTTTAAACTGTATAGAGTAAAAGGCACATATATTCTATATTAAATTTCTGTGCTATCACACATATTTATTTAGATATAGATTAATACCATATGGGTTAAATAAGCTTCGCAAAATATCATTATTTTTAACCTAACACTTTAATAGTTAAAAATGGTTACAGTGAGTCAATCTTAAATGATAGACATATGCTGTCGCGGACTTTTTTTTAGAACATTTAAAGAGGAACAATTCTTTGATACATGATATTTACGTAACTTAAACCGTTTTCGCAGCGCACGCAACGGAAGCTCTCAAAAAGGAATATCTTTTCCCGTTTTTGCAACATTTTTCATTTATGCTCCGCTCCTATTGGTCGTAGCGTGATGTTATATAGCCTAAAGCCTTCCTCGATAAATGGACTATCCAACACAAAAAGAGTTTTTCTATTCCAACCAGTAGTCCCAGAGTTTACCGCGTTCAAACAAACAAACAAACAAACAAACAAACAAACAAACTCTTCAGCTTTATAATATTAGTATAGATTAGTGCGTTATAAGGTTTATTTACGATGCCAAAAGTTGTGAACAACATTATGTCGCGCGACATACAGCGCTGCGTCTGCGGGACTTCTTTCGTGAAATGGACTTTATGTTCGAACCCAGGTGCCTGCCTGGGTTCGAACATACGCTCACATTACTTTGTGTAATTTATGTAAACATCGTGGGGAAATATGCGGCATGTTCTAGAACCAAAACTTCGAAGACACACATCTACCAACCCGCACTGGGCCCGCGTGGTGGATTATAGCCCATCCCTCGCCTAGAGAGGAGGCCTGAGTCCCTGCGGTGGGAACATTAAAGGCTGATTATCCAACTTGTGAGCTGTTTTTAACCTTTTTTGGCAAATAAAATAATAGGTACTTACCGAAGGTATCTTGGTCATGAAGCTCTTGACCGTCCTGACTGGTACACCGGTGTTCTCGTCTTGCATCTTCTCAATGATAGCCTCCATCTGTAACCAACACAATGTCAACATAATTAATAAACTTCTTTATATTCACTCCATACAAATTGTTGTAACTACATACATAGTCTCACTAAGGAGACGAAGCAGCTTCTAAAACCGGCCAAGCGCATGTCGGACCACGCATAATGTAAGGTTCCGTAGTTGCCGAGGTAGTTGCCCAAAAATTGGATTAGTTTTAACTGATTATAAATGACATGCTAGACAAAGACAGCGCTACAAAAATGTGACGTCATTTTTTCATAAAGCCATAGTTACGTAGTACAAATGGCCGTTTCACGCGACAAGGATAGAAAGTGCCCCCACTAAAAACTTCTAAAGCATGTACCCCATTTTTTGATCAATTTTATTACTTTTTTCACACATCGTGTTCTTTCTGTTAGTACTTTGAAATAATCATTACATTTTCGTGAATTTTTAACAGTAGTCAAATAGCCAATTCCTGAATCGAAAAAGTGTTTGAGCAAACTCGCAATATTTCTTAAAGACCTATCCACCTGCACACCACACAATGGGCTTTGCGAGAAAAAAAAAATAATCCCCACTTAAATGTGTACACTAAAAATATTTTTTTTCTTTTATTTTACCACTTTATCGGCAAATTTCAGCTTTGTAGTACAAAGTCTTTGAGATATACCTAGTACAAACAGACAGACGGACATGGCGAAACTATACGTGTTCCTTATTGACTACGGAACCCTGATCAATATAGGTGGCAAATATACACATATATTAAGACATATACTCACAAAACCGTACCTTTCATTGACATGTCCATTCATATACTGCCACATATCACACTCGCACCCTCATCACATCACACATTCATTTACCTAGCATGACATAAAGAGAGGATCAGACCACTCTATCACAAAGTCTGATAATAGTACATACTATAAAATTTATAATATATATATTTTACAATACATTTAATGTATTGTAAAATACAAACATATAAGATACCATAAGTTATGAAACATTTTTTAAAAAAGGCGGGAGACCTTTGCCCAGTAGTTTCGATTCCAGTTCCTTCCAAGAGCTCTTTTCCTGTGCCACATCGAACCAAAAAAAAAAAAACAATCTTCGGGAACGGGAATCTCTTCCGAGCCCTTTTAAAAATAGCTCCAAATAACCCTCCTTTTGGGGTTCGCCGCAGTCGGGTGAAAAGGAAAATATCGTATATTTGTTATTTAAAAATTATCGCACTTGCAATGTTTATGTTCATGTAGGAAAAAATGTTAATTTACTAATGCATAATTAATAGACAAATCGCGATAAACATTTTTTAACCGCGGATTATTGTTCATTCAGCTATCCAAAAATTCAGGCATCTTTTTTTTTGCGGGTGTAAAATCATCGAATAACCCCTCCCGCTCTTGGGCAGAGCGAAAGGGAGTCTACTGACTAAAAACCACCCATGTTCCTTCTTGGCCTTTCATGTTGAGGCCGCGGCTCTTGCGAACAACCCGTAGCCCAAATTTTTAACACCTTGTACACATTTTTCGGAGGCGTACAAAAAAGAATTTAGCCAAAGAGCACTTGTTGACATACGCAGATATATGGCAATCGCGTGTTTGAACGAACCCTTAGTTTCATGTGGATGCCATATATACCGCTCTATTTTTTCCCCTTTTTCACTGACCCGAGAACTAGGTGAACTATGAGAGAAATAAAAAACAATTGCGAGCTGGGTCATCACTTTAGCTATGCTCGACTGACTAGGCAGTTGTTTTTTTTTTTGTAGTTTTCGTAATTGTTAGAAAAAGGTTTGTATGAATGTTAGTTATGATTGTTTTTAGCGTTCCGTACCCCAAGGGAGCTCGTGGCTAGATAATAACAGCCGCTCGGATCAATCTTCAGGGTAAGTCTGTTAGAAGGCCAGGGGGCCTAAAATGGTCGCTTTAGCAGAATCATCAGAGGTTTTAGTATATAGGGTGTAAATGTACCCTTTACGCAAACGAAGGGCACTTGTTCTCCCCACCACTGCGATCATTTTGTTATTCTATACCATACCTGGGAACCCCCTAGTTACGGAGATATTGGGGGTCAAAGTTCCAAAATGTTCACAGCTGTTTTTGTAAATACTAGTTCTTCAGGTTATAACTTTACTTAAATTACCTCCATGACCCATTTACTATTCAAAGCATCCACTAGCACAATGTTTTAACAGTGCTACATTGAGTTCTACCGTAAAATGTGATTTTTGGTCCAAAAAAAAAAGTCGTTTCCCAGCAAACATTTTTGCGTAGGGGTACTACATCAAACTATGATGTACAGAATGCTTGGTTGACGGCTGTGTGATGGGTTGATTTACACCCTGTATAACTTGACCGATATCCACGCGGACGAAGCCGCGGACATCAGCTAGTAGGGTAATAATATTAATTGCGTTAAAATTCGTAAAATGGTCACAGAAGCAGTTACTATTAAGAATTGTCACTTTGTGACCATTTTACGAATTTATCTATGACTAGCTGATGTCCGCGGCTTCGCCCGCGTGTTTGTCGGTCAAATGATATTGTTACGTCGGTCATCTAGAATCTTCAAGAAACCTCGCTTATAATTGTGTAGTGTCTAAAACACTCCAGTACATTCTATAGGTATAGTTCCATTATGTTTACAAGGTCAGCACGGCGGGCGTCGGCGACATAATTGCCATTGTAATTTCGACCGTATGCCGAGTGCGTAACGTAACTTCTTCCTTGTTGGTTCTTTTATCTTTAAGTTTATTTTTTAGTTATTTTTCTTTGTGAATATTGTATTCATTTTTAGTTAATAATAGGGAATTTTCTCGAACTTCTTTTGTGTGTTTGAGTATAAAAGGACCAACAGAGGTCGGAGCAGGCAGTCTACTTTTAAAGCGAGACAACGGAAGGTTCGAAGAGTTATCTAGTGCGATAAAGTGTTCAGTAGTGTTGAAGTGATTGTGTATTTAGTGTTTTGTGGTAAATAAAGTTATTTCGTGTGTTAATTTGGTAGTGTTTTTATTTATCCCATACCCAGCTCGTAACAATTTGGTGTCAGAAGTGAGGGATAAATAATGCCGATTCTACCAAAGGACGACACGGATAGTATCCGTACGAGGAGTCAGCGACAGCAGGGTATGGACCAGAGGCGATTTGGAGACTCCCCGACACAGACACCGGGCGGTGTCCAGCCTACATCAGAGCCAGTCGCTGGCCCATCTGGAGCTACTCCAGCATTAGCGACGCCTGACTTGTCTGCCTTAATGGCGCTGCTGCAGGACCAGGCTCGCCGTCAAGAGCAGCAGGCTCGCCAGTTGCAGGAACAGTTGCAACGGGACAAGGAGGAGCAGGCTCGCCGTCAAGAGGAGCAGGCTCGCAGTCAAGAGGAACAGGCTCGCCAGTTGCAGGAACAGTTGCAACGGGATAAGGACGAGCAGGCTCGCCGTCAAGAGGAACAGATGCTCCTGATTAAAGATCTTCACGCATCAGTTGGCAAAGAGCTGAGCGTGATGAAGGAGCAGGTACAGCAGCACGACAACCGTATCGCAAAGGCCGAAATTCAGATCGCCGATGTGAAGAAGGCCTTGAGTGAAATTAAGGTTGGAGACGGGGCTGTGACTTCAGTGATTGCTGCACCTTCGGTGCGCGGGTTTAAAGTGCCCCCATTCGACGGAACATCTTCGTGGTCGGCCTATAAAATTCAATTTGAGGCGGTTATGAAAGTGAACGGGTGGACCAAAGCGCAAGCCATGACCGCGCTCACTTTGGGTCTCCGAGACCAGGCCCTAACCATTCTTGAGGCCCTCGGCAAGGATGTGACCTACGAACAGCTGCTGGAGGCATTAGAGTCCAGATATGGTGACGCGCACCTGGAGCACGTCTTTCGTGCTAAATTAAGGGATCGCGTTCAACGTAGTGCCGAGAACTTACAGCAGTGGGCCCTGGAAGTTGAAAAGCTGGTTCGGAAAGCATACCAGTCCGCCCCTGCACTTATTGATGGAAATTTGGTACAGGCGTTCGTCGACGGAATACGCGACTTGGAAGTGAGAGCCGCTGTGAGACTTGGACATCATGAGACGCTGAAGAACGCCTTAGCACATGCTCTAGAAGTAGAAGCAGTAAGACAAGACCATCGAACACACTACATCAGAGAAGTTGTAGCGTCACCTACACGCGACCGTCCGCAAGGGTACAGTCCCAGCTGCTACACCGGTAAAGAAAGGGATCATCTTGGCTCAAGCTGTTCGAAGCAAGTTGGGGTAACACCTGTACGCCAGCGTCCGGAAAAGTACAGCCCTAGGTGCTACACTTGTGGAGAAAGTGGTCATCTACGGTCAAACTGTAAAAAGCGACGCACGACGAGAGATGATTACGATCAATCACAGCAGAGAAAGGCTGCTGATATGACTGCTCAGCACCAGTGGAGAACTCGTAGTAAGGAAGACGCACTGTCAAGACCTTGGCGTGAAGATTGTATGCAGAGTTCCAGGCAAGAAACTAAGGAAGTTGTGTCTGTGAGAAGGCTAGGAACAGATCTCAGCGACGAATGGAAGCAAACCATACAGCAGGCTCAGCAAAATGACTCGGACATCAAACCGATCTTCGAGTGGATCAAAGCTGGTGCTCCGAAGCCCAAGTGGAGTGATGTGGCTGCGATGAGTTCCATCACAAAGAGTTATTGGCACAATGGAACAGCTTGGAGATCCAGGATGGAGTCTTGTGCCGTAAATGGGAAAACGCTCGAGGGGACAGCTGTCATCTACAAATGGTTGTCCCTAAAGCTAAGGTACCGGATGTTTTACGGCTCTACCATGATGGATGCTCAGGAGGACATATGGGAGTAAAAAGGACTCTATTGAAGATCAGAGAGCGCTTTTACTGGATCCACTGTCGAGATGATGTGGAGGACTGGTGTCGTAAATGTACCAGTTGTGCGGCTGTGAAAGGACCCCACACACGTAGCAGAGGTGCATTAAAAGTGTACAACGTTGGAGCCCTCTGGGAGCGGATAGCGCTGGACGTTGCGGGACCATTTCCAGAAAGTGATAGCGGAAACAAGTACTTCATGGTTGTCATGGACTACTTCACAAAGTGGCCAGAAGTCTTCGCCATTCCTAACCAAGAAGCTACAACAGTCGCAGATAAATTAGTTCAAGAAGTCTTCTGTCGTTTTGGAGTACCCTTAGAAATTCACAGCGATCAAGGAAGGAATTTTGAATCGCAAGTTTTCCAGGAGACTTGTCGATTGATGGGTACACACAAAACCAGAACCACCTCTTACCACCCACAATCCGATGGAATGGTAGAACGATTCAACCAAACGTTGGAGAGATATCTGGCAAAAGTTGTGGAAACCAGGCAAAGGGATTGGGACAAACACATACAGCCGTTTCTTCTGTCCTATCGGAGTGCAGTTCACGAAAGTACGACCGTAACTCCAGCCTTCGCAAACTTTGGAAGGGAATTACGATTGCCTGCAGATTTAATCACTGGAACTCCCCCTGACGTCCCACGCAGTGTAACGGATTACGCGAATGACCTGCGTAACAAGTTAAATGATGTGTATGAGCATATCAGGTATTCCGGACAACAGATGTCTAAGAAGATGAAGACTCGTTATGACCGGAAGGCAAACAGTAGTGGTTTCGACGAAAGTTCGCTGGTGTGGTTGCATAACCCAGTGCGGAGCAAGGGAAAGTCTCCGAAATTGCAAGCAAAATGGGACGGACCATACCGAGTTGTGACCAGGATCAACGATGTCACCTACCGAATACAGAAGGGTCCGCGAGGTGCGCCTAAGATTGTGCATGAAGACCGATTGGCGCGATACTACGGGACTAATGATGCTCGGGACGAGCATGTCTAAGGAGGGGGCAGTGTTACGTCGGTCATCTAGAATCTTCAAGAAACCTCGCTTATAATTGTGTAGTGTCTAAAACACTCCAGTACATTCTATAGGTATAGTTCCATTATGTTTACAAGGTCAGCACGGCGGGCGTCGGCGACATAATTGCCATTGTAATTTCGACCGTATGCCGAGTGCGTAACGTAACTTCTTCCTTGTTGGTTCTTTTATCTTTAAGTTTATTTTTTAGTTATTTTTCTTTGTGAATATTGTATTCATTTTTAGTTAATAATAGGGAATTTTCTCGAACTTCTTTTGTGTGTTTGAGTATAAAAGGACCAACAGAGGTCGGAGCAGGCAGTCTACTTTTAAAGCGAGACAACGGAAGGTTCGAAGAGTTATCTAGTGCGATAAAGTGTTCAGTAGTGTTGAAGTGATTGTGTATTTAGTGTTTTGTGGTAAATAAAGTTATTTCGTGTGTTAATTTGGTAGTGTTTTTATTTATCCCATACCCAGCTCGTAACAATATACTAAAACCTTCCTCGAGAAGCACTCTATCCATTCTTGTAAACAGCATGAAAATCGGTGCAGTTGTTTTAGAGTTTATCGCGAACAGACAGACGCGGCGGAGTACTTTGTTATATAATAATGTAGTGATTGTAATAAATAAATAAAAATGTTTATTTGACATTTAAAAAATACAGGTTACAAGCACAGTCACAATATGAGAGCATGAGAGCACACAAGTATATTGTCACAAATGCGATCCTAACCCCAAACTTAGCCTGAACCTGTATTTTAGGGGTCAGCGTTCAGCCATGGGTTCTATATACGTCTAGTATTTACAGCATTTGAGAGTGTCAAGTTGACAGCGAAGATTATTGCCGTTAGGTAACACGGTTAGGTATGGGTAAACATTTAATATAGGAACTTTATTAAAGTAAAAATAAAAATGAAGTGAAATAAAAAACAAAGAACAAAATTATAATGCTAAAGGGTTATGTGTATTGATGTGTGTGTGAGTTGATGAGTGTTCCTGTATACGTGTGCTTGTAGTGTAAGTGTGTTGTGTGTGTGCATATGGGAGTGAGTGAGTGTCTGGTTTGTGTCGCACCTTGAAATGTGTAGAAGGACGAGAAAAAGTAAGAATAATAAAAGAAAATAGTGATGATTCTGCTAAAGCGGCTATTAGAGACCCCCAGGACAGACCATTACATGCCAAGTTTTCTCCGTGTCTCGGAAACGACGTTAAACTGTTGGTCCCGGCTGCCATTTGAAGATCTTTTACAGTCGTCAGGTAGTCGGTGACCCGTAAGTCTGACAACCAGTCTTACTGGGTCTCATATTACCCCGTACTAACTGGGTTGTAGAGGTCAGACAGGCAGTCACTCCAAATAAAATACTAGTATTCTCCTAATAAACGGTGAAGGAAAACATCATGAGGAAACTGGCATCATAGAACCAAAAAGACATGTGACATCTACCAACCCGCACTGGGCCCGCGTGGTGGATTATAGCCCATCGCTCTCCTAGAGAGGAGGCCTGAGACCCTGCAGTGGGAACATTATAGGCTGATGATGATGTAAAGATATGTTTAGTACTGTTATTTCTACTATTTAGAACTGTACTATTCACTACGACATTCTAATTAGCGATGCAACGACGCACGCAATAAAATGCGCGGCGGATGAAGCTACTAAATTGGAATGTTTCGCTTCCGATACAAAATAACTATGACAACATTACGTTTATTTCCTTGAGGACTATGTACTATTTGACGTGCAATTTATTATCTATCCTTACTTATATAATATTTAATATTTATATTATAAATGCAAAACTAACTCTGTCTGTCTGTGGAGCTTTCACGGTAAAACTACTGAACTGATTTAAATGAAATTTGGTACACAGATAGTCTAGAGCCTGAGAAAGGACATAGACTACTTTTTAATGCGAAAAAAGGGTTGTGAGGGGGGGCTTCTTCTTCTTATCGTGTGGGCAGAAGGTCTAACGACCCCGCGCACCCAGTGTCAGAGTTTCTAAACCACCCCAAGGGCCTTTTTTTTTTTTTGGCGTGTGGAGAATCATCGAATAACTCCTCCCGCTCTTGGGCAGAGCGAAAGGGAGTGTCAGACTTCTACTGACTAAAAACCACCCATGTTCCTTCTTAACCCTTTATGTCGAGGCCGCGGTATCTCTTGCGAACAACCCGCAGCCCCGACATGGCCAAGGGCCTCTGACATGGTTTGACGACCGCTATTTGACGACGGCTGCGACGGCCGGGACCACCGGCTCCGAATTCCAAAGCACAGAATCATCTTCTTTTTATCAGACAATCAGGTGATTCACGCCTGCAATGTCCTAGCCAAATTGGGGATCGAACCCACGACCACCGGGTCGACCACGGAGGCAGTTAAGGGGCTGATGAGAAAATCACTTTTGTCACTCGTACACCTCTTTTAAATATTATTGTATGTAGCATACATAGACTAATCTTTGTGGTTTCACTCACGTTTTAATTTGTGGTTTTTCTGACTAATTTCAAACATGAATGAAGTCTTAGTCATGACCATATGACCTCATGGTGAGAACTTTACTCGCCACTTTGTGTCATGACGAAGCTCGAAGTGTTGAGTTGAAAGTAGAGATGCAGAAGTCTGCCTATCTGTACTGGGTAATACGATAATGCGTTTCTTCCGTACCTCGGAAAGCACTTTAAATGGTCCCGGCTGTAACTTGTAGTTCATTGACAGTCGTTACAGGTCAGTCAGTGACCTGAAAGTCTGACAACCAGTATTACCAAAGGGTATCACATTACCAAGTATGAACTGGGTTGTGGAGGTCAGATAGGCAGTCGTTCCATGTAAAATACTGGTTGCTTAGACAGGAAGCCGACCCCAACGTAGTTGGGAAAAGGCTAGACAGATGATGATGTAGCACAAACTTATCTTTGTGGTTTCAGTCACGTTTTAATTTGTGGTTTTTCTGACTAATTTGAAACATGAATGGAGGTCTTAGTCATGACCTCATCCCGCAACCCGCACTGGGCCGGTGTGGTGGATTATAACCCATTTCCTCTCATAGAGAGGAGGCCTGGAGTCCCAGCAGTGGAAACATTATAGGCTGATTATGCTAAGAGTATTAATAGTGTAACAACATACCCTCTTATACACCAGATAGTTGGGCGACTCCTCTGGAGACGGAATGGTGGACATCAGAGCCTGTACCTGGGGTGGCAACAATGATACTGGGTTTTCCTTCTCTTTCTTTTCCCTGTCCTTCTCTTTTTCTTCTTTTATACATTTTGAATTGTCTCTGGAACAATATTGTGATGACTTTAAATATTGTGCCGGTTTATTGTATTTTTAAAACATGAAAGGATATAGACGCACAAACAATTTCCCTTTTTTTTCAAAGTTTATTGCTAATGTCACTCCACCCCTGAATAATACTTTTTATAATCTCATGACTTTTGATGACAAATAATGAATAAACTTTCTGACTTGGCACTATCATAAATTCCTACAAAAAATTATTGGATGAATGGTTACAATTTTCTTTTTATAACTAGCTGTGGTTTTCTAAATAAATAAAATAATTATTACAGGACTACTGATTGAAAGAATAAAGTAAAACATATAATTTAATAGTACCATAATACCACCTAAAACTTTTTTTTTGTAATCAAGTACCTGCTGTAAAACTTTTTCTATCAAGACATTTTTTATGAATAGTATTTTTTCTTTTTTTTCTAATACAATAGTCATATTTCTGAAACTTACCTGGATGGCCCCTGCTGACAGGCCTTAGATGCCGCCTTTTCCGATGAATTCATCGTCACCATTTTAATTTCCTAAATAATTCATCACACAGCAAAATAACCAACTTTTTGAAATTGTTTTAGTTATTGATTGGCGCCAAAATGTGTAGGACTTTACTTTTTGTAAGATTCTTTGGCAACGATCCTCGATTGGCCTCTAAATCCTCTAATGACCGTTTGTGGCTGTTTTACATCGCCACAAATAGCTGATAATAAACTTCAGAATGTTTGGAAATTATCTAAACACTGTTCACTTTCAATAGATATTTACACAAACGATAAATGTATGTACAAATTACACTTAACACCAACATAAAATGCACGTAAAATTCACTCCATAATTTATTTACGAAAAAAATACGCACAGTTCGAAGCCACACTAAAACCTTTTTATCTATCAAAACTGAGACGCAGAGTATTGTTATAGCCTCTAAACGGATGAAGACACCAAATAAATGTTATTAATCGACAGTTTCAAACACATTTTTTGCTTTTATTTGTGATTATTTGACCCACTTGACTAGGTGTTTTCCTTTTCTGTATTTACAGTTCAAGCACTTCAAATGGCCAGCTGGCACTCACAGGGGTCTGATTTACACCGAAAACCATCTTGTTTTATTTATAAAACGTAAATAATAACAACCGATAACAGAATTTAACATTTTGATAATAGCACGAAATGTCAAGACCGTTCGCCATTTATCATCATCCCAAGTGCGAGAGCTTTTCGGAAAGAGACAAGAGATTTGAAAGATGCCTGTGCGAACGAGAAAGCAAATTCATGGCAACATAATACGAATAAAGTGAAAAGTCGATGCGTCCACAATTGAAATACGTATGGAATGTCCTACTAAATTTTGTCGTTTGAATAAATGAATAGAAGGCGCATGTGTTTAGAAGTTTATCGAACGCCGTATTTGGTGCTATTTTTAGATCATAAAAACCACCGGGAAAATAGTTTTCATTATTAAATAATAAATACAAACGTTCCCGATAAACATAAAACTATAAAACTTCCTTGTAAATTATTATTTGCTAGTTTTCATTTTTATAAAATAGGTACAGACATCGTGTAACTTTTCGTAACGATACAAGATGGCAGCACTTGTGTCTGAAAATGCAAAAGGTGGCTCTTCTCATTTTGTAATTTTATCTTCATTTGTTTGGCAAATAATTGGTTTGGTCGCTATTTGTTTATGTTGACAGCTGTTTGGATATTTATTCTGCCTCTTCTAAAGTGTTAGATCTTTACTAGCCTGCGTAACGGTAATTCGCACTCTTTCAGCTGTAGGTACGTACCTACTTCAATGAATGAACTTGTTGCATTCATGCAAAAGGTAGTTTGAATAGATTTGAATGTCACCAACATCACGCTTGTGTTCTCCAAGGGATAGGTAGAGGTATAAAACGTAGGTGGAAGCGCAAAGGAAGCCCGCGGAATTCAAATATTCTTAGTGTTTTATGCAATTTGCTCGTCAGTGTCAGGCTCTCAGAGGAGAAAAAGAAGAACTTAAAATTAACAGCCACTTGGGTCAATCTTGCCATGCCTGCCTAGGTTGGTCTGTGTGTGGGTGCAACCATCATTACATAGTACTACCGAGTTCTCTCCGAGCCTCGGAAAGTGCGCTCCGGCTGTCATTTGTAAATCTTTGACAGGTAGTACTTAAGTGGCCCGAAAGTCTGAAAACCAGTCTTACCAATGTGTATCGTAGGTACTACCAAGAAATAACTGGGTTATCGGGGTTAGATAGGCAGTCGCTTCATGTAAAATACTGGTACTCAGCTGCATCTGGTTAGACTGGCAGCTGCACCCAACATAGTTGGGAAAAGGCTGGCAGATGATGATGTCAGAAATGTATGTTAAAAAAATATGATTCATTCCCGTAAGTCACAGTACCTACGCATGAATTATAAATTATATTAATCAAAACAACCCTCTCTAAGTTAATTCAATCCTATTGATTCACTATTTTAATTTTAATGTACGGTTCGGTTGGCGCAGTGGCTCAAGAAGTACACACATCAACACCGTCTAGGGATATTTTGTATAAAGTTCTTAAACTCAAAAAATACTGGCCACTTTTAAATTCTTTTGAAGAAAGTTTATTTTGTAAGCCTTTTTGAACGATTCTAAATTTGAATTTGAAAAAATACATTAAAAACAAAAGATTTACGCGGCATAATGGTAGCGAAGTCCGAAGGTTTCATTTACCTACAGTAGTTTGTGGCTATTTTTTTGTGTCCAATTTAAGTTTTATAACAAGTTATCGGTTAATTCCGAATTAATGTTATTGTGTGCATCATGCAGCGGCGCCATTTAACTAGATAAGAAATGTTAAGGGCAGTAGGCATGCTCCAAGCTGGGGCTACTCAACGGAGTATTGCTGAGGAGTTTGGAACAAGACAAAACGTGATATCAAGGTTATGGTCACGTTATCGTGCTACTGGTGAAGTGGCTGAAAGACACCCAGGCGGGAAGCGCATAACCACTCAACGACAAGACCGATTTTTGCAAGTTGCCGCGAGAAGACAACCAAATGTTACGGCCATGCAGTTGGTTCAGAGGCTCCAGTCAGAGCACCAGTTGCTTGTGAGTGACCAAACTGTGAGGAGAAGGCTGCATGAAGCTAACCTTCATGCTCGCAGACCGCTTCGTACTCCAGCACTACGCCGAGGAAATCGTGGACGACGACTAGAGTGGGCTCGTGAACATTTGCTCTGGGAAGAAAACCAGTGGTCTGTAGTGCTGTTTACCGATGAGTCCCGGTTCGGGTTCCATCCCGATACACGTAGAGTGCGTGTTTGGCGAGTTCCTGGTCGTGAGAGCCGTCTGCAACATCCTCAGGAAGTCCATTCATACCACGGCGGGACAATTATGGTTTGGGCGGGAATTCGTCTTGGTGGAAGAACAGACCTCGTTTGGATCAGAAACACCATGACGGCTGAAAAATACCGTAACAAGGTGCTAGTACCAATAATCTACCCCCATCGACTACAAATGGGCCAAGAATTCACGCTCATGCACGATAACGCCCGTCCGCACACAGCGAGAGTGGTGACGAGCTGGTTGCAGGAGCACGACGTATCGGTCTTAGGCTGGCCCGCTCAATCGCCTGACCTAAACCCCATAGAACACGCGTGGGACATGCTCCAAAGAAGGGCTTTGAGGAATTTCCCTGCAAACGTTGCGACGGAAGAGCAACTTTTTTTGCATCTTAGCCGGACCTGGGACAATTACCGCAGCAAGACTTGGATAACTTAATCCAAAGCATGAAAAACCGTTGCAGGACCGTTATTAACGTCATGGGTGGTTTTACTGACTACTGATTTTTCACAGAACTGTTAAAAACAAATTATTTTTTCCTTATTTGTAAATTTTTCTTGAGAAACACATTCGTTGTTAGTTTTACCATTATTTCATGTTTTTTCTTTATTTGAATAAAAATTTGTTTACGCAAAAAAACATTGTTTTCTTTTATTCTGGAGTGTAGTCTGATAAATGGGCTTTATAAAAATATATACATGTTGTATGCTATTTTTAATACATTTTGAGTAAATTGAGTAAATCCAAAATATCCCTAGACAGTGTTGATGTGTGTATTATAATATCTGTGGCTCAAGTAATGGACTGCTGCGCCGCGTTTTCCGCTCGCGGGTTAGATCCCCGCACGGAACAAATATTTGTATGTCCTACAGATAGTTGTTCCGGGTCTGGGTATTTCAGTATGTGAGTTTAAATGTTTGGGAACGCACCCCCACGATACAGGAGAAATTCTTAGTGTTCAACGTTTACAAAAAAATAATATATGTATTATATTACCTACAACCTAATAAAGTCATATTTGTTACGGTCGCGATTCAAAATTTTTTATCAACATACAACCTTTACCTGACACGCTATAAAAAATTGTAGAAAAATGAGATAATAAAATTATAAGGGGCCTTCCATGCATAACGTGGCAGGAATTTCATGATTTTTTTTTAATTAATTTTAGTAATTTGCTGTCAATGTGAGACACTTGAAAAAACTAGAGCGTTTTGTCGTTTTGGAAAAAAACTGAAAAACGATTGGAGTAACGTTGTTTCAGCAGAAAATTATAACGAGTAATCGGGGAGAGAAATATTATGCATAGGCAAATTGTGTAGAACATTGTGCGCCGATATTATAATTTGTGATTCTTCAGGTTTTCGAGATATTGCATTTCCTGCTGGAGTAACGTTCAGAATCGTGTACATCTCTAAAACCATTGTAAGTGCACATTTTTTTTTTGTTGGCTTGGGAAATCATCAAATAAGCTCCCTTCCGCTCTTGGGCAGAGAGGAAGGGGGTGTCAAACTTCTACTGACTAAAAGCCGAGGCCACGGTATCTCTTTCGAACAACCCGAAGCCCCGACGGGGTTGTATGTGCACCTGAAGAATAAAATATACCTACACGATTTGGTATTTTTATTGCAATATGGGCCAGTTCTTGTCCTTGATCACGCTTGATGGAAAGTGATGGGTGAGGTCTATGATAGAACGAGCGTGTCCAGAAGATACCTGTTCACTCTGGCTTTGGTTGACTCCAGAGTGAACAGGTATCTTCTGGACACGCTGAAGGCAGAAGGGTTAAAGGAAATATACACAGATGCCACAGGTGAACAGAGTTAGGCCCGGTTTCCATCAAAACGGAGAGGAGCGGAGATAAGTGCGGAAATCGGCCAATCATATTAGTTAAAAATTACATCTGGTTTTTCGCCCTTCCTGTGATTGGTCGGATTTGGCACAACTGCTCTTCGCGTTGCTCGTCTCCGCTTCTGTGGAAAACGGCCTCCGGGAAATCCTTATGCGAGAGAGAGTTGACACTTTGGTTGTAAACAAACGTGGAGGAGACGAGGCATTTTTCTTTTAATATCTGACGTGCGTGTAGGTTGTAAAAATGTTTACAAACAAAGACATACTTACTCAAAAAATTCTAAAGAAAAATATGTAGAATGCACCACGAAGGTTACAAGTGAATGTTGATTACATTTCAGATGCGGAACAGTGCATAAGTTGGTTAATACTATGTATGTACATTGTACATGCCTAGATTGCTTGTGACGTATCTGTCTATTATTGATACTTTAATGTACTTACTGTTACTTTATATTCAATGTTTATTTACAATATTTACAAACTACAATTTACAGAACTAAAATTATAATAAAATATATACAAGTATCAAAAAGAGAAGAATTACATGGCGTCAAAAAACTCATCCACACCGCTGTCAACAGGAAAAGTGCCCAGAAGGCTGGCAGCATTCCCACGTTGGATGGCAATGCTGATTCTTTGGCCAAAGAACAGGCCAGCCCTCTGGTCACGTGAAGAGTCGACCAACCGCTTGGCAATTTCTTTAAATATTAGGTGAGCACTCGGACCCCAAGGCCCTAGTGTTTCAACCCCAAACGGCTCAAACACATAACTGCCAATTAAGTTGTTGTATTTGCGCCGTTTGAGGTTTTCAGCACCTGCAGCAGCCGCCCCGGCACAGGACACCGTGCTAGGAAGATGGGATGGCGCAAGGGTGTCGACGCAAGTTGCGTCCCACACCAAAGGCCTACCCAACTTCCATGGCATTATGGTCATACCATCTGGTCTCTTCCCATCGACGCGTGCCAAACCATTGGGTTCCAAAACAGCAGGCACACCGGCGGTGGCCAGAGCACGTCGAATGAGATCATTAATGCTGGCGTGCCGGGCAATTCGACCTGCGCTCTTACTGCAGGAAAGGCCGTGGTGTCCGAGGCTATCGACTACTTCACCACATTGACAGCGATGTGGAGCCCCACACGGAGCACCCAAACGCAAACATGTAGCGAGCCGGAAGGTTGTGTCACCTAGCATAGTGCCTATATTAGGTGACGGTAGTGCCTGAAGCCAGAGGCCCGACTCCCATTCACCCACAGCCAGCAGGCGGGCACGCTCGGCAGTATTGGTAGACGTATTAATAAGGTTATTCCGTACCAACCTGCAGAGCGGCTCATCCCACTGTCTTTGGGAAAACGGGTTCTCGGGCCGATCCGTGTTCGGGCAAGCCATTTTCCAGGCGCTCTCTGCATCGGTCAAGTATGGCACTTCCGAGTCAACCAGGGAGAGGGTTAAAATTTTCCTGGTTAGCTTTTCAGTGCTGTGGACAGACGACAGGAACGCCGGTAAGCTTATACTAGAAATTTTGCGGACGCCGAGGCCACCAAAACGAATTGGAAGGGTGGCTTGCTGCCACGCTCGGTCGTCCAGGGCCACATTAAGAATGGATGTTAAAGTGTGGTGAATAATTTGGTCAATTTTGTCCAAAAGTTGTGGTTTCTTCCAAAGAGGAGAAGAACGAAGAAAATACATAAAATTTGGACCAAAACAACAGTATCTGATAAGAGTGAAAGCAGAATGTAGGTTAATATTGGAAAGTCTATCCGAAATATCATGAAAATGTTTAATTTTGTCATCGATGAAAAATGAAAAACTTTCTTCCAAAATAGGGGAACCTAGGAGGTATAGGGAACTTTTGTCTAAAACTTTTATTTGTGGGGCTATTGAATTAAATTTATCTATTGTCGATTGTCTGTCGGTAATGTCAGGGAGGTAAATTTCGCATTTAGACGGGTTAAGGTCCAGGCCAATAGATTTAAACTGCTGTTTCAGGAGTTGTAGGTCATTGAAAACCGTGTCGATATCACCTCCTAGTGTTCCATCATCTAAATACCATACTTTTGATTTTCAAGGTGTCTTTGCTTTTACCGAGGCAATTTTGTCAAGGTTTTTTTGTAGTGATTAGAAATATTCTTAGTCTTTATTGCACACAAACAAAATATATAATTCATCATTCTCTTGCCCTTATCCCAATTCACTTGAGTCAGCGCAGCATGTCTTCTTCTTCCATACTTCTCTGTTTCAGGTCATCTCATGGGACTTCTTCTTTCTTGCCATATCATTCTTAACACAGTCTATCCATCGTTTCTTTGGTTTTCCTCTATTTTTATACCCATACTCTAATATACAATAAAAAATATAATTATGAGTATTAATTGCAGTAATATAGGGTGTAAAAGTACCCTTAACGCAAACGAAGGGCACTTGTTCTCCCCATCACTGCGATCATTTTTTTGTTCTAGACCATACCTGGGAACCGCCTTAGTTACGGAGATATTGGGGGTCAAAATTCAACATTTTTCACAGCTGTTTTTTGTAAATACTAGTTTTTCATTTTATAATTTTACTTAAATTAGCTCCATGACTCGTTTACTATTCAAAGCATCCACTAGCACGATGTTGTAAGAGTGCTACATTGAGTTTTAGCGTAAAAAGTGATTTTTGATCCAAAAAAAAAAAGTTTCCCAGCAAAAATTTTTGCGTAGGGGTACTTAGTTTGATGTACGAATGCTTGGTTGACGGATGTGTGATGGGTTGATTTACACCCTGTATAGCTCATGTACAATAACGAGCTTAACCTAGACATGGAAAACAACTCACCACTGAAATATCTGACAGCCTCCTTTGTCTAGTGATAGTAATCGCGACTAAGCTGGTCCTAGGTTCGATTGTTGAATCGGGCCAACAGTTAAAGGGTTTTGCTATCAGGAATTTCTCAGTACCAGTCACGGAGCCTGGATCTGTACCCGGTTAATGGTAATAAGCTTGCTCGCATTAAAAGGTACTTGACATTAATGGTGAAATGTGGGTGTACTATTAGGTACGCCGCTGTTTAAGCCTTCGGGAAGTGCAGACGTAATGTTATGTTATGTGAAATAATAAAATCAAAAGTTTGATGTTGGCTTTACAGCTTAGATTGCAATGGAACTGAGCTGAACTAGCTCAGAGGAGCAATGGGCAAAGATAAGTTCAAAGTCAATACCAAATAGTTGCAAACGATAACGGGGCAGGCCCAGAGAGAGATGGCTGAATGAACTGGACTCTTTTTATAGGATTGTCCTATAAAAACGATAGATCATAGATCACGAAAAGTGGAAGGAGGACAGGTAGGCCTTTAACCTTCAGTGGCCTTATAATAATAACAATAAAACAAACAACAACATCCATTTAATCTCATGTAACTTAATTTGACCTATAGATCTGACAGACATTATGATAAATTACAATTTGTGTTAGTGAATAGAGCCTTTAAAACTACGTTAGTAACACTGCACTTGGCAATAAGTGAAATAGTTGTGACTGTAAGTATAACTATATAGGGTGTAAAAAACCCTTAACGCAAACGAAGGGCATTTGTTCTCCCCATCACTGCGATCATTTTTTTGTTCTAGACCATACCTGGGAACCTCCTAGTTGCGGAGATATTGGTGGTCAAAGTTCCAAATTTTTCACAGCTGTTTTTGTAAATACTAGTATTTCAGGTTTTAACTATACTTAAATTACCTCCATGACCCGTTTACTATTCAAAGCATCCACTAGCACAATGTTTTATGAGTGCTACTTTGAGTTTTACCGTAAAATGTGATTTTTGACCCCAAAAAAAAAGTCATTTCCCAGCAAAAATTTTTGCGTAGGGGTACTTGGTTTGTTGTACAGAATGCTTGGTTGTCGGATGCGTTAAGGGTTCGTTTACACCCTGTATAGCAAGGGCTGCGGGTTGTTCGAAAAAGATACCGCGGTCTCTGACACAAAGGGCTAAGAAGGAACATGGGTGGTTTTTAGTCAGAAGAAGTCTGACACTCCCTTCCGCTCTGCCCAGAGCGGGAGGAGTCATTTGATAATTTCACACTATCCAACAAAAAAGAAGTACCTACCTATAACTATGTAGTAAAACATGTGTATGTCAATTTGATCGAAAACCTGTATAAAAAGTGGTTACAAAAAGACAAAGAAACGGTTCTCGAGAGAATGCATTAGCGCGCGATCACAAAACGAAGGTCATTTACTTTCGAAGTCCGAGGTCACCGGCCTACAGGCTTGTGGCTTGCAACCCTTTCCTTATTTTAAGTATATACTTGGTACTTAGTTATTTTGTTAAATATTGGGTCTGATTTGGGCAGGTAGGAAGAAGCCAAAATACATACGTGTAACGGTCACGAACCATATTTTGTTCTAACATACCTACAGCTGAACTAAAATTTTTAGCTATGATAATTATCTTAGTGGTGTTACCGTCGCACTGCCAGGGCCCCGAGTCTGCTATTCAATAGTGTCAGAATGGTTCTCGTAATTGTTGATTTTGACAAGTTTGGTGTTGGCAAAATCAACAATTATGAGATCAATGATAGACCATTCTGACACTATTGAATAGCAGACTCGGGGCCCTGCCATGATCATAGGTCTTGAGTATGAACCCCAGATCTCTGATTTTGGCAGGCGGTTGGTTTTACTCCTTTCTCTTTCATATCATTCTTCACACAATCCATCCATCTTTTCTTTGGCCAGGTTCCTCTCGCTCTCCATCCATCAACATTTATATCCACGAGCACCTAAAGTGCTGTAGGTACAAGAAAAACCACAACTTAGGACTACCCAATGTTGTGTCCATTTCATAAATTAGGTAACACGCATTATTTATTTGCTATAAATATAATCAGCGGCAGTAGTCGTGGATAAATTAGCAATTCAAATCACACAAGATTTGCCACGCCTCGCTGAAGAATGTGTCGGTATATTTATTGGTACCTACCTAATACCTACACACTAGTACTGAGCAGCTCGTGGCACTCGGGTCGATCTTTAGGTTAAGTCGTGCTTGCTTAGGTTGGCCTGTCAATGGGTGACCACCATTATTTGTCCGTGCTTCGGAAAGTACGTTAAACTGTTTGGTCCCGGCTGTCATTTCTAGATTTTTGACAGTTGTTACAGGTAGCCAGTGGCCTGAAAGTCTTATCATAATTCCCCAGCAACAACTAGGTTGTGGCAATCAGACCCTCCATGTAAAATCTGTAACTGGCATTCAGCTGCATCCGGTTAGACTGGAAGCCGACCCGAACATATGTAGATGCGAAAAGGCTAGGCAGATGATGATGATGTTGACAAAGACCTCCTTTGTCAGGCCTCGTTGTCCCGCAGACTTACAAGTTCCTTAATGGTCGCTAGTCTTGACCAGCTCGTCCCGCCATCTTCTATGAGGTCTGCCGCGACGCCCTAGCTGTGTCCGGGCTCCAGAAAGTGACTATTATGACCCACAGGTCTTTGTCCAAACCCACTTAAGTTTAGCGACTTTATGAGCATCGTCAGTAATTTGTGTTTTGGAGCGCAGTGTGGTTTTGCGTACACGGTCGGTTAGTTTGAGGACTAGAATGCTGCGCTTCATTGCACGTTGGCAGACCTTGAGTTTAACGTTTGAATGTTTGTCAAAGACCAAGTCTGGGATCCATAGGTCAAATGGGAAGAATGCACATGTCCATGATTTTTCGCTTGCGTGACAAGGGAAGGTTTTCTTTTCATAAACTTCTTTTATGGACCAGTAGTATAAAGGGTGTAAAAGTACCCTTAACGCAAACGAAGGGCACTTGTTCTCCCCACCACTGCGATAATTTTTTTGTCCTAGACCATACCTGGGAACCTCCTAGTTACGGAGATATTGGGGGTCAAAGTTCCAAATTTTTTACAGCTGTTTTTGTAAATACTAGTATTTCAGGTTTTAACTTTACTTAAATTACCTCCATGACCCGTTTAAAGTATTCACTTTATAACCCGTTTAAAGTATTCGTTTTAAAGTATTCACTAGTACAATGTTTTATCAGTGCTACATTAGGAGGGGAGGGGGGTTGGTGTAGGTCTTAGTGGGGTGTATTCTTTCAGCCAGGGAATACGCTCTTTAGAAAATGCTAAGAATACCAGTAGCGTACGCCTCGAGAGTGCGGAGTCGAGGCTACCAGGCGCGCACCGACAAGTTCTTCGTATACGTCCACGCCATCTCTAGGCTGACGCCTCGGTCTATTGATGGGCCCATACATACACCAGTGTGGGTCGTCCTCCCCGGGCAATGCTGCGGTCTGAAACGAGTCCCCGCATACTTTCCACCTACCTCGAGACCACAGTAGCAAAATACGAAGAGCGACAGGCGAACCTTCGGCGCCTTAAAACCGAACTATCTGGCTGAGCCGAGCCGTGGCGGCGTAAAACCACACTTCGGTCTCACATGGCCTTGGGGCACTAAATACCCTCAGAAAGATGTACCACACCTACCAAGGGCAGGTAAGTGTGAGTTTTGTTTAACATACCTATGCCCAAACCAAAACAAAATGGAAGCAAAGTTTAAAACAAAACTACCCCAGGGGGGTACCACTACCTTAGGTAGCGGAGAATCCCTCACTGAGCCTAGCTCAGTCTGTCCCAAGTATTCTGGGGGGGACAAAACTTGCCTAAATTTAAATTTAGATTTGTCGGGCCTCGCAGAGGCCATACCATGTGACACCGACATCAAGTCGCAGTGGACCAATGTTGCCGCACATAAGCGACCCTGCAAAAGGAGCTCGCGCGTGCAACAAGAAACTACCAAAGGGCAGAGGGGCCTACCTGAACGTAGTCGCCACAACTGGCGCGCGGGAGGGAAAGCTCCAAAACCCCAACCCTTACCCCACCCTAAACCCGCTCCTCCTGTGACGGTGACTGCAGCTACGGAAACGCAGCGCGAGCCTACACAGTCCAACCCGAAGGAACCGGCAACGGCACCCAAGGGGACGGAGTCCCAGAACCCACTACCACCACCACCATCTGGTCAGCAGACAAAGAGGCGCAGACCGAGAGGTCATCGTGGTCATCGCGGACGGCGGACAGCTGCGGCGGCTCCCACTGCTCCTGAAAAGGAACAGTCTGGGGAAGGGGTAAGTCTGGACGGGCGCGCTTCTTCGAAGCGTCCTCGCCTTGATGAAACCCAGACTCCAAGAGGGGATGCCAAACGCGCGAAAACCGGAGCGAAGCGAACGGTAAGTTACGCGGATGCGACACAATCGCATCTGATGGTAGCAGTTATTACCGTTCCACCAAGGGACCTCTCGACCAACCAGGCGGAGCAGCTGCGGGAGGCTATTGATGATAGCATTCTGCAAGCCGTTCTGTCTCCGCAGTCTCCGAGCATGTCGGCCCCATCTTTCCGCGGTCACCCTTTCCTTATGGACGGGGTCCTAGCGATGTGGTGTGAGGACGCAAACGCTCTCAGCTGGCTGGAAAGGTCAGTAAAAACCATCCCATCACCTATTCCCAATACCAGTCTGGCCGTCATTAGACAGTCGGAGATGAAAAAGAAGCTCAAGGCAGGGCTCCTCATCCACACCCGTATCACGGAGGCTGCCACACTGCACAAGGTCCTTTGCGCCCAGAACCCATGGTACAAAGTTGACTCCTGGCAGCTGTACGACATGTCGGTGGATGACAAAGTCCAGGAACCAGGATCCAAGGAGAAGGTGGTCCACCTGATCCTGGGCATCCCCGAAGACCAAAAGCAGGTCATCCTCGACCGTGACCGACGTGTAGCACACATGTCGGGAAGTGGGTACATCCGCTTCTTCACGTCGGACGAGGCGACTAAGGCTGAAGCAGAACCAGCAGCGACGAGTGGGGCAACAGCCTCAACGCCGTCTACCTCGGCTCCCCGACAGGGTACGAGCGAGGGAGACCTGAACTCGTCGTCGCAGAGCGACGGGCTCACCAGCGACGAAGATGTCCTGTGCAGCCCTTAGCTCTACCTTAAATGTAATACAGACGAACCTCCAGCATAAACAAATAGCGGCGGCGACTTTACGCAGAGTGCTGGAGGCAAACAACAAGACCGTCGCCCTTATCCAGGAACCCTGGATAAGAAAAAATAGAATCTGCGGTCTAAACAACATCGGTGGTAAGTTACTGCTGAACACAGTAGTTGACAAACCGAGAACCTGTATTTATATTCCTAAAACCATAGCAGCCACACTGCTTAACCAATTCTGTTCCAGAGATCTCACTGCTGTGAAACTGGTGACAGAAACACAAACCATCCTGGTCCTAGCCTCAGTGTATATGCCGAGCGACGGTGACGTTCCACCAAGTGAACTCGTCGAACTGGTGCGACACTGTGAGGCAGCGAACTGGGAACTCATCATCTCGGCTGACTGCAATGCACATCATCCGCTATGGGGAAGTAAGGTTGCAAACAGAAGGGGTGAGTTACTAACCGAATTTTTATTCCAAACAAACCTAAACATTATGAATATAGGTGCGGAACCCACTTTTGTAAGCTCTAGGTACCAAACTATTATAGATATTACCCTAGCTACACATGCGGCGGCAAATCTTATCGAGAAATGGCACGTGTCGAGCGAACCATCTTTCGCAGATCACCGCCGTGTGTGTTTCAACCTGCGCCATAACATAACAAACCCTGTTCCATATCGTAACCCCCGAAAAACAGATATAACAAGGTATACCAAATTAACTACCGATGCACTCAGTGATGCACGAACATCTGATGTATTACTTAGTACAGACAACATAGAACGCGGCGTACAGTTCCTAACCGACACTCTTTTGAGCGGTTACGAACTGGCATGTCCGATTGTAATTCCTAAAAGCCCTGACAAGACCTCATGGTGGGGGCCAGAACTAGAGAGATTGCGCAAGAGCCTTAGGAAACTCTTCAACCAAGCGAAAAATTCCAGGACCACCGAGGACTGGGACAAGTATAAAACAGCGCAGAAACACTACAAAAAACGGATCAGGTACCGAAGGACAGAGTCCTGGCGTAACTTCTGTAGTAGTATAAACTCAACAAACCAAGCCGGAAGAATTAAGAAAGTCCTTACTAAAGGCGACCTCAACCTTTTGGGGTCTCTTAAAAAGGACGACGGTACCTACACAACCTCGGACGAGGAAACCAGAATAGTACTGCTGGAGACCCATTTACCCGGATGCCAAATCACATCCGACTCAGAGTGGCCTACTGAACACCACAACACACCAACAACCAGCGAATGGGATGTGGCCAACAAGCTAGTAACTGCGGAGAGAATAGAATGGGCTGTAACGAGCTTCAAGCCTTTCAAATCCGCAGGGCTGGACGGGATATTCCCGGCCCTATTACAATGGCAACTAAAACAGGTAACCAAGCACCTAATACCAATCTACCGGGCCTGTATAGCTTTCAACTATATCCCCGTACTTTGGAGAGAGGCAAAAGTAGTCTTCCTACCTAAACCAGGAAAAGAGGACTACACACACGCCAAATCTTTCAGGCCTATCAGTCTAACATCTTTTCTTCTGAAAACACTAGAAAGATTGGTAGATCGACACTTAAGGGATGGAGCTCTAAAAAGCAAACCACTGCATCCCCAACAACATGCGTACAGGAAAGGCAGATCAACAGAGTCGGCACTACACATGGTAGTGCACAAAATAGAAACGGCTATAACCAATAAAAACTCAACACTTGCGGCCTTCATAGACATTGAAGGGGCTTTTGATAAAACCATACACAACAGCATTAACCACGCCCTGCAAAAATTTTGTGTAAAACCGGTTATAAAAAACTGGATCACTAAATTAGTTAGCAAAAGGGCGGTTCGGATAGTGGGGAATACTACCACAAGAGCCAAGGTAGTAAGAGGATGTCCCCAAGGAGGCGTTCTATCTCCACTTCTCTGGAACATAGTAGTGGACAGCCTCATAAAGAAACTGAATGACAGAGGATACACTACTATTGGTTATGCAGACGACCTTGCTATACTGATAAACGGGAATGCTGAAGATATGCTGTGCAAAGTGATGCGCTCTGCACTGCAGATAGTAGAAGATTGGTGTGAAGAACACGAACTTTCAGTAAATCCCAAGAAAACAGAACTTATCCTTTTTACCAACAAAAGGAAGTTACCAGAATTAGAACTACCAAAGCTTTTCAACACCAGACTCTCCCTATCAACGCAAGTGAAATATCTGGGCATAATTCTTGATAACAAATTGAACTGGGCGAGTCACTTAGAGGCTAAAACAAAGAAGGCCTGTATAGCTTTTAATCAGTGTAGAAGACTAGTTGGTAAGAGATGGGGTCTTAACCCAAAGATTACACTCTGGCTATACACGTCAGTCATTAGACCTTCTATTACCTACGGATCAGTTGTATGGTGGCCCAGAACTCAGCTGATCACTGTGAAAACGAAACTCCAGAGTCTGCAACGCTTAGCTAGTGTAGCAGCTACTGGATGCATGAGAACAACTCCATCAGCAGCGTTAGAGTATCTTTTGAATTTAAGACCTCTGGATCTGGTCATAAAGGAGGACGCTCAGGCAACCGCCTTAAGACTAAGATCAAACGGACTATGGAAAGTAAATACAGAAACAACACACTCAAAAGTTTTGCAGGGGATTCTGAAGGAAATACCACTCCTTGAGGCGCCCATGGATAAAGCTTTATGTCAACATGTGTTCGATAGAAGTTACGACATCCAACTCACTGCGGAAGCAGAAGATAGCTCTGGCATCAATGAAGTTAGGATATATACGGACGGGTCCAAGACCTCATATGGTACAGGAGCCGGCGTCTTCTCGAATGATCTCAACATCTCTATATCAAATACCCTAGATAAATTAAACACAATATTCCAAGCCGAATGTATCGGTATCACCAGAGCGGCACAAGCAGTTGCAGCCAGAGACGTCAGAGATTTTAAAATAAAGATCATCTCCGACAGTGCATCGGTGCTTCAAGCCCTAAAAAACAACACAATTACTTCTGTCCTAATACTGGAATGCCACAATGCACTCCAATCCATTGCAACCACGAACAGTGTAACCCTGCAATGGATTAAAGGACACAGCAACTCGCTGGGTAACGACGCAGCGGATGAGCTGGCCAAGAGAGGCTCAGGGGATACAGTATTTGGACCGGAACCACTACTGCCCATACCTCAGGCCCAAATAAAATCATGGCTGCGTTTAAGAACCACAGAAAAACACCTCACCGAATGGAGAAACAGTGAAGGATGCAGGCAAACAAAAGATGCAGTTCCGGCGGCATCAATGAAGTTTACTCGCAATCTCATCAAACTTAAAAGGGACAAAATCCGTAAAATCATAGGAATTTTAACGGGTCACTGTTCCTTAAACAAACATCTACATAACATAGGTGTAACAGACAGCCCACTGTGCAGAGGATGCATGGAGGCGGAAGAAACGCCAAGGCACGTACTCCTAGAGTGCAGGAGCGTGGCAGATCACCGGGCACAAACTCTACGATCCCCATTAACTCTCCCAGAAGCCTGCAGCAGTCTGGGAAGGCTGCTAAAATTCTGGGACGACCTATGTTGGTTGGAGTAGGTATTCTTTGAACGACACGCACAATGGCCCAATCAAGAGGCTAAGTGCGGACAAAAGCCCAGTTAAACTAAACTAAACTAAACAGTGCTACATTGGGTTTTACCGTAAAATGTGATTTTAGACCAAAAAAACAAATTCGTTTCCCAGCAAAAAATTTTGCGTAGGGGTACTTAGATTGATGTACAGAATGCTTGGTTGACGGGCGACTGTGTGATGGGTTGATTTACACCCTGTATAGCCTATCCCTCTCTTATAGAGGAGGCCTGAGTCCCTGCAGTGGGAACATTATAGGCTGATTATGATGAACAGCTGATTTTTTTTCGCAATTCGGTCACTAATTATTACCACTATTGTATCAATATTATTATCAATCAACGTTAAAATTGCATTGTTTGTATAGAATATTGTACTTCGCACGCTGTTATCGGATTTATCGTGAATCAAATGTATTATTTACAAACCTATTATAATATGTAGTGTGAAAGAGCGATTAGCAAATATTTGAATGTCTTTGGTTGGATGAGCATTACGATTGGGTACGGTCAGCAGCTAAAAAACTTGTTAGATATTACTCGTTACTAACAAATTATTGAATAGTAAGGAATATTTAAAAGAATAATGTTCTGAAACATTAAAAATAACAGCTGGAGTCCTGTACATCAAATAATTACAATTCCGAAATGTTAAGCTACTTCTGATGCTGACCGTACCTACCTCTTTCTTTTCTTTATATTTAAAAACAAAGGCTGGCTTTTGATTGTCACGTTGGTCTAGTGGTTGCAAGCGCGACTGCGGTGTGTGAGGTCCGGGTTTCGAATCCCAGGTCGGGCAAGTGTTATTATTTTTTTTACATTATATTTTAGCAATTTCTTGGTCGCATCCATGGAGTCTGCATTTTTGCCCGGTTGATGGCAATAGGGTCGCCCCCTATTGACTTAAAACCGTAACTAGCGTTAAATGTGGTTTGTCCTGTGAAGTAGGCACACACCTTGTGAGGTGATGTTCATGTTATATAAGTATACATAGTGATGTATTTTAAATCAAAGTAAAACTGTCCGCGTCTACGCCTGTATAGTATACAAACTTCATGTCGTCGCTCCATGTAAAATACTGGTATACAGCTGCCGGTTAGACTGGAAGCCGACCCCAACACAGTAGGGAAAAGATGATGTGTTATGCCTATTCCATGAGAACCAAGGACAAGGAGATAATTTACGAGCCCAAGTTAAAAGTATTCCAATGCCATAGTGTAGGGGAAACCCCACACTTGGTTTTAATTAGTCAAACCTACTTCAAGTAAAGATAAATAAGATAAGTTCAGTGGCTGAGCGATTGCCTGCTGTGCTGCGTGTCGCGGGTTCGATCCCTGGGAAAAAACAGATGATGATGATCATATTTGGGCCCATCTTCTACAAGAATTAACCTTGAAATCACATTTTGATGAAAAGAAAACAATATTTTTCCAATCTAAAATAAAATCTTTATTATTGTTTGTTGAGTTTCAAGAATATGACGCAACAAATGATGTTATCACTAAAAAATCTGTGTAAATAAGTACTTTATTGATAATATTTACGATGCTACATTCGATTAGCTACGTTTATTGCAACGAAATATATCTTAGCTATAAAGATAATAAGATAATAAATGATATTTCACTATGTTTTATTTAGTACATAATGGGTGTAAAAGTGAAAAAGATGGATGGATTCCCACTAGTTCTACTGCACAGTTCTACGATAGAAATAGTGGGATTTTTTTTTCCTCACTAGTTCTACGATTCAAGGTGGTGCGAAATCGTAGAACTAGTAGGAACAAAAATTCCCACTAGTTCTACTGGTCCTATTAAACAATTTATAGTAGAACTAATGGGACTTCTCGTTCACACTAGTTCTTCGATATAAAGGTGTTACAAAATCGTAAAACCAGCGGGACTCAAGTTTCTCATTCGTTCTATCACACAGTTTAGGGAACGGTTTCTTGTTAGGTCCGTATACAATACACCCTGTAGACTGCCTCGTTGGTCTAGTGGTTGCAAGTGCGACTGCTAAGCATGAGGTCCTGGATTCGATATCCAGGTCGGGCAAAGTGTGATTGGTTTTTTCCATCAGGAGTTTCTCAGTAGCAGGCATGGAGTTTGGAAATGTGCCCGATTTATGGCAATAGCTCCTACTATTTTTTTTTTATGGTGGGTGGAAAATCATCAAATAACCCATCCCGCTCTTGGGCAGAGCGAAAGGGAGTGTCAGACTTCTACTGACTAAAAACCACCCATGTTCCTTCTTAGCCCTTCATGTCGAGGCCGCGGTATCTCTTGCGAACAACCCGCAGCCACGACGGGCTGGCAATAGATCCTCTCTTTACATCATCATCAGCCTATAATGTTCCCACTGCTGGGACTCAGGCCTACTCTCTAGGAGAGGGACTGGCTTAATCCACCACGCGGGCCCAGTGCGGGGTGGAAAAAGTCACACGTTTTCGTTTTTTTTTGTTCTAAGGTATGCCGATTGTTCGCAAGAGATACCGTGGCCTCGACATGAAGGGCTAAGAAGGAACATGGGTGGTTTTTAGCCAGTAGAAGTCTGACACTCCCTTTCGCTCTGCCCAAGAGCGGGAGGGGTTTTTTGATGATTTTCCACCCACCATAAAAAAAAAGGCATGCCGGTTTCCTCACGACGCTTTCCTTCACCGTTTTGAGAGCAGTGGTGACGAAATAAATTACACAAAGTAATGCGCCTGTCTCGATTCGAACCCACGACTTACTGTTCGTAAGTCGGAACCGCCACCACTGGGCCTCCACTGCTCCACACATAACTACTCTTTACTTATCTCATGGTAATTAAAAATTCTCCATTCTACCAGGAAATGATAATTAAGTAGCTACTTTACGCGCAATCACAATTAGCAGTAATGGAAAATCAATTACACTATTATTTAATTACACTATCAACGGAAACGGATATGACATCACAATTAGATAGTATGCCTCGCAAATTGTAAATTGTATCATAGACAAGTTTGTATTGTGTTCTGAATGATGACATCCTTTGTCTGAACTTAGAGTTGAGGTCACTGACCAACTGGGGCTGCGGGTTGTTCGAAAGAGAGAAGAGAGATACCGCGGCCTCGGCACAAAGGGCTAGGGAAGGAACACGGGTAGTTTTTAGTCAGTAGAAGTCTGACACTCCCTATTGCTCTGCCCAGAGCGGGAAACTCCTCCCGCCTCCCTCCTCATTTGATGATTTCTCAACTTGTAAAAAAAAAACTATAAATGACTTAATAAATCAGTTTGCCGAAAAAAGGCAAGGAGAGTGTATATTTAATTTGAATTGTTTGTAAAAATTAAGCGCAAAAAGTGACAGAAAGATATTTTTTTTTTTTAATAAAAATCATTTTTATTTATCTTCCACAAAGAAATATGTATATATTACGTCAGATAAAACCTTTGTGGGAGACTGGTATCTGCACTAGGAAAACCCTGTCACACAGATAACCAGGCCCCCCCAAAAACAGTTAAGAGTATTAAATATTAAATGGTAACATTGTGATGAATAAAATTAAATATTTCTTTCAATTTTATGCAAACATTTTTTTTTTCTTTTGTGAGAAATCTTTACCCAATCAAATTTTTATACGGTGCCCCGCCAAGGCACTCTACGCCACTGGTAGTGGTTGTATTGGATCGTTCTGATACACTTCCAAATAATACAAGAATAATATTTTCTTTCTGTTCTAGTGGTCTCAAGTACGGCTGCTGACCATGAGGTCGCTCGACCGCACAATTTCCGTGACGCAGTATTATTGGTTTTTCCATTATGAATTTCTCAGCAGCAGCCACTGAATCTGGATTCGAGCCAGGTTGATAGCAATAGGTCGTTCCCTATTACATGGGATTGGACATAACACTTAACCATCGAAATGAAGTGTACTTAGGTACACCTCTGCATAATCCTTCGCGGATTAAAGTGGCTTGCGAAGCCCATTCATCTGAGTTTATTGACTGGTTGTTGGCAAGGACAAAGATCTTCACATTAACACAATCAATTACTTATAAGACAAGTATTTTCAAGTGTTTTGATATTACAAGATAAAGGTAATTACTGTTATTTAGGTTAAAAGCATTTCGCAATGAAATTGTTGTTCAATTGCAGTTTCTTTTGTTATCAATGATATACAAAGTGTAAACGGAACCTTCACGAAGTCGGCAACCAAGCATCATCATCATTTCAGCCAAAACACGTTCACTGCTGGACTTAGAACTTACCAGGTGTCGCCGCATTAACCGGTCGCGTGGGTCTCGCATCTAGCGGGTCCCCACAACCTTCATCAGGTCATCGGTCCAACACAACGTCTTACGTCTTCAGGTTCGCGGTCGCCACTCCATAAGTTTTCGGCACCATCCGTTCTGCGAATAATGTGCCCTGCTCCAGTGGGCATAGTGAAACGATGGATGGACTGTGATAAGAATGATGTGGCAAAAAAGCAGGTGTCTCATGAGACGACAGAGAAGTATGGCAGAAGAAGACATGCTGCGCCGACCCCAAATTAATTGGGATAAGGGCAAGCGAATGATGATTAATATATCTATTCTGAACCTGAACTCCCACAAATCAAAATGTTTCATCGGAAATTAAAAAAATATCAGCTGCTTTCTACAATACCTATTACCTAAACGGTCAACATTTGTTGTTGACCGTGTAAGTAGTTGGCCGCCGCCTGGTACGACCACCCTTGCGTCGTGAGGCTAGGGAGGTTTAGAGAGGTCGGCGCGCAGCACCCAGTCGTAGCCGATAGCGCACAGGAGTGGCCCCAGAACCAAACCCTGTGGAACACCGCACGACACCTCTCGCCCGTTCCGCTCACTAAGGTGACTGGGGACGGAAGCAGTGGTAGTCAAGTCATGGTCTTCTCAAGTTCTAACCCAAGACACGGACCTCTGATTTTTCGGATGTATGTGCGTATTTGTTGTAAAATAGCTTGGTAAAGGCAAGTCAAAGGCCTATGGGTGGCATAAAACTATGGCACCAGATTAGATAGACAGTCGCTCCATGGTAGGTAGGTACTGGTATTCAGATGCATCCGGTTAGACGAAGCCGACCCCAACATACTTGGAGAAAGGCAAGCAGATGATGCATAGCATAGGTATATTAACTAAATAATGTACTGACATGTGTAGATTACGACCTACTCACCTCCATATAGATAATCTAGAAAAGGTTAATTTTATTATTATAATAATTACGTATTTATAACGATGGATCGATAAATATAATTTATTAACTTCTTGATGAAGTAGTTACCTATCTAACTGCCTCGTTGGTCTAGTACTTAATTGCAAGCGCGACTGTCATGACCCTGAGGTCCTGGATTTGATTCCCGGGAATCAAATCTGGCAAAGTGTTATTTGGTTTTTCAGGAATTTCTCAGTGGCAGCCACGAAGCTTGGATTTGTGCGCGGTTGATGGCAATAGGCCGCCCCCTATCTATTACATGGGACTTAAATATAATTGGCGAAATATGGGTCTACTAATTAAGAACCTGCTGGCTGACTAACCCATCGGGAATTATAGTCGTGATGTTATGTATTATGCATCGATAAATATTTTCAGTATGTATCTAACCTCTTATCAGTATTCTCTAAAATTATGTTACGATGTCGCTCTGTCAAGGTCACCTGATTATAATATACCTACTTAATAATAATATCCTGATTGCGGTATATTTTGTTATGATTTAAATTTATTTAATTTCTAGTCACTTTTGGGACAAAAATTCAAATTCAGCGGTTCTCCTCCACGTTTATTATGCACACATCTAAAGTGTGGAAGATTGGAAGTCTCTGCCGTCTTCTGTGTTCCCTTCCACATTTAACCCAGTGAACAGTGAACCAGGTATCTTCTGGGTACGCTCGTACCATCATTGAACTCATCCATCGCTAAGGTCAAAACAAATGCGGGCCCCTTTTTGAATTTTATTAAAATGAAAAATCGATCGCCGGGCGGAAAAAGAATTTGTATGGCCTTTAGGAGGTTGTTCCGGGTCTGGCTACCTGTGTGTCTTTCGTCAAAAACTGTTCAGCTGTTTAGGCGTGACAAGGTCGCAAACAGATAAAGCACTTACAAAGTTTATTTGTTTCTTAGATAATTATTACGGATGGATTGATGGAAGATTTACTGCCTACGCTTATTAAACTAAGGAAAGACTTCCTAAGTATTTGGACTGCCATAAAATCTAAGTACTTAGTGATTTTTCATCTGTCACTAAATCTAGGAACAGGAAGGTAAACTTCATCTTAAAATAACTGTAACCAGGAAACGTTAAATAACAGTATTATTAATAACAAATTAAAAAAAAGACAATAAAATATTCAAGTAGTCTCTACTCGGTATTCGATCGTCACCCGTCGGTAATAAAAGACCGTCAATTGACCTTGACATTTCCTGCCTTTATCGTTGACATTTATAAGCGCGCGAAAGTTATTATTTTTAAAGAGCATAGACTAAAGGATGACACGTTTGCAAATGAGGTCGGTCGTGTTTGTAAAGGTGTTTTATTGGTATGGAAAATAACTAGTGCGTTGTTATATAAATGGAGCGTGGATTGAAAGTAGTTAATGATTATTTTTATTTGGATGGTCGCTCCGCTGTCTGGTTCCATTGTTGTTTGGGTCAACCACCTTCAAATTAATAAGTTTGTACAGGGATTTATAAAAGAAATCAGGCGATCGCAGTATGATGTCACACTGCACTTTTTGATTACTAAGAAGTTGAGGACACCAAACCCACAACTTTTTGACGGCACGGTTGGCGCACTGGCTGAGCGATTGACTGTTGCGCTGCGAGTCGCGGGTTCGATCCCCGCACTGAACAAATATTTGTATGGCCTACAGATAGTTGTTTCGCATTTGCTTGTTTGTGTATGTGAGTTTAAGTGTTTGTAAATTACGCACCTACACCACGACACAAGAGAAATTGTGACGGTGTGGGGGTATTGTATTAATTGTATTTGTACCTATTAATATTGGTACCTACATACTTACAAACATATTGATATATGGTGTGAAGAAGTCCCTTTTTCTTTTATTCCGCCGTTAGACCGCAGTGGCCATGACATTAGTGGTTTAGAACGCACTGCGCCATTTGACATTTGTGAATGAACTTTAAAATTCCGATCACGATGTATCGAGACAGCACTTAGGACGCTTTTACGAAACTCTTTTGTTGTTTTATTTAAATAATAAATGTTGATAGATGGAAAGCGGGGGGGGAGACCAAGGAAACGATGGATGGATTGTGTGATGATATTGAAGAAATAGGAGTAAATAATAGCATGACAGTTGACAAAGGAGAATGGAAGAATAAACATACAGACGAAATAAGAACCTCTTCCTTTTGGAAGTCGGTTGAAAAACGTGTTGCGCGGACCCACAGAACAGATAAGAGGTTAGAAAGAAAATAGTTCCTGATTTGTATTAGAACGAGTGTCGCCGCTTGTCTCCCACTCTCTATATCCACTACTAGCTGACCCACACAACTTCGTCTGCGTCACATAATATAGCTTATAACCTTTCTCGATAAATCGACTATCTAACATATTAAATTGAGTTAAATCGTACTCGTAACAAACAGAAAATCTTACCTTTCCTCTTTATAATACCTACTAGCTGACCCATGCAACTTCGTCTGCGTCACATAATATAGCTTAATAACAAATAATGTCAACATAAATTGAGTTAAATCGTAACAAACATAAAATCGAATCTTTCCCCTTTATAATATTAGTTTAGATTATATTAAAGTGTATTTCTAAGGTATTTCTTACTGTTAAATATACAGTAACACCTTGTACCTTATAAACAGTAAATATTTTGAATTTGAATTTCTCCGGAGTCCCCGGAGGCCAGAATCCCCACTAACCTACCGCACCGGACCGAATGACTGCCGCACGCGTAATTATTTTGTCGCGCGGATATTTTTACATTGCGATATCTTCTAAGATATTTGTTCAAACTGTATAGAGTAAAGGGCACAAATATTCTATATTAAATTTCTGTGCTAGTAAACACATCTATTTAGAGATAGATTAATACCATATGGGTTAAATTAGCTTCGCAAAATATCATTCTTTTTAACCTAACATTTTAATAGTAAAAAATGGTTACAGTGAGTCAATCTTTTTTTAGAACTTTTAAAGAGGAACAATTCCTTGATACATGATATTTGCGTAACTTAAACCGTTTTCGCAGCGCACGCAACGGAAGCTCTCAAAAAGGAATATCTTTTCCCGTTTTTGCAACATTTTTCATTTATGCTCAGCTCCTTTTCGTTGTAGCGTGATGTTATATGCCCTAAAGCCTCCCTCGATAAATGGACTACCCAACACAAAAAGACTTTTTCTATTCCAACCAGTAGTCCCTGAGTTTACCGCGTTCAAACAAACAAACAAACAAACAAACAAACTCTTCAGCTTTATAATATTAGTATAGATTAGTTTAGATTGGCTTCGATTATATTATTAAAGTAACAATTACTATAGGTATCTCTTACTGTTTAATATACAGTAACACCTTGTACTTGTAAACATTATGGTGCAGTAAATATTTTGAATTTGAATTTCTCCGGAGCCCCCAGAGGCCAGAATTCCCACGTACCTACCTACCGCACCGAACCGACTGACTGCCACGCGCTTAATTATTTTGTCGCCCGTATATTTTTACATTGCGATATCTTCTAAGATATTTGTTTAAACTGTATAAAGTAAAGGGCACAAATATTCTATATTAAATTTCCGTGCTAACAAACACATTTATTTAGATATAGATTAATACCATATGGGTTAAATAAGCTTCGCAAAATATCATTCTTTTAAACCTAACATTTTAATATTAAAAAATGGTTACAGTGAGTCAATCTTAAAAGATAAACATATGCTGTCGCGGACTTTTTTTTAGAACTTTTAAAGAGGAACAATTCCGTCATACATGATATTTACGTAACTTAAACCGTTTTCGCAGCGCACGCAACGGAAGCTCTCAAAAAGGAATATCTTTTCCCGTTTTTGCAACATTTTTTATTTATGCTCCGCTCCTATTGATCGTAGCGTGATGTTATGTACCCTAAAGCCTTCCTCGATAAATGGACTATCCAGCACTAAAAGATTTTTTCAATTCCAACCAGTAGTCCCAGAGTTTACCGCGTTCAAACAAACAATCAAACAAACAAACAAACAAACAAACAAACAAACAAACAAACAAACAAACAAACTCTTCAGCTTTATAATATAAGTATAGACAAGCAAGCGGCTAATACGTCTCTTACGCTACGCTCCTCTTTTATCTGTTCTGTGCGCGGACCTTAAGTAACATTGGATAAAGGCAGGGTTGTTCGAAAGAGATACAGCTGCCTCGACACAATGGGCTAAGAAGGAACATGGTCGTTTTTTAGTCAGTGGAAGTCTGACACTCCCTTCCGCTCCGCTCAGAGTGGGACGTGTTATTTGATGATTTCCCAACCTCCAAAAAAATGCCAGGAAGATTATGATTGTCTTTTGATGCTCGACTTTCGGCGTTTATTTTCTGTTGGTATAGCATAGAGTACCTACACACACAACATAACGCCTGCAATCCCCGAAGAGTTAGGCAGAGGTGTACTTAATTACACCCACATTTCGCCAGTTATGTTCAAGTTCCATGTCTGCCAACTCCTCGGTCACACTGTTAGCCGCATACTACAGCATATTGTTGTGTCCAACATTGGCCCTGTATGTTGGTAGCATAATGTGTGTTTACACTCACAAGCAATAATATGTACACACGCAAAAATAAAAGAGATTTTCTCCTACTTTCATCATCATCTACCTAGCCTAGCAATATTTTACATGGAGCGACTGCCTATCTGACCTCCACAACCCAGTTAATACAGGGTAATACGATACCGTTTGGTAAGTCTGGTTGTCAGACTTTTAGGTCACTGACTACCTGCAACGACTGCCAAAGATCTATATAATATTATTATATGGCACCCGGGACCACTTTCCGAGCCGCGGAGGAAACACGGTATGTAATGGGCGGTTACCCATCCACAGACCGAACCTAGGCAAGCGCGTCTTAACCTAAAGATTCGTGTGGCTGATATATTATATTACAAAGATTGAACCGAGTGACAGTTATTATTAAACGACCCTATTGTATTGATTGTTATTTTTAACCGACTTCCGAAAAGGAGGAGGTTATTATGTCGCTACGGACGTAGCATTTTCGAACGTATCATCATCATCATCAGGCTATAATGTTCCCACTGCAGGGACTCAGGCCTCCTCTCTAGGAGAGGGATGGGCTATAATCCACCACGCGGGCCCAGTGCGGATTGCCAGATGTCACTTATTGTCTTCGAAATTTTTTGTTCTAAGTTTTTAAATTTTCTCACGATGTTTTCTTTCACCGTTTTGAGAGCTGTGGTGATTAAATAACTTACACACAAAGTATTGCGCCTGACTGGGTTCGAAGTTCGAACCCACGACTTACTGTGCGTAAGTCGAGAACGCAACCACTGGGCCGCCACTGCTCTTCGAACTTATTACTGTATTAATGAAAGTAGAACTCACGAGGAAATTGACTTTGAATTCTTCTGCGTGTAAAATGGTGCTAGTGATTGTACAATATTATTGGCCATATCTCGTTGGTAACATACGGCCATATTGGCCATAGGTACCTACGTGTTTAGAATCCCACTCAACCTTCGCGCTTAGGGCAGTGACCCTAAAGTTATGCAGTGACTTGTTGCAGTACATCAAGCGCTACATTACCAGTATAACAATGCCTCGCTTCGTACAGGTGTCCCGTACATTGAGATATTCGCATAAACTGGTTATGTAGAGCTTGGTGGGTCTTTAGTGCGTAGTGCGTACGTAAGCATAGATCTACGCATTTACTTTTGAAGAGAAAATAATGGTGTTACGTTTACCTACGGCTGTATTTCTTGAACACGGCTGTTCTTGTATTTCTTGTTATTTTTTTTGTGGAACAAGGTCGCCACACTATTCCCAATTTAAACCACTTAGAAATCAACAGTGGCCACCACTGCCTCATTGGTTGCAAGCGCGACTACTGGGTCATAAGTTCGATTTCCAGGTAGTGCAACGTGTTATTAGGTTTTTTCCTCAGAAAAAAATCTCTTTAGCAGCCACGGAGTCTGGATTTGTGCACGAATGATAGCAACAGGCGATCGCTCCCTATTACATAGGACTTAAACATAACTGGCGAAATGTGGGTGTACACATACACCTCTGCCTAACCCTTCGGGGATCACAGGCGTGACGTTATGTTATTATCAAACAAACCCGGTGAACTGTAAAGTCTTGGCACATTATAACATTTACTTGCGTTAGCTAAGCATATAGCGGAAAGTGAAAGGAACAAGAAGGTCGCATGCTTTTAGTTAGACCGGCAACGCCTTGCTTAGGTGAAACCTGTTTGGTTTGATATTGAAAATATTTATTAGCTCGTAGACATATTTGTGATTTGTCACAAATGTTTTTTCAAACCTCAAGAATGTTCTTTGTTCAAAGAACATTATTTTAATCACTTCTCCGCCCCATAATACCCTCGCCGTACGACCCGGGTGTTTATACCGCCCCAAATGCATTATCAAACTTTTCGCATTGAATCAAAATGTAGATACAATTTCTTGCTTTCTTGTTATATTAGCGAAGATGTTCTAATAGGTCTCAGATTGATATTATAGACACGCAATACTTACAGGCATTTTGATGTAACAACTCAAATTGCATATAAGTAGACTGTAGATATTTACACAATTGTTTCAAGAAATTGAGAATACGTATCTTACCTTTGGTTACCAATAAGAGCATCTCAATTCATGACCTTCTATGAAAATCGCGGGCTGCGGGACTGTTCGAAAGAGATGCCTACCGCGGCTCCGGAACACAAAAGGCTAAGAAGGAACATTGGGCCGGGTTTAGTCAGTAGAAGTCTGATTAAAACCCACACATGTTTTATTTTGTTGAGGTTGATAATCCTCGCCGATCCTCGCCCTCCGGGCGTCGGGGGCCACGTGATGACTTCCGGCCATAGTAGACGCGGGCCTGTGGACGGTGAGTGACGGGCTAGCTCGCCGTCCGTCCGTCTTATGACGACGACAGGCCGTGTCGACGGCGCGTTCGTGTTCCACGCGCGCCTCAAAGAGATGTCAGCAACATGGCAAGGGCAAGGGCCGACGCCCATCGGGGCTGCGGGTTGTTCGAAAGAGATACCGCGGTCTCGGCGCAAGGGCTAAGAAGAAACATGGGTGGTTTTTAGTTAGTAGAAGTCTGACACTCCCTTTCGCTCTGCCCAGATCGGGAGGGGTTATTTAATGATTTCCCACCGCCCAAAAAAAAAAAAAAAGGTTGGTAATCCTCAAATTAATGACTTCTCCCGGTCTGGTCAGACTTCTACTGACTAAAATCCACTCATATTCTTTCTTAGCCCTTTGTGCCCGGGGACGCGGTGTCTCTTTCAAACATAGAGTTCAAACAACCAGCAGCCCTGGCAGACCTTTGCCCTACCAATGGCAATTATGTTAAAATGGTTATTATCTTTTCGTCATGCTCTAAGTTAGTAATTTCTGGCCCCGTATTCACTAACGCATCGATTCGATTTCGATTCGCAAAGTTATAAATAAAGGATGTCTGAAAGCATAATATATTTTATACTGTGCCGAAAGGCACTAGTTCTCCCCGTCACTGTGATATATTTTTTGTTCCAGACCCTACCTGTGAACCTCCTAGTTACGGAGATATTTGGGGTCAAAATTCCAAATATTTTACAGCTATTTAATTTAATAATGGTTTTTCAGGTTAATAACTTACATAAATTACCTCCATGACCCGTTTGCTATTCAAAGCATCCACTAGCACAATGTTTTAAGAGTGCTACATTGAGTTTTACCCTAAAGTGTGATTTTTCACCTCAAAAAAAAAAGTCGTTTCCCAGCAATATTTTTTGCGTAGGGGTACCTACTTAGTTTGATGTACTGCGAAGCGTTTAGCCACAGTATATTTATATTTTATTATTTACTTAGAGCATGACCACAGATTACGGCATGACAAATTGATAATTACTATTTACCTACTTATAATAATTTGGTTTAACGATTATTTAGATTAACATGAGTAGGTTCGTAGACTGATAAACCAGTGTAAACAAAAGATAAGTGTTTGCATTGCACTCACCAATTTTTTGGTATCCATCGTGGATATAATTAAACCTGTAATCACGGCACGGTTGGCGCAGTGGCTCAAGCAATGGACTGCTGCGCTGGGTAACGCAGGTTCCGCATGAAACAAGTATTTATTTGGCCTACAGATAGTTGTTCCGGGTCTGAGTAGGTACCTATTTGTGTATTTGAGTTTAAATGTTTGTGAACGCACCCACGATACAGGAGAAATTCCTAGTGTGAAACAACATTTTTTAAAATTTAAAGAAAGAAAGAATCCTGCAAGGTTTTCCCATCGGCAACTTGCTAGGAGCCTTAGGGAGTGAGTTTCCAAAAATCGCAGTTTCAACTAACTTTACATGGCAGAAGTCCAAGTACGAACGACTCCCGTAACGAACTCCTTTCGGTAGTTTTCTTGGTGTTTTTGATAGGGATAAGAAACGTATAGATCTACACGTGGTATCTACTTACTCGAACTCGCGGAGTAAACTTAACGATATTTATTATTATTAGCCATTTGTGTCCCACTACAGGGCAGAGGGGAGCGGTGGCCCAGTGGTGGCTGCCCCGACTTACGAACAGTAAGTCGTGGGTTCGAAGTGTTCGACCCAGGCAGGCGCATTACTTTGTGTAATTTATTTCATTACCACTGCTCTCAAAACGGCGAAGGAAAACATTGTTAGGAAAGTCTTAGAACCTAAAAAAATCGAAGACATGTGACATCTACCAACCCGCACTGGGCCCGCGTGGTGGATTATAGCCCATCCTTCTCCTGGAGAGGAGGCCTGAGTCCCTGCAGTGGAAACATTATAGACTGATGATGATGATAAAGACTTCGAGGATTCCAAAAGACGTAAAAAATAAAGATAAACGACGTATATTACGCTCGAGGTTAAACAGTAAGTCACTCGGGGCGAGTGGTTAAGCCGCACTTGCCTAGGTTGGTCTGTGGATGAATATCACCTATTAGGAACATTTCCTTTCCACTTTAGCCGTTGGTAGGTAGTCAGTGGCCCGAAAATCACACAACCACTCTTACCACGGGGTATCAATTACCCATTACTAACTGGGTTGTGGAGGTCAGATAGGCAGTCGCTCCATGTAAAATACTGATATTCAGCTGCATTCGGTTAGACTGAAAGCCGACCCCAATTATAGTTGGGAAAAGGCTAGGCAGATGATGAAGCGGCGTTTACACACAGAGAACTTATTTCCCGCCACTCGAATCAGTGATTGTTTGAACTTTAAAATCTAACCTTTCGAACTTCAATAGACAATATTAAAGTCTTGCATGTTGACATTCGGGCCGTGATCGTAATGTATTTATTACAAAACCTGCTAAACAAGTTTCTTAACTCGACGCCCGACTCAAACCACAGACAAGAATTACGAAAACACGAAGTTGCGCCATTTTGAAATTGCAAACTTGATAAGTTTGTATTACTAATTTTGAATTTGGAATATTATTTTCTGGTCTGTAATTTTTAGGGTTCTGTAGTCATAAAAAATGCATTCTATTCAATGAATTTAGTAAGTTGTATTGATGATTTTTATGATTATAATTCTGGTAATTACATGCGTAGGTATTACAATCCACATACAACCTGATCCTGACCTGTTATTTCCAAAAAAAAACTAGGACAATTTAGAACTTTGTTTTTTTTTTGGATTTCGACATTCTCATCATCATATATTATTGGCAATTTTTAACCGACTTCCGAAAAGGAGGAGGTTATCAACATATCAAAATCAAAGGTTACAGGCACTTTTGAATATTCGAAACAAAAAATAAGCTACAGTCCCAGTCACAAGGCATAATAACTGCGAATGTATTGTGCCCATTCCTTAGCGTATATCTCTATGGAGAAGAACGGGCAAGAAACTGCATGGAGACTCTTTTAAGTCAGAATATTGTTCCAAAACCTTGGTTACACTCATTTTGAGATGGTTAATAAAAGACAAACATTGTTCAAAAAAGTATTTTAATAATATTTATTATTAAAAGGAACGAAATAATAGTTACATATAAAATCTCATTTATTTTATTACGACTAAAGATTTTAAGTACACAATATAATACAAGAGTGTAACAAATAATAAAACTTCTTCCGACTAACATAACATCACGCTGGTAATCCCCGAAGGGTTAGGCAAAGGTGTACCTAATAGTACACCCACATTTCACGAGTTATGTTTAAGCCCATGTAATTAGGGGGCCAGACTATTGCAATCAACTGGGCACAAATATACCGTGGCCGTAACTGAAAAATTCTTGATGGAAAAGCCCAATAATACTTTGCTCGACCCGGAAATCAAGCCCTACAGGGCTATTGCGTATCTTTTTAAATGTCAGTGGCTATCATAGTGTCCATCGATTAACTGTCAAATGGTTATGATTTGGTATATTAAACTAACCATTTGACAGTTCGATGGACACTATGATAGCCACTGACAAATGGTTATGGTTTGGTATACTAAACTAACCATTTGACAGTTCGATGGACACTATGATAGCCACTGACATTTAAAAGATACGCAATGGCCCTGCAGGACTTCATGCTGAGCATTATCGCTTGCGACCACTGGACCGACCAGGCAATGATTATTTTAGTCGGAACAATTTTTAGTACCTTAATTAGTTACGCTCTGAAATCTTTCCTTTATAAATAACATAAAAAAGGAATGCTAACACATGAGATTTTTTTTACAAAATAAACTCAATTATACCTATTATTGTATATAGATAACAGGAAATTATAAACCAATCCAATTTATTTAACACAAAAAGTTAAAAATATACATTTAAAATCAATTAATTGAAAACAAAATAGTACTTCGAAAATAACATTTGTTTGTAAATTAGAATATTGTAAATAAAGATAATATTGCTATTTTAATTCTAGGCCTTTTCCTAGACTCAAACTACCCTACTTTATTTAATAATAGTTTATACATTGGCTACATTTTTTACATTATTTTAGAATGAGATCACATTTGCACGCACGGATTAGTTTATTGTATCTTTTTTCCCTTTCTGTCACAAAATTTCAACTCACCACTAAATTGAGAGGCCATCATCCTCATTATCTGCCTAGCCTTTTCCAGACTATGCTGGGGTCAGCTTAACCGGATGCTGCTGAATACTAGCATTTACATGGAGCGACTGCCGATCAGACCTCCACAACACTGTTAGTAGTGGGTAATATAATACCCCGTGGTAAGAGCGGTTGTCAGGCTATTGGGCTACTGACTACCTGTAACGACTGTTAAAGATCTTCAAATGACACCCAGAACCAATGGCTTAACGTGCTTTACGAGGCACGGTAAACTCTCGGTATGCAATAAGTGGTCACCACCATCCACGGACCAAGCTAGGCACAACCGCAGCTTAACCTTCAGCTTTTAGCCGCAGTTGCCTTGGTTGGTCCATTCGTTGGATCGACCCAAACGGCTGTTTTATTTAGCTACGAGCTTCTGGAGCTGAATTGAGAGGTCCAATCGCACATTGAAGTCCTTCCGAAGCGAATGAACGCAGATGATTGTGATCGGACCTCTCGCACCACCAAATTACGCCTTTACGTGACAGAATGAGACAGAGATACGCTAAAATGCAGATATTATGTGCGTGCAGATGTGATTTCACAGTTATTAAGCTATCAGCATAGGCTTTTTAAAACAATTATACTGCCGTGCTAAGTGCAAAAACGGTATCTCAAAGAAAGCCACTTTCGAGAAAATTCAAGTTTTGTAAATATATATACTTTGTTAGACACATTAAGGATTGATTTTAGTTTGCAAATTAGTTATTTTTTCTATGTTTTAAAACAGATACTGCTATTTAGCTTAGTTCATTAGATGCGTATTTTTTTAAGGTCAACTTAACATTTATTTTTGAGATACCGCTTTTGCGCTGAGCACGCAGTTTATTACACTAAATTGTTCCCTAAAATTTTGAATTCGCTGCCTTTTAAACTTATTTTATTTGCTAGACTTGGCGAGATTAAATAACAATACATAATTTGATATTAAAACATAATTCTTGTGATGATTTCGTTTAAACTGCTGTACAATTATTTTCCCAGAATTGGCATGCAAACATAAAATTGGTGAATTTTGGCAGTGGAAGCAAAAAAAAAGTTTTTTTTCTACGAATGGGCAGTCATTTAGCATTATACTCGTAAAACTTATATTTTAGTTAACTATACACAGAGAAGATAGATTTTTTGCGCGACAAAAATATAATTAATCGACAGTATTTCCTATGTAGATAGGTAACACACTGAAATGTTAATGCGATATCTAATTAATTAAAATAAAATCAATTGCCGCGTGTATCAGAGATCAACGGAGTAATATGAGTTATATGTTATAATTATGTTATATTATTCTGTTCTTCCTTTCTTTATCGTGTGGTATCAGAGTTTTTACGGCACATTGGTCTCCGACTTAGATTTACATGCCGTCGAGAAATATCTGTCAGCCATGCTGGTTTCCTCACGATGTTTTCCTTCACCGGAGCAAGTGATAATTATACTGTTGATTTCTGATTCAATCTGATTTCGCGATTTTTTTCGTATGGGTTTAAATTTCAGCTAGGGGCCGCCGTAGAAATCTGGCCCAGGGCGCTGGTAGTGCTAAAACCGCCACTGACAGTGTCCGATGTTGTTTTAAGGACATGCGGGGCGTGAAGAGGGTGACATCTAGGTACGGGTTTAACGCTGCCATTTCAAGCAACCGCAAGTAAAAGCGCTTCAAATTGCAGTTTTTCTTGGTAGAGACCTCAACAAAACAAACTAACAACCTTTAATTTCAATATCTTTTGAAAGAAACGATAATCTAGTCTATCAAAACAAAATCTCTGATAAAAATCAAAAGACATTAATTTATCTCTAGCGATATATCAATAAGTAGGTATTTATTATATCACAAGTTTATTTAAAATATTCAAAACTGATTATTTCGGCATCATTATGTGAGAACGTAATACTATCGCGCCTCTACAAAAGGGGGTCAGCATGAAAACAGGTTCAAAGACTTCAAAACAAGATTCGCTTGCGACGACCTTGAGAAAAAGCGAAATTGTGGCGCGAAAGCCAAGTCAGTGATGTTTTAATCGACTAGCTTTTTCCCGCGGTTTCGCTCGCGTTTCGGTCGTATATTGTACCACGGGAACGTTGTAAATATAGTTTTTGCCACTCGTGGATGTTGCGAAAAAGTTTTCGGAGTCCGATTGCAAGAATAATAATATGAATAACTTTAGAAAATAGACACCAAAGTATCACAGACGCAGGCACGCAGTTAGTATTATGAATTGTCACTTGGCAACCATTTTACGAATTGTAGCTTAATTCATAATTTATCCTACCATGGTTCTGCTAAAGCTGCTATTTTAGACCTACAGTAGTTCCAAAAAATACTCCTACATACAAACTCTCTTCATGATATAGTATAGACGAAAAAACTGATTATAAAAAAAATTGTCAATGATTTTAAAAATAAAAAAGCTAGTTCAATTAAAAAAAAACTAAAAATAAGATCCGACGAATTGATAACTTCCTCCTTTTTGAAGTCGGTTAAAAATAGAATAATATCAAAATTTTCCCGCGCAACAACAGATAAACACGCGAAAAAGTTTTTCAAGTAATCTTTTCCTCGTTTACCTTACAATTATCGATATAGTACCGCCGCCGTATAAATAAATTATTATTGACAATTTTGACAACTTCACAAAAGCTAAGCTTCCAAATAATATTTTCATTCTGCTCACTAACACCTAAATTGCTGTCTATTTATAAAAGTGTTAGAGAAATTCCAATATGTATAAACATAACATCACGCCTATAATCCCCAATTGGTTAGGCAGAGCTGTAGGTACCTACAGTACATAGTTATGAGTTGCTTAATATTAGTGATTAAACCTGCAATAACTGAGTTGCATAATAACTAATTAGAAATAATGCGTAGTAAACTAATTATTGCTTTAATTGCAAGCAAATTATAGAATATTTAAAGTAATTACATTTCTTAACCAATAATGACTTAAATTTCACATCACTTAGTCCTTTCCATAGAGAATTTAAAAAAAAACAAGATAATATTTTTTTCAATGCAAATAAATATGTACATGACATAAAACTTGACCCTTTGCTTTTTGCATTTTAAAGTCCGAATAAACAACAGTAGTCCACTTTTCAATGACCAGTTTTTTAAAATAATTTTGTAAAATTTATAAAACTTTAACAACCAATACCTTTCTTGACACTTTCTTAGTGGTTCCCATTAGTTCCGTTGGTACCATTAGTTCCGTTGACTCCGTTCCCATTCAAGGCCATTTCTTGCATACTCTTAAGGTGGTACGGGCTGATAGTGAACACCTCTCCGCTAACCAAATCTTCAAGATTCTCCCCTCCGTATGAGAGGAGCGGTGAAATCTCCACTTCAATGTGGTCTTCTACAATTCCACCGGCTTCTTTAACGTATTTTCGGTGTAGTCTTAAAAGATCCTCCCTAGCGGTGGATGGGCAGTCTTTTTTCGCAGCATCTGCATTCTTCAGTGCAGAGAATTCCACGTCTCTCGCTACTTCCAAACAAATAAAGTTCTCTGCAAACTCGAAAACATCAAAAATGAACTTTTCCATTTTGATTCCGTTTGGATCTGTTGGTTTTTGACGAATGCCTTCATGGTCTACGTAAGGAATCTTCTTCTTGGCAACATGGAGCTTCAGCTTAGATTCAAAGTTGCAGATTTTTGTCAAGAATGCAGAAGAGAAGTAGTGGTTACAGATGTTGCCTGCTGAGAAAGTAAGTCTACCATCAGCGGTACGACTTTCTGCAGCCTCATCGGTTAACTCTGAGTACTCCACAACCTTGTAATGTCCATTTACTCGGCACACAACACCAACGGCTTCACTTGGACTTGATTTCTGAACCACTTTGGCTGCACAATCCGCATTTTTACTCTTACAGTAGCCAATAAACACTGGATCAGCGACTTTAATAAGAATATTGTCAACCGAATGGGCATGTAAGTGCTCCACACCACGGTTAGCTATGTCTGTTAATACACCCTCAGCTTTAAGTGCTCGGTAAAGTCCTCCGTTTCCATCAGGTGCTGAAGAAACATGGTGTTTCTCATCCAGGAATATTTTCCCTTCAAAATCAAAGCAGGGTAGCCTTCCTTGATCGAAGTAGACAATGTCCTCCTCATTTAAACCGAAGTAGGAATGACTCCTGAAGTAGTCAGAGGTTGGTCCCTTTGTATGCTCAGAAGTCATTATGTACCAGGTAATCTTTCCTTCCTTTCCGTACTTCTCAGCAGCCATTTGCTGTACCCTCACGATCCTCTCAGCCTGGATTTGGAATAGAGTCTTCCTGGATGGTAACCCAACATTGTACATACCTTTTGGGTGACCGAATCCAAGTCTGGTAGCCTGGCCTCCAGCAAGCAGTAAAACACCCACTTTCCCATCACTAATTTCTTTTAAACCAATACTTTCATATTCTTCAATTTTTTCATTGCTCAAATTAGGAACTGCTTCGTAATGAGAGTCAGGAATTGGTTTTAAATCTTCAACTTTTTCTGTTATAACTTTAGCTGTATCGTTCGCGCGCCTAAATAACTCATTAACTTCGGAAAAGTCGATTTTTTTTAAATCACTGATTAACTGGTCCCGCTCTTTTTCGTTTAATTCCGGCCAGTACTTCAATAGATGTCCTTGGCCATGGGAATTTAAGTTTTCGAGAAAATGATCGTAAGACATTTTTTTATCGTGCTATGTCTGCCCGGCGCGATTAGAAAGCGTACACTGGCTCATAGTTACGTTGCGAACAAGATAACATTTTCACAAATTCTCCCACCACGGTTCTACAACATACACGTCGGCCCAATTTGACATTTCCAGACATTTTTGTATACAAATCTTGTATTTACATTTGTGACAGTACTTCAATGCTAAAGTTTTGAGAGTTTGAATTCTATTGCGTACATTGCTGATTTTCTACAAATGTATACAATCATATTACAAGTAAATCTACGTTGTACCGCATACATAGTGCTCGAAACTAACTTGTTTTTCTATTACCAGCTATTGCTGTGCTCTGAAAGTGTAAAATGGAATAATAGATTCATCTTTTTATTTTTTTATAAATGTGTTTTTTTAATCCGAAATATATTAATAATATAGAAAAAGGTAATAAAAAGTTAAGGTCTTGAAGTAGTTTTTCATTAGTATTCTTCTTATATTGACATCAAAGTCATTGTGTAAGCCATAAATGCGTTAAAAGGAAAGATTGTTTAGTTTTCGAACGCACCCAATAGACACATTTTTGACATTTTATGTTTTTAATTTATTTCGATTACATCAGAAACACCAGTGAAATTCTCAATCAAAATTCAAAAAAATAAATAAACCATGTTCAAAGCGAATTAGATTTTGTAGTTGTGATTAATATAAAGTTTAAGATGCGTATAATTCCGACCCGCATGTCATTGACTTCCCAGGCATGACGTTCCGTCACAAAACTTGAACTTTAGTTCCTTTAGTTACTCTATGGTGGCCATGCGGGCGTTCTGTCAAAAAGATGTCAAATGGGTTTATTCAGGGAGCACTTTATTTACTCTTGATCGTTATTGAATTCGTGCTTCGCATTGTATTTAGTGTTATAAACAGTATATTTTTTATACTACAGTTGTTATTACATTACGTTTTTAATGTAAATATGACAGAGTCAACGAAAAAACGGAAGAGAAATTCGAATGAACAACCTAACCAAACTGTAGGACTCCGTGGTGTTATAGATGCAAACTGGCAAAAGTTCTTATCAAGCAGCCTTATCATGGACAAGAAAACGGAAAAACCAGTACAGGAAAACAACAAAGCCCAGTTTTCTGGCACATTCCGTCGTGCTAGAAAGAAAAAGGCAAAAGACCACGAAAACATTCAAAATATGAAAACTTTAAACTTGGCATCAAATGCGGATACCTTAGTCAATAACGTAGATAGTAAAAAAAATAGTGTATCAACAAAAGAGAATGGTGTTGTGAAAAATAACAATAAAAATCGGATAACAAAGTTTTTAGCTATGGATTGTGAGATGGTAGGAATAGGGTATGACGGTAATGACCACATGTTAGCTAGAGTCTCCATAGTCAACAAATTCGGCGACTGTATCTATGACAAATTCGTGAAAGCGCGGGAAGAGGTCAAAGACTATAGAACTGACATTAGCGGAGTGAGAAAAGAGGATTTACTCAATGGAGAAGATTTTATGGTAGTACAGAAAGAAGTTTCAGAACTGATTAAAGGCCGTATCTTAGTCGGGCATTCGTTGAAGAATGATTTGTCTGTGTTGTTCCTGTCCCATCCTAAAAGAAATATCAGAGACACTTCAAGATATAAACCATTTAGGAAGGTAATTATTACAATTTAAGCTAATACTACTATTGAACAGCAATGCCCCAATGTTGGCCCTGACTTACAAGCATTAAGTTGTGGGTGCAAACCCAGGCAGGCCTCTCAAAACCATATTAGGAAATTCGAAGACTTGTGACATCTACCAACACACGCTGGGCTTGCGTGGTGGATTATAGCCCACTTCCTCTCTTAGAGAGGAAGCCCGAGTCCCAGCCAGTCCATGTTGAGGTCGGCTTCCAGTTTAACCGGATGCAGCTGAATACCAGTATTTTTTACATGGAGCAACTGCCTATCTGACCACCACAACCTGGGTAATACTGGGTAATGTAGGATACTCTTTGGTAAGACTGGTTGTCAGACTTACAGGTCACTGACTATCTGTAACAACTGCCAAAGATCTATATATGGCAGCCAGGACCAACAGCTTAACTTGCATTCAGAGGCACAGAGGAAACTTGGTATGTAATGGGTGGTCACCAATCCACAGACCAACCTAGGCAAGCGCGGCTTAACCTAAAGATCAAACTAAGTGCCGGTTTATTATTAAGCCACAACCCTTTTGTATAAATTATTAAATTTACCAAGTTAGACACAAACCTCTCGATATAAAAAAAAGACTATATTTTACTATTTTAAAATTTAGTTTCACCAATGTCTGTCTTTAAACAAATACAAGTTAAAGGAGAAGTTGCAGCTTCCATAGAAATTACCCCACGTCCGACAGCTGAGAAAAATATAAAAAAAAATAGTTTAAAAATTAGTATTGATAAATACTACTTCCGATTGTAGTAAATAAATAAAATAAAAATAGCCTTTATTTCACTGACTTCCTTTTACAATATTGTTTTTAACTTAACTTAATAAAAATAATGGTTTATATTTGTCAGGTTGTCCCTTTGACAAAGGCGTCCTCCAGGCCGCGCCAGGCCTCTCGACTCTGTGTCAGCCTCCTCCACCCCTGTGGTAGGTCGTCTTCCCATCTCTTGAACTGTCTGCCCCTGCGCCTTTTTCCATCGCGTGGGTACCACTCAGTTACTCTTCTCGTCCACTTTTCGATTCTAGATCGCATTGTGTGGCCTGTCCATCTCCACTTCAGTTTCCTGACTCTGTTGGCTACATCTGCCACACCTGTTTGCTTTCGTATGTCTACGAGTCTATGCTTATCTCTGATACGGATACCAAGCATGCTCCTCTCCATCCCTTGTTGGCAGACTTTTAGTTTTTGCATGCTTAACTTTGTTAAGGACCATGTTTGGCATCCATATGTGAGTACCGGCAGTATGCAGCTGTCATAGACCTTTTTCTTTTCCCGTATTGGGATGGACTTGCTCTTCACAACTTCCTTGAGGGACCAGTAGCGAGACCAGGTGTTGTTTACCCTTCTTTGTATTTCTTTTGACATTAGGTGTTGGGGTGATATTAGGTGTCCAAGGTATATATATTCTTCTACATATTCAATTTCTTGTTCTGTTATTGTTATCGCTACTTGAGTGCTGTTGGTGATCACTTTCGTTTTTGAAAAGTTTATGGTGAGACCCACTACTGCGCTAGCATCGGATAGTTGTTGTAGCATTCTCTGTACAACTTGTGGTTCCTCTGTAAACAGCACAATATCATCAGCAAATCTGAGATGATTCAATCGTTTCCCATTGATGTTTAATCCTAGGTTATCCCATTGTAGTTCTCTGAAGACATCTTCTAGAACTGCGGCAAATAGTTTGGGGGACAGCGGGTCTCCTTGTCGCACTCCTTTTTCGATCATAAACTCCTCCCCTACCGTTTCTAGCTGTATTCGGGCCGTGCTTCTGTTGTATATCTGCCTGATGATATTTATATATTTAGTGTGAACTCCTTGCTTTTTGAGTGCATTGTATATAGAGCTGTGGTAGAGGGAGTCAAAGGCTTTGTTATAGTCTACGAATAATATGTAGTAGGATTTCCCGTATTCGTTATACTTTTCGATGACTTGTTTCACGACATGTATGTGATCAACCGTAGAAAAGTCGCTTCTGAAACCTGCTTGCTCTATTGGTTGTTGTTCGTCCAGGCATTTTGTGATCCTTCCTAGTAATATTTTGGAGAATATCTTGTATAAGTTGGTCATCATGCATATCGGCCGATAGTTGTCTATTTTGTTTTTATCTCCTTTTTTGTGTATGAGAACTATAGTGGATCCAGTCCACTGAGTTGATATATGTTCGTTATTCAGTATTTCGTTGAATAGTTGTGTTAGTGTATTCAAAATAACATCGACAAGCTCTTTCAATAGTTCATTGGTTATTTTGTCGTTTCCTGGTGTTTTGTAGTTTTTCTGTGTGTTAATAGCTTTCCTTATTTCACTTGCCATTATTTCGGGAACATTGCCCTCTTCTGTATGATCATGGTCTGGTTGGGTATTTGTTGAGTTGCTGTATAATTTCCTGTAGAACTTAGTTGCCTCTCTTCCTATTTCTTTCCTATGTGATGTGGTTTTGTCTTTCCCTTCTCTGTTTTTAGTTTTTACTTCTGGCATCCAAGTGGAGTGGTCCTTGAGTTGTTTCAGTGCTTTTTTGATCCCACCCGTTCTTTCTATTTCCTTCTGTATTATGTTCATGCGCTCTAGTTTTTTATGTTTCCTAATGCTCTCACTGATTTTTTTGCTTATTTTTTCTATGTGTTTTATGTTCTTTGAATGATCATAAAGCAGAGTTTTCCTATCATCAATTAATTTCCTAGCTTCATCACCTATTTTATCTTTCTTTTTCCTTTTCAGGCCAACTTCTTTATGTATTTCTTTTAAATAATTTTCTAGTTCGTCATATTTCTGTTGGGTTGTCTCAAGTTTTTCCATTTCATTGAGATTTTTGCTCAATTTATGTTGTGTCTCTTGTGAGAGTGGTGGAATTATATGTATAGGTCCGTTTCTTATATTACTTCTTGCTTTCTTTTTATGAGTTGTAATAGTTCCTCTTAGCATTCTGTGGTTTGTGCTGAAGTTCAACTTATTTATTACTTCCACATCCCTAAAGTGACAGGGAGTATTAGATAGTATAAAATCTATTTCATTTTTATACTTTCCGTCTGGTGAGATCCAAGTCCACTTTCGGGATGCTTTTTTCTTGTAATGGGTGTTCATTATTCGTAGGTTGTGTTCTTGCGCAAAGCTTATAAGATGTTGGCCATTGCAGTTTCTTTTTCCCCTGGTATATTGGCCAACCGTACGCTCTTCATACATCTGACGCGATCCTATTTGGCTATTGAAGTCTCCCATTACTATCTTGTACTTGTGAGTATTTTCCATTGTGGCTGATAGAAGCGAGTAGAATTCTTTCTTTTCCTCATCTGTGGCCTGTTCGGTTGGGGCATATACTTGTATAACCGAGCATGGTTTATCGAAACCAGGGATTTGGATGTTTAGCACTACTATTCTATCTGATTTTCCTATGAATTCCAAAATGTGTTTTTTAAGATATTTCTTTACCATAAATCCCACACCATACATTCCTTTCTTTTCTCCTTTATAGTAAAATATATATTCCTGGAATTCCCTAATTTCTTCCCCAATGCGTCTTATTTCGCTCAATCCAATTATATCCCATTTCAATGGACTTAATGCCTCCTCTAATTCTGTAAGTTTCTCTTCGGTTCTCAGTGTTCTAGTATTCAGAGTTGAGATGTATAATATATTGCTATTTTTTCTTTCAGTTTTATTATTTTTCTGTTGCAGTTCATATTTAGGTGTTTCGTTTTCTGTATGTTTATCTTTGCGTGCCTTGTTTCGGTTTCTACTTATTACTGTTATGTTACTGTTTGTTGTATTATGATTATTATTTATGTTTTGCCCTGGAGGGTTTTGGTCTAATACCCCACGGTGACCAGCCGGGTTAGGGATTGTTTTCCTTGTTGTTTGCTTATTATTATTGTGTTTTTTATTGTGTTTCTCCCTACTTCCGATTGTAGTCCTTACTGGCTATCATACATAAAAATTGCTCCATATTAAGGATGCCTCGATACTCCTTTTTGCCGATACGATACCGATACCGATACTTTTATAAAAATAGCGGCGATACCGATGCCGATACCGATACGCTTATTGAAATAAATAATAAAGGTTGACAGACAGGTTGATATTACGTAATAGTTTTAGTAATTAAAATCAACATTGAAGTATTCTTAAGTTTTACGGAGAAAGGCGATTTCGTAAGTCTGTTTGAATAAGACCTGCGGTGGAAAATGGTCTCTCCGATGCGACAGAGCTCATTTGGAAACTTAGTACTTCTGTAAAGTACTTCTGCGCCATTTTTTTCAAGTTTGGGTATATTAGGAGACCTTAGGTATCTCTCGACTTCTGCTTTGAGAGAATTACAGCTCAGAGTAGACAGGGGCTCATCTTCCTCGGACTCTAATAATATTTTAACAAAACGCTCCAAAGCCCGCCTCTCGTTTGTAAAGTATCATTGAATCGGCCATAAAAATATCGCCGATGGCGATATATCGGCAAACCCGGAGTATCGTCGATATATCGGTATCGGAATCGGATGCATCCCTACTCCAAATATTCTTTCAGGCGCAGTATTTTTATCTTAAAAATATTTTACTTTCAATTGAGATACTTATTTTTGCAGTCGGAAGTGGGGCATTTTTGCAACTTCTCCTTTGACACATTTCCTGGTTTCCAATTGAGCTGAATTTTTTTCTAATTACTAACTCCACCATTTCTCATACTTTCAGATCACCAAAGGCAGCACACCGTCGTTAAAACGCTTAGCGAAGGAGATCCTGGGTATAGACATCCAATTTGGAGAACATAGCTCCGTCGAAGATGCCCGGGCAGCCATGCAACTCTACTGCAGTGTGGCCCGACAGTGGGAACCCACGCTGGTGGATAAACGGGGAAAGAGAAAAGTCAACCCTGAAGATGATTAAGTGGAATATTTTAACTTCTGTAAAAGAGAGCCATTTTTTTGTTGAAATTACTGAACCAAATTTTATGAAACTTCACACACCTAAACAGGTTTAAAATGTATTAGAAACCATTTTCAAAATGTTCAAATCACTTTGGACTATACCATAAGCAAGAGTCGTTGTGTATCCATTTAAAATCATTTTTAAATTGTTTTTTTAATTATATTTTAGTTACTCAACAGATATTCAGTATAATTTATAGTAACACTTATAGAAATACTCGTTAAAGATAATTTATTGGCTAGTGTTTACGTACTACCATGTCGATCGATCGAATCTGTGAATAGCATTATTTTGCCAATCGTTCGAACCAAAAATCTGTCACTTCTTTTCTTCTTTGAGCGTAGTGACATGTCAAAATAAATCTTATTACAATGATTCGTAACTTTGTTTTAAACGTGATAAAAATCTGCTTACTCTCCAATATTTAATTTTTGTAATTTTCGCCATTTTCTGTGTGTTCTTTCACCGCCAGAACCACCAGCAGACGTCACCAGATGTAATGTAATTTTGACAGGAACCCAAATGAATATTTAATTATGTCATTAATGACTTAATTTTTTTGCTTTGGGTCAGAGAGCAGGGTGGGGCAAATGCCTCACTTACCATGCCCCACCGTGGGTACGCAAGCCGTTATTTAATGTTTCCTGATTTCCTCTAATCAAAGATTTTAATTGTTTCTTTGATAAATAAACGAATGTGTTCCTTAGTACATGTTGATAGTGCTGAATTAAATATATTTTTATATTACGAATCTGTGGATTTACTTGAAATACCTGTAGCTTTCATCACCCAGTGCTCTTACAACGGTGAAAGAAAACATCGTGAGGAAACCGTCGTATGTCGTAGAACCAAAAATTCGAAGACATTGTGACATTCACCAACCCGCACTGGGCCCACGTCGTGGCTTATCGTCCATTCCCTCTCATCTCTATGAGGCCTGGAGTCCCAGCAGTGGGAACATTATGGGCTGTTTATGCTGTGCTATGCTACCTGTTTGACTGCTGCGCTGCGTGTCGCGGGTTCGATCCCCGCGCGGAACAAATATGTGTATGGCCTACATATAGTTGTTCCGGGTCTGGGTGTTTGTGTATGTGAGTTTAAATGTTTGTGAACGCACCCACGATACAGGAGAAATTCTTAATAGGTACTACACCCACCCTTCAGTTTCCACTACAACATAACATTGCACTTGTACTTCCCGAAGACATAGAAAAACCCAGTAATTTATGCTCAGCAGTGGCGCTTGTAACCCCCTGGGTTGGTGAACCTTTATGGATCAACGTGCCATTTTTTCTAAAGCAATGTTTATTGTCCTTGCACGTGCCGTCCACAAAAAGGTGCACGGTTCGGGTTGGTCATAGAATGGTCAATATAAAATAACAGGGTTTGGTCGTTTCCTATGGAGAAGAACCGGCTAGAAACTCCTTGGTATATTAATAAACATAATACCAGCACATCAAACTACTAAAATCTATTAAACTTTTAACCTTTTGAACGCCACGATGGGGTATAGCCGACTATTAAAAACGTAATACCTTACGTTTCATATTTTTAAATTAAAGTATCACTCCTTCTTAGCTAACATCATCTGCCTTGCCTTTTCCCTACTGTGTTGGGGTCGGCTTCCAGTCTATCCGGCCAAAGATCTATATATGGCAGCCGGGACCAACAGCTTTACGTGCTTTCCGAGGCACGGAGGAATGGGCAGTCACCCGTCCATAGACTAACCTAGGCAAGCGCGGCTTAACCTAAATATCGACCCGAATGACAGTTATTATTAAACCACGAGCTCCTAGCTAACATCACTACTTTTTCTTGACACTCTATTTCGTATGTAAACAGCGTGATTTCAACTTTATCGCTAAAGAATTAGGTTCAAGGTTGACTGGTAGGTAGCTTGCTGGTGGTGGGTAGCTTGATGTCACCAGCACATCTTCATCGTAGAGTGCTATGAGTGGAACGAATATGTTGGAGTTGACTTCCAGTCCTACCGGATGCAGATGAATACCATTATTTTACATGGAGCGACTGCCTATCTGACCTCCACAACCCGGCTAGTACTGGGTAATAATAATAATAATCCTCGGTAAGCCTGGTTGTCGGATTTTCTTTTCATACAAAAAAAAAGTGATATAATAATTCAGTCATATAATAATTTTTCAAATCGGTTCATAAATGTCGGAGTTGTGGCGTAACATTAATACAAAAAAACAACATTTTCAAAACGAACTGCACTTTATTTATTTCTTATATTTTTATTACAAACGGTTTTTTTTACAATATAATTATTATGCCACAGTTAAAATTCAATTTTACATGACTCTTAACTATTTTATAATATAAACTAGCATTTAATTTAATTCTTCGTTGCTTGCTTATTTAAAATGCTTGGATGGACATTCTTAATCAAAATACACTTCCAGTGCCAAGCACCCAGCATATGGGTCGAACAATAATTCGTGTGTGTGCCCACAACCCACCTCTTGAGTCGTCGCTATAGATGACTTGGTACTTTCGGGCATTCAAAAAAAAGATATTATGTTCTTGGCAGAGAAAGTGTTAACAAGTAAATAACAGCAATGGTTAGGACTCATCATTTTGAATCGAAAATTTTAATTCAACATTTTAAATCGACGCGAATCGACTTGAGCCGAGTAAGTGGGTCTCCATACAATAAAAGCATAGTCTGACGCGGTGCCCAATCAAGTCCGAATTGAAACGAGGCAAAATTATGTAAAGCTATTACTGCTTTTATTGGATGTGTACAGTACATTATCGTATTTCACCAAAAAAAATCTTAGTAGTCCGTCAGACAGATTTCCAAAAAAGATGAAGACGATAAAGTGCTTCGAAAAGTCGTGACAAGTCGTGTGACGTCGCAGTTTGTTTTTTGTCCAGGAAGTGACCTCATAAGCCCCCACTCATGATCTTTGACACGTTTAATTATCGTCATTTTTTATTAATTTGATTAAATTAATAAAGATTAATTACTGAAATGGGACTGGGCAGGCCATGTCTGCCGGATGCCGCCGCAGCTGTGGGCCCGAATATCGCAAGACTGGAGCCCTGACACAGCTAGACGGGGTCGCGGTAGACCGAGGAGAAGATGGCGGGACGCCTTGGATGGCTTCCTCAACAACTGGCGAGAAAAAGCACACCATCGTAAGAAGTGGAAGGAATGGGGGGAGGCCTTTGCTCAGGAGTGGGACAATACGGGCTAAATAAAAAAAAACAAAACAAAAAACACGTATTCAATATTTTTCGATAATTTAACAGACAGACTAATTAGATTTTTTTGGTGAAATACCCTATCAGAGACATAGATATACCTAGATACCGCAAGTATCAGGTATCCGTATGAAAACAAAGCGTGCCATTTTTTAACTTCCTACTATAACTTCATACGCACTATTTAGTTGCTATACAACATAGACTACGTTTTTGTTCTTTAGATGTCTAGAATTAGGTTCTTTAGTTGCAACGATGTTGTTTTAAACAAATTAGCTTGCTGCGACAATTACCTGGTTAAGTGTAAAATACTTAAGCCGGGCACGCATAGTAGATGCTCTTGCGTTATCAAGGTACATTCTGTAGTACGTATACTATACTCTCTTGGCTCAAGCCATTTTTCCGTCTCAAAACGTTGATGATTTTATTCATATCTTTGTATATTACAAATGAAATTGGACTGGTATTTTCAATTCAACATTACCTTTTGTTCGTTAAAACTATTTGTGTTTTCGAGGGTATTTGAACTACATTATATTGTAGTTTTTTACATACATTTGTGGAGCTCTGTAATGTGCTTATATTATACTATAGCGGACACTAGCTCTTGACCACTTTCAAATCTTATTTTTACCAAATTTCTTAAAACTTCTATAATACCATTTTCTTTTTTGACAAAACGTGATCTTGAATTAGGTTTTTTTTTTTTGTATTTTTTGGTTAACCCTGGCCCTTTCCCCTTAAGAAGTGGTCAACCGCTAATGTCTGCAATAGTAGCCACCAACATATAATAATCTGTATACAGGCACCTTACTTCAAATTACTTTAAACAATGTTATAAGTGTGCTGTGTAATGTTATAATAGCCTAAAAAACTTAGGACATACATAGATAACTAATGTCAAAGACAAAGTTTCATAGCACACTTATACCTAACATTGTTTAAAAGTAATTTGAACTTAGGTGGCTGGTTACATATCTCTTTTGGTGACTGTACATCCAACCTTTCTGAGTGTATATTTTCGTCAACAAAAAGGGCATATTCACAAAAAATTGTGCTTAAACAAAATGTACTCGTTTGCGTACAATTTATCTCCTATGTTAAGGCATTTGGGCATTTTTGGTTATCAATACATTTTCAAGATTTGTTTTTATTTACATTTAAATCATAGATTCGCCGTACCGCGACAGAATATAAGGTGGTAGGGACAACGACTTACAAAGGGTACTACGGTTCTAATTTGCTAAAATATCTATTTCGTAATATGCATGGTTTTTAAAATACTATGTTTGTGAAAACGTAAATTGTTAATCAATGCAGTTAATCAATACATTACACTTTTGCAGGAAACTGCTGTTTTTGGGGGGTGGTTCGGAATGATTTACATTCACGAGCTCTGACATGTATACGCGCAGCGACTTTTTAAAGTGATTTTCTCCTCATCTCCTGACTATAAATCTATGTAGTGACGCAGATACTATTTTGGTACCCATATATTTATGAAATAGATCTTTTATCAAAGTTGCATTAGATAAGCTGCGAGAAAATCACTCGCGAATCTTCTTAAATATATATATTGGTGTTTGTACCCGTACTGACACTTTTAGTACCAAGCACCCAGCATATGGGTCGAACCATAAATCGTTTGTGTAGCCACAACCCGCCTTCGAGTCGTCTCTATACGTAGCTATAGATGTGTTCATGCCCAGGACGCTAAAAAACGCGTAAAATGGAACTTTCCTAATAGTAACTGCGTCTGTGACAGTTTAGGAAAATAATATAAAGACGGATGTTTACTGACAAAAAAAAAATATGATTCTAATTAGTCAGTCTGTTAGATTATCGAAAAATATTGGACGTATTTTTTGTTTTATCAAATCAATAAAAATTGACCAAGATAAAACGCGTCAAAGATTTGAGTGGGGGATTGTGACGTCACTCACCGGTAAAAAATATCATACTAATGTCTTAGAATATGACGTCACACGAGTTTTCAAAGCAGTGTATCGTCTTCATTGTTTGTTTACGTGAAAAAAGAAAATATACGTATCCAATATTTTTTGGAAATCTGACGGACTAATTAGATTTTTTTTTTTAACTACCCTATTGCGTTAAAATTCGTAAAATGGTGACAGACGCAGTTACCATTATGTAAGGGCTATTTTACGGTTTTTTCATATTATGATCTATGCTAAAGTGGGCATTTAAAACCCCCAGGACCCGACTATCGAGACCTAATCTAAGTTGACTCGTTTTCGCGCGAACTCAACCCGGTAAGGGCAAATCCATGATTCATGTCTTTGGAGAGAAAAGTTATTGTCAGTAAGACATAGTTTATTTTAAATTATGTAAGGATTAATGAAATCTATGTTTTACGTATTAACCACCGATTTTACAAGATTTTGTTTCTAGAACACTAAAAGAATCATTCATCATCTTCCTAGCATTTTTCCAAATATCAATTCAATGGTCGGCTTCCAGTCTAACCGGATGCAGCTGATTACCAGGATTTTACATAGATCGACTGTCTATCTGACCTCCACAACCCATTAACTGAATAACACGATACCTTTTAGTAAGGAACGGTCAAACATTCACGGTCCGACCTCGGTGAGCGTTGCTTAACCTACAACTGAAAAAGCGATCAGTACGTAAAACATATTTGTCATTGATTGACCCAATTAGTTTCTGAAGAAAGAGCCCATTTATTAGTTTTCAGGCTTTTTTGTACATTGAAATTTAGTAAGGAAGTGCAAAATATAGTATCTATAAAGGTTGAAATAGGTCGAACTAACTCTAGTAGCTTTTCATTCGAAAATCAACCTAATTTGTGTACAGGTAACGTTTTTATTCGTACGTAATGTAACACAAACACAATTGCTTGTACGAATATGAATTTTACTGAAAACTAAAAATAAGTTTCAATTTCGTATGAAATGCTACTGTACAGTCAGCAGCAAAAATATGCATACACTTAGCAATGTTTAGACTAGTGTATTAATTTTTTCTTGTTGCATAACAAAACTAATATTTTGGAACTCATATAATTTATCATAAAGTAGGGCCATATCTTAAAGTTGCAATCATTATTTCACGAGAAATTTGCCAAGTGTTTACATATTATTGGTCGTGACTGTACTTAGTTAAGACAACATAATTATTATTATAGGAAGACATTTTTTTTATTGAAAATAATAAAAACTAAAACAATATTTTGAGTTATTTTCGTAAACGTTTAGGCGTTTATTGTCATAGACCGCTAGAGGGCGCTGTAGTCAACATTTTTAATATTATATAATATTTATTATTGGAACGGAGTTCCTCATCTTCTAAATTGTTTGTGGGCTGAGGGGATAGACCGAACACCTTGTCATCCCAGCAGTGGGACAATATGGGCTAACTGTACATACATAATATCACGCGTGTAATACCCGAAGGCTTAGGCAGAGGGGTACCCGTTAGTAAACCCACATTTCGACAGTTGTTTTAAGGTCCTATGTAATAAGGGGCGAGCCTATTGCCAGCATGGGCCAGCTATACTATAAATATAATAATAAATAAACATTTTTGTGTGTTATATAGTGGGAACTCCGTTACAATCAGGTGTCCATAAGACACCTCTCTATTTTTTATTTTTTTTATAAATATCTCAGCACAAGCAACGCATTGACTAGGTATTACAAATTGTTTAGAGACGTTTACACAATGGCCCATGATGGTCCTACTTCAGCCATCGTTAAGTTAAGCCAGTAATGTAATGGTCACTTTAAGGAAGAGCGCTGATGTCTGAGATACAGATATTTTTATCTAGTTCAGACACAGATGCCTTCAACATAAAATTAAGAAAATAAGAAATGGTACTGTATATCTGTATAAATGTAACTTATGTTGGTATCAAATAAATTATTATTATTATATTATATTATTATCGTTAAAGATATTTAGCGTCCGTTCACACCGACCAGCTCGGAGAGGAGAGCAGAATTTTTATCACAAGATTTATTTTTACATGTGTTTTCGTTTTCGGAGCACTGTATCGTTTCCATTTTTTGTTTACGTGAAAAAAGAAGAAATATGTGCCCAATATTTTTTGGAAATCTATCTGGCGGACTAATTATATATTTTTTTTGTCAATTACTCAAATTTTTAGAAGCAAAATGGTTCACCAACTTAGACCATAGTGTAAACGACTCTTTTATATAAATAAAAGTTTTTTTTTTCATTACTTTTTACAATATATTTTCTACTTATTGTGCATTTATATAACGTTCTTAAATTGTTCTTTAGAGAAAAAGATTTACTTGTAAAAAAGTGATTACATCGCGCTTCCTTCAATTGGGGGTAGGCAGGAACCCATCTAGCTAGAACTTGTGAAAAGAAACGTATAAAACATAGTATAGTGTGCCTGTAATTCCGGAAGGGCCGACCAGGGATGTAACGGAGGTAGTTTTATCGGAACCGAAGGCGGAGTCGGAGTTTTTAAATTTGCTTTATCGGAGTCGGAGGCAGGGTCAGAAGTGGTGGTGGTGGGTAACAAATTAACAACAAGTGAAAAAATAATTGACGATAGAGTGCACGTAGTGAGAGTCGGGGGGATTCCCCGCGCGACATGTATGAACCTGTTCATAACAGTCGACACAGGCCGCCGCCGCCGCTATGTTATGCTTCGACTTCCGATTAAAACCTTTGATTTAAAAGTGTCGGAGCCGAAGTCGGAACCGAAGGTGTAATAATAATCGGAAGTTCCGACTTAACGGAACCGGAGTCGAAGCTCCGTAACATCCCTGGGGCCGACCCTATTGCCGTCAATCGGGCACAAATCCAGACTCCGCGGCTGCTATACATATTATCACCATTAACAAGTAAATCTTTAACTCTAGTATAAGGGCAACAATATTTCGATGCTATTTTTTATTTATTTATATTTTAATATCTAAGTGTTTTGCACCATTTTTAAAAATATACCAATTAATAGAAATATCGACAGAAATATTGACTATTCGAGACAAAGAAGACATATTTGAGTAATTTGGAGTTTTTTTATTTTCTTAAATATTGTTGTCATTTAAAGTAACATAACACATAACATCACGCCCGTAATGCCGGAAGGGTTAGGAGAGATGTACCCAGTTTTCCCCAGTTATGTGTTGTGATTATCATTTAAAGTGTATAAAAAGTATTCTTTAATTAAGTTCTTAAACAAACAAACAAAATATTTGGCACAAGCCACAACTGCACAAAACTAAAAAAAAACTAACAGGAAAACAGAGTTAATATTTTGTGTATCACGTATCACCTAACAATATTATTTGAAATGACAACAATACTAAAAGTCACATTATATCATAGGACGGTATCATATAGATATGAAATAAAATAATAATATATTTAAATCGTCAATATTTCTGCCAAAACAGTGAAATAGAAAAAAAAAATCACAACTTTACTATTAAATAACAGAAAACAGGGCAAACGCACCAATTGTCGCACTTTCAGAATATAAACTACTTTAAAGCATCACTTTTCCTCTTTCATGTACGACAATCGGTGATTCTACCCTTTACACTTTAAAATAATAAATTGTTAGTAACAAATTATATACAGCTAAGTAATAAGTACATTTTAATACGCATCGTTGCTATTTAAAAAAAAAACTAACATTATAGTAGCATTTTTCCATTTGTGGCAACACCAAAAAACTGGACTACAAAAACGTACCATTTGAGTTTAAAAAATGTCTAAATGTCTGTCCTATATTTCTTATTTTTCGATTTATGTTTAGATTTTCGCAAATCAGCTATTCGAGATTAACATTTTGAGTTTCCTACCACCCATGGTAGGTTTATAAAATGAATATGCGAGTATTTACATTTTGAAATCTCAAAATTCGGCGGTACTTTTTAATGCAGCGGGTATCAGAAACGTGTACATATGTAAGATGTATGTGTAGCCTGCGAAATTACAGACTCATTTTTTTTTTTTGCATTTTTTCGTTAGCGTCATGCTGTATTTTGAACAAAATAGTATTGTTTAAATTATTTTATGTATTTTATCTAAGAAATTTAATTCTCTGATAGAATTAAATCTCATAGATAAAATATATTTTAATATAATCATAACATATTTTATATATATGAGATTTAATTCTCTGATAGTAAAAGTATTTTATTTGATTATTGATCTTGTTTGTTTTTTTATTTTTGGTTTTCCTGCCCTGGTGAAGGTTGCGGGGATCCGCCGGATAAGAGACGCACGGGACCGGTCAATGTGGCGACACTTGGGGGAGGCCTATGTCCAGCAGTGGACGTCTTTCGGCTGAAATGATGATGATGAATACAGCACATCCTTAAACACAACTACATACTTCTGATACACGCTGTCTATTTATTATATATATTTTAAAGATGGCATGAGATGGATTTCGAGTCCATATAAACAATTTAATTTGTGCAAAGCTGGTGAAAGACCATAAATACGATTTTTAGTCGCTTTTTTGAACATAAAAAAAAATCTAATTAAACAGAAGCTCATTTTACTTATAAAAGTTTCAAGTCATAACATAACATCACGCCTGTAATCCCCGAAGGGTATGGCAGGGGTGTATACTAACACCCACATTACAAGAGTCACGGTTAAATCCCATGTATTAGGGGTGTGTTGGGGTGTTCAAAGGGGGTGTTTAAGTATAAAAGCTTGTGGAATGTATGTACATAACATCACGCCTTTACCCACGAAGGGTTAGGCTAGAGGTGTACTTAATAGTAGGTACACCCTCAATTCACTAGTTATGTTTAAGTCAAAGATCTAGACTTTCTCAAGCCATCCCAAAACAAACCTTATTCGTATAACTTTAATTTACATATTCCTATAACTGACGGTCATTAAGGTGTGTTATACAAATATGAACACTAAATTCATACAGATTTCGTTAATTTTCGCTTGAGTACCAACAGGGGCCGTATATATATAATCTCTATGCAATTATGCGTAGTATATGTTGCGGCGAGGTTGACGGCCTATCTTGGTCATGTTGGCGCATAATTCTTGATCCCTGGAAGATAGAAATAAAGGATTTGTTAGACTTAAATATCAAGAGTATAAAATAGTAGAAGGTTTGTTATATTGTAGCAGTATTGAAGCTCATTCTGAATCGATGAAAATGATACACAACATAAATCATTTTTTATTTTGTCATATTTTATTATTGATTGGTCCCATTTTTAATGAGAGTAAACTAACTGTGTACATTAATTAAAAACTAATAAATAAACAAACAAGAAACTATAAAAAAGCATAAAGAAACTGCTCCTCAACGCTGTCAGCCGGTAATGTGCCCAAAAGACTAGCGGCATTGCCACGTTGTATGGCAACACTTAGCCTCTGGCCAAGATAAAAGCCAGCCCTTGTTTTATAAAAATAATAATAAATTAAATATTAATAATTAATTATTATTAATAAAATAATAAAATAAAATAAAAAATAAAAAAGCCTTTTATTTCATGCATTAAAAAGGAACAGTTATACAAAAAAAAAGTAATAATTTAACAGTGTTAACATTTAACATTTACACATTATAATTATTTGATTTACAAACATAGATTTGTTACATACATTAATTAATGATTATTTTATTTTTATTTATGGTTGTTCACAATAAAAATACAACTTAAATTGAATTTTAATTAAAATTAAAAATTATTAATTGGAATAAAATATAATCAAATCAAAAATTCAAATTAAAAAATAAATTGACAATAAATAATAGGTGCACATGTAATGTATAAATTAAGATTAAATTAAATGTCGATATTAATAATAACTAAATAGATTTAAGTTTTAAATAATATGCATGCATGAACCCCTCAAGTGATGAGGGTGAAGGCCTCCTCCAGAGAACCCCAGCGGTCTCGGTCTTTGGCTTCTGTCAGCCAGTTTTTTCCCGCTACTCGTGTGATGTCGTCTGTCCATCTAGTTACAGGTCTTCCTCTTTTCCGAGTGCCTGTCGGACCTGGCCATGACTTATTAATATTCTTATTCTAACATAAATCTTAGAAATAACGTAGGTATAACATAGTTCGTTGCGTCTACTGTTACTAGGCTAAACTTGTACCACAGGCGATAATTATATCTGATAAAAACTATTTGGACAACGGACCTCTTATCGAATAACCTAACCTTTTCCCAACTATGTTGAGGTTGGCTTCGAGCTGAATCCCAGTATTTACATGGAGCGACTGCATTACTACCCACCACAACACAGTTAACCTATTGAACGCCAGAAGCGTAAACGCACCGCGCCCCACCCACGCCAAGGCACACAAATCTACAAAATTGTTATTTTATCTTATTTGACAATATTTTGTATAAAAAAGCAGATACAGAGTTTTAAAAAAATATGTTTTTTGTCGGCTGTAGCCGACGGTGGCGTGTTGAGCACGTATTCGTTTGTCGGCTATACCCGACCGTGGCGTTCAAAAGGTTAATACTGGGTAATATGATACCTCTTCGTTAGACTGGATGTCAGACTTTCAGGTCACTGTCTACCTGTAACGACTGCCAAAGATCTATATATAGCAGCCGGGACCAACAGCTTAACGTGCTATCCGAGGCACGGAGAAAACTCAGTACGTAATGGGTGGTGACTCATCCATAGACCAACCTAGGCACGCGCGGCTTTACCTAAAGATCGACCTTAGTGGCAGTTATTTTTAAGCCAAGAGCTCCAGTATATCATGTTTATAATTAAATAAATATTTCTCACCTAATATCCCCCCATCCGCCGTTTCCTTTGACAAGTTTCTTGTTATGTTTCGCGCCGCCCGCAGTCACTGTAGCACTGACTCGAGTAGGAAATAGGTAGGGCTTCGCGTTTTGAAGGAGCTTCTGTACTTTGCTGATCACTGTTGAAGCGTTGCAGTTGGATTTCTTGTGGTGGAAGCCGCTGGAAGGTGGAAAGAGACATGTTCAAGTATAATGTGTGGCAAAGGTTCTAAGAAAAGGCGAAAAAGTCATTTATCCAAATTAGGCTGATAATCAGCACTTATTGAGAGTCAAAGGTTACAAGAGACAGTCGTCCAAAACGCCCACCCTTCGATACTTCTTAGTGTTTGAGCAGGGATGAAGAAGTGGCGGAACGAACTCCCGAGCAATTCAGTACTCAAGATATGGAAAGAAAGTGTTTCCCAATGATTTTGTACCTAAACTTCATTAAAAAAATATTCCATCTCTGTCATCTCCACGCAATTGAAAGAAACAAATCGATAATTTAACAACTAAGATAAAACTTACCATTCACCAATATGAAATACCCTCGGCCCCTTACAAACAATAACTTTAAACTTTTCTCTGCCAGGCATATTTTGAGATAAATGTAGCAACGAATAATCCCAATTATAATCGTCATACGCACAAAACTGACTCTGTTGCTTCATAATAAGACCCCAAACAGTTCTATTGAATGCGAAACCCATGTTATGCATGCTGGAATGCCATGGCGTTATTTCCACCTGAAAATGGTAGAAAAATTGGTTTTAGTGCTGGCAACATTTTAGTATAATGGTAGAATTTTGGAATCAGAATGTGACAACATTAGTTTTTTTTTGGGCTGGCAATGTTATAGCTGTCAAATTTTTGAAGCGGGAATTTTTGACAGTTGTCAAATGACATTAAGGTACGGATAAATTCGACGAATACTATTTACAGTGAAATAAATACAAATAAGAAGATTTCTAAAACCAAATGTATATAATAAATATTTACATTCATCTTATAGTAAGCATGCTTTTAAAGAGCAAGGCATTGAGTACTATTTACAGCTTACAAAAGTACGGTCATCTACAAGGTGCATTTCTGATACTTAACAACAACAAAACATGTTATACTAGGATTCACTACTCTCTAAAACTAAATAGCTTATTTAGAACAGGTGTCTAAATGACAGATGTCAAAATAACAGGTGTCACCATGACAGGTGTCACCATGATTTCGTGACTTTAGAATACTTAAATTGTACTCATGCGCCATCGTAATGTGAACGTCATACTTGAAATACAAATCAGAAACTTTACAAAATAATTAAATGGAGAAATGCACCTTGTAGGTACCGTTCGTTACAAATCATAAAAAATATATAATTATTTACATGCTTTTCAACCACAACCAACAATATTACTTTCTAATAGGTACAGTTGCCAACGCATCAAGTTTCCACAAACTGTCAAAATTTCTCATTCAATTTTCAACTTTTATGGTTTAAATCATTTGGAGAAATCTGAGAGCTTGAGATAACTTGATGTGTTGGCCACGGTACATTTGAAGCACTTCGTCATAAGCACAATTAATAATAGTTGCGAAATTAGCGTACTATAAGGTTAAGAAACCAAGAAAAATATAATGAAATCTTTTGCTAGGTTTATTCGATAGTTAAAATCGACACCCGTGTCATCTCTAGCTAGTTTTATTACACGCGGCAACACATCAAGCTCCAGTCCAGTATAACATGGCCTCGTTTTGTATAGGTCTCCAGTAAAATCCGGAATCCGAATAAACTGGTTATGGCTTGATAGGTCGTCGTGAGTACAACCTTCTACTTTTATTATCATAGACGAAGCGCTTATAAGCACAACATAAAATCAACCTCTTTAGAACCCGCCATGCTTGGCAAAGCGTAATGCATAGAAAACTCAATAATACAGGGTGAAAGAATAGCGACGCACTAACGTTTACCATGTTTTCAGTTGAACCATTTATACAAATTTTTCATCGGCATTTTTATTTTAAAACTGCTGTTTCCTACAAAAGTCTAAAGCCTTCACACTAAAAATGTATTATCATTAACATAAGGTATTAAAAAAAAATACCGATGAAACTTTTTGCGGGGAACTAAATAATACATTTCAAACCCATACAGAAAATAAATATCATATTTAAAATAACCGACTTCCAAAAAAAAGTAATATGGGACTACCACGTCGGCTTCCTCTACTAATTGAAAATAATCACGTAAATCTGCCCCGTAATCATGGAGGAACCGAATACATTAAAGAACAAACGACCATAATATAACCTCTTCCTTTTCGGAAGTCGGTTAAAGAAGAGCCACTTTATAAAGAACAGTTAGAATCAAAAGCAAATTAAAATTGTTGTAATTCAAATATTAGGACCAGCGGCAAAATAGAAGATAGCGGCAAATTGCTCGACCTTGAGAGAATCTCTCAAAGTTGAGCATTTTGCCTCTTTTTTCGCTTTGTTATCTGATAACAAACTAATAGAGTTGAAAATAGTAAGAGTAATCTCTTTCTATTTTCAACTGAACCCAGTAAAGAATATACATGATGTGCATTTTGCTGTTCTATCAGTGTGTTAGTTTACAATATAAGGGAAAAAAATAAAAATTATACAGGACCAAATAAAATTAATACAATGCATTCGTTGGCAGATTTTAAAAGAAAAGAGAAGACAGGCTATATTAATCCAAACATAAGCTTTCTAATTCATCTGTGTCCCATAATTATATAAAGCTCAATGAGTAATTTTTTACTTTTTTTTTTTTTGGGCGTGTGTAAAATCATCAAATAACCCCTCTTGCTCTTAGGCAGAGCGAAAGGGAGTGTCAGACTTCTACTGACTAAAAACCACCCATGTTCCTTCTTAGCCTTTCATGTCGAGGCCACGGTATCTCTTGCGAACAGCCCGCAGCCCCGACCGTTTTTTACTTTATTTACATATTTGACAGCCTATGATATCACAACGTGTTTTTTTTATGGGATATGAAAAAAAAAAACACCTAGCGCGATTAAGTTTTACCTCATGCAACTGTAATCCCATGCTATGAAAGCCTTAAGATAAAAGCGACCTAGAGCAGAAGAATTAAAAAACTTTTTATCTTAGCTGTCAAAATACAGTACTTTTACTACATATTTATTGTAAAAACTGATTAAATAACAACACCACACCACAAATTAACGTGACCTAAAATCTGAACTAAAGGCATCTCTAAAAATCATTGGTCCTCGAAAATTAGAGGCATTATTCAGGAATAAAAAAAAACAAAATACATTTGAATGGAGAATCGCAGCCTCTGTTACCTCTTAATGACTTTTTCTACACTAATATTATAAAGAGGAAAGATTTGTTTGTTTGTTTGTAACGAACAGGCTCCGAAACTACTGGACCGATTTCAAAAATTCTTTCACCGTTGGGAAGCTACACTATCCCCGAGTGACAAGGCTACTTTTTATTTCTGTATTCCCACGGGAACGGGAACTACGCGGATGAAACCGCGTGACGTCCGCTAGTTATAAATTATAAATAAAAGTGTTAAACAATGTTCAGAGCAGGTGTTATAGTTATTTGATCAGTTTTAATGTTAGTTATCCTAAATACCAATTTAAAAAAGGCATAAGTACTTAAAAGCTTCCATGCCTTTAATGCTAAATTACAAAACTAGGTGACACCTGCATATACAGGGTGTGAAAAGACCATTAACGACGCCTTAAGTCACTTGTTCTTCCCATCATTGCGATCATTTTTTGTTCTGGAACATAACTGGGAATATTCTAGTTACGGAGATATTTTGAAGACCAAAATATTTTTTTTTACCCGTTTTTTTTTAATACCAAAAATGAAAGAAGTTTCCCATCAATATTTATTGAGTAGAGTTACTTAGTTTGATGTACAGAATGCTTGGTTGACGGTTGTGTGAAGGGTCTGTTTACACAATGTATCTAAATTTTATAGCAATCTGGGACTTTCAACTCACGATGCTGTACCGAGAGTTGCAAATCCAATACATGCACTTTGTTCCAGATATTAATTTCAGTAGGTAGTAGTAGTTTAAGTTTAGGATTAGTAAAACTAAATATAATATAAAGGGTGGAAAAGATATCGACGCGAAAACGGTTACCACGTCTAAAAAGTTTGCAAGTATGTATGTATATAGTAAGAACAAAAAAATATGTACGTTTGTAAAGAATAAGTAAAAAAAAAAACGTATTTTTGAGCAGTATAGAAAATTTTCATCCATAATTAAAATTTAGACAGCTGTTTCATACATTTTGACCGTGTTGTTATTGTAATTTTGTAAGAAACAGCTGGTTTTTTTTAAGTAACTTATGAAAAATTTATGTGTGAGCGGATCAGAATTATATACTGAATAATACGTGGTCACCGTTTGTTCGTAGGTGTCCCTACTACCCTGTATAGCAGTCTCCAAAAGGTATTGCCTCAAGTCATCATGCCATTTCTATATAACACGCGTTATCAGGAAGAAATGCAATAAATGATTTGATATTTTGAAAAGCTTACAGTGAAATCAATAGTTGATAGCCATACAAATATTTAAATTGCAACAGTTTTTAGCCGATTTTTTAGAGAAAAACGTGTTCAGATGTAATGTTGCCCACATTATATCAGAACACGTTTTGATGCCGTGTGTTTTACGTTTGACAGATACAGAATCTTGTCAGGAATTAAAAGCAATAGTATTTTCTATATATTTTGTTAATCTGCTACATTTTGTTGCAAAAAAATCCATATCTTTTTTATAAATTAAAATCATAAGTAGTTACTTATGTATTTTTATTTAATTTTTTTTTGTAATTCTTTAAAAAAATAAATTATCTGGCTATCATCCACCAACGTAACACTGTATGTACGTACCTATGAGGTATTTATTTACAGATTATAGCAATACGAGTACAAAGTCCAACCATTACAAAATTCTAAACATACCAAAAGGAGGATTTATTAGCCTTACGCTATGTTGCGCTGCACTGAGGGCCTAAAATGGCTGTTTTAACAGAATCATAATAAGGGATCGGATAAAAAAAAAACATTTTACATAAAGGACACCCGAACCTCAAAAATAAAAATTCAATACCTCAGAAGTCCTGCATTATCCAGAACTGCTTTTTTTAAAATATAATATAGTATAATCAAAAAACTAAACTGTTCATGTTAAAAAGAAATATAGATACAATGAGAGTAACCAAATATAATATTTTCGATTTATTAACTAAGTATCTACCTTCTGTTTACGAATATTTTTATGTCATATCTTTGAACTAGTAGATATAACAGTCCCTTTTTTGTTTTTTTTGGGCGGGTGCAAAATCATCAAATAACCCCTCCCGCTCTTGGGCAGAGCGAAAGGGAGTGTCAGACTTCTACTGACTAAAAACCACCCGTGTTCCTTCTTAGCCCTTCATGTCGAGGCCGCGGTATCTCTTGCGAACAACCCGCAGCCCAGATATAACAGTCCTTATTATAACAATTGCAAAATGATATATGTTAGCCGAAATAATGCATTTCTATGGTTTTCTCGCGTTTTATAATAACTTCAAAACTAAACATAATAAAATCATGGTTCCTTCTATAGGATGAAGGGATAATATACAGGTTCCGTATCCGCAATTGAAGCAAAACTACAGTGTGCGGTCGTATAAAACTATCGAAGCTCAAAGAACCCCATGCGCAATTCAACGTGCAAAAAAAATACTACCACATCAATATAAGCTTAGCATACAACAGCGCAACATAGCCTAATGCTAGTAAAAATATAGACAGATGTATTATGGACATCCGGTTAGAACGGAGTTTCTTTAAAATGGGTATTTTAACGTTAAAATTATAAAATATTTTTGCATATTCTCAAAATAGACGACAAGCTGAATCGATTGAAACTAGTTTTAATTTCCTAGGTAATCGGGAAATCACTGCAAAAAGATGTCGTTTTTGGACAACTTTCGGTCAAGACTTCCCTTTTTTTTTTTTTTGGGGGTTGGGAAATCATCAAATAACCCCTCCCGCTCTTGGACAGAGCGAAAAGGAGTGTCAGACTTCTACTGACTAAAACCCACCCATGTTCCTTCTTAGCCCTTCATGTCGAGGCCGCGGTATCCCTTGCAAACAACCCGCTGCCTCGACAGGATCTAGACTTCCCTCAAACCGCAAATAAATCAGAATTATAATGTGCGATAAGAAAATAAGAAATTCCGTTCCAAAAACCCTTAATCTAATAAAGAGTAACTTCAAAACCTTTTGCGTGGCTGTATAAAGGTGTGGGTACACTTGGAAGTTCCAAGTCTGTGTGTTTTCACGCTTCTTTCTCCGTTCTTCATTCGCCGCCTTTACTTGCTGTATATAGTTCAGGTTCAGATTCTTCTTACGCTGTTTTTTAGGAGGAATTTTAGTGATAGAAAATACATAGTTTAGTAGTATAGTATTTTTAGGTATAACGAAAAAAAAACAGGTATTAAATTATGTTTGCATAAGTTGTTAAAATGTATGGGACCTCTGATTATTTGTTTCGCGATTTTAGGTTTGTTCCCATACTAAAAGTTGTTCAATATGATGAGTACAATGTTAAGTCCCAATGCCAATGTGTGCGTGCCAATGCAATGGGGGCGGGCCAATTGCCGTCATCAAATAGCCACAAATCCGGACTCCGAAGCTGCTACAGAGAATTTTTTGATAGAAAAACCCCAGTCATACTTTGCTGGACCAAGGAATCGAACTCAGGGCCACAGTAGTAGCGTAGTTTCTTGTAAGTGTCTAATGCGTATTTCTTCCATCTATTTTATAAGGACCTTTTTTTAGAGCGGAAGGGAGTGTCAGGCTTCTACTGACTAAAAACCACCCATGATCCTTCTTAGCTCTTTGTGTCGAGGCCGCGGTATCTCTTTCGAACTACCCGTAGCCCCGACGGGAATTACTCGGAGCCCCGACAGGTATTTTATAAGGACCTTTTTACAGTACCCGGCGATTAATATTGCACATCGACCTTTGGAAAGAGACAATCGCCTAATTTCGGCTTCGTAGAGCGTTATCTCTGTCGCACGATATACAAACAGTCCGGTATCTATTAGGAGCTGTTAAAACAATTATGTTTTGCTTCTTTTGATAATTCAGCTTCGGTTACAAAATATTTATAAACATTGTAGATAATTTCGCGTGACTGACCTCGTAAAGGTTTTCCTCTTTTTTCTAAAGATGCCATAGTACAACTTTAAATTATTTAAATTTGGGGGTGTTAACAACTCTACATATATATTTTGAACTGGACGTGATCGCACTCTATCGCACTTGAACAACGACTGACAAAACGTCACATAGGTGGTGTGCGATAGAGATAACGCTCTACGAAGCCGAAATTAGCCGATTGTCTCTTTCCAAAGGTCGATGTGCAATATTTATCGCCGGGTACTGTATATAAGTTTTTGTTTGACTAACCTTGTCCCCATTAGAATGGTACTGATAAGTCTTAAGATAAGTCCCGAGACTGAGGATGTCACACTGCGGACAGCTCTTGTCTGCGGTAGACTTGAGGAGACTTAGGATGTGCAGGAAGTCCTCGGCGACATAGTGGTCTTCTTCTAGGAAGAGGACGTATCCTGAGGATGAGGAGATTACTTTTAAGCAATTTAAGAAAACAGCCTGAACATCCCTAGAACTTCAAAATTAAATATTAAAAATATAGAAATTAGTTTCTTAAAAAATCATAACTTTAACAAAAAAAAATACAGGTTAGATTTTTCGAACATTGCTCATTAGGCATATTTATTTGGGACAACTAACTGAGCCCGCCACACTATTCTCAAACCACTGCAAGTCCAGAAAGCTAGAATTAACAGTGGCGACCACAACAAAAGCGCCGAGACAATGAAGCTCGACGAAGTCCCAGATAAACAATTTAACTGTCTTAGATCCCGCAACGAAATTAATCAGAAAATAATAGCAGAGGAGCAGAAACAAAGGTTATAAGTTATACCTGTATGCCCCACGGTACACTGGAGCTGGTTAAAGATCCTGTTAGCTTTCCACCACCAATGGTGTTTGGTTTGAGTATACTTCGCCTCCCGATAGTGGCCGTGTAAGTCTGGATACAAAGCGTTGTTGCACTCCTGTTTTACGGCCCTGGAAGTTGAATTTAAATAGTTAGAAGGAGGTAAACTCAAAGCATTTATTAAAATTACCGGCACTTTTATGTTATCTATGATAATTCTACTATCCTACTAATATCCTACTATCCTACTAATATCCTACTATCCTACTAATATCCTACTATCCTACTAATATCCTACTATCCTACTAATATCCTACTATCCTACTATCCTACTAATATCCTACTATCCTACTAATATCCTACTACCTACAAATATTATAAATGCGAAAGTTTGTGAGGATGGATGGATGTTTGTTACTCTTTCACGCCAACACTACTGAACGGATTTGGATGAAAACAGATAGTTTTTTATCTGTATTAACACATAGGATACTTTTTATCCCGGGAGTATAATCCGTGGGACAATTATCGATGACCACGCGGGCGAAGCCGCGGGCATAAGCTAACAATATTATAAACAGGAAAGATTTGTAATTTTGTATGTAACGAATAAACTTAAAAACTACTGGACAGATTTGAAAAAAAAAATCACCGTTGGGAAGCTACACTATACCCGGGTGATGTAGGCTACTTTTTATCCCTGTATTCCCACGGGAACGGGAACTACGCGGGTGAAACCGCGTGACGTCTGCTAGTAAAAATAAAGAAAGAGATGTTACAGTCACAAGGCTTAATTTAACTTGTGAAAGTACTGTAGTTGACCATTCCAAAGCGTAGATACTAGACACCTATGGAGAAGAATAGGCAAGAAATTCCATGGACACTCTTTTAAGTATGTATGTATGTATTATTATTACCTAGTATTTTTTTTGACGTGACAATGTCTTATAATTCAATGGAGTCGGCTGCACGCACGAAAAAACATGACTCATGCGGCGTTACCTCGCTCTGAGGCGTTCCATTTAAGGCTTGAAGTGCAAGCGAGAGCGCGGAACGAGCGACAAAGAGGCACAAGCGGCCTCCGCGTTCGGCAGAACACACAAATTGTAAGAAGTTAAATATCACACGTGTTTAAAAGTTGTAAATAAAAGTTGTAAAACAATTGCTCAAAGCACATTCATACTTGTAAAAACTATGTACAATGTAAAATAAAAAAAATTGACATAATTGTATTTATGCGTACAAATAAATGTACCTTGATCAATTCAATTGTGATTTCCATTTACCTCCTTCTCTATATCCATACAAAATATCTATCATACAAATAAACGACGTTGTCACGTTCAACTATCGTCAGTAAACCGACTTTTTTTATTTTCAAACGTTGCCCCACACTAGGAATTTCTCCTGTATCGTGGGTGCGTTCACAAACACATAAACTCACATACACAAACACACCCAGACCCGAAACAACTATCTGTAGGCCATACAAATATTAACTATATTAACTGGGTTGTTGTTGGTTATGCTCGTGGCTTAATAAGAACCGCCACTCGTGTCGATCTTTAGGTAAAGCTGTGCTTGCTTAGGTCGGTCTGCGGATGGGTGACCGCCCGACATACTGAGTTTCCTCCGCGCCTCGGAAAGCACGTTAAGCTGTTGGTCCCGGCTGCCATATATAGATCTTTGGCAGTTGTTACAGGTAGTCAGTGACCTGAAAGTCTGTCAACCAGTCTTACCAAAGGGTATCGTATTACCTAGTATTAACTGGGTTGTGGAGGTCAGATATGCAGTCGCTCCATGTAAAATACTGGTATTCAGCTGCATCCGGTTAGACTGGAAGCCGACCACAACATAGTTGGGAAAAGGCTAGGCAGATGATGATGAAATGGGTTGTGGAGGTCAGATTTTCAAAATGTTTGTATCCGAGTTTTTTATCGTAGCCTATATTGTGTCCTACTGCTGGTCCCCTTTCTCCTTCCAAACCTCGCTGTTTTGTGTCATTTCTGGCCATGTTAGCTTTCGAATAATAATTTAAAAAAAAAATAGCTCATATTCATGTGTCCTTTTGCAGGTCTGCTGGCAGAGATTTCTTAAGAAATAAGCGGTACCTTTGTACTCAAATGTTATATTATATTATTTTTCTGTGTATGTCTACTGTGTGTACATAAATCGTAAAATAAATAGCTTCTTGAAGTGTTTTTCACACTATACAGGGTGTAAATCAACCCATCACACAGTCTTCAACCAAGCATCAAACTAAGTACCCCTACGCAATTTTTTTTGCTGGGAAACCACTTTTTTTTTAGGGTCAAAAATCACATTTTACGATAAAACTCAATGTAGCACTATTAAAACATTGTGCTAGTGGATGCTTTGAATAGTAAACGGGTTATGGAGGTAAAGTTATAACCTGAAAAACTAGTATTTACAAAAACAGCTGTGAAAAATTTGGAATTTTGACCCCCAATATCTCCGTAACTGGGAGTTCCCAGGTATGGTCTAGAACAAAAAAATGATCGCAGTGGTGGGGAGAACAAGTGCGTTTGCGTTAAGGGTACTTTTACACCCTATATATCTACTTACTGCTCAAACTTGGTATCCCTGGGACAATCGTTGGGATCCATCCCGGGAAACTCTAGGGGATGTGTTTGTATAGAGTAAGGGTAGAATATCTGCATCACCTGGAAATAGTAGAAAAAGAGATCTTAGTTTGTACTGAATACGACATATTTTTGAATAGTTTAAGCAGTCTATTATGTTCCCACTGCTGGGACACATGCCTCCTATAAGAAAGAGTGGGCTATAATCCACCACGAGGGTCCGGTGCGAATTTTTGGTTCTAGGACATGCCGGTTTCCTTACGATGTATTCCTTCACCGTTTTGAGAGCAGTGGTGATTAAATAAATTACACAAAGCAATGCGCCTGCTTGTGATGTGCGTGGTTCGAACCCACGACATACATTATAACATTCCTTAATACATCTCAGTTGCAGAGGAATTTGAACCTTATCAAAAATAAATAAATAAGCCTTTTATTATTTCTCAATGTCATGCAGTTTTACAATTATTTTCATGCAACAATTAATAAAAAAATTTATATAATTCAATTTACTTATAGATAATATTTCATAATTATTTATTGAATTTTTATTTGATTATTATATTTAAATGTAATTTTTTTGAACCTTATCACTCAAGACATAAAGTTTACTTTAGTAAAGTCGATGCTCCTCACTAGAACATTGATTTCGTCATCATAGTCGTGTGAGAAGATAAGGAGAGTAAGGAATTTGAACCTTATCGCTTATAACATAAAGTTTACCTTAGTAAAATCGATGCTCCTCACTAGAGCATTTATTTCGTCATCATAGTAATCGTGTGAGAATATGAGGAGAGTTCTGTCTATCTCTCTCGCTTGAGCTAGCGACACGATAAGGTGACGGAGGTAGGTGAGGCGGGTGTGGACCTGTGGGCAAAATAAATCAATCATTTATTTTGTAAAACATAGGTATTACAGATAGTCTTTGAAAATATGAGCACTATGTTTTGCCAATATATGGCGTACAAAATTACATTAACATATTTAATAACAATTAAAAGTGGCATGTGAACAGATCACAATAAAAAATAATTCAAAATAATTATGTCAAATACAGTAAGAAATAAAAATGAAATAAAAAAAAACTTGAGAGGTGTCAAGGAACACCCGGATGGAACGAAGTTATTGTTATTATTTTTTATTATGTAAAAAAATAAAAAAAAAGAAATGTAGAAATTAAAATATCTGGCTTGCTGTCTATAAGAGAGAGAGAGACAGACAGAGAAACATGCGACGCCGCACAGCTTACAATAGCTTACTATAGCAAAAAGTGTCGTGACAACTTTTCGTAAGAATTTTTTCCGTCTAGCCCCCTTTCACAACGCGCGATAAGGAACTTCGTTCCAATATGTCAGTAAATAGGTCATCACAATTTGAATTAAATACAAAATTAACACAGTCTTACTCAGTCAATAAAATCATAAATTTATTTTAATTTCATTTGTTCATTGTTCAAAAAGAACATAGTACCCTTAACTAAGCCGAAAGGCACTTGTACTCCCTCCCAGTCATTGTGATCATATTTTGTTTTGGAATATGCCGTTAAAAATCAAACGTAAGCTCAGCCTATAAAGTTCCCACTGCTGGGACTCGTGGCCTTCTCTCTATTTGAGAATGAGGAAAAAACGAAAGATCAAACAATAAATTCATAATAGAAAATCGTCGGTTCAACCTCAGCTAAATAAAACCACGAGTTTTGTGAAAAAAGTATTTAACAGTTATTCAGTCAAAAGAAGTTTCAACACAAAACCATTTGACACAATTTAAAAAAAAAAATACAAATGACAGCGCTGTCAAACAAAATCATAGCAAACCTGCGAAGTATTATTTTTTAGAGAACTTATTTATTTATATTATTATTTAATTTATTACAAAATGTTGGGCGAGGACATGGAAAGCGTAGTAATTGTTGTAAGTCGTGCTTTTTCTCGTCATTCTCTTGCCATATCATTCTTAACACAGTTCATCCATCGTTTCTGTGGTCTTCCTCTACTCTTGTATCCATCCACATTCATACTTGCATGCCACTTAAAGTTCTGAGCGTGGTGAGTAACTTCAAATATCTGGGCCACATCTTGACAGAAGAGTTGCAAGATGATGCGGACATAGAGAGGGAGCGCAGAGCATTGGCAGTAAGGGGGAATATGGTGGCACGCAGGTTTGCTCGCTGCTCGAGGGCAGTTAAAATTACTCTCTTTAAGGCGTACTGCCAGTCGTTATACTCGAGCAGTCTGTGGGTAGCCTTTACTCGCCGAGCTGCTAGTGCTCTGCGTGTCCAGTACAACAACGTCTTCAGGTTGCTGATGCGACTGCCTCGCTATTGTAGTGCGTCTGGAATGTTTGCGGAGGCACGAACGGACGGCTTCCATGCGGTTATAAGAAAGAAGGTAGCCTCCTTGTTACAGCGCGTGCGAGGCAGTGGCAACGGTATCCTGCAGATGGTTGTGTCTCGTGCGGATTGCCCTATCCAGAACAAATGGATGCAAATCATGATGGGTGTTGACTAACATAGTACATGAGAGTTTACTAACACAATAGTAGTTGTAATAATTTATGTTTTTGTATATATTTAATTTGTTTAATATTGTAATTTGGTCGAAATTGAATTTATATGGATTATTTTTATCTGAAATAAACTGATTAATAATAATAATAAATAAAGACAGGCTCGCTTGACAAGTTCTATAAGTGATTTTTGGAACGAAGTTCCTTATCGCGCGTTGCGAAAGGGGGCTAAACGGAAAAAATTAAGACCTACAGTTGTAACGACACTTTTTGCTATAGTTGTAAGCCGTGCGGCGTGCGCGTGTTTCTCTGTCTGTCTCTCTCTCTCTCTCTCATAGAAAGCAAGCCAGTTATTTTCAGACCTTCGTTCCATCCGGGTGTCCCTTGACACCTCTCAAGTTTTTGTAAGGTTTTGGGACAACAACGAAAAACGCGTTATTTAATAAACAAACTGAAACATTGCAACCATATTAATGTATATGAAATTCGTTCAACTTGTTTCTATTTCGAATATTACAAAAAAGTTTTTGTCAACACATCGAGAATGAAATGGAGACTATGTTCAGTGAGGTGTTCAAAAAATTGCAAAATGCACATATTATGGAATCAGCGACGGACATAGAAACTATGGAAGGCCACCTGCTACGGGGTGCCAATACTTCTTTGGTTCGTCCATAAAATGGCGCTTTAGCAGAACTATAATACGGTAGTAAACCATAGTACGAATTATTTACAAATCGTAAAATGATCACATAGTGAAAAACTGGGTTGTGGAGGTCAGATAGGCAGTCGCTCCATGTAAAATACTAGTATTCACCTCCATTCGGTTAGATTGGAAGCCGACCCCAACATAGCCCAACTATGTTGGGGTCGGCAAAGGCAGATGATGATGATGAGTTTCAATTTGCACGGAGGAAACTCGGAAACTCGGTATGCAAACTAGAGTACAGTTTATTTCTTGGTGAATTTTAAAGTAATTTTCCACCGGCTTCCTAATTTTCATCTATATTTTAATTCCATTTATTGCAATATAGTGGTATCAACAACTTGAAAATCCTCCATTTCGTATTACGATTTTTTAGCGCCATCAGGCAAAGCCTGAAGAGGAACCGCGCAAAAGGCGAGTAGCACCAGTGATCAAGATCCCACGGCGGGAGGAATCCGTGGAGATACCACCACCGGTAGTTCTGGTCATGACTGCCGGTATTAAACCTAAGCCTATGTGAGTATCATCATCTTCATTTCAGCCGAAAGGAAAATATAAAGGCCTTTTTTTGTCCATATGGAAACCCTCAATGGATGTCCTCGACCCTGGGGAGAGCGGAAGCGTCTGTCAGACACGTACTGACTAAAACCACACCGGTACTGTTCCCTCACTCACTTGCGCCTGGGGGGCAGCGGGATCTAATGCTCGGTTCCTGAGCAATCAGGGCGTTTAGCAGATTCATCGCCTGGGTTGTGGGTGCATAAGAACAAGGGTGGAGCGAACAAGACGTGATATGTATTGGATAGTCACCAATCTAGGGACCGGCCTTGGCAAGCGCCACATGGATCGACCTTCAAGATTCAATCTTGAAAGTTGATCCGTGTCATACACAAGCCTGCCTGCCTGCCTGTCCTGTTCAAAACAAATACCGCGGCCCCGTAACCCAAAGAGCTATAAACGAACATGGTTGGTTTTTAGTCAGTAGAAGTCTGACACTTCCTGCCGCTCCACCCAGAGCAGAAAGAGTAATTTGGTGATTTCCCACGCACCAAAGGTGACTGTTATTGTAAACCACTAGCAAGTGTAGTAAGACACAAATTTCACTTTTTCAGAAAACGGAGACAGTGTCTAGTCTCTCCGTTGACGCTGTATGAGCTTGCTGCAGCTGTTGTGGACAAATTGGACTACCCTCAGCCCTTTGAATGGGACGAGGTACAGGTCGCGGAGTGGATGGGAGAGGTGGTTGGTTTGCCGCAATATAAGGTGAGGACTAACGGCTCGTGTACATCGATATCGGCCGATCTTTACCCGGGTGTCATCGGCCAAACTCGGCCGATCGAATCAAACGTATGTAAAACAACGGGAGTGCGTATTCTACAAGTGCCATCGTCCTAAGACGCCCGAAGGTTTACGTACATGCACATCAAAGTTACTCCTCCGAATAGTTCTGTCCGCCCTGTAACGTCCTGTACAATTTAACCATCGACACGACGAAAATTATAATAACTACAAAATATTATAAAACAAAGCCCTCCGCTGCGTCTGTCTGTCTGTTCGCCATAAACTCAAAAACTACTGCACCGATTTTCATGCTGTTTTTACCAATGAATAGAGTGGTTCTCGAGGAAGGTTTTAGTATATTATTTGACCGACATCAAAGCCGTGGGCATCAGCTAGTCCTGTATAATTTAAAGATCGATCCGATAAAAATATCATGACAACACATTATTAAAAAAAGTCTTCTGCTGGGTCTGTCTGTCTGTTCGCGATAAACTCAAAAACTACTGCACCGATTTTCATGCTGTTTTCACCAATAGATCGAGTGGTTTTCGAAAAAATATAATTTGACCGACATCGACATCCACGCGGGCGAAGCCGCGGGCATCAGCTAGTCCTAAATAAAGTACTGTTTACAGGAATGTATGATCGATAACCATATAAATGGAAGAAGACTCCTTCGACTGGAAGACCCTTCAGCTTTACCAGAAATTAACATCCATGATTTTGAACATATCAAAGTAAGTTACATATATTATTACGTTAGGATGTTATATTAGACGAACATAATCTTTATTGCTAAGCACATAAGCCGCAGTTCTTACTGCTGGGCCTGACAGGGAGATGGCCGGAATCCAACACGCGGGCATAGTTGATGACCACGTTGGTAACGGACATCGATGTGGTCTTTCGTGCGGTTTCAGGTTAGTGTATTTTGAAGCACGTAAAGTTGGAAACGGGTTACACACACGGGTCTACTCTTTATAGCAAAACTTTTTATGTCATAATATTATTTTGTATAGCAGCAGTTATCTTTAACTTCTTTTCGCAGAAATTCGTTTGGCATACACTTATTTACAACACATTCTATACTCATAATTATGTAAGTCAGAAACATCTTTAGGCATAAATTTTATGCCAGAATCGTCTTTTTTTTCTTTCAGAAAATAACGGCAGCTGTAAGAAAGGTGTTTGCCACCGACTACATCTTGTTCGCGAGGAGCGTCGGTCTACCTTTTAGGAAGCCCCTAACATACTGTACGTGGTTCAAATCTAGGACGGGACCTAGAGGGGGGATACGCCAGAGTTGGAGCAGGTAAGATAACACATGGGGTGCTGTGGCTAAGAGAGGTCTGCCCCAATTGCTGCAGCGAGGACACGGCACTTCACACCCTCGAGTACCTACTGCACTGCTTGGGTGGAGCAGCGCCGTGCTCTCGTAGCAGCAATAGGGATGTTTACTGACTAAAAAAAATATGATTCTAATTAGTCCGTCTGTTAGATTATCGAAAAATATTGGATACGTATTTTTTGTTTTATCAAATCAATAAAACTTGACGAAGATAAAACGCGTCAAAGATTTGAGTGGGGAGTTGTGACGTCACTCACCGGTAAAAAATGTCATACTAATGTTTTAGAATATGACGTCACACGAGTTTTCAAAGCACTGTATCGTCTTCATTGTTTGTTTACGTGAAAAAAGACAAAATACGTGTCCAATATTTTTTGGAAATCTATCTGACGGACTAATTAGATTTTTTTAGTTAACTACCCTATTAGGGCAGACCTCTCTTTGCCGGCCGTGGCCAAGGCCTTAGTCGACAATAGAGAGGCATGGAAGACAGTGGTGTCCTTCGGCGGCGGACTCCCTAGCTGACGCAATCCGTGACAGGAGGACAGGGCGGCTGAGGAGGCGTCATGGCGACCTGATGCCGCCCTAGGAGGTGCCAGCAGGCGATAGATCAGGGAGTCTATCGTCGTCGCATTGCACGGACCTCATGAGTGGTGGCGATGTCTCAGGTGAGCCCGGACATCGCCAAAGGAGTTTGGAGCCCGAAAGTGGGCTGCGCTGGATGGGTCGCGAACGTCATGCGTAGCAGTTCTCGTGGCCCATCCAACAAGGCGAAAGTAGGTTCACGGCGGTGTTTTTTAGTGGGTGCAAGCCCCACATAACTCTCCCCGGACGGTGCGGTATGCGTTAGGCATTTTTTACCGCTGAACAAAAAAAAAGGTAGATACGAGTAAATATCATCTAATTATAGTCAATAAAAAAATCATTTAGTAAATTAGAACTGCCTTGTTAGCCTAGATAATAAAACATCTAATCATCACTATCATTACTAATTATAAAACAAAGTCCTCCACCGGGTCTGTCTGTCTGTTCGCGATAAACTCAAAAACTACTGCACCGATTTTTATGCTGCTTTCACCAATGGATCGACTGGTTCTCGAGGAAGGTTTTAGCATTATTATTTTTTCAAAATTCAACCCCTAAGGGAGTTAAATAGGCGATGAAAGTTTGTTGGGATATTTTTTGACATCCACGCGGGCGAAGCCGTGGACAAAAGCTAGAAGTCAATAAAAAATCATTTAGTAAATTAGAATTACCTCGTTAGTCTAGTTGCTAACATTGAGACTGCTGTACATGAGGTCCTCGGTTTGATTCCCGGGCACACTTATAACATTGTTTAAAGGTAATTGGAAACTAGTGCTTGGTTACTTATCTGTTTTGTTGAGTGTACCCCTCTGGCTAACCCTTTTTTTTTTTTTTTTTTTGGGGGTGGGAAATCATCAAATAACCCCTCCCGCTCTTGGGCAGAGCGAAAGGGAGTGTCAGACTTCTACTGACTAAAAACCACCCATGTTCCTTCTTCGCCCTTCATGTCGAGGCCGCGGTTTCCCTTGCGGACAGCCCGCAGCCTCGACAGGCGTCGGCCCTAGCGGGCCCCTTCCATGTTGCTGACATCTCTTTGAGGCGCGCGTGGAACACGAACGCGCCGTCGACACGGCCTGTCGTCGTCATAAGACGGACGGACGGCGAGCTTACCCATCACTCACCGTCCACAGGCCCGCGTCTACGGTGGCCGGAAGCCATCACGTGGCCCCCGACGCCCGGAGCGCCTCCCGCGGCGGCTGGGACGAGAGGTTCTCTCCCTCTCACGTTCCGCCACCTCCTTCGCTAGCATCACTGCTTCGCAGAAGGAGGCGACGGCGTCCCATTCCTCTTCGCCCCGGACCATGGCTTGCACCAGGGCCGGACGCGAGAGGTCGCCGCCGCCGATCGCCGCTACGAGAACACGGCGGGGCTCCGCCCAAGCGGGGCACACCTCCACAGTGTGCTCCACCGTGTCCTCCGGCCGATCCTCGCAATGGTGGCATCCGGGCGTTTCCTCCCGCCTGATTCGGTGCAGGTACCTCCCGAAACAACCGTGTCCGGTGAGTACCTGCGTCAGAAGGAAGGTGAGGGCGCCGTGGCGCCTCTCCAGCCACTCCTCAAAGAGGGGACTTACCGCCACTATCGTGGCGTGCCCTGCACGGGGTTGCGACAGTCGCTCTCTCCATGCCGCCATGAGATCGCACCGGAGGTCTGTCCGCTGCGCAGCAATTAGCCGCGGCAACGGAGTGACCCCCCGGTGCAGCGCCTCCGCGCGCCATTCATGCAGGCGCGCGAGGACTATCGCCTCTAGATCCCACGGCGGCAATCCGGCAAGGAGGTTCGCCGCCTCGCGGGAGATCGTGCGGTACCCACGGACTAGCCTTACGGCCATTACCTTTTGGGGCGCGTTCAGGTAGTGGGCGGCCCGCTTCCTCAAAGCACTCGCCCACACCGGGGCCCCGTAAAGGGCCATGGACCGGACGATCCCCGCATAGAGCCTCCGGCAGGAGGCGTTTGGCCCCCCCAGATTGGGCAGGAGCCACCTGAAGGCAGCCGCCGCCCGCTCCAGTCTGGGAGCCAAACGTCGGAAGTGCTCCACGAAGTTCCACCGGCTGTCGAGGACTAGTCCGAGGTACTTCAAAGTACACTCGACGCCGATGGGAACCCCTCCCACCGTTAGCTGGGATCCCGACGGTAGCACATTCCCACGTCCATGGAAGCCTATGGCCTCCGACTTGTGAAGTGCTCTGGCTAACCCTTCGGTACAATGTATATTAATTTAATTAAGTAACAACCGCTATACAGGGTGTAAACGAACTCTTCACACAGCCGTCAACCAAGCATTATGTACATCAAACTAAGTACCACTACGCAATTTTTTTTGCAGGGCAACGTCTTTTTTTTTTGAGGTCATAAATCACAATTTACGATACAACTCAATGTAGCACTCTTAAAACACTGTGCTAGTGGATGCTTTGAATGGTAAACGGGTCATGGAGGTAATTTAAGTAACGTTATAATCTGAAAAACTAGTATTTACAAAAACAGCTGTGAAAAATTTGGAAATTTGACCCCCAATATCTCCGTAACTAGGGGGTTCCCAGGTATGGTCTAGAACAAAAAACCTATCGCAGTGGTGGGGAGAACAAGTGTCTTCCGGCTTCATTAAGGGTACTTTTACACCTTTTATATATTTCAGAAGCGATATCCTCCGATGGATGAAGATCATATTGCCGAACCCTATTTATCTAGACCACTGGGATTTGGTTTGGTGAGTACTTTATCGGTTTACCCCATAAAAGTATACATTCTCATCATCTGCCAAGCCTTTTCCCAACTATGTTGGGGTCGGCTTCCAGTCTAACCAGATGCAGCTGAATACCAGTATTTTACATGGAGCTACTGCCAATCTGACCTCCACAACCCAGTTAATACTGACATTCAGGTCACTGACTGCCTGTAACGACTGCCAAAGATCTATATATGGCAGCCGGGACCAACAGCTTAATGTGCTATAAGGTTTGCTCGTCGGGGCTGCGGGTTGTTCGCAAGAGATACCGCAGCCTCGACATGAAGGGCTAAGAAGGAACATGGGTGGTTTTTAGTCAGTAGAAGACTGACACTCCCTTTCGCTCTGCCCAAGAGCGGGAGGGGTTATTTGATGATTTTCCACACGCCAAAAAAAAAAAAGGTTAGACAAATGATATTGGCTGATTTTCTAGATGAATTGTACGCTTCCAAGTTTGACTTTAACCCTCAGGTACCTAAAGCCGGACTGGCCAAAGCAGATGGTAGCCAGAATCCCAAAGGTAGAGACAGATCATAATATACCGCAATATACAACGTCTTTTGAAGAGCATTGCAACGAATACTTGGTAAGTACATATCATATCATTACGCCTGTTAGTTACCGAAGGGTTAGGCAGAGGTGTACCTAATAGTACACCCACATTTCGCCAGTTATGTTTAAGTCCCATGTAACGGGGCGAGCCTATTCCGAGGCACGGAGGAAACTCGGTGTGTAATGGGTGGTCAGCGGTCCACGTGCCAACCTAGACAAGTAAGGCTTAACCTAAAGATATGGATCCAAAGGCAGTTATTATGAAGCCTCGAGTTTCTCATCCAACAGCTTTTACTCACATTATAATAAATAGTTGTAAGGTGATAAATAAATAAATAAATTCGCCCACGTGGATGTCGAAAAATATCCCAATAAACTTTAATACCCTATTTAACTCACATAAGGGTTGAATTTAGCAAAACTTTTATGCTAAAACCTTTCTCGAAAATCACTTTATCCATATGTGAAAACAACATGAAAATCGGTGCAGTAGTTTTTGAGTTTACCGCGAACAGACACACACTCGGCAGAAGACTTTGTTACCCGACTGCGGTGAAACCCAAGGAGGGTTATGTGTTTTATAATATACTAGCTGACCCACACAACTTCGTCTGCGTCATATAATATAGCTTATAACCTTTCTCGATAAATCGACTATCTAACATATTAAATTGAGTTAAATCGTACTCGTAACAAACAAAAAATCTTACCTTTCCTCTTTATAATACCTACTAGCTGACCCATGCAACTTCGTCTGCGTCACATAATATAGCTTATAACAAAATGTCAACATAAATTGAGTTAAATCGTAACAAACAAAAAATCTTATCTTTACTCTTTATAATATCAGTTTAGATTATATTAAAGTGTGAATTACTATTGGTATCTCTTACTGTTAAATATACAGTAACACCTTGTAAACATTATGGTGCAGTAAATATTTTGAATATGAATTTCTCCGGAGTCCCCGTAGGCCAGAATCCCCACTAACCTACCGCACCGGACCGAATGACTGCCGCGCGCTTAATTATTTTGTCGCGCGGATATTTTTACATTGCGATATCTTCTAAGATATTTGTTTAAACTGTATAGAGTAAAGGGCACAAATATTCTATATTAAATTTCTGTGCTAACAAACACATTTATTTAGATATAGATTAATACCATATGGGTTAAATAAGCTTCGCAAAATATCATTCTTTTTAACCTAACATTTTAATAGTAAAAAATGGTTACAGTGAGTCAATCTTAAAAGATAGACATATGCTGTCGCGGACTTTTTTTTAGAACTTTTAAAGAGGAACAATTCATTCATACATGGTATTGGCGTAACTTAAACCGTTTTCGCAGCGCACGCAACGGAAGCTCTCAAAAAGGAATATCTTTTCCCGTTTTTGCAACATTTTTCATTTATGCTCCGCTCCTATTGGTCGTAGCGTGATGTTATATAGCCTAAAGCCTTCCTCGATAAATGGACTATCCGACACAAAAAGAGTTTTTCTATTCCAACCAGTAGTCCCAGAGTTTACCGCGTTCAAACAAACAAACAAACAAACAAACAAACAAACAAACTCTTCAGCTTTATAATATTAGTATAGATTAGTTTAGATTGGCTTCGATTATATTATTAAAGTAACAATTACTACAGATATCTCTTACTGTTTAATATACAGTAACACCTTGTACTTGTAAACATTATGGTGAAGTAAATATTTTGAATTTGAATTTCTCCGGAGCCCCCAGAGGCCAGAATCCCCACGTACCTACCGCACCGGACCGAATGACTGCCACGCGCTTAATTATTTTGTCGCCCGTATATTTTTACATTGCGATATCTTCTAAGATATTTGTTTAAACTGTATAGAGTAAAGGGCACAAATATTTTATATTAAATTTCCGTGCTAACAAACACATTTATTTAGATATAGATTAATACCATATGGGTTAAATAAGCTTCGCAAAATATCATTCTTTTAAACCTAACATTTTAATATAAAAAAATGGTTACAGTGAGTCAATCTTAAAAGATAAACATATGCTATCGCGGACTTTTTTTTAGAACTTTTAAAGAGAAACAATTCCGTCATACATGATATTTACGTAACTTAAACCGTTTTCGCAGCGCACGCAACGGAAGCTCTCAAAAAGGAAAATCTTTTCCCGTTTTTGCAACATTTTTCATTTATGCTCCGCTCCTATTGATCGTAGCGTGATGTTATGTAGCCTAAAGCCTTCCTCGATAAATGGACTATCCAGCACTAAATGATTTTTTCAATTCCAACCAGTAGTCCCTGAGTTTACCGCGTTCAAACAAACAATCAAACAAACAAACAAACAAACTCTTCAGCTTTATAATATTAGTATAGATGTAGTGATGGTGATAGTGATGACATATTTCTACGTCTTTCAGGAACGAAGAAAATTCATTCTCATAGACGATATACCTTCAGAAGACCAGTATATCTGGATGGAACACCTCCCAGGATCCCCAAACTGGAAGGAAACTGAGAAAGAGATGGAGGAAGCTAAGAAGAGAAGAGGTTTTAGGTCAAGACTTGTCCCTAAGAGGATAAGTTTGAAAGGACTAGCTGGCAAAGACTTTATATTGGCTAGACGGAAGATGCCTAAACCTAAGTTTTTGCCTTGATTTTTAAACTTATTAAAAAAAAGAAGCGAGGTTCTCAATTCGATTGTATTTATTTTTACTTTATAATTCCGTCATTTATGAACCGATTTGAAAAATTCTATTTTTATGTGAATGTGAGATAATATATGCTTTCCGATTGATCCCATAGACATTTCATTAAAATCGGTTCAGGAGTTTGGTTTCTGATAGTCCTTAATAATTTCTAGTTTTAATCTTTTTAACTACACCATACATGGGTAGATTGTGGATTTGTCATTAAATAAGTGGTACATAATAATGATGATTGTAAAATAAATAAGAGAGAAAAATAGTTTTAAAATTAGTTCATTTGTTCTATTTTTTTTTACAAAGAACCCGAGAGTAAAAAGAAATTTTAAATAGGTTCATTTGTTTTTTTTTCATTAGTACCGTAAGTCCCGTTTTAACATTTTTAACCGACTTAAAAAAAAGAGGAGATTAGGAAATTGAATAGTTTACCTGTATGGCTATAACAACAGTGTCGTTTTGTACTGTACCGAAAATATCTTCGTTATAATATCGTCTGCGCGTCATTGTACAGTCAGTGCCCAGCATTACCTGACCCCTCATATAAAGAATAAGAGGGCAAGTGGTGTGAGAAGAGGGGTCAGGTAATGCTGGGCATGGACTGTACCTTTTGATAGCTCTCACGTGACAAGCTATTATTAAAACTATTATTTTCCATATTTATTAACTCAAAGGTTTATTTTCTTCTTTTTAGTGCATTTTAAAAAAGGGTGTATTATTTATTTTTTTATTGTAAACGATACAAAACAGAAAAAAAAGACGTGTGGCACTGGAGACTGCCGCGGTAAAGCTATTGCATAGCATTTTTATCAACTTATGCAATTATAATTATTTATTTATTTTATTAATGCAGTATTTCAATATAGTATTTATACTTACACTTTTACTAATCATCCTCATCTTTTATAAAATGTCCTTTTACGTCTCATGTCGCGCCTTGGCGACAACTATTTTTGTTGGCAGCCTTATAATCGATCTTATTCGATTTATTAACTTTGATTTTGCTGTTTTAAAATATTAAATCTAATAATTTTTCAATGTTTACTTTTCATCTGACATTACGTCAGTTGTCAAGATGATTTACTTTTTCTTTTATTTTGTGCCATAGTTTTTCTTAGTGGTTAGAGCTATGAAAGTTACATTTGATTTATATAATTTAATTTATTTTTATTAATATGTTTGCTCAAATAATGTAATTTATTGATAATTTCTATTAATAGTATTTTATCTTACGCTTATAAAATTAATTAACACGCTCACAGAAATTCTTTGAGGAAGTTTTTGACTGAATAATAAAATTAAATACAGGCAACTCACAATTTTTGATTTCAAGAAATTGTCAAGTGTCAATTCGTTAGGTTTTTTTTTCGTTACGGAATTTCTGGATTTGGTCCCCACGCTCAAGGCCCGCGACAGAAGCTATGCAATAGCTTAAAAGTCAATTAAATTCTTACATTTGTTTTTTTTTTTCATTACTGCAAGTTTTCCTTTAATCTTTTTTAGCCGACTTGCAAAAAAGAGGAGGTAAGGAGATTTCTTTGCTCTCATTTAATTCGTTTTTTTATTTTTATTATTCCTTCAGTGCCTTGGATTTTTTATTTAAATATATTGTAAATAAATAGCTTACCTGTATGGCTATAACAACAGTGTCGTTTTGTACAGCACCGAATATATCTTCGTTATATATCGTCTGCGCGTCATTGTACCTTCTGATGGCTCGTTTGATTTCTGTTATATTCTTAACTGGTATTCGCTCTGTGGAGTTCGCTGGAAAGAGAAAAAATTATGTATAAACGATTATATTTTAATCATCAGCCTATAATGTTCCCACTGCTGGGACTCAGGCCTCTTCTCTAGGAGAGGGATGGGTATTTTAATCTAAATGATCATCTAACAAGCCTTGTCCCAAGCCCACCCCAACATAGTTGGGGTGGGCTTCCAGTCTAACCATAAGCAGCTGAATACCAGTATTTTACATGGAGCGACTGCATATCTGACCTCCACAACCCAGCTAATACTAGGTAATACGATACCCTTTGGTAAGACAGGTTGTCAGCTTTTCAGGCCACTGACAATTCGTAACGGCTGCCATAGAACTACATGGCAGCCGGGACCAACAGCTTAAGGTGCTATGCTATCCGAGGCACGGAGTTAACTATCCACAGACCAACCTAGGCAAGCCATTATGCCACGAGTTCCTCGAGGCATTTTACCTAAATGATAATAAAAAATATATTTTTAGACCAACCTGTAGAATTCCTGGGATGTACTGTCAAGTACTTATGTAATTCAGGAGGCACCAATGCTAGGACCTGTTCCGAAGTGTCGTTAGCGTTCATCAGCTCTTCTGAAATAAATTGTTTTACTTTGATTATAGAGTTCAGATTAGAATGTGCTGTAGCTAGCAGTTATACCTTTTTGGATGACATGACAAAGAAAAATGAACGGTAAAGTAGAAGGAAGAGAGTTGAATTTAGATTGTCTAGCTAACTAAGAGATACTTTTCTGGATAATATGACGAGGAGCAAAGAAGAATGAATGATAAGGTTGTAAAAAGAGGGTTTAATTTGGATTCTGCTGTGCTGTAGACTAGATAAGAGACTAAATAAGAGACGACGTATCTTCTGTTGATTACAGAAAACTGCTTAAGCCTAGCGTGCATAAGTAAAGGTTTTGTATGACAAATCTTTACTAAGTGACGGCTTAAGTATTCATTAAACGTCTCTGAGTGCGGTAGTAACTGTTGTAAAGTGTCACGTTTTCGAGATATGAGTTAAAGGTCCTTAAAGTGACCGCGACTTAAAAAAAAATGGCGGTAGTTTGCTAGGCATTGACTTATATATTACTGCGTAAGGACTGGGCGGACCGCATGTTACAATGACGCCTCGAGCTTGGCCCTAAAACGGTCTTTCCTAGGCCGAAGTGAACTAGTCCACGATCGGCTCTCTTCGGGTGCGGTCGTAAATTTTATTAAAAGCTTTATTTATGTTCTTTATACCTTGAAAATACCACGCCGCTTATACAAGGTTACGTACTTACGTTAACGAGCAGACTACACCGATTCTCTGTATGGCGAACGCGTCGAGCAAATGTTCGGACGACCGTATCTTTAGTTTTTATATCAATGTTGGTATGCCATTTAATTCAAACCTCTTTTTGCCTTTTCCCTCCACGCGGGCGTAGTCACATGCAAAGGTTAGTGCATAAAGGCAATATCTGTTTTATGTAACATTCATATGTGTGGGAAATATGTCAAGTTCTCTCAAATAACGTAAACTGGGCTCATTGCCAGTAATTCTGCTAATTAAACGTATTATTGTACATGACAAACTAATTTCACAATAGTGATGTCGTCCAATCCAATGTAATGCATTTATGCAAGAGCAAAAGTATTTCGTGGGTAGAAAATTCTTTTGGACAAACACAATAGGGATGTTTACTGACTAAAAAAAATAGGATTCTAATTACTCCGTCTTTTAGATTATCGAAAAATATACGTATTTTTTGTTTTATGAAATCAATAAAAAATTACGAAGATAAAACGCGTCAAAGATTTGAGTGGGGGGGTTGTGACGTCACTCAGGTAAAACATTTGTCTTACTTATATCTTAGAATATGACGTCACACGAGTTTTCAAAGGACTGTATCGTCTTCATTGTTTGTTTACGTGAAAAAAGAAAAAATATGTGTCTAGTATTTTTTGAAAAATCAGAGGTGAAGGTCTCGGGTTCAAACCCAAGACATTCACCTCTGATTTTTAGAATTCATGTGCGTATTGTATAATTATCACTTGCTTCAGTGAAGGAAAATATTGTGAGGAAAACAGCATGCCTGGAGATATTTCTCGACGGCATGTAAAGCCAAGTCCGAGGTGGATGGGCGGCATAAAAATCTGACACCAGATTTGGATTGTGTAAAGGATGGTACGGCAAGAAAGGTGGTGTTTGATGAGATGACGAGTAATAGAGAAGTATGGAAGAAAAATTTATGTTGCGGCGACCCCATTGATATAAAAACTAAAGATACGGTCGTCCGAACATTTGCTCGACGCGTTCGCCATACAGAGAATCGGTGTAGTCTGCTCGTTAACGTAACCTTGTATAAGCGGCGTGGTATTTTCGAGGTATAAAGAACATAAATAAAGCTTTTAATAAAATTTACGAGCGCACCCGAAGAGGGCCGATCGTGGACTAGTTCACTTCGGCTTGGGAAATACCGTTTTGGGACCACGTTTGAGGCGTCATTTTAACATGCGACCCCAAATAAATTGGTATAAGGGCAAGAGAATGATGATGATGATAAGCTCGTTCTATCGTCGACCTCATCTCTGCCCTTAGGGCAAGATTGAGGTGAAGAGTAAGCCCATAAAAAAATAAAACAAACAAAAAAAATGATGATGAGATGATGACTATAGGCACCATATTGATGAAAATGGAAAAATAATCTGTTTATTATGAACGACTAATTAACGAAGTAGTGCGAACTACAAAAACAATAAAAGAAGATAGTTATCTAACACTATTTTTTAAATTGGGAACAGCGCCATCTATGGGTAGTTTACACGAACTGCTAGCAGCACAAACATTTTTTCATTTAAACACACAAAATCACACGTAGGATCCACATAAAAAACGGGTCCAGATATAATGAATTACAGTACCGTGTAGTAAATTATGGTACATACATCGACATTTAGAAAAATATAAATGGCGCTTGTTTATAGCGTCGTCTCTGTCACTTATAGGTGACAGTCTCTTTCTAAAGTAAGATGTACGGGTAGGTACGGCAACCAATGTAACTATACAAAACCAGTATATATGGATTCCCATTGTACAGGAAATCTATACAGTATGTTTGTTTAAACGAGGGACATATTGAAACCAATAGCAATAGGGCTCCTTACATGATACTAATTAAAATATGAACAAAAAAAAAACACTGATAAATAACAATAGGTAAACATTTCGTAAAAGTCTCGTCGCAACTCTTGCGCTTATCATAGCGCGGGTCAATGACTTGTAGGTATAATTCATTTTTAATTCATATTTTAAAACTGGCGTAACAAAACGTCTAATTAAATGAAATCAGCGTGAGAGCGTGCGGGCCATGGCCACAACTACGTCACAAATTAAGGTTATAAGTAGTTTTTTTAAGCTATTGCATAGCTTCTATCGCGGGCCTTGAGCGTGGGGACCGAATCCAGAAATTCCGTAACGAAAAAAACCTAACACCCCCCACTCCGACCGGCACAGATTAACATCTCATTTATTTAATAAAAGAAAAACAATTGTTTTTTTATCGGTCACCACGCTCAAAGTGTAACTTGAATTAATATCAAAGAAAAAAAAAAGGAAAAAAATACTGCATTAATAAAATAAATAAATAATTATAATTGCATAAGGTGATAAAAAAATGCTATGCAATAGCTTTACCGCGGCAGTCTCCGAGTGCCACACGTCTTTTTTATATATTTGGGACGAGAATCGAATACTGAATACCTTCCGTCAATATGTTCCTCGTTTAACCTAAAATACTGTTATAAAGTGAGGCCATGTTGTACTAAAAATGTATAGCTTCATGTGTTGCTGTGTATACTTAGATTTTAAAACCACTTCGACACTGTTTTCATTTTTATCTCGAACCTTTATTTTTTTATGGATTTTAAACACATGAAATAGTTAGTTTAGCATCACCGATGATTCAGTCCTGAAAACGCAACAGAAGGCCGTGTCCTAATAAGCAATCATCACACGAACCCGAACTTGCGTACGCGCCGACAGAGGGCGCCTAGTCTTTTCGCAACTATGTTGGGGTCGGCATCCAATCTAACCGGATGCAGTTGAATACCAGTATTTTACATGGAGCGACTGCCTATCTGACCTCCACAACCCAGTTAGTACTGGGTATATACACTTTAGCAAGACTGGTTGTCAGACTTTCAGGGCACTGACTACTTGTTACGACTGCCAAAGATCTACTAATGACAGCCGGAACCAACGGCTTAAAGTGCTTTCCGAGGCACGGAGAAAACCCGGTATGTAATGGGTGACCACCCATCCACAGACCAACCTAGGCAAGCGCGGCTTAACCTGAAGATTGATACAAGCGGCTGGTATTATGTAGGCAGTGTAGGCAAGAGCTCCTCTATTTCTGAACCAATGAGTGAAATACACGCGGTGGTCGGGTTTTCGAACGAGAATTGCTTATACTAGGAAAATTGGGGTGAAATCACATTAACACGCATAGATCAGTAGTTTCTTGCGTCTTTGTCGATCTGTCAATTAAAATTGCAGAATTAGACTAGCTAACTAACTGCCGCACTCAGAGAGCTTTAATGATTACTTAGGCCATCACTTAGTAAAGGTTTTGCCAGTTTTGTCATACAAAAGTATGTCAAATCTTTGCTAAGTGACGGCTTAAGTAATCATTAAATATCTCTGAGTACCGCAGTAAGAAAACTATCTTAATGAGAAACGATTAGGGTACAAATTCTCGTGGTTATGGGTAACCTGAGAGGCCCAAGTGCTTCCGAATGCAGATCATGATTGTAATCGGACTTCGCACTCCATCAAATGACGCCTTTACGTGACAGAATGAGATGGAGATACTCGAGAACGCTGATCCGTGCGTGCAAATGTGATTTCAGCCTTAGAGTGATTAATTTACATGAGTTATTTACAAGAGTATATAGGCAATATTATGATGATTGACAATGTTAGACAGATAAATATTTAAATATATTTCAAGCGATACTTTAAAATTATTTACTTTGGATTTGATAGGTTTTTTTTTTGTTATTGTTAACAATGACATCATATCAAATCAAAAGCAGGTTAGGTTCAAATCAAAATTCCTTATTCAAATTAGGCTGATAATAATCAACACTGTTTAAAATATGATTATATATGTTTAGTTTACAAAACATATTTGTACGTAGAATAATAAAGAGTTAGTTCACATGAAATTACATAAAGATACACCTATTTTACTCTCAGGTTTAGGCAGATGTGTATGAAACATGATCTTAAAATAAAAACAGAATATTTGTACAAACATAAATAGCAGTAAATACATAGTTTAGCTTATTTTCCACAAAATTTAGCGATTAAATACATAAAGTAAAATGACACTAATTTTTTTATCACACTTATTCACTTTTGATACCGTCACATATAGAATAGGGTAGTTTATTTATACAAAAAAAAAATGTAATTAGTCCGTCAGATAGATTTCCAAAATATATTGGACACGTGTTTTTTCTTTTTTCACGTAAACAATAAATGAAGACCATAATACAGTGCTTCAAAAAGTTGCACGACGTCACAGTTTGGAATAATTTTACCAGAAAGTGACGCCACCAGCCCCCACTCACGAACTTTAACACATTTTATTTTCGTCAATTTTTATTAATTTGATCCAATATTCAATCCAATATTTTTCGATAATCTAACAGACGGACTAAACAGAATCATTTATTTTTTAATCAGTCAACTACCCTATTTAAAAAAAAGTAACGAATAGACAAACAGAAAAAATAATAAAATAATTAAAAAACCTTGATGTGGTAGTACTGAATCCAAGTTTGGGTTAGTATCATAATCGCATACATTATCTGAAAAATTTAAATATTATTTTCAATTTAGTGTGAAGATAAAGTAAAAATAAAGTAAAGTTTATTAATTACAAAATAATATACATATTAGATTAATTACAATAAGGTTGAATACGAGACAAGTTTTATACATATTAAATAAATATATTATTATACTATTTTATTAAGTAGTAGTGTTATGTTGTGAACATGAGTTTATTAAGTTTGAAGACTTCTAAAGTAAGAATTAAATAAAAAGAAAATACTAAAAAATAAGTAAAAAAAATGATAAAATTAATGATTCTTTTTTTTTGTACTTAATTTGGTACTACATAATATGTTAAGCTTTTATGACGTGTATTATTATCTTCTTATGGATTACGGTCTAAATAAAGTTTTTTTTTTATTTAAGATAAGAGTGGGCGAGAGATCTACGATATGGGTTTAACTCAAATTAAATGTCAAGAACTAAAATTAATGTTTTTTTAAAGAAGAAGTTGCCTCTAAATAAAAGTTTGATGAAACTTACAATTACACACTCTAATAAAATAAGTTAACAAAATTGAAACAAGAAAAACGAGTAAGACTTATGTAACTAAGAAAAATGTATCCCCTTGAAATATATATTCTAAATGAGATGAATACAAAATTAAAAAGTGAAACAAAACATTCAAAAACCTTGTATAAAATCGTATGGTATACTTTTAAGCAATAGTCCTCGCAATATTATATCTTTATCTGAAATTATACAAAAAAAAACCTGTAAAAAAGTTAAAACAATTACTTCATTATGATTTTTATTCTAAATAAAATTATCCGATCGTAGCCAATGTCCACCACGGGTGGACAAGCCTGTGGTGGACATTGGCGGTGGTCACTGACGAGACTTTTATTTTAAATATCCCCGCTGTCGATTACAAACTGCGAAACATTTTCTTACAATAATTCATGGTGTCCACCACGTGGTGGACAACGAGATTATTTGTTAGAAAATGTTTCGCAGTTTGTAATCGACAGCGGGGATATTTAAAATAAAAGTCTCGTCACTGACCACCGCTGGTCGGCAAGTCGGTGGTGGACACCGGAAAGGATCGGTTAATGAAATAGTATCGCCTTAATTGCTGCTAAATGACCATTTTGAGTATTAAAGAAGTAACAGTGCAATCATACGAGTATTTTGGACTTATATCCGGGTACATTTGTTTATTTTGACTTGTCGGTTACATAAGCAAAGTCTTGTTACTTGGCCGACAATTATAATATAAGCCTCCGTTTTTATTCGTTTTCCAGAACTTCCAAAAACTTAATTAAATTATGGAGTGTTATGTGTTAGTGAAATCTGACATAACATTTCGTCGCAGCCATTCAATCGTCGCCCGCCGAAGTTTCTTTGGTGTCCTGTTTAAAAAAACATGCTATATTAAGAAAAGAAAAAAATACAAAAAGTCATACCTCCATCCCTATACATGCCCCCGCCAGACGCAGAGAGCATAATCTGCAGCCATAGACAAAAGAGGCCGAGTATAACAACAACTCTGGCGACCGACGCATATTTTAAGCGTGGCATCTCGTTTATCACTCAACAGATGGCGCTAGTTGCATGATCTTACGTAGTCCGCCCATCGGCCGCTAGATGGCGTTGTTTCATGTTTCGTTCAGCTCATCGTTATTTGATGGTTGTTCTGGGAAAAAAGAAAATAAAAATGTTTAAAAATAGAGATAGAAGTAACGTACCATCTTTTATTGTCACAGATTTCGGTCAGTATGTTATTTAGTCAGTCATATAATACTTTATGACCTATGCTAGATTCACTGCTTTGCCACTTTGCTTTAATGACGCAATCAAGTGACTTGGTCGAGGGAAACAAATATGTAATTTATGTTAGCCACCAGTGGATCCCGTGCTAATCGAGCCACCACGGGGTTTTAGCGTAAATAACAATGACAACACAAAGTTAGCTTCGCATATAGTAGAAATGAATGCCGATTATCCAAACCTCGATTATCCGGATTCATTGTTCACAGCTCTAACTACCGTATTTGACGTTAAAATAAAAAGTTATTAATTTTGTTTTATTTCACTTAGAAATCGATTATCCGGGATTTTTGATTATCCGGAATACCCCTGTTAATTGATCCAAATAATCGGGATCCTACTGTGGCCGTTTATGTGGTAACTAAAAATATATTATGAATTGGTGATTATACACAATGTAAGTACACACAAAGGGGCTAAGAAGGAACATGGGTGGTTTTTAGTAAGTAGAAGTCTGACATTCCCTACGGGAGAAATCATTTGATGATTTCACACCATCGAAAAAAAAAAGACTCGGTGTCTATACTGAGAAAATTCTGATGGAAAAATCCAATAGAATATTATATCGTTAAAACCGCACAGCTCTACAAGAAAGCAGGCAATCGCTTGAAGTGTAAATCTACGTGAGCTAAACAAACTTCGCGATGTAATGGTACAAGCCTGCCGCTCTATTCCCAAACCACTGTAACTTGTGTGCGCCAGAATCAACGAGACAATGAAGCTCGACGAAATCCCAGAGAAACAATTTAACTATCTTGGATTATTAATCAGAAAAGAGTAGCGAAGGAGCAGGAAAAACATAATTTCCACTTCCCTTCACTGTTACACTGAGTATGTAGCTACTCGGGCACAGTATGGATTTGTACCTACATGTAGGTACCAATCCATACTGTGCCCGAGCGGTGAAAATCAGTTAGATTATCGAAAAATATTGGATAAGTAAGGACGTGTTTTTTGTTTTATCAAATTAATAAAAAGTTACGAAGATAAAACGCGTCAAAAATCATGAGTGAGCTTGTGACGTCACTTTCCGGTAAAAAATGTACTGAAATGTGACGTCACACGAGTTTTCGAAGCACTGTATCGTCTTCATTATTTGTGTACTTACGTAAAAAGTTACGAAGATAAAACGCGTCAAAAATCATGAGTGAGCTTGTGACGTCACTTTCCGGTAAAAAATGTACTGAAATGTGACGTCACACGAGTTTTCGAAACACTGTATCGTCTTCATTATTTGTGTACCTACTTACGTAAAAAAAAATTTGTCCAATATTTTTTGGAAATCTATCTGACGGGCTAATTAGATTTTTTAAATCACGTTTCCAATTCCCATGATAACTTAACCTGCATTTGTTTATACACATGTCTGAAATAATATGGCATTTGTTTTGACAGCTCTTGTGACGCCATGTTTTGATAAGGCGCGAAAACCTGCAAAGAAACCGCGACCGATTATGGGAACGGCGTGTTATCCGACTACAGTAAAGATGATAATAATTAGTTTTCGAAGAGAAAAAGGGGGAACACGAACCGTCAATGTTGTCAGTTTTTTGTGATATAAACGGTCTGAGCTGCTGCAGCTCGCACTCTATAAAAGGCAAAGCTGATTGACTGAGGATCAACGCACAGGCCAAAACCTTTTTTTTTTTTGGCGGGTGGAAAATCATCGAATAACCCCTCCCGCTTTTGGGCAGAGCAAAAGGAGGTGTCAGACTTCTACTGACTAAAGCCCACCCATGTTCCTTCTTAGCCCTTTGTTTCGAGGCCGCGGTATGTCTTTCGAACAACCCGCAGCCCCGATGGGCGACGGCCCTTGCCAATCGCTACTCATTCTTACCGCTTTAAAAGTTGACGTAACATCGAGAATTAAATATTAATACTAGCCGTTGCCCGCGATTTTCATCAGAGTGAAATAATTAATTACTTCCTTACTTCCTATTGTTAACGAGAGCAGTGGTGGCCCAGTGGTGGCGGCCCCGACGTACGTGAGTCGTGGTTCCAACCCAGGCAGGCGCATTTCTTTGTGTAAATTAATTCATCACCACTGCTCTCAAATCGGTGAAGGAAAACATCGCGAGGAAACCCAGCATGTCTTAAAATAAAAAAAAATCGAAGACATGTGACATGTATCAACTCGCACTGGGCCTGCGTGGGGATTATAGCCCATCCCTCTCCTAGAGAGGAGGCCTGAGTCCCTGCAGTGGGAACATTATATATGATGATGATATTGTTAACAATTACAAGTTTCACCTGAGTGAAGCCGGGGCTGGTGGCTAGTTAATAATAATAAATAGGGTGACCATGACGGTATTTTACTGAGAAAGGGCAACATTTAGTTTTTAAAAGGAGGTCATTTTAAAATAGTGTGAGGGCAGGAAGTATTATAAACTTGTATCAAGTGTTAACCGAAAGTGTTAATAGTCATAATATTTTAGAATAACTTGGCGTTTTGAATAATACATCATAACATGACGGAGGAGTTCAACAAGATAATAACAGACGCTCAAATCAACCTTTGCCTACGTTGGTACGTGAATGGATGACCACTCATTACATACCGAGTTTCCTCTGTGCCTCGGAAAGCACAGTGAGGCTGCGGTTCCACTGAGGCAGAGCGGAGACGAGCTGTGCCGCGATTCACCAATCACATGGCTTGAAATCCACATCAAGAATCCACAATCAAGATTTCAAGCCATGTGATTGGTGAATCGCGGCAAAGCTCGTCTCCGCTCCGCCTCAGTGGAACCGCAGCTTAAGCCGTTGGTTCCGGCTGTCATTTGTAAATTTTTGAAAGTCGTAACACGTAGTCAGTCGTCCAAAGTCTGAGAACCAGTCATAGGCAGTCGCTCCATGTAAAATACTGGTATTCAGATGCATGCGGTTAGATTCGAAGCCGATGATGATACGAGTACAAAAAAGTGTGGTGAGGATATTTAAGTGGGTGTGGACAGACCGACTTTCAACTTGTACGTATTTCTGTATGGGACCAACATCTGACTCCAAAGATGATTCCGTGCTTCGGAAGGCACGTACAAGCCGGTAGTCCCAGCCGACAAACCATGTCACAGGCCCTTTTTTTGGCGGGTGGAAAATGATCGAATAACCCCTCCCGCTCTTGGGCAGAGCGAAAGTACGTGTAAGACTTTTGCTATCTAAAAACCACCCATGTTCCTTCTTAGCCCTTTACGAGGCCGCGGTATCTCTTGCGAACAACCCGCAGCCCCGACGGAGGCCCTTGAGGCGGTTTAGAAACTCTGGCGCTAGAGTGTTGGGTCGTTAGACCTTACTGCCTACAAGATAAGAAGAATCGGACTCCAATATAGTAAAGACAGAGGCTGGGTAGTTATGATGCAGTGCTGCTGATCACGCTTTTAATCGGGGGTAAGTGGTGAAATTTGCAGCTATCCAATTTGCTAGCTAAGCGGTGACCTCTGTCTACCACTGCAGTGTTTTTAAGGTCACATTCTCGTCTCGTATAGGTACTAATAAAGGGTGGAAAAGTAGGTATTTCGAAGCCGAAAAGTACTTATTCTCCCTGTCACTGCGTTTTTTTTTCTTCTAGGCCATACGACCTGTGAACACCCTAGTTACGGAGATACTGGGGGTCAAAGTTCCAAATTTTTCAGTTTATTTTTTTTAATACTAGTTTTCAGGTTCCAACTTTATTGAAAATGCCTCCATGACCCGTTTACTATTCAAAGAATCCAATAACACAATGTTTTGAGAGTGCTACATTGAGTTTTACCGTAAAATGTAATTTTTCACCCCAAAAAAGTCGTCTCCCAACAATATTTTTTGCGTAGGGGTACTTAGTTTGATGTACATAATACTTGATTAACGGCTTCGAAAAGAGTTTGTTTACACCCTGTGAAATGAATGAGAGCATAAGAGGAAGTCTGAAAGCGTTGACTGATATGTTGCGTGGTTATCGGTTATCGTGGTATGGACAGTTATGGAAATAAATTGCAACAAAACTGTTGCTTGGGTATTAAACATACCTACTTCTACTTACGTTTATGTTGAAAACAACAAAGTGCCGTTTATTAGGCCCATATCAGATAGTGGAAACAAAAAAACCTAGCCTACATAAGACATTGCTACAATGCACAAACAATACTATCTTAACGACCAAATGGTGGTTTAAATTAACTTCAATTACCAGATTAACGCTAAAACTGCATTAATTACCCTTACCTATTTAAACATACACACACGCACTAAGTGCATGGGGGCGCCACTTGTAATGAGAAATCTGTCAAATCTCACTCCCTGCAGTGGGAACATTATAGGCTGATGATGATGTTGCGGGGACTCAGAATGATTTCCCGAATACGTGGTAACCGTTTTTGCGTCGCGTCGGTGTCCCTTGCAACCTGTATACAGGGTGTAAATCAACCCATCACACAGCCGTCAACCAAGCATTCTGTACGTCAAACTAAGTACCCCTACGCAAAAATTTTAGCTGGGAAACGACTTTTGTTTTTGGGTCAAAAATCACATTTTACGGTAAAACTCAATGTAGCACTCTTAAAACATTGTGCTAGTGGATGCTTTGAATAGTAAACGGGTCATGGAAGGTAATATTTTAAGTAAAGTTATAACCTGAAAAACTAGTATTTACAAAAACAGCTGTGAAAAATTTGAAACTTTGACCCCCAATATCTCCGTAACTAAGAGGTTCCCAGGTATGGTCTAGAACAAAAAAATGATCGCAGTGGTGGGGAGAACAAGTGCCCTTCGTTTGCGTTAAGGGTACTTTTACACCCTATATGCTCTGTCTATACAACCCTACATTCCAGGGATGATCACGTACAGGTACCTAGGTACTCTCTGATGACCTGTTGAAAGATATCAGTGGCGAACCGCCAAATATTCAAGCAACGTGACCCTTTTGGCTCTAAAGATAAGTGTTTAAATTCCATGGTGATACCAGTTCGATGACTGTACCGATAAATAATTGTGAGATCACTGCTCTGAAAATAGCTGGATATGGGAGTGCGAAAAATCACGGTTTACGGAAGCGCTTATACCCTCCGTTCACACCGACCGGCTCGGAGAGGAGAGTAGTATTTTTAACCGACTTCAAAAAAGGAGGAGGTTCTATGTTCGTGTGTATGTATTTTTTTTTATTTTTTTTTTTATGTATGTTACCTGATTTCTCCTCCATTTGTGAAACGATTCTCAAAATTCTTTTTTTATTTCAAAGAGTATACTCCTGCGGTGGTCCCATTTAAATTTGGTGAAGATCTGATCCTGATCTTCGGAGATATACAATAGAACTCTTCAAAAATAGACGGCAAATCTGTCGTGATTGCTGCAATCGCTTGAATGTTTATTGTTTATACAACATCATGACGTAACATCACGCCTGTATGATCTGAGAGGGTACGCAGATGTGTACACCCAGATTTGGACAGTAAGATATTATGTAATGTTCCATTTATTGGGGATAAATAAAACCTATTATTGGTTTGGGAACAACTAAAAATGGAAAAATAAAAAACTTTTTGGCAAAAAATAAAACCGACTTCAAAAACACCAAAAAGTGAAAAATAAACTTCTAAAGAAAAATCAGCTTCTGAAGTCGGTGGCAAAAAACGAAATCAAACAAACAAATGTCACCGACTTCAGAAGCTGATTTTTCTCTCCGAGCCGGTCGGTGTGAACGAACTCTAATTTAACGCACTCAAAACATTGTGCTGGTAGATGCAATTTATAATACAGCGGGTCATGGAGGTTTTACCTCTATGACCCCTGTATAGTTATTACATTTAAAAGTTATGTATTTTGGAACGAAGTTCCTTATCGCGCGTTGTGAAAGGGGGCTAGACGGAAAAAATTCTTACGAAAAGTTGTCACGACACTTTTTGCTATAGTAAGCTATTGTAAGCTGTGCGGCGTCGCATGTTTCTCTGTCTGTCACTCTCTCTCTTATAGAAAGGAAGCCAGATATTTTCATTTCTACATTTTTTTTTTTTTTTTTTTTTACATAATAAAAAATAATAACAATAACTTCGTTCCATCCGGGTGTTCCTTGACACCTCTCAAGTTTTTTTTTTTAATTGAAAAGTGAAAAATGTTAAATCATTGACCTTCGATATCTCCGGAACTAGAAGGTTCTCAGTTATGACCACGAAAGTGCCTCTCGGCTTAGTGAAGGGTATTTTTACACGACTGCCCCAAAAAAAAAAAGAGTGTTATGTTTGTAGCGTTCGTGTATGTATGTTTGTTTGTGAGTTTCTTTATTCCACCATAACTTCTAAACGCCTGAACGGATTTCGATGTATGTGGTATCGTTAGATTCTTTGAGTTATCCCGGGTGACATAGGCTAGAAAAAAACTTCAAGTAACATAATAGGGTGGCCATGGTTTACTGATTGATATTTCAATAAAAAAAAAAAAAACAAAAAAAATTAAAAACACACCTGCCATGTCAAAAAGTAAACTAAAAATTAAAAACAAGTCAAACGAAAATGGAAAACTGAAAACACAATACATAAAAAAAAAAAAAAATTGGTGATCAGTGATCACCCACCAACGGACCGACCTCGGCCACCGTTGCTTAACGTTATCGACACGTGTGGCAGTTATTATTTAGCCGCAAGTTCACAAGCCTGACATCATACCAAACACAATTCTAACGCAATGATTCACATCAAGAATATTTACTTAAACGTAAACACATTAGAATCACATTGTATCTGCCATTCTTACATACAATAACCGTAAAATCGTTAAGTAATAGTAACAAGTTATGTAAATATTTAATTGTGTTTGTATTTCTTTGTACATATGTTGCATTAGGTCTATAGTCCACTGCATAATATGCTACGTTTTTTGTTAGCATCGCAGTTCATTTATTTGAGCGACTCTGCCCTTTTTTTTTTCTTCTGGCCTGTGGAAAATCATCAAATAACCCCTCCCGCTCTTGGGCAGAGCGAAAGGGAGTGTCAGACTTCTACTGACTAAAAACCACGCATGTTCCTTCTTAGCCCTTTAGGTCGAGGCCGCGGTATCTCTTGCGAATAACCCGCAGCCCCGACGGGGTGTTATCCCTCTGCCCAAGAGCGGGAGGGGTTATTTGATGATTTCCCACACCAAAAAAAAAGGCTATAATCATACTAATATTATAAAGGCGAAAGTTTGTGTGTGAGTGTGTATGTTTGTAACTCTTTCACGCAAAAACTACTGAACGGATTTGGATAAAAATTTGTAAACAGATAGTTTATAACCTGGATTAACTCATAGGATAGTTTTTATCCCGATTTTATCTTCCCGTGGGATAATTTTCCAGTTGTAGCGGGCCGAGCCGCTGGCAACAGCTAGTACTTCATAGATTTATAGTTGAGCTTAGCTTTGGGCAGCTATGGAACGGCACCTTAGAAACTAACATTAAAGCATTATCTACAAATCTGTATTGTGTTGTTAATTATAATTTTAATTAGCTAGTTTTATCACGCGTCCGTAACTGGTTTTACACGTTTGTTTACTTTTTTTTCGCAGTGTATAAAGAGTATGTCTAGGTTCCTCTTTTGTGTTAGAAACTTTTCGATTTATTTTTTTAATAAATAATCTCGATTTTCAACCGACTTCCAAAAAAGAGGAGGTTCTCAAAGTCGGTGGCAAAAAACAACGAAATCAAACAGACAAAATGTCACCGACTTCAGAAGCTGCTTTTTCTTGTGTAGTTTATTTTTCACTTTTTTGTATTTTTCGTTTTCGTGTTAATCGTTAGTGTGTTTTTGTGTTTTTCACTTTTGTGTTTTTGAAGTCGGTTTAAAACTGTCAGTCTGTCTGTCAATCTGTCTGTCTGTCAGTCTATCTGTCAGTCTGTCTGTCAGTCTGTCAGTCTGTCTGTCAGTCTGTCTGTCAGTCTGTCAATCTGTCTGTCTGTCAGTCTGTCTGTCAATCTGTCTGTCTGTCAGTCTGTCTGTCAGTCTGTCTGTCCGTCTGTCTGTCAGTCTGTCTGTCAGTCTGTCTGTCAGTCTGTCTGTCAGTCTGTCTGTCAATCTGTCTGTCAGTCTGTCTGTCAGTCTGTCTGTCAGTCTGTCAGTCTGCCTGTCTGTCAGTCTGTCAGTCTGTCAGTCTGTCAGTCTGTCAGTCTGTCAGTCTGTCAGTCTGTCTGTCAATCTGTCTGTCAGTCTGTCTGTCAGTCTGTCTGTCAGTCTGTCTGTCAGTCTGTCTGTCAGTCTGTCTGTCAGTCTGTCTGTCAGTCTGTCTGTCAGTCTGTCTGTCAGTCTGTCTGTCAGTCTGTCTGTCAATCTGTCTGTCTGTCTGTCAGTCTGTCTGTCAGTCTGTCAGTCTGCCTGTCTGTCAGTCTGTCAGTCTGTCAGTCTGTCAGTCTGTCAGTCTGTCAGTCTGTCAGTCTGTCAGTCTGTCAGTCTGTCAGTCTGTCAGTCTGTCAGTCTGTCAGTCTGTCTGTCAATCTGTCTGTCAGTCTGTCTGTCAGTCTGTCTGTCAGTCTGTCTGTCAGTCTGTCTGTCAGTCTGTCTGTCAGTCTGTCTGTCAATCTGTCTGTCAGTCTGTCTGTCAGTCTGTCTGTCAGTCTGTCAGTCTGCCTGTCTGTCAGTCTGTCAGTCTGTCAGTCTGTCAGTCTGTCAGTCTGTCAGTCTGTCAGTCTGTCAGTCTGTCAGTCTGTCAGTCTGTCAGTCTGTCAGTCTGTCAGTCTGTCAGTCTGTCAGTCTGTCAGTCTGTCAGTCTGTCAGTCTGTCAGTCTGTCAGTCTGTCTGTCTTTCTGTCAGTCTATCTGTCAGTCTGTCTGTCAGTCTATCTGTCTCCTGTGACCCTTTCATCTTGCTGACATCTCCCTGTGGAGCGCGCGGAACACGAACGCGCCGCCGTCGACACGGCCTGTCGTCGTCATAAGACCGACGGACGGCGAGCTAGCCCATTACTCACCGTCCACATGCCCGCATTTACGGTGGCCGGAAGCCATCACGTGGCCCCAGACGCCCGGAGCGTCTCCCGCGGCGGCTGGGACGAGAGGTTCTCTCTCTCTCGCGTTCCGCCACCTCCTTCACCTCCGTAGAAGGAGGCGACGGCGTCCCATTCCCTCTCGCCCCGGACCATATTGCTTGCACAAGAGCCGGACGCGAGAGGTCACTGCCGCCGATCGCCGCTACGAGAGCCTCCTCTGGCCTTGAGTCGTATTGGAAATATTATGATACACTGATTAGTTTGTATTTGTAAGTGAACAGTGCGTCTGATATAATTAGCCGATATAAATCGATTTCTCTTTGTCGACAGAACATTAATTGAATAGTGTAGCAATGGAAAATTCTTCAATCTACACTAGTGTTACCTTTTTTTTTTTTTGGCAGGTGGAAAATCATCAAATAACCCCTCCCGCTCTTGGGCAGAGCGGAAGGGAGTGTCACGCTTCTACCGACTAAAAACCACCCATGTTCCTTCTTAGCCCTTGCGCCGTGGCCCCGCGGCCACGGCGCAAGGGCGCAACGCTATCTCTTTCGAACAACCCGGAGCACCGACGGGACACTAGTGTTACCTAGTTTAAAAATTCTTCAACCGATTTCACTATCTAGTTATAGGATGAAACAAATATCATCTTTTTGCTATGGTGTAAATAAAGTTGATTTTCAAAAGACTCCCAAGCAGTCTTAAAAAGTGGTATCGTATTTATACCCAGTACCAAATGTGTTGTGGAGGTCAGATAGGCAGTCGCTCCATGTAAAATACTGGTGCAATCGGTTAGACTGGAAGCCGACTCCAACATATGTAGTTAGAAAAAGCCCGAACGTTGAAGAAGATGAAATGCATGCTTTACTTTAAGGTTGATGCGACAAGGTAGCCCGCGAAATTCGAATTTTCTTACGTTTTTTGCAATATCAGATCAGTGTCAAGTCGTATGTTAAACAAAATAGGATTCGCAGCATTATCAAACTTCACCGTAGGGCTGAACCACCAGCAGGGCTGAACCACCAGCAGGGCTGAACCACCAGCAGGGCTGAACCACCAGCAGGGCTGAACCACCAGCAGGGCTGAACCACCAGCAGGGCTGAACCACCAGCAGGGCTGAACCACCAGCAGGGCTATTGCGTATCCTTTTAAATGTCCATCGATTGACTGTCAAATGTTTCCATTTTGTACCAAATTATAACCATTTGACAGTTAATCGATGGACACTATGATAGCCACTGACATTTAAAAAGATACGCAATAGCCCTGCCGGGGAGTAGCTCACGAAAATCTAAAGTGACTATTTGATGAAAAAGACATTCAAGGAAGTAATATGAACGGAGAAGGTTGTATTAGTGATTTTAATCATTATTACTCAGTAAAATCACATTTGTTACAGTAGCAAATCCTATTTTATTTAATACTAGCGGACGTCACGCGGTTTCACCCGCGTAGTTCCCGTTCCCGTGGAAATACAGGGATAAAAAGTAGCCTATGTCACCCGGGGATAGTGTAGCTCCCAAACGGTGAAAGAATTTTTAAAATCGGTTCAGTAGATCCCGAGATTACCCCTTACAATTTAACAAATATACAAACACACAAACTTTACTTCTTTATAATATTATTAGTATACTAGCTGTGCCCGCGACTTCGTTCGCGTACTTGTCGGAAACTAAAATGCGTCGCTTGGATAAAAGTACATTTAATCCCTGCGTTAACTTACTGACGCTGTAGAAAATAAGAAGAGAGTAATGCAAAGTACTGACTATGTCTCATACTAAAGTTTAGATAGATGGGTGTTTGTTAATCAACCACGTCAGAACGGCCGAACGGATCTTGAAGAAATTTGAAACAGGTACATTATAGTCGACAGGCAGACAGATTGTCGTTGGCGCGTTCGTGTTCCACGCGCGCCTCAAAGATATGTCAGCAACAATTAAGGGGCCCCAAAGGGACGTCTGCCGGGGCTGAGGGTTGTCCGCAAGAGATACCATGACCCCGAAACACAAAGGGCTAAGAAGGAACGTGGGTGCTTTTTAGTCAGTAGAAGTCTGACACTTTCTTCCGCTCCGCCCAGAGCGGGATGAGTCATTTGATAATTTACGAACCACAAAAAAAAGGGGGGATTAGAGGGTGTTTCGAGAGGGTACCTGTACCGAATCTGGGACATCGAATCTGAAATGGCCGCCACCTCCTTCTGCGAAGCAGTAATGCTAGCGAAAGAGGTGGCGGAACGTGAGAGGGAGACAACCTCTCGCCCCAGCCGCCGCGGGAGACGCTCCGGGCATCGGGGGCCACGTGATGGCTTCCGGCCACCGTAGGCGCGGGCCTGTGAACGGTGAGTAACGGGCTAGTTAATCGTTCGTCCGTCCTATGACGATGGAGGCGCGTTCGTGTTCTACGCGCGTTTAAAAGAGATGTCAGTAACATTGAAGGGGCCCCCAATGACCGACACGCCCGTTGGGGCTGCGGGTTGTTCGAAAGAGATACCGCGGCCTCGACACATAGGGCTAACAACACACCACATCTATATGACGACATGGTTGGCACAATGGCTGGACGATTAACAGTAGCACTGCGTGTCGCAGGTTCGATTCCCACACGGTACAAAAAAAAATATGTCTTGGGTTTTATCTAATTTTAATTTAGTTTAAAAAAAATAGTATTTTAATACTGTGTAATTGGTAAATTTTTATTTGTTGACTATTCACGAAACATAATGTGTGTATGTTTACTATCACCGCGGTTCAGAAAATGACATCAAATGAATAACGCCATCTGTCGAAGACGAAGAAACTGCTAAAAAAGAGCGATCAAACAATATAAGGTTTAGGCTATGTAGATTTTGAAAGCAGCGTCATTTAGACTTATATCTACGTACCTTTTGTTATCATAACTTTTTTAAAGTTATCTTGTGAAGGCATTTAGTAATAAGTACCATATTCGTTCAATAGATGTCGTTGCTTGTCTCATTCTTGACCATAACGATAAGTTCTTCTTGAAAACTATAAATTCATATAACTTTTGATAGAGAGCACCGATTACGATGAAACAAAGACTAAGTAATAGCCCAAGTTACGAACAATATTTATGTATAAAAGTTACCTACATTCGTTTCGTAAATTTGATGTGATGCTTAGTCATCGAAACAGACAAACAGACAAACAGACAAAAATTCCAAAAATGCTTATACTTTAATGGTTATACTTTAATACCCTGACAATTTTTTTTTTAAATATTTTCGATGTACAAAAACGATTTCTCTACAGATTTATTATATGTATAGATATAGATTAGTATTAGTATAGAAGTATAGATACAATCTGACACTGACCGGCAAATTGCAAAAACATACCGATCGAATTAAGAACCTCCTCCTTTTGGGAAGTCGGTTAAAAAGGAAAAAAAACGATTTTTGCGGGTTTGAAGGTTTCGCATTAAAGATCGACTCGTTCGGCTGTTATTATTTTGCCACCTACTTCTAACTTCAACACCTCTCACCTAATACCACAAAAGTAGTAAATAAACACAACAAATGACTATTTTAATGGTCTAAAAAGAGAAAGTTGCACCTCTCGTTAACTTCGCAGCATGGTCCATTACGCTCTTATACAATTTAGTGACGTAACAAATACGTGTAACACGCAATGATAGCTGTTGAATAGTCTTGTGTCCAAAACTGTAAACAAACATTGTGTAAGTAATGTGTCCTTGAATTTGTTCGAAAGAGTTACCGCAGCCCTGGAACGCACCTGTCGGGGCTGTGGGTCCTTCGGGTTGTTCGAAAGAGATACCGCGGCCTCGGACACAAAGGGTCACAAAGGTTCTGAACTAGCAGTTGCCAGCGGCTTCGCCCGCTATAACTCGAAAATTATCCCACGGGAATATAAAATCGGGATAAAAACTATCCTATGTGTCAATCCAGGTTACAAACTATCTGTGTACCAAATTTTATCCAAATCCGTTCAGTAGTTTTTGCGTGAAAGAGTAACAAACATACACACTCACACACAAACTTTCGCCTTTATAATATTAGTGTGATGTGATTGACCACGCATTTTTGCAGGTGACTGTACGTGTACATTTATAAAAAAAAAACTTGAGAGGTGTCAAGGAACACCCGGATGGAACGAAGTTATTGTTATTATTTTTTATTATGTAAAAAAAAAAAAAAATGTAGAAATGAAAATATCTGGCTTGCTTTCTATGCAACGCCGCACAGCTTACAATAGCAAAAAGTGTCGTGACAACTTTTCGTAAGAATTTTTTCCGTCTAGCCCCCTTTCACAACGCGCGATGAGGAACTTCGTTCCAAAAATCGATATATTTACGTTACGTTAACACCGGCCGCTCTTGCTAGGGCATTTGAAAGATAGTAACGAGTAAACAACGTAATTTCTCACGTCGAAATGACATAATTTACAACCCAGCCACAATGGGCACATACATAGTGTTTCTTAAAGTATTGCAAATTGTTCTGCGACGACATTGAAACCTTCGAGTTTTATTGCAGTGTACTGCGATGCAATGTTGTTAATAGCGTTCACTAGTATTTATTAGTAACTAGCTGGTGCCCGCGGCTTCGCCCGCGTGTATGTCGGTCAAATTATATACTAAAACCTTCCTCTCGTATCACTCTATCTATTAAAAAAAACCACTTCAAAATCCGTTGCGTAGTTTTAAAGATTAATCATACATAGCGACAGCGACTTTGTTTTATACTATGTAGTGATATGGTAACCGACTAGCGGACGTCACGCGGTTTCATCCGCGTAGTTCCCGTTCCCGTGGGAATACAGGGATAAAAATTAGCCTATGTCACTCGGGGATAGTGTAGCTTCCCAACGGTGAAAGAATTTTTGAAATCGGTCCAGTAGTTTCGGAGCCTATTCGTTACAAACAAACAAACAAATCTTTCCTCATTATAATATTAGTGTAAATGATGAACAAAGTCTCTGTAATGCTAAAGATGTCATATGTAGCCGAAAAGTGAGCGTTTATGTCAAGTTATAAACAAACTGTAGCTATGTCTAATGTAGGCGTATCAAGTTCGACTCAAGTCCTGTCCAAGTAAATATTGCAAATTATCCTAACTGCGACGACATTGCGATCTTCGAGTTTTATTGCACTGTATTGTGAGACATCGTTGTAAATAGCGTTCATTAATATTTATTAGCAAGATGGTTAGATAACTGATGATGAACAGCGACTCTAAAATGGCCACATTAGCAGAATCGTAAGAAAATATCATCATCGGTCTCTAGCCCTTATACAAATAGGGATATTTACTGACTAAAAAAAATATGATTCTAATTAGTCCGTCTGTTAGATTATCGAAAAACATTGGATACGTATTTTTTCTTTTATCAAATCAACAAAAATTGACGAAGATAAAACGCTTCAAAGATTTGAGTCGGTCGTGACGTCACTCACCGGTAAAAAATGTCATACTAATATCTTAGAATATGACGTCATACGAGTTTTCAAATCACCGTATCGTCTTCATTGTTTGTTTACGTGAAAAAAGAAAAAATACGTGTCCAATGTTTTTTGGAAATCTATCTGACGGACTAATTAGATTTTTTAGTTAGCTACCCCATTCATTTGGGGTCGGCGCAGCTTGTCTTCTTCTTCCATACATCTCTGTTACTCATCATCTCCTTTCTTGCCATATCATTCTCAATCTCAATTATTCTTTATTCTTCTTCTTCTTCTTTATTCTTCTTTATCTCAACACAGTCCATCCATCGTTTCTTTAGCCGGATCCCCACTTGAGCAGCCGCGGGGCGAGCGGCCGCCTCAACTCGCGGCAGCTCCAGTGGAGACGCTGCCGCGGGTCGAGGCGTGCCGCGTCTTGAGCCAAACGAGGCGGCCTCGTGACGAGCCATTTTGTGTCGGTAAACGTCGGTGCTCAAAGGCGCCTCAGTGTGAGCCACGCGAACAGTGGAGACGGACGTTGTACGCTCACTTCGCGGCAAAATGCAAAATGCGTCACCCATGGTAGCTAGTAAGAAACTAGATAAATTCGTTGCTCGGCTTGAGGCACGCTGCAGAGTTGCTGATTAATGTGGCTCAAGTGGAGATGCATAAAGTTTCCGCGGCGCGCGGCATGCTCAGATTGAGGCAGCCGCATGTCTTCCTTTACTCTTATATCCATTCATATTATTACATGAGTAATAGAAAAGTACGACAGAAGACATGCTGCGCCGACCCCAAATAAATTTAGATAAGGATAAGAGAATGATGATGATGTTACTTAATTTAGATGACATTGCATTGTTATATGAGGTAAACGAGGTATCGAGGTATGGAGTTAACGATACTTAAGTATTTTTTTCCGTTTCACAAACGTTAAGGTGAAACCTTGAAGGTAACCCGCGAAATTCGATTTTTTTTACGTTTTTTTCAATTTGCCGATCAGTGTAAGGTTGTATCTAAATATACTAATATTATAAAGAGGAAAGATTTGTTTGTTTGTTTGTAACGAATAGGCTCCGAAACTACTGGACCGATTTCAAAAATTCTTTCACCGTTGGGAAGCTACACTATCCGCGGGTGACATAGGCTACTTTTTATCCCTGTATTCCCACGGGAACGGGAACTACGCGGGTGAAACCGCGTGACGTCCGCTAGCGTTAAATAAAATAGGATTTTGCGACCGTAAGAAATGTGACTTTGCAGAGTAATCAATAATAATGATTAAAATCACCAATACAACCCTCTCAGTTCACATTACTTCCTTGAGTGACTTTGATGAAAAAGGCAAGACCTGACCGGCAAATTGCAAAAAACGTAAGAAAATTTGAATTTCGCGGACTACCTTGTAGCATTCACCTTAGGAAACTCTCAAAATAATGCCTTAATATTATTGTACTGTTGGAATTTCGACTCTTGGTGTTAAGCCTAAAAAAACTGACATTAGGTGTTTCACAATGATGTCATATACCTACCACCTTTATGTTGACGCAACTAATAAGTGATACAAATAACACTAATTTGAGTAGGGTAACCACACCACAAAAAAGTAAAATAATCGGGACATGAAAACTAACGCGGGATAGGAGTGTGCTAGCGATGTTTTTGCGTGTCAGAAGATTCATTATCATTTTTATTTTTATTTTATTTTTATATTATATTATCATTATTGTTTTTTACCAAAAAAATCTAAATTTTTTATGGTGCTGTACCTTACTCGTCAAAAAACAGAACACTTTACCTGTCTGTCCGTCTGTCAACCCTATTTCACAGGAACGCGTGGAGGTATCAAGCTGAAATTAATATCAAATACTTAGCTCTACTACCCCTTAGAGGAGTGAACAAAACAAACTTGTAAGTCAACGCGATCAAAAGATATTTATAATAAAAGTATGCGACATAAAAATTTAGATTTCGCATCGTTATCAAAACCTATAGGGTACTTCCCGTTGACCTAAAATCACGAAGGCAAGAAACAATATCTTACACATGTAAAGGAAAAAATCTGAAGCCGTACAATTTCGGAGTGAAGCCGAAACAATCAGACAGAGGCATAGACTAAAATTTAAAGTAGTTTTAATACCAAAGTACCTACTAGTCTACCTGGCACTTGGCCGTCTCGTATTGGTTAGCAAAAATGATACATAGTTATTCGTTGACAATGTGTAGTAGAGGTACTAATATAGTGTTTTTATTTTTCAGACAAGTTACGTAGGTATATGATCTTTGACACCACTAACTTAATGGTTATGGAAAATATCTTGGGAAAACCTGTTTTAATTATGTTTAAGACGCAGTCAATAATATTGTTTTCTCTATGAGAACAAACGTGCCGTGCGGCCCAAGTCTGCGTTCACCTTTATCGTTTACCAGCTGGACATTTACAGTATAACAAGGCCTCACTTTGTATATATTTCCTGTACAATGAGAGATTACATAAACTGGGTATTTCTAGCTTAATTGGTCCCCGTGCGTACTAGTCAAATGCAAGGCTGAGTATCTAGTATCTGTTGGGCTGCGGGTTGTTCGAAAGATATTTCGCGGCCTAGACACAAAGGGATAAGAAGGAACATGGGTGGTTTTTAGTCAGTAGAAGTCTGACACTCCCTTCCACTCTGCCCAGGGCGGGAGGAGTCATTTGATGATTTCCCATTCTCCAAAAAATAAAAATGGCTAAGTATCTGTAATAAAATCTTATTGATTATTTAGTCTTCCTTAGTTTTAACTTGCTTTAATAGGTCACTACGTTTAGTGGTCCTAATTCAATAAGACGTACTGCCGTATTGATACGATTCGAAAGGAGAAGAATCCTTCTTTGTAAGCCGTGTAGAGTCACCTGCAAAATTGCATGGATAGTTTAGTGGCTATTTTCCTGTGAACGTTTATAGTCGATAACTGGTTAACGTTAGGTGTCGTCATTTATCACTTCACACGATTTTGTTTCTGAATCGTCCATGCATTATTGTACATCATACTAAAAGTTTGCATCACAACATCATACTTACAACACCAACACAAACAAAATTCTTGACGTCCAAAAACACACAAGCGCTCACAAAAGTGTGAATTATTTCGAAATGAGATAGTTATGTATGACTTGAAAATACAGGATGGAAAGGACATTGACGCTAAAACGGTAACCACATAAATTCAGTACTGTTGAATATCACTACATAGTATAAAACAAAGTCGCTTTCTCTGTCCCTATATCTTTGAAACTACGCAACGGATTTTAAAGCGGTTTTTTTTAATAGATAAAGTGATTGAAGGTTTTAGTACCGACATCCACGCGGGTGAAGCGCGGCATCAGCTAGTTTATTTATAAGACACTGACTATGTAATATCTACAGCAGTGTTTCTTTGCGGATCTGGGATAAATGGAAAAGGATGGAATTTAAAAATTACGGGACAAGTAGTAACTAAAAAAGTTTGGTTTGGCCTGTGCGTTGATTATTCATCAACGCACAGGTGCGTTGATTATTCATCAACGCACAGGCCAACGAATCATCAGTCAGTCAACTTTGCATTTTTTTTAAGCTATTGCATAGCTTCTATCGCGGGCCTTGGGCGTGGGGACCGAATCCAGAAATTCCGTAACGAAAATAAAAACCTAACACCCCCCACTTGACAAATTGACACTTGACAATGACTTTTTGAAATATCACGCTTGTCTCTTTAGTTCAGCAACCCGCCTTTAGGTGGCATTGGTTGTATTGGAAAACTACCGTAATCAGCTGTTTGTGAGAAAGTATATAGGTGTATAGGTATTTATCATCTATGTACAACAGTGAATATCTGTACTCGTATAATTTGTGTACAAAGTGTTTTAAATATGAATAAACAAAGTGTAATAAAATAAATAAATAACCCGCGGCAGTCTCCAGTGCCACACGTCTTTTTTTATAACTGATAAACAATGTGCGAGGGGCTTAGAATGACATACTGAATCCGTGGTAACCGTTTCAGCATCGGTGTGCTTTTCATGCCGTATACAGGGTGTAAATCAAATCAACCCTTCACACAGCCGTCAACCAAGCATTCTGTAGGTACATCAAACTAAGTACCCCTACGCAAAAATTTTTGCTGGGAAATGAGTTTTTTTTTTGGGTCAAAAATCACATTTTACGGTAAAACTCAAAGTAGCACTGTTAAAACATTGTGCTTGTGGATGCTTTGAATAGTAAACGGGTCATGGAGGTAATTTAAGTAAAGTTATAACTAGAAAAACAAGTATTTACAAAAACAGCTGTGAAAAATTTGGAACTTTGACAACTAATATCTCCGTAACTAGGAGGTTCCCAGGTATGGTCTAGAACAAAAAAAATATCGCAGTGGTGGGGAGAACAAGTGCCTTTCGTTTGCGTTAAGGGTACTTTTACACCCTATATAACTTGTGAACTTCCGAAAATGTCCGTAAGAATGTGAAGCTTATGGTTATCCTACACACTAGTGAATCATTTTAAAATAAAGTTGGTATGTTGACCGCGCGAATACGATATATTCGAGTAAATTAGAACCCGTCATGTCAATTGCCTCGTAATAAAACACTCGTTATTGTAATAACTACTTATAAATCATAACATCATGCCAGTTACACTTGAAGGATTACGCAGAGGTGTACCAAACAGTACGCCAATTATAAGATTTTATGCCTAATTCTCAAAATGGCAACAGCTTTGTTTCCGTACCGGGCATTGGTTTGATGTAATGCACCATGCCTTCTAGGACTAAAAGTTCTCTGCCGCAAAACTCCACTCATCATAATTTTCCCTGCCTTTCAGCTTGGGAACACTTTGTATATAGTTCACAGCCATTGTCTACACGAACGTTCAGCACTTTTCAACTGTTACACGTTATTAAGGCTCCTCTCTCGAAAAAGCTTAAAAACAGCGTGCAGATGAAGCAGTTTTTCACCGGCACTTACAGAGAAATTACATCTGAGAAAAATTGTTAGTAATCTACATGATATGACACGTAATTTGGTTTAGCCATAATTTTTGTATCGGTATCACATAAAAGAAAAAAAATCCACAAAATCACCTCCAAATCGTTGAATGGAACCATTTTACTCCTTCATTTTTTAACAAAATAATATAAAAAAAATATCTACTGCTTTGAAATACAAAGGAAAATAATTTGGTTTTGTTACTTTTTAAAAACATGTTTTATTTTAATTATAATAAATGAAAAATGCGTCCGTTTCGAGTCCGTATCTACGACCGAGAGGGGTAGTTTGTATGCACAAGGTCATTGGCGTGAATACAAGCCTTAAGAAAATATGAGTATTAGCCCATAACCTACGCACACTTTCGGTTAACAACTAACTTTTATGACATAAGTAAACTACAATTAAAATTACATAGATGGCGTTACTAGTCATACATTTTGTTACCTAAGTTTAACACCACTTACTTCTATTATAATGGAACTTAAACATAACTGGCATAACGGTGAGTGTATTATAATATGACATAAATAAGTACACCTCTGTTCCTGCTTACCCCTTAAGGAATACAGCTCTGTAATATGAACACGCATCGCGAACGGTTCCCATAATTTATTTTCTATTATTAGATACTTTGTATGTACATTACATCATTTTAATTGGACACGTGGATGAATAAAAACTGCCGCAGAGGGTCGATATTCGAAGTTAAGTCACGCTTGCCGCGGTCGATTCGTGGATGGGTGATCAATTGAGCATTCTTTATGAAAAGCACGTTAAGCCTTGTCATTTGTTAACCTTAGACAGTAGTTACATGTACCTATACCTATGTAGCTAGGAGCTCGCGCAAGTAAGAATTCCGAGAACCAGTCTTACCAAAGTGTATCGTATTACCTACTTAGGTTGTGGAGGTAAGATAGGCAGTAGCTCCGCATAAATGACTGGTTATCAGCAGCATCTACTTAGTCTAGAAGCCGATCCCAATAGAGCTGGAAAGAGACAGGCCAGATGATGATGACTTTTCTGATACACGTTGTATACAAAGTCTAAACGGGCCTTTCATGAAGTCGACAACCAAGCATGCTGAAATTGCCCGCGGCCTCGACATGAAGGGCTGAGAAGGAACATGGGTGGTTTCTAGTCAGTAGAAGTCTGACACTCCCTTTCGCTCTGCCCAAGAGCGGGTGGGGTTATTTGATGATTTTCCACCAGCGAAAAAAAAAAAGAGTGTTGAAAAATCACGTAATCATGTTTTACGGTAGAATAGCCCTCAATGGGCTTAGTCGAAGAATTTCCACTGGCCAATAAACATGCACTTTTCATAAGGGGCACTTTTCAAAATGAGCATTTCGCAAAACGCCCTCAAGTACTATGATTTTTTTATTCACGAGATAAATTACTGAACATTAAAGCCCACATAATACAATGCATGTAACCAATTTTCTTCATTTCATATGCAAATAGCTGAGGCTAAGGTCACTGTTAAATGTCTAGGGTTTAACATCACAATGGCTGACATAGGCTGGCTGTACACGAGGCATTTCTATGTTTATTTACATAATTATCAAAGGAAGAAAGAAAACATATTTATTCAGCTCATTATAAATGATAAATGATGTTTATTTTGCAAATAGGTTTTAACAAACACTTTCACAAGTCACTTTTTATAAACTAGATGGGGCCGGTGTTTCGTACCTGACTACTCCGAAAAGAAACATCCGAAACAAACTCAGAGGTCATAGTCTCTTTTAAGGTCCAGACATAAACTTGTTATACACACATGAAGACTATGCAGATTGGTGTCTGAGATGGTCTTTTGATGAAAGCACCACACAGATTTGAGTGGACCCGTCCAGTCAGTGCAAGCATTTGTCATTTATCGTGGAGCTATATACCACAACAACAAAAAATAAAAGAAACTGGAAAAAAAACAGTGTGTGCATCTCACGGCTGCGCCAAATAGGACCAGTTCAGCAAACTGCCGAGCAGCTAGTGTCTGACGCTGGTTATCACTCCTCGTAATCCCCGAAGGGTTAGGCAGAGGTGTACCTAATAGTACACCCACATTTCGCCAGTTATGTTTAAGTCCCATGTAACAGGGGGCGAGCCGATTGCCATTACCTAGAATCCAGACACCGTGGCAGCTACTTTGGAATTCGTGATGGAAAAATTCAAAAACACTTTTTTGCCCGGTCCGGAAATCTTACCCAATATTACACCTCTGGCCAAACCTCCTGGGATCACAGGCAGGGGTGATGTATGTGTGGCACTAGGCCACATTGTTCGCAGAAATAACGATTAGGGTGGATGTCAGAGGGTGTGGTGGTGACTTGGTGAGTCATGCTCAAACAAACACGTAGACAAGGTCAAGCTTTGCATGCAATTTTATGCAAATATTTTATTATGTTCACAGCTGCTCTCCCCGCAACCTACGTCTGTGGAAAAATATTATAAAAATACTACTTACCTATTTAAAACGTATTTTGTTCATAATTTCAAGGGTTTAATGTTTTGCACGAAACCCTAATACTTTTTCGAAAATAAAAGTATAACGTCAGCTATCTGCAAGCTCGCGCCAAAATCGGTCGAGCCGTTTTTGAGATTAGCCGGAATAAACAGACGGAGACTGACAAATTTAAAAAAAATGTGTTTCAATATCCTATACTATGCCACATGTGATAGTGGCGAGCCCTATTGCCATCAACCGGGCACAAATCAGACTTCGTAGCTGCTAACTCAGAAATTACTGACGAAAAACTTAATAACACTTAGCCTGACCTGGGCACCGTAACCAGGACCTCATGCTCAATAGTCGAGCTTACAACCACTAGACCAACGAAGCAGACTGCAGAGTCAAGACTGCGATCTGTGTTGACAATTTTGATTAGAATGTACAGTTCGATCCAACATTACCTGACCCCTCGTATAAAAGAAGAAGAGGGCAAATGGTGTGAAAGAGGGGTCAGGTAATACTGGGCACCGAATGTTCATACTTAACACATTTACATAACTTAAATGTGTCAATATGTCACATAACAGTATTTGTTTTTAGCAATGGCTGTTAGCAATGTTACTAAAATGTTAAGTAAAACTGCAAAAAAAGCTGGTCAGTGGAACACAAACACAACACACATTCTCTGTCTAGCCTTTTTCCAACTATGTTGGGGTCGGCTTCCAGTCTAACTGGATGCTGCTGAATACAAGTATTTTACATGGAGCAACTGCCTATCTGACCTCCACAACCCGGTTAGTACTGGATAATAAGATACGCTTTGGTAAGACTGGATGTCAGATTTACAGGCCACTGACTACTGATCTCCTCTACTTTTATAGCGAACCCTATTTCATACTACTGCACTGCGTGTCGCGGGTTCGATCCCCGCACGGAACAAATATTTTTATGGCCTACAGATAGTTTTTTCGGGTCTGGGTGTGTTTGTGTATGTGAATTTAAATGTTTGTAAACGCACCCACGATACAGGAGAAATTTCTAGTGTGGGGCAACGTTTTTATTAAAAAAAAACTTGAGAGGTGTCAAGGAACACCCGGATGGAACGAAGTTATTGTTATTATTTTTTATTATGTAAAAAAAAAAAAGAAATAAAAAAAAAAAAAAAAGAAATGTAGAAATGAAAATATCTGGCTTGCTTTCTATAAGAGAGAGAGAGACAGACAGAGAAACATGCGACGCCGCACAGCTTAAAATAGCTTACTGTAGCAAAAAGTGTCGTGACAACTTTTCGTAAGAATTTTTTCCGTCTAGCCCCCTTTCACCCTTCGTTCCAAAAAAAAAAAATACTGAAAAAAAAATTTCACGATATTTTCCTTATTCCTCCGGATCACATGCCAAAAATATAATACAATGACAGACAAGAAACAAAAAATTATATTTTTGCGTTTTCGCTTCTTCGTGTGTAACCAGCCTTACCGCGTAGGTTTGGTACGCGTACAGGCTTACCGCGTACCAAACCTATCAAATATGTCTACTTACAGATAATCTATTATGATTTATGATAATGAGGTCGGCCTATTTTTCACTTGAAGGCTGTCTATATAGTATCCAGTAAACCTATACGCCTAGACATTATATGTTTGTAATCGCGTTACGTATTGTTACGACATTGAACTGACACCGGGTCCAGTTGACCAATTCAAAAATGTATTACGTCGATTGGACCCGCGGGTCCCGCTTTAGTGGGATCAGTTCACTAAAGAGCCTTTGAACAGGGCATTGTCATAAGGTTTTTTTGGTGATTTTTGTTGATTCAATACATATTTTAAGTCTTAACATGGTAAAACAAAAAACAATGTTTTTTTTTTTTGCGGTAACATGCAATATCAAAGTCTAATGCTAAAAAAAATAAGTCTTACTTAAATAATACCTACAGTTCAAAAGGTGTAAACTTGAAGAAAAAAAAAAAAATATTAAATGTAAATTTCCATACTTTACTAGTCTTGTAACGGTAAACATTCATTAGTAATGCCTTTAAAAAACCAACCGCGATATACTGTTAAAACCTAACACGTAAGAACATAAAACTCACGCATTTTCCCATGATCTAGCGTAGAACAGTAAATTAATGTAAATAAATTAAGATTATCATGATTGTTTTACTAACTATGTGTTTTGTATAATAAAGATTTATTATTGTTTACCCCTGAGACGTCAAATAGGGATGTCTACTGACTATAAAAAATATGATTCTAATTAGTCCGTCTGTTAAATTATCGAAAAATATTGGATACGTATTTTTTGTTTTATAAAATCAAAAAAAGATGACGAAGATAAAACGCGTCAAAGATTCGAGTTTGTGAGAGTTGTGACATCACTCACCGGGAAAAAATGTCATACTAATGTCTTAGAATATGACGTCACACGAGTTTTCAAAGCACTGTATCGTCTTCATTGTTTGTTTACGTGAAAAAAGAAAAAATACGTGACCAATATTTTTTGGAAATCTATCTGACGGACTAATTAGTTTTTTTTTTGTTAACTACCCTATAGCATCGCTCCATGTAAAATACCGGGATTCAGCTGCACCCGGTTAGACTGGAATTCGACCCGAAGCCGGTCCCAACCACATTGGACACGGCTTAGGCAGGTGATGGATGATTTCCGCAACCTTCGCCATGTGTATGGCTCACCATGGTCGGTGTAAAACTCTCTCTTCTTTCATACTCCTCTGTCGACAGTCACGTCATTTACTTCATTTCCTTTTTAGGGTTCCGTAGCCGAATGGCAAAAACGGAACCCTTATAGATTCGTCATGTCTGTAAGCCTGTCTGTCCGTCCGTATGTCACAGCCACTTTATTCGGAAACTATTAAGTCTAAACAGTTGAAACTTGGTAGGTAGGTGTATTCTGTGAACCGCTTTACGATTTTTATACAAAAATAAAAAAGACGTGTGGCACTCGGGAGACTGCCGCGGTAAAGCTATTGCATAGCATTTTTTATCAACTTATGCAATTATAATTATTTATTTATTTTATTAATGCAGTATTTAAATATAGTATTTATACTTACACTTTTACTAATCATCCTCATCTTTTATAAAATGTCTTTTTACGTCTCATGTCGCGCCTTGGCGACAACTATTTTTGTTGGCAGCCTTATAATCGATCTTATTCGATTTATTAACTTTGATTTTGCTGTTTTAAAATATTAAATCTAATCATTTTTCAATGTTTACTTTTCATCTGACATTACGTCAGTTGTCAAGATGTCATTTACTTTTTCTTTTATTTTGTGTCATAGTTTTTCTTAGTGGTTAGAGCTATGAAGGTTACATTTGATTTATATAATTTAATTTATTTTTATTAATATGTTTGCTCAAATAATGTAATTTATTGATAATTTCTATTAATAGTATCTTATCTTACACTTGTAAAATTAATTAACACGCTCACAGAAATTCTTTGAGGAAGTTTTTGACTGAATAATAAAATTAAATACAGGCAACTCACAATTTTTGATTTCAAGAAATTGTCAAGTGTCAATTCGTTAGGTTTTTTTTTTTTTTTTCGTTACGGAATTTCTGGATTCGGTCCCCACGCTCAAGGCCCGCGATAGAAGCTATGCAATAGCTTAAAAAATAAAAGATTAAGGGGCGTCTCCCCACACATGGAACTGAAACTATATTTTTTTTTTCATCAAACCTATTTGTGTGGGCTGTCTATAGATAGGTCTCTAAAGATGACATTGAGGTTTCTAAAACAATTTTTTCTTAAAGTCAATCGTTTGAAAGATAGAAACTTCCAAAGTGGTAAAATGTGTCCACCCCCTCTCTTTTACAGTAAGAGAGTGAAAAATCCAAAAAAAAATCTATGCTGTAGATCGCAATGAAAAATATCAGCAATATGGGTTCAACCCAAATTGGTTTGAACGATATCTAGTAAATGGTTTTTAAGATATAGCACATTTAAAAAACCGCAAATATAACTTTGTCATTCATACAAACACTATGAAAAACAAACTTGCCGCTTTAACAAGAAATTATACTTTGTTGCATTGTCCTCGATGATTAGGATTATTAATGTAGTCACGGCTTTAGTCTGTGGCGCCAACACATAAGTTTAAAGAAAAAAGTTTATCTGTGCTAGCTTCCTGTCACCGGGTTCTGTAAATATCTTCATTCGGATTTTATGTCATAATGGCGTCACTCTTTTCGATTATTTTTAGATTTCTTTTAGGTTTTTAAACTTCATTTTAAAGTTAAAATGGAAAAATAAGGTTAATATTGACAAAGTCGAGGCCAATGAAGAAATCAAAGAGATTACGAAAAGCGCATTAAACATAATTAGCTCTGATTCGAGTGTTAAGTGTTTTTATTAGTGTGTTGTTCTATGTAAGAAAACAAAATGGCTTACCTTGTGTGTGCCTCGATTCGTTTTTTGCCTACTGCTGAAGAATTGGAATCAAAAGCCTAAAGCTCTGTTGTGTGGCAATAATCGCTACATCGAAAACATGGTATGTTCTATATGCCTTGCGCTTTGCACGTGTTTGCAACTAACTGCATGCCTGCCACGTGGGCACTACATCGAAGTTCAGAGAGTACCTATTAAAATGTTTGCCTCTATTGGCTGCTAGCATGACCTGAGACCGCTCTGTTGGAGCTTGCAACGGAACTATGAAGCCCAAAATGGATACATTACGTACGACTTGCCTGGCCTGGGGACATCCTGCGGGGGTGTACATGGCCTGAAACGGCAGTGTCGTGAACTCAGCAACCCTAAAGGGGTGTCCTGGGGGGGCACACACGGTTGACTGCTATTATAACCTTCATGGATACATTATGAACGACTTGCCTGGCCTGAGGTCATCCTGCGGGGGTGTACATGGCCTGAAACGGCAGTGTCGTGAACTCAGCAACCCTAAAGGGGTGTCCTGTGGGGGCACACACGGTTGACTGTTCTATTATAACCTTCATGGGAAGTTCTGCGGGAGCTTACTTGGTTATATAAGTGTAATGTTGTTCTACAACATGCATTGTGTTTTATCCTCGAGAAGTTGATACCTATAACATTTTTAAGGAGGTTACCTTATAGAAGACAATAAAATTGTCCCTTCACAGTCATTAGAAAATATCCTCCCGTTATCGGTTGAGAAGTTGAAAATGCAGATCAAGATAAATGAAAGTGAATTAAGGTGGTAAGTACCATATAAAGAATTATTATATAATCAAGTTTCTTGAAATACTTGGTGTGGATCTATACCCAGAGAAAGAAAGAGAAGATTCATATAAAAAATATTAAATAAGCAAGTAAAACCCGCCATTCTCTATTTATAAACAAATGTTTTATTAATTCTGAAGATCATACAGTGGTGAATGAGGTATCCAAAAGGCATAAATAGACATAGTTAAGAAGTTGTATCTACCAACCCACACTGGGCTGGCGTGGTGGATTCCTCGCCTAGAGAGGAGGCTTGAGTCCTTACAGTAGGAACATTACAGGCCGATGATGATGATGAAGAAGCTGAATGATGCTTCTGTTTTGTGTGTATACATATATATACAAGCAGGGGGACGTAGATCTCTTATTGTTGGTAACCAACAAAGACAAAAGAGTTTGTTACAATCAAAGACGGAAACATAAGATCAGCAAAATCTATAAATAAATCTGGTTAAGGATTAAATATGAGTGTAACATAAAAGTTCACTCATAGAGTGAGCACATGGGAGCCGTATGTGCTTCAACAATAAATTTTTAAACTGGCGGGGCCCTCCTCCATAAGTGCAAAGAAAGGGGGAGCTGTCATCAAAAATACTAGTGCAGCAGACAGAATGCGGATGGCCAGGAGAAATCATTCCCTTCAGAAATAAATTCACAGGTTGGTGGACTTAAATATAATTTATGTGATTGGAAACCAATCACTCAAACAACCCAGTTATTCTTAATTGGATGGTGGTGATGGAGTTATAGGTACTCCTCTAGATGATAAATTCTATACTTGAATTTATTCAGATAGTATCTGAAATGAAGAAGTGAATTGCTTTCATAGCAGTTAAAGTTTGTTACCTACCCTTTACAATAACAACTTTGTTTACCATTTTTTCCTTGTCAAAGAGACAGAAATAAATTAAACTTACTGTCTTTTATATAAAAGACATTACATTATGTTTAGTTTGGTTGGAGATAATCTTGTATACAACAGTATACCAATTTTTTACAGAATAATGGTTTTTTCTTAGCACATTGGATTGGATGCTTATTACATAATAGACATAGGCAAGGATATAGGAAGCTTTATTTTTTCAAGGCAAATGTTATGTTTTCAATATGTCTTACCTTCTGGTTTATTTTCAGCCCCATAAACATAAATTACAAAAACATTGAAACCCATTACAGGTTTCAAAGCTTCCTTAGAGACAGAGAGGCTGTATAATGTTTAGAAAACATGAAATCATCAGTACCAAAGAGAAATGTGATTTCATACCTAAACAACACAGTAAACTTCTAGGTTTACTTTTTTAATACTATTCACTAAGCTTTAACATCACTGAAGAGAAATGAAATATAAGAATTTATTGATAAAAGGCTATTAGAACTTTAATATGCTTGCCCAGTTATTAACTAAAGGACTCTATTCACTAAGAAACTCAAGTGGCACAAAAACCTTGTTCTAAGTGATAACAATGATAAAATAACATCATGCCTGTAATCCCGAAGGATTAGACAGAGAGGTACCTACCTAATAGTACACCCACACTTTTGCCAGTTCGTTTTTTATGATAATTATGATGTAAACACTATGTTGTATATATTGTATCATTTGCTGTGGTCCATAGACATAGCCAGTTATTTTGAGTTAATAATTAAAATACACACATATAAATATGCTTCATCTGCATGGTACGGAATATTGTGTGGCTCATAGATTGCTAACAGACTATGGACTGTAGATTCAGCTCAGTTTTTTAATACCAAAATTGAGTGCTGCCCCTTTTTTCTGGGCTAAAGTGTTCTGTCAGTCATTTATGAGATAGAGAAATATTTTGCCAAGAATTGAAAATATAACATCAGAATCAGAATTTTTATTTGTTAAACATAGGTATGGTACATAATGGATACAGTATCATACTCATTTAAATAAGGAGCAGTTAAATAAATTTCTAAAATCCTTGGCAATAGTGTGAATCTAGGTATATATGGTTACTCGATATTACTTACATTAATACCAAAGGTAATAATATGATATCAGCATATTTTGAATGTGGAAGGGAATCTTAGGTGTTTTAAATTATTAAAATATTATATCCGTATTGGTGAACTTACAATTGATTAATTGTATCATGGAATAACACTAAGTATCACAGTTATGTATCGTGGCCCCGGTATCTCCAGGGGTTGTAGCGGTGATAAGTGGTGGATGCTCCTTGCCAATACAAGGTGGCATTGGAAGGAATGGTATTTAGACCAATATCATTTATTCTATATTTTTTTTCACTATTCTCTACTGGGATTGATGGCAGGAGTATTATCAGGAAATTTTTTTAAGATTTTGGAATTAGTATTGAAGCTGTTGATATTATTAGGAATTCAATAACTAAAAGTACACAATACCAATGCTTGCCTCATTGCCTGCAATTGTAAAGACAAGATACTGTAATTAAAATATTATAAGCATTAGCAAACCATCACTGAAGTTATTCAGTTTTTTCGCTTTAAGGATTAATGAAGGTTTCTTCCTCTATTTTCATATTCTGTTAGTTCAGTTCTATCTCTAATTATAAGACCACATATAGGTACAGATGATAGTATCAAAATACGGTTCAGAGACTTGTCCTCCAAGATCCGGAGAATTCTTGGGAATTGGGATGTTTTTCAGTTTTTTATTTTCTCTCTACTGGATCACATTCAACAAAGTGATTTACAAATAATTACCAAAAAAGCGATAACTATATTACTGCTAGCCACAGAAAGAGTGCAAACAATACCTATCTCTATTTTATACTTATGATATAGTGATTAAACAAAATCGTATTACTTTAAGGGTTGATACGCTAATTAAATTTGTGGGCCAAACGAATACCAACCTTTTATAACTGTTTCTTTCTTTAGCAATAGAATAGGAGTATGTAAACCCAGCTATTGGGGTGGTTAAATATTTAAAATTAACGCATGGCCTGTGGGACTGTACTAATTCATGAATAATATCCACAAGAGGCCTTAAAGATGTGTGAACTCAATTACAATAACGTGTTGGAAGATATGGAATTGACATTAGTACATGCTCAATAAACAGTACACCCGCCATGCAACAACATTGGCAGCCTCCAGCAGTTCAATATAGACGATATTAGACGAGCAAATGTTTAAATTAATCCTACTTATAATATTATAAATGTGAAAGTTTGTGAGAATGGATGTGTGGATGTTTGTTACTTTTTCACGCATAAACGGCTGGACCGATTTGGTTGAAATTTGGTATGTAGATAGGTTATACCCTGGATTAACACATAGGATAGTTTTTATCCCGATTTTATCTTCCCATGGGATAATTTTCGAGTTGTAGCGGGCGAAGCCGCTGGCACAAGCTAGTGATTTATAACTAAAACTTTAAAATGAAACCTTTAGTGAACAATAGAAGGTTCCCTGAAGCAATTTTTTAATAACACTGGTAACGATTAAACCTGAATTGTAAAAATACTACCTTTAGGTAACTAAAGTGGCCTTAACAAAATTCTAAAAAATGACATATGACTTATAAGTTATATAATATTCATCTGAATGATTTTAGATGGATGTTAATGGATTTTATATAAATTTTTATTGATTTTGTATAAATGTTTATCGATTTTATATGAATGCTTATTGATTTTGTATAAATGTTTATTGATTTTATATAAATGTTTATTGATTTTACAACTAGTCTTTAAACATCTACATTAATAATCCTAATCATCGAGGACAATGCAACAAAGTATAATTGAATAGTCAAACGAACTTACCTGTAAGTGAAGTTCGACGGTAATTATACTTTGTTGCATTGTCCGAAGATGATTGGTCCCACCCGACCCAAAATCTCCATGCTATTTATTCATATGAGCATGAACCCTATGTTGTAAAACCAATAAATTGCTATGAACTTAATGAAGATATTTACAGAACCCGGTGACAGGAAGCTAGCACAGATAAACTTTTTTCTTTAAACTTATGTGTTGGCGCCACAGACTAAAGCCGTGACTACATTAATAATCCTAATCATCTTCGGACAATGCAACAAAGTATAATTACCGTCGAACTTCACTTACAGGTAAGTTCGTTTGACTATTCAATAATGCAAATTAAAGGGGGCTTCCCTACTACGATAGTACGGAACCCTTCTTGTGTAAGTCCGACTGGCACTTGGCCGGTTTTCTTTTATGTCAACGGCTCACCTTGTGTCCAATATTTTTTAAACGAATCTAATCACACTGAAAGAAATAAATAGCTGAACTAGTTCAGCTATTTCAAAAATTGACAAATATTAATTAGTAGAAACCAAAGTTTTGGTAAAATAGCTGAACTGCTTTTGCTGCACATCCCAAACTAGTTATGCTATTCAGAGTTCAATTGCTGTTAGTTAAAATGTGAACTAATGCTTACTAAATTATGTCAGCTAAACTCGTTTAGCTACACAGATAAAATGTTTGATTACTGTTAAGCAAACTATATAACTATTATTAAGTCGTATGTTTATTATTTTTTTACCAATCGAATGTCTAAAAATAGTTCAATGTGTTTGTTAAATCTTTACTGTAAGTTATGTTTATCGGTAGCATTTTTTTTTTGGCTACTAATTATTAATATTTAAAGCTACATGTAACAGCATCACATACATGATGAGTCTAAATAAAATTCGACATCTCATTACAAAACTGTTTAGAAATTGTTTATTAAATAATGTCCATAAATCAAATCAAGCTCGGTAATAACTAAACGCTCGCTTCCCTCGTCCCTTGCCCCGCGCGTTTCGCGAAACTCAATCCAAAAAAACGTGTTCGGTCTTGTTCGTTTTATGCTGTCGTCACGCGCGCTGTTGTAGTGTAGTTGGCTTTGTTGTAATTGTTCTATAATTAATAAAAATTATATTCGTCGTAGCGCATGGTACTATACGTAAAACTATTAAGTGATTTAAAAAGACGAGGGCGAGAACTACCTGGCATGGAGAAGGCGGTGGATCCCATGGCCGATTACCTAAAGGTCTCGAAATGTATGTCCAGAAGTTTGCAGGTATGTGCAATATTTTTATCCAATTTAAATATAATTAACAATGATTTCGTAAGTGTCTACTTATATACTTCAAGCCTGACGGTTATATTCTGTTCTGACCAATTTTGATTTTGCGCCTTTCAATTCAAGAATAAAGACCAACGCTGTCTGTCAGTCAGTCAGTTTTGAGTGTCTATAATACATGTAGATTTTTGATGTAAGTACTTAATTATATTCATGCCAGTTGTCAATAAAAACTAAAATAATGGAATAAAAAAAAGTATCATGGGTATTATATTTTCTGTACCTACCGTTACATAGATCAAGATAGTTTATGTAGGTAGTTACTACATTTTATCAGATTTTGAGGTGATAACTGTCAGTCTTGAGATATCTAAAAGATGGTCGAAGCTAATTATATACATATTACGTAGGCACTTACTATCTACTACTACTCTTAATAAGAGTGATAGCCTATCACTCTTATTAAGAGTAGTAGTAGATTTTTGCCTATCACTGATAGGCAAAATATTCGTAAATTTTTGTCATGTTCCATGTGTCTAAGTTTGCGACAAGACTTGTTAATAATTTCTTACCTTTCTTACACCAGAACATGCAATTGATGGCGAAACACTTCAAATGCTATCGGAGGAAGATATAAAGGAGCTTATACCAGTAATAGGACACATTAAGGCATATGAATATGGATCTAATATAGTAAATTCATGGAATTTTTGTTATTGGACTAAGAATGTTTTTAAGATTCGATTATTACTATGAAAAATTTCAGATTGTCCTAATTTTTGTAAAGGTATGTCCTGCTCCTGTTAGTAAGTGCCCTTACTTAATAATATCCATTTCAGAATTTTAAACTGAATATACCTAAATGTATACCTACTAGATTCTTTTATTTTTTGTTTACCCCATCAGGGCTTCTGCAGGGGTCGATCGGTATCCATTTCAGCTATTCATTATTAGTCTTTGGTAAAAAAAAATGAGCAACACCAATTCAAATTTCATGGTTGTGTTAGCAAATATGCTGAGCTGAATACCGTTGGACAATCTGCGGGACCCATAAACCAGCCAGCGAACGCGGTGATTAGGTAGCAAAACAGAACAACAATAAATAGATAAACAGTTTTGTAACTATTAACTAAATCAGTTGCTTACGAGTAATTAAACTGTTTTCTTACAACTAGATAAACTGTTTTCTTACAACTAGATAAACTGTTTTCTTACAATTAGATAAACTGTTTTCTTACAACTAGATAAACTGTTTTCTTACAATTAAATAAACTGTTTGTGTGACAATAATATGAAAGTTTAGCTATTTGTAAAAAACTTGTTTAATTTCAGTTAACTGAAACGGTTAAGTAAACAATACCTTAACTTATTTTACCAAACTCGTTTTAGCTATTAGTAGCACTCAGTTTGTTAGTCCCCCTTTTCATGCTACTAGCAGCTAAAATTTGTGCTACAGGTAACAAAACTTTTTTTTCAGTGCACATGTGGATTGAAAATGAAATTTTAATGAGAAATAAACTGGAGTGTGTAGTTTTTAATTAGTTCGTTTTATCGTGTGGTTTGACGGTAGACGTGTGTTACACGTAACTACACGCCCTGTTACTTGAGGGGATGGGCAGTTTCAGGGGTTTATATGATGTCTGTACACATTGAACCAGTTACATACTGAATGAGACTTTAACATAACTGGCGATTTGAGGGTGTACTTATAGGTGGACCTCTGCCTAACCCTTCGTTGTAAGCCAACAAGCATAATGTTGGTTGATGGTACAATAATAATAAGTTTATTTATTTTCTCTGACAATGGTTTTGCAGCGCTTAACAGTTTTGAACTAAATAAGATTCACATTGTGAGAGCTACTGCTTTTTTTTTTTGGCGGGTGGAAAAATCATCAAATAAGGTCCCGCTTGTTCCTTCTTAGCCCTTCCTGTCGAGGCCGCGGTATCTCTTGCGAACAACCCGCAGCCCGAGAGCTGGTGCCTGACGTAGGTTTCGAAAAAACCTGTATTACAGGTCACCAGACCACGCTTAGTCAGGTATGGACACGTATAACGTTACAAAACTACTAGATACATCGTCATCTCGAACACAATTTTTTATGAGATATATCAAAATTCTCAATCGCGCTATTCAATTTATCAACGACTTTAAACCGTAATATATAGAAAAAAACTTGAGAGGTGTCAAGGAACACCCGGATGGAACGAAGTTATTGTTATTATTTTTTATTATGTAAAAAAAAAAAAAAAAAAAGTAGAAATGAAAATATCTGGCTTGCTTTCTATAAGAGAGAGAGAGACAGACAGAGAAACATGCGACGCCGCACAGCTTACAATAGCTTACTATAGCAAAAAAGTGTCGTGACAACTTTCCGTAAGAATTTTTTCCGTCTAGCCCCCTTTCCAAATAACCAACATCAACATTCGGCCAATAGCCCATCAGACACGACATCCGTCTGATTTCAAGATCCTCCCTTTTCTATGGGGGATGGAGAACTTTACACCCCGGTCTTCAAACTCCCCTACTTATGACCGCTAGAAAAACGTGGCACACAAAGTCATCATCTGCCTAGCCTTTTCCCAACTATGTTGGGGTCGGCTTCCAGTCTAACCGGATGCAGCTGAATACCAGTATTTTACATAGAGCGACTGCCTATCTGACCTCCACAACCCAGTTAATACTAGGTAATACGATACTCTTTGGTAAGACTGGATGTCAGAATTTCAGGTCACTGACTACCTGCAACGACTGCCAAAGATCTATATATAGCAGCCGGGACCAACAGCTTAACGTGCTTTCCGAGGCACGGAGGAAACTCGGTATGTCGGGCGGTCACCCATCCACAGACCGACCTAGGCAAGCACAGCTTTACCTAAAGATCGACCCGAGTGGCAGTTCTTATTAAGCCACGAGCTCCTCCGTGGCACACAAAGTATGGACAACAAAATTGTCCACTTCACCATAAAATCATTGGCATTGACCTTTATTACGCGTCCTTGTCATTTTAATGTCAAAAGAGAGAGACGGCAAGACTGCAGTCTCACTTTAATGTTTAATCTAATCATAGCAGTTTGACATCGTTTATGAATCACATCTCTGTATTTATCTGAAAAGGAAACTTTTATGAACATAACATCACGCCTAAATTCCCCGAAGAGTTAGGCAGAGGTGTAGCCAATTATGGTACTACCCACATTTTGCCAGTTACGTTTAAATCCCATGTAATATTGAGCGAGCCTATTGCCATCAACCGGGCACAATTCCAGTCTCCGTGGCTGTCCACATATAAAATTTCTGAAGGAAAAGATTGCCTATCCGACCTTCAAAACCCCATTTGTACCAGGTAATGCGATACCTACTGGTTATCATACTCTCGGGCCACTGACTTCTTGTCAATAACACTGCCCTGCACAAACGTGTACTGCACACTGTACAGCTACAGACTATACAGGGTGTAAAAGTACCCTTAACGCAAACGAAAGGCACTTGTTCTCCCCACCACTACGATCATTTTTTTGTTCCAGACCATACCTGGGAACTCCCTAGTTACGGAGATATTAGGGGTCAAAGTTCCAAATTTTTCACAGCTGTTTTTATAAATACTAGTTTTTCGGTTATAACTCTTATTTAAATTATCTCCATGACTCGTTAACTATTCAAAGCATCCACTAGCGCAATGTTTTAAGAGTGCTACATTGAGTATTACCGTAAAATGTGATTTCTGACCCCAAAAAAAAAAATCGTTTCCCAGCAAACATTTTTGCGTAGGGGTACTTAGTTTGATGTACAGAATGCTTGGTTGACGGCTGTGTGATGGGTTGATTACACCCTGTATAGAAAATGATGATGTAACACATAATTATGTAGATTATGAAGATGTATGTAAGAAGTGTTTTCGTGGAGCTGGATATAAACCATGGAACACTATAAATTCTGTGCACCGCTTTGAGGAAATGACGCGCGTGTATCGATACTAATATTATAACGAGGTATTTGTAAGTTTGTCCAGATGTGTAGAGCACCGGTGGCCCAGTGGTTGCGACCCCATCTTACGAATAGTAAGTCGTGTATTCGAACCCAGGCAGGCGCATAACTTTTTGTAATTTATTTCATCACCGCTGCTCTCAAAACGATGAAGGAAAACATCGTGAGAACCAAAAAATTAGAAGACATGACATCTACCAACCCGCACTGGGCCCGCGTGGTAGATTATAGCCCATCCCTCTCTAGAGAGGAGGCCTGAGTCCCTGCAGTGGGAATATTATAGGCTGATGATGATGATTTGTTAGTTTGTATGTGGACTGATGACCTGGTGAATGATGCGGGAATACGCTGGATGCGAGACGCACGGAACCGGTCAATGTGGCCACACTAGGGGGAGACCTATGTCCAGCAGTGGACGTCTTTGGGCTGAAATGATGATGTTTGTATGTAGGAAGTAATCTCCGGAACAAAATGATCCAATTCTAAAACTGTTTTCACTGATAGAAAGGTACATTATTCGTGGATGCAATAGGCTATAAATAAAATTGATATCATGCATAATAGCCGAGCTATCGCAACTTTTGAGGACGAAGTCGCAGACAAGATGTCCCTGGTTTCCCGGGGCGGGTAAAATGTTTTCGACTGTCTACATCAGGAATTTTTCGATTTCATCCCGGTTGGTGGCAACTGGCAATAGGCTCGCCCCCTATCACATGGGACTTAAACATAACTGGCGAAATGTGGGTGTACTATTAGGTACACCTCTGCCTAACCCTTCGGGGATTACAGGCGTGATGTTATGTGAAGTCGCGGGCGAAGTGCTACTTGCTTGTATAAACGTTACGTCATGAAAAAGCGGGACAGTGCACATTAAAATTCGACCTTCCTATCGCATGTTGTATGTATGTTTTATACACCTACATTGAGAACTGATGGATCGATTTGGATGTTGAGAATGTTGTTCGGTTCTATTACGGTACTGGGATGAGTTTCTTGGAAGCCTAGATAGATGGTGCTTTTTTCGTAAGCGGGTATATAACATAATATCACGACTTTAATCCCCGAAGTGTTAGGCAGAGGTATACTTATTGGGACACCAACATTTCGCCAAATTTGTTTAATTAAGGTGAATGCGACAATAACCCGCGAAATACGATTTTTCTTACGTTTTCTGCAATTTGCCTGTCAGTGTCAACTGTGTCAAGTCGTATCATCACTACATAGTATAAAACAAAGTCGCTTTCTCTGTCCCTATATCCCTATGTATGCTTAAATCTTTAAAACTACGGAACGGATTTTGAAGCGGATTTTTTTAATAGATAGAGCGATTCAAGAGGAAGGTTTTAGTATATAATTTGACCGACATCCATGCGGGTGAAGCCGCGGGCATCAGCTAGTGTTAAATAAAATAGAATTCCTGGCAGTAACAAATGTCTATATACTGAGTAATAGGTTTAGGAGATATGAGGAACAGGGCGTAAAGTTCCTCATCCCCCATAGAAAAGGGAGGATCCTCCGACCAGACGGGTGTTGTGTCTGGTGGGCTAACTGCCCGACATATAATATTTATGTAAGTCGGGATTTTCTATACAGGGTGAAAATTAACCCATCACACAGCCGTTAACCAAGCATTCTGTACATCAAACTAAGTACCCCTACGCAAAAATGTTTGCTGGGAAACAATTTTTTTTTGGGTCAAAAATCACATTTTACTGTAAAACTCAAAGTAGCACTGTTAAAACATTGTGCTAGTGGACGCTTTGAATAGTAAACGGGTCATGGAGGTAATTTAAGTAAAGTTAAAACCTGAAAAACTAGTATTTACAAAAACAGCTGTGAAAAATTTGGAAGTTTGATCTCCGTAACTAGGAGGTTCCCAGGTATCTCTCTCTCTCCCTCGAACAAAAAAAATATCGCAGTGGTGGGGAAAACAAGTGCTCTTCGTTTGCGTTAAGGGTACTTTTACACCCTATATAGGCTAATGTCGCGAATAAAGTTGATAGCGCGATGTAGGATTAGCCAATTAGTTCACATGTGTTGCGATAGATGTCGCTGTCGCCACACATCCGTCTCAGTTCATAAAAGTTTCAAGAACGCCTTTTTTCATCAAATAGGGGTTCTTTAAACTTTTATGAACTGAGACGGTTGTATTGGTCCCGTCTATGTGGCTTATACTTAAAAAATCTTAATAGAAAAACCCAATAAATCTTTAACCGAGCTGGGAGTCACTCTTGCGACCACTAGGCATCCTACAGGCATTAATGTCATGTAAAATACTAGTAATCAGCTGCATCCTGTTTGACTGAAAGCCGACCTCAATAAATTTTATAGTGAAAATGATGAATGAGATATTTTATCACGGTAACAAGAAACTACAGATATAGTTCTCCGAAAAAATATGTATTTAATAGAAGACAGTACGCAACTGTTCACAAATTCACGAAAACAGTTCTTGCAAAACTGTTGTCGGTAATTACGATACCCTTTGGTAAGGCCCGGTTTCCACTAAAGCGGAGAGAAGCGGCCCCGAGAGGAGATGTGCGGAAATCGGCCAATCACGTTTGTTAAAATTTACATCTGGTTTTTCACCCTTCCTGTGATTGGTCGAATTTGTCACATCTCTCCGCTCTGCTCGTCTGCGCTTTGGTAGGCCTAAGACTGGTTGTCAGACTTTCAGGTCACTGACTGCCTGTAACGACTGCCAAAGATCTATAAATGGCAGCCGGGACCAACAGCTTAACGTGCTTTCCGAGTCACGGAGGAAACTCGGTATGTAATGGGTGGTCACGTAAGTGGTCACCCATTCACAGACCAACCTAGGCAAGCGTGGCTTAACCTAAAGATCGATCCGAGAGGCAGTTATTGTTAAGCCGCCTCTCAACCAATTTGCGGAAACCGTTGTCGCAATATGAACCGGAAATTCATTAATTTCGATGTGCATTATACCAAGCAGTTAGTCAGATAATGGCGGAGTATAATTTTCATAATTAACTATGAATTACTGTTGACGGTAGGAACCGGAAATCAGGTTGAAGGGTTGACGAGGATGGTGAGTTGAGTACAGTCAACCAAGTGTTTGGTGTACCACTTTTGACACTTCTCCCAGTGGGTAACCAACAGCCATGGCCCACCTGGAAGACTCTAAACTGACTTCGAAGCCAGGTGGGCCGCTGCAGGTAAGTCTTGTTCCGGTGGGAGTCATCATATAATGTTCCCACTGCAGGGACTCAGGCCTCCTATCTAGGAGAGGGATGGGCTATAATCCACCACGCGGGCCCAGCAGTGCGGGTTGGTAGATGTCACATGGCTTCGAATTTTTGGTTCTAAGACATGCCGGTTTCCTCACGATGTTTTCCTTCACCGTTTTAAGAGCAGTGGTGATGAAATAAATTACACAAAGTAATGCGCCCGTATGGTTTCGGACGTAAAGAATAGCACCATCCCATATTTTTTCGTGGGTGTCGTAAGAGGCGACTAAGGGACTTACCAGAGACTGGGCAGCAGCGTTCTCTGTGCCTTCGTAACTACCATACTGCGATCGCCAACCCGCCTGCCAAGCGTGGCGATTATGGCAAATCCCCGCCTTCTTTGGGAAGCCTATGAACAGCAGTGGACGTTTTATGGCTGAAATGATGATGATGAATGCGCCTGACTGGGTTCGAACCCACGACTCACTATTCGTAAGTCGGTGCCGCCACCACTGCTGCCGGTGGGGGTATTCCGAATGTGGAACCATGAACCATGGTCCACCTCCTGACCTGTTCTTTGTGCGACTCCACCTGTACTTTGATTGACCTGTCTAAAGCCACTACAAACGCCATCAATGTGGCTGAGTTCTGGTCGAAGCAAATTTAACGTATAGGAAACATCGACACGACGAAGAAGAACTAATTTTGACAATACCATCTTCTTGTCGTTTCGATGTTACCTCCATATTACACAGTTTAGGCCCAGTAGGTGGCCACGTTTATTGCAGCGGCAGACGCGCTGTTCAGGTCGACAAGAGTGCAGATAATTCGGATATCATTATTATAGGATAGTTAACAAAAATATATATTTAGTCCGTCAGATAGATTTCCCAAAAATATTGGACACGTATTTTTTCTTTTTTCACGTAAACAAACAATGAAGACGATACAGTGCTTTGAAAACTCGTGTGACGTCATATTCGAAGATATTAGTATGACATTTTTTTGCGGTGAGTGACGTCACAAGCCCCCACTCAAATCTTTGACGCGTTATCTTCGTCCATTTTTATTGATTTGATAAAATAAAAAATACGTATTCAATATTATTCGATATAACAGACGGACTAATTTTTTTGGTGTGATACCCTATTGTCACTTTCTTCGGTGAAGGAAAATATCTCGTTTGTGACTGCTAGACCAACGTGGCAGTTAGTATGGTTTTGCTGTCCAATAACACAGTAACCGCTTTTTGCTTTGCAGTAGGAAAATTACTGTTTGAGTGGTTGACATTATAAAGCACTTAACAGCATTACTATTGTACAGTTTACCTCGTATTTACATTACCACCATTAAATCGTATTCGTATGTCACTAAAACGTCATGAAACGACGAGGCCTATTTGCCTATACATGTAACACTCATTTTTTCCTCTAACTTCCAATTAGATACTTGACTACTGTTAAAATTTTACGAAAATGTTATGTTATTTCAAAGAACTAACGGAAATAATACGATGTATAAAAAAAGTAATAAAATCGATCAAAAAATGGAATAGCTACACGCTTTAGAAGTTTTTAATGGAGGCATTTTCTATCCTTGTCGCGCGAAACGGCCTTTTGTACTTCGTAACTATGGCGGTATGAGTTATGACGTCACATCTTCATAGCGCTGTCTTTGTCTAGCAAGTCATTTTAAATCGGTTAAAAGTAAGCCATTTTTTAAGATATTACACTAGTTATTTTACTGTTGCTTATCTTTTTATTTACTGTTTCCAAATCACTAGTAAAAAAAACTAACATTGAGACTAATACTTTAGCGATGGTGAAAATCTATTGAAGCAAGAGAAAAGAAAAAAGAAAATTGCGTTTATTTGGCAAAAAATCCCTAAAAATTAACAAAACAAATTCAATATACTTAATTAATTAAAATTAATAATGCCAAAAGGGCCTTTTTTATGGTGGGTGGAAAATCATCAAATACCCCACTCGCTATTGGGCAGAGCGAAAGAGAGTGTCAGACTTCTACTGACTAAAAACCACTCATGTTCCTTGTTAGCCCTTCATGTCGAGGCCGCGGTATCTCTTGCGAACAACCCGCAGCCCCTGCCAAAAGGGGCCTCAGCTCAGCATAATGCCAGATGGCAACACAATGTGCACCACACTTGACGCTGATTTTCATCTGCTGCCCACGAGAGCCATACGCTCGAAAATATAAACAAACACAATTTCATTATTATGGTTTGACATATTATTGTAGTAGCTTGATGTGCTACCAAAAAGCTAGTAAGTTATTCTTACCAAGTAAAACCATTGCTTAATTAACCTAAATGTTAACATAACTACACAGTTTAAGTATGTGAGTATTTAGAACTGCGTTTAGCAATTTCCTGCGTACTCAATTAATGCGTTATTTCACTTATTTCAAATGTGTTTACCCGACTACGGCGAATTCAAAAGGAAGGGTAATGATTTTGTTATTGAGTTGAGTTGTGTTCTGGTAAATGTAGGTGAGCAGTAAAAACTGGCCAAGAGCGAGTCGGACTCGCGCAGGAAGGGTTCCGGACCATTTTTTGTATGGGAGCCCCATATAAACATTTATTTTATTTTACAATTATTAACGGTAGCCCAATGATGGCCCCGACTTTCGTACAGTAAATTGTGGGTTCGAAGTTCGAACCCACGCAGGCGCATTACTTTGTGTAATTTATTTCATCACCACTGTTCTCAAAACGGTGAAGGAAAACATTGTGTCCTAGAACCAATAATTCGAAAACATGTGCCAATCGGACTTCGTGAACTTTTTATTCCAGTTGGTTCAATTAATCGGACTACGTGAATTTATATTTCCAGTTGGTTCGATTAATAATCGAACCACGTGTTTTTGAGACTCCTGATAGTTCGATCAATCGGACTATGTGAACTCTTTTTGGTTCCGTTTATCTACAGCGTGCAATGAAGATACTACTACTTCACGATTCTGGCCTCCTGGTACTTTGTAAGACTTTACTGATATAGAAGTTACATACAAACGCTGAGCTCCAGCAGTAGGAACATTATAGGCTGCTTCTGCTAAACGACCAACGCCGCGGCTCCTAACTAGTTTTTCAAAAAACAATTAACCATAAACTTTTCATTTATTAAACAATTAAACGCATCAGTTACACTCCCGACCTTGGGAACAATTGATGACAATGGGTAAGGCCGTAAAACAAACAAACAAAAAATGTCTATTGATAAGTATGAAAAACGCAGTTACAGCTGTCTGCATCTGTGTCAAGGATTTCATGAGATTTGAACTAGATTTTTCGCTTTATCATCATCAACATCTGCCAACCCTTTTTCCCAGCTATATTAGCGTCGGCTTCCAGTCTAACCGGATGCAGCTGAATACCAGTATTTTACATGGAGCGACTGCCTATCTAACCTCCACAACCCAGTTAGTACTGGGTAACAAAATACCACCTTTTTTTTTTTGGAGGGTGGAACATCATCAAATGACTCCTCCTGGTCTGGGCAGAGCGGTAGTGAGTGTCAGGCTTCTACTGACTAAAAACCACCCATGTTCCTTCTTAGCCCTTGCGCCGAGGCCGCGGTATCTCTTTCGAACAACCCGCAGACCCGACAGAATAAAATACCCCTTGGTATGATTTCTTGTCAGACTTTCGGGCCAGTGACTACCGGTTACGACTATCAAAGAACTACAATGTCAGCCGGGACCAACGGCTTTTCGAGGCACGGAGGAAACTCGGTTTGTAATGGGTGGTCACCCGTCCACATACCAACCTGGCTTAACCTGGAGGTTGACCCGAATGGCAGCTAAAATCTAACCACGAACTACTCTCGTGGCACTTTGAATTTAAAGTAATATAAAGGCGCAATCAAAGAGCAAAATCACAAGGAAGCGGTCGATTGAATCAATGAGATTCAAGATGTGTTGGAAAATGACCTCTTGATCAAGGGCACTGTGGGTTGTTCGAAAGAGATACCGAGGCCTAGGACACAAAGAGCTAAGAAGGAACATGGGTGGTTTTTAGTCGGTAGAAGTCTGACACTCCCTACCGCTCTGCCCAGAGCGGAGCCATTTTATGCCATTCGGCAACGGAACCCTAAAGACGTAAGAAAATTAGAATTTCGCGGGCTACCACGTCGCATTCGCCTTAACAAATTTTTTCTTTGTCCATAATACTTCAAAAAATAATTACTGTATTTACATAATGGATTCTAGCAATAAATAGTAAGTCCCGAAAGCCCCACGACGGGCAAGTTTATTGTTTTCTTTTTATTTATTTGTCATTTTGTACGCAAGACATGTATAACCTATCTGCAGCAAATAAATATTTTTTCTTTTTCTCAAGTCCAGACGCTACGGCGAGCTATGTGATACTGGCGTTTTATAGAAAATAAAGTTGCGATTTCTTCCTAATTTAGACGGTACCTTCTTGGCAGAGAGCAGACGTTTAGAGACGGATTATTGATACAAATAGAACAGCTTTGGAGGTATGGAATAACAGCTGATGCCCGCGGCTTCGCCCGCGTGGATGTCGGTTTTTGGCATCTCCCCCTTTCAACCCCTTTAAAAGTAGCCTACCTGCGTCCTTTTTCAGAATCTAGACTATTTGTGTACCAAATTCCTTTAAATCGGTTCAGTAGTTTCGGCGTGAAAGCGCGACAGACAGACAGACAGAGCTACTTTCGCATTTATAATATTATAAGTAAGGATAAAGATTTCGTCGAAGTTCCGATTTTTCTTTAAAACATGCCATCTTGCAGGTCAAACTATGAGGCTGGTTTCTGCTTAACTGGACTTTCCTGTAGGAACCTTAAGTGTAAGCCAGCGCATTCAAACTTGTAAGCTAAGTGACAGCGTGCTAAGGGCACCCTAACCCCCTGCGGCGTAACTGCCGCACTCAGAGACGTTTATTGTTTACTTAAGCCATCACTTAGTAAAGATTTTGACACTTTAGCGAAGGTTTTGTATGTTACAAACCGAGTTTCCTCCGTGCCTCGGATAGCACGTTAAGCTGTTGGTCCCGGCTGTAATATGTAGATCTTTGGCAGGTAGTCAATGGCCAGAAAGTCTGACAACCAGTCTTACCCAAGGGTATCTTATTGTCCAGTATTAACTGGGTAGTGGAGGTCAGTTAGGCAGTCGCTCCATGTAATATACTGGTATTCAGCAGCATCCAGTTAGACTGGAAGCCGACCCCAACATAGTTGGGAAAAGGCTAGGTAGTTGATAACCTTGATTACCACGTAGTATAAAGTAGAATCAGCTGTAATGTTTTTTGTTTATTTAATCGTAATTTCTTTCACGGCCATCAGAATCGTCGTACGTGACAGAATGGACATTTTTACTTACACAAGTGGTTTAAGTGGTGTCTTGAATTTTAATATAAAAGTATCTTCGGCGTGTCCAATCAAGAATGAGTGGTTGGAATGAATTTAGAGTGAAGAATGAAGAGATCGTGGGTTCGACACGTAATTTAATACTTTCTTGCGTACAAAGAGATTGAAAAGCTGGTAATATTTTAGTGTTTTTGATTGCAGGGATGTTGATATAAAAGTCTTGGATAGTTTGTTTTAGAAAGCGGAGGCCTAAGTAATTATTATTCGTTATATTTACAAAATCTTTTTTAGGGGAATTTTCAAGTAATTAGCGGGATTCTAAGGATTTTTGATATTCGTTTTAAGAATAAATATTTTTTCATCCCTTCTATTCGAAAAGTGTCGTTTTGTTCCTCTTTAAGCGGGAGCAAAGTAGCTCTTCTCTCTTCAAGACTTTTTAGCGGGCAGTAATGATATTTGAATTTGGAACATGAATCGTTCATTGACATCGAACGCAAATTGTTTAGATTTCTGGCTGTAAGTGTTGGGTGTACGGTGCGAGGTGGCGCGGTAACTAAAAAAAAAGCGCGCGAAGCGCCCTGTTCCTGTCTTGTAATCGGTACGGACTTTATTGTATTTTGCAAAAAAAAAAATGAGTTCTACGTCGAGTTCTGAAAGTGATAGTGCATTAACTCCTGAAACAATAAAAATAGAAGCCAATAACGTCATACAAAACTTAATACCTACGAAATCCCGGGAGAAATATGTAAAGGCCTATGACAATTTCATTCTATGGAAAAATAGAAAAGGAGCGAAGACATTTTCGGAAAGTATATTTTTGGCCTATTTTCAAGAATTATCCAAAACAAAACAGCCTTCTACTCTTTGGAGTGTTACTATACTCCATGCTTAAATCTACAGTAAATATCAATAAAGATATTAAAATTAACAGCTACTCAAAATTAGTAGCTTATCTGAAGAGACTGTCTGAAGGACACAAACCAAAGAAATCGAAAGTATTTTCCGGACAAAATGTTGAAACTTTCTTGAATGACGCACCTGATAAGGAGTTTCTCGCCATAAAAGTGAGTATCTTTTAGTTATTACATTATAAACTATAAACAGATTGTTTTAAAACGTGTAGGTACGTATACGTACTGTACATACTCGTCTGATTCCCTATCTGTTTTGTTACAGGTGGCTTTAATATTCGGGGTACACGGAGCTTGTCGAGGTAACGAACTTATAAAAATAACGATCGATGATATCGAAAATCACTCAGATCAGTTACTTTTAATAAAATTAACTGACACAAAAACAAAAATTGATTGATCGTTCATCATTCGGAAATCGCTGAGAAATCGCTGCATACTTGAAGTTGCCTGATAGCAAGCTGTACACAGGACATTGTTTTCGCCGTACGTCCGCTACACTTTTGGCAGATTCTGGAGCGGACCTTACTGTTTTGAAGCGGCACGGAGGGTGGAAATCCAGTTCTGTAGCAAAGGGTTACATCGAAGATTCCATCGAAAATAAGGAAAAAATCAGCACCCGCATTGTAGAAAATATTAAATTAAGAGCTGCCGATAATTTACCCATACCATTGTCGCCACGCCCTTCTACATCAAAGGAATCAGTGCCTTTTCCTGAGCACCAGCCAGATACTGAGATTACAAACACTCAAAATATAAATAAATCCACAACTATATCAATCCCAAATAAAACAGTGACAATAAATTTTCAAAATTGCGCCAGTGTATCAAATATAAATATAAATTTGTAATTGACCGTTTCACATTCATGTATTTTTTTAAAATTAAACTTATTCATTATTTACTTAAAAGTGTCTCTTATTTATTTTCTCATAGAAGGAGATGAAAAGTAGAGTATATGACTCGAGAGCAAAAATATTTTTCCCTCAGGCGATGTACTTTGAATCCCTCGCTACTTTCAGGATTCTATTTTAGAATCCCTCGCTATGCTCGGGATTCTATTCTAGAATCCTTCGATTCGCTCTGGATTCAAAATGCGCCCTCGCCGTAAAAATATTATTTTGCTCCCTTGTCATACAATCTACTATTTCATCCCTTCTATTCGAAAAGTGTCGTTTTGTTCCTCTCTAAGCGGGAGCAAAGTAGCTCTTTTCTCTTCAAGACTTTTTAGCGGGCAGTAATGAGATTTGAATTTGGAACATGAATAGTTCATTGACATCCAACGCAAATTGTTTAGATTTCTGGCTGTAAGCTTGTGTTGGGTGTACGGTGCGAGGTGGCGCGGTAACTAAAAAAAAAAAAGCGCGCGAAACGCCCTGTTCCTGTCTTGTAATCGGTACGGACTTTATTGTATTTAGCAAAAAAAAATAGTTCTACGTCGAGTTCTGAAAGTGATAGTGCATTAACTCCTGAAACAATAAAAATAGAAGCCAATAACGTCATACAAAACTTAATACCTACGAAATCCCGGGAGAAATATGTAAAGGCCTATGACAATTTCATTCTATGGAAAAATAGAAAAGGAGCGAAGACATTTTCGGAAAGTATATTTTTGGCCTATTTTCAAGAATTATCCAAAACAAAACTCTTTGGAGTGTATACTCCATTCTTAAATCTACAGTAAATATCAATAAAGATATTAAAATTGACAGCTACTCAAAATTAGTAGCTTATCTGAAGAGACTGTCTGAAGGACACAAACCAAAGAAATCGAATTGTATCTAAGTAAAAAAATATTGCATTGTAGAAAATATTAAATTAAGAGCTGCCGATAATTTGCCCATACCATTGTCGCCACGCCCTTTTACATCAAAGGAATCAGTGCCTTTTCCTGAGCACCAGCCAGATACTGAGATTACAAACACTCAAAATATAAATAAATCCACAACTATATCAATCCCAAATAAAACAGTGACAATAAATTTTCAAAATTGCGCCAGTTAATCAAATATAAATATAAATTTGTAATTGACCTTTTTACATTCATGTATTTTTTTTAAATTAAAATCATTCATTATTTACTTAAAAGTGTCTCTTATTTATTTTCTCATAGAAGGAGATGAAAAGTAGAGTATATGACTCGAGAGCAAAAATATTTTTCCCTCAGGCGATGTACTTTGAATCCCTCGCTACTTTCAGGATTCTATTTTAGAATCCCTCGCTATGCTCGGGATTCTATTCTAGAATCCTTCACTTCGCTCTGGATTCAAAATAGCGCCCTCGCCGTAAAAATATTATTTTGCTCCCTTGTCATACAATCTACTATTGAGAGTTGTACTTTGTTTTACTCGGCCGAGCCGTCACTTCTCAGTTATCAGATTGTGTTGTAAGATTCTAGTATCCATAACTGAAACTACCCGATAATCCGAAATAATTTCATATCCGTATCCGGATCCGAAATACCATTTCCATAACATCCCTGTAATTGATTGCATATCACGTGTGTTTTATGAGATGTTATATAATACTGCTGTCATGCGACCTTCGTTTGCGTAAAATTAGATTTAAGAAAAATATTATTTCCGTATTTGGACCGGATTTTGTTACGAATTTTAATTATTTTGCACGGAAACCTAATTCTTTTTCGAAGATAGAAGTAGTCGTTGTTACTCCTTATAACATTAGTTATCTCCCAGTAAAAGTCACATCCAAATCGGTTCACCCGTTTCGGAGATTAACCAGTACTACAGACAACATTAAAAAAAACGAGTTTTTTTTTAATAGTATCGAACAACTTTTATAATATGCATGCATTCAGTAAAAAGAAGATGTTTAGATACCTAATCTATAAATACTATTCCCTTTAACCGTATTCTAAACCTATGCACAGTTTATGATGACGTTGCCGTGGTGAACGTGACCAACGATACTCAGGACACGATCACACTACACATGCATTGCATATTAATGCCAAGTATCCTCACTACATTATCCTGTACGAGGATCTACTGTGCGTAGACTTGGAGAAGGCTTATGACAGAGTGTGGAGTAAGAACTGTGGTGAACTCTATCTACGTATAGTGTGGACAGGTTCTTGGTACGAGCACTGAAATCTTAGTATAAGGATTCTAGTGCTTGTGTCAGGATAAATGGGGCATACACAGACTGGTTTTGCATCTCAAGAGGTGTTAGACAGGGCTGTGTTGCGTCTCCTTCACTGTTCAACCTAGTACATTGATATTTGTCTGGCAGTTTAGCTAACTTATAAACTGTATATGCCTAACGACACTCAGGACACGGTACATGCATTGCATATTAATGTCAGGTTTCCTCACGACATTATCCTGTACCTGTAGGTAGGTACTATATTGTTTTTACTTTACATTATTTATATAATTTTATTATACGTTGTTATAGTGGTTGGGTGCACTATAAATAGAATTTAAACCTAAGCATCCGCATATCGACGGCACGGTTGGCGCAGTGGCTGAGCGATTCACTGCTGCACTGCGGGTCGCGGTTTCGATCCCCGCACGGAACGAATTTTGTATGGCCTACAGATAGTTGTTCAGGGTCCGGATGTTTATGATCCACGATACAGGAGAAATTTCTAATGGCATCTAAAAATGAAAAGAAAAAAAGAGTGGCTAGAAGGTTTCCAATAAAGATGGCGATGCTGATTAAACACATGGGCACACACATTAAAAGTGATGTGATGGACTGTACCGTTGTTAAAGTGATCGCAAGCGCGAGCGTGATCATCATGGCAGGCCTCACTGACCAGAAAACGCCAGATCTACATAGCTAAAGTATTCAAAGCCATTACCACTGAAGGTTGCCCCTAATCCCATCAAATTCCAAAGCACACAGCTAAGCTAATAATTCTCCAGCACTTTAACACCATGCTAACATAACATTACCAAAACACAGTGATAAAACGCTTTATCGCATTCAGTATTTAACATTGATAACAATGATAAAACACTCATAATGGCACTAGAGGTTTTTCCCGATAACAGATTTGTTGATTAATCTGGATTTTTAAATCATTTAAGTAACTTTTTTATCTCGGGTTGTTGAGGTCATACAGGCAGTCGCTTCGTGTTAAGGTGGAACCTCCAACCTCCCTCTTTTTTTGTGGATGGGAAACCATCAAATGACCCCTCCCGCTCTGGCCGGAGTGGAAGGGAGTGTCAGACTTTTACTGATTAAAACCGACCCATGTTCCTTCTTAGCCCTTTCTGTTCCAGGGTTCTTCTCTCTCGAATCTCTCGCGAACAACCCGCAGCCCCAGCAGAGCCTTAGAGCCCTACGACGATCAAGAAAAGAAATTACTCAAGAAGACATCGAACAAGGCCATTTCTATTGATATTTCGATCACATAATAACTTCGTATGAATGGCAATTCCTTTGTTACCATCACTCTGAACTGTAATGAATATCTTCAAGATTGTTTTGAAAATATTTCACTGAAGTAACCAGGTCAGTTTGTACTTCGAAAACCGACTTTAAACGCTAAGAGATAAAGGCGCGCTATCAATGTTAACTAACATTTCAGTACTACTAAGATCAACCAAGTCAGTTTGACTACAAAAACCGACCTAAATGGTACGAGATAAAGACGATATCAATGTTAACTAAGACCTGCTTGCAAGATGCAGTACACGAGTTTGAAAAATGCATGAATGAATGAAAACAGAATAATATTTTGAATTTGCCACACGCTGTATCTTTTCAGACATAATTAATAATTACTTTTGTACCCGATTGCGGCGAAACTCAAAAGGAGGGTATTATTGTGTCGCCATGGGATCTGGAGGCGATAGTCCTCGCGCGCCTGCATAAATGGCGCGCGGAGGCGCTGCACCGGGGGGTCACTCCGTTGCCGCGGCAAATTGCTGCGCAGCAAACAGACCTCCGGTGCGATCTCATGGCGGCATGGAGAGAGCGACTGTCGCAACCCCGTGCAGGGCACGCCACGATAGCGGCGGTAAGTCCCCTCTTTGAAGAGTGGCTGGAGAGGCGCCACGGCGCCTTCACCTTCCATCTGTCGCAGGTACTCACCGGACACGGTTGTTTCGGGAGGTACCTACCTGCACCGAATCAGGCGGGAGGAAACGCCCGGATGCATTGTGAGGATCGGCCGAAGAAAGGGGGAGCACACCGTGGAGGTGTGTCCCGTTTAGGCGGAGCCCCGCCGCGTTCTCGTAGCGGCGATCGGCGGCGGTGACCTCTCGCGTCTGGCCATGGTCTGGGGCGAGGAGGAATGGGACGCCCTCGCCTCCTTCTGCGAAGCAGTGATGCTAGCGAAGGAGGTGGCGGAACGTGAGAGGGAGAGAACCTCTCGTCCCAGCCGCCGCGGGAGGCGCTCCGGGCGTCGGGGCCACGTGACGGGCCTGTGGACGGTGAGTGATGGGTAAGCTCGCCGTCCGTCCGTCTTATGACGACGACAGGCCGTGTCGACGGCGCGTTTGTGTTCCACACGCGCCTCAAAGAGATGTCGGCAACATAGAAGGGGCCCGCAAGGGCCGACGCCCGTCGAGGCTGCGGGTTGTTCGCAAGAGATACCGCGGCCACGACATGAAGGGCTAAGAAGGAACATGGGTGGTTTTTAGTCAGTAGAAGTCTGACACTCCCTTTCGCTCTGCCCAAGAGTGGGAGGGGTTATTTGATGATTTTCCACCCACCATCAAAAAAAAAGGTATTATTATGTCCCGTCGGGGCCGCAGGTTGTTCGAAAGAGATACCGCGGCCTCGGCACAAGGGCTAAGAAGGAACATGGGTGGTTTTTAGTTAGTAGAAGTCTGACACTCTCTACAGCTCTGCCCAGAGCGGGAGGAGTCATTTGATGATTTCCCACCGCCAAAAAAAAGGGATAAAAACATTATCTTAAGAAAATCACAGAATAGCTAAAACATGTTACACAAGTCAATCATAATAAAATTTTGTCAATCAGTCCGCCATTGATCATAAAGAAAGTCATCAAGTGTGGAATAGCTTTTCTCAATTAATATTTGTTTAGTGCCCTTTAAAATTGTATGACAGCCGTATTTTTTATTACACGATACAAAACATCACAGTCGTCATGAGCTCGTGGCTTAATAAGAACCGCCACTCGGGTCGATCTTTAGGTAAAGCTGTGCTTGCCTAGGTCGGTCTGTGGATGGGTGACCGCCCGACATACCGAGTTTCCTCCGTGCCTCGGAAAGCACGTTAAGCTGTTGGTCCCGGCTGCCATATATAGATCTTTGACAGTCGTTACAGGTAGTCAGTGACCTGAAATTCTGACATCCAGTTTTACCAAAGAGTATCGTATTACCTAGTATTAACTGGGTTGTGGAGGTCAGATAGGCAGTCGCTCCATGTAAAATACTGGTATTCAGCTGCATTCGGTTAGACTGGAAGCCGACCCTAACATAGTTGGGAAAAGGCTAGGCAGATGATGATTTTAAATCTAACATTTTTTTTTTTTGCATGTATGTATGCCTTGTGGCATTAAGTCCGCCTATGTACCACGTTTGTGCATGAAGTTTAAATAAATAAATAAACGCAACCGAGAATCGAACCAAGGACCTCATTCCAGCAGTCGCGCTTGCGACTACAAGACTAATGAAGCAGTACTTTTAATTTCATCTGTACCTACTCATAAACGCAGGTCGTTAAAAACATTAATTATCCCATACATTAATAATTATGGTCTTATCAAGTCTATAAATTGAAATGGAATAGATGTGGGTACTTTTTTTACTAGTATTAACTAGTTTAATTTAATGACTAGCGACTCGCCCCGGCTTTGCACGGGTGCAAGTATGTGTATAATATGAACCCATACTAATATTATAAATGCGAAAGTAACTCTGTCTGTCTGTCTGTCTGTTACTCTTTCACGCCTAAACGGCTGAACGGATTTTGATGAAATTTGGTATGGTGATAGATGATAACCTAGAAATGGTCATAGGCTATAAATAATCACGCCATCGTTCTTAGGGGGTAGGCAGTAGGCATATGAAAAAACTTATGCGGACGAAGTCGCGGGTAAAAGCTAGTACTACATAAACCTACCTCCTGAATCACTGTAGGTACCTATTGCTGAAAACTGCATTGAAATCCGTTGAGTAGTTTAAAATATGCGTACAAACAGCGGTAGCGACTTTGTTTTTAGGGTTCCATACCCAAAGGGTGAAAAAACGGGACCCTATTACTAAGACTTTGCTGTCCTTTCGTCTGTCTGTCACCAGGCTGTATCACAAGAACCGCGATAGCTAGACAGTTGGAATTTTCACGAATTATGTATTTCTGTTGCCGCTATAGCAACAAATACTAAAAACAAAATAAATTAAATATTTAAGGGGGGCTCCCATACAACAAACGCGATTTTTTTTGCCCTTTTTTGCTCGATATCAATAATGGCAACAGGTAGGCACTTGAAATATTCACAAAATACTCAGTTCTATCTAGTTTTACTTTAATAATAAATAATAAAATTAAAATAAATATTTGAGGGGGGGCTCCCTACAACAGACATGTTTTTTTGCCAACTAGGGCAAGTTCAAGACTAATATTTAATTAGTAATAAGTACCTAGTGTTAAAAGCGTGTAAATTACCCAAGATTATAAATAAAAGGCCTTTTATTGATGAAGTGGATTAAAGAGCGTTTTATACATCAGAAAGGGGGCACCTCCTTTTCAAGAGCTTATTTCAATAAGTGTCGCTTTACCACAAGTGGCAGTGATGCTACCTATAATGTTTCTGATATAGGACTTTACAAATCATAGATAATTGTAATCAATGTGCAAATAAATAAAATAGAAGTGTCTTTTTGTAACAGTTTTTTTTGCTGAATGTATTTTAAAGTAGGTATATTAGAAGTAATATGGTACTTAAATAACAAAAAATATTTATAAAAATTGTCTGTCTACTTATTTGTTTGTTTCAAGTAATCTCCGAAACGGCTGGACCAATTTTAACAGGACTTTTACTAGCATATAAGTGGTGCTATAAGAAGTAATTAAGGCTACTTTTATTTGGAAAAAGTATGAGCAAGGTTCTGTGCAAAATAAAATCAAAACTCTTGATGTTAACAAAATCCAATTGAAATGAGGAAGTAAGTATTATTATTATATTTTGATATTATTATATTATTATTTTTTATTATAACTTTGGGAACTAAGGTCGTCGCAAACAGCAACTGTGTAAATAAGGAGGTATAAGTTGTTTGCATAAGTATAGAGGGGTGATCTTCGAAACTACTGATCTGATACCGAAATTAATTTCACTAACGGGAAGGGACATTATCCCCGAATGTCATAGGCTACATTTAAAATGTTTCCGTATGTTAATTTCCTTACATACATAAAGGGAGCGAAGCTGTGAACAAAAGCTAGTACGTAATCTGTATATATAAAAGGCAAAGCTGACTGACTGAAGATCAAGTCACAGGCCAAACTTTTTTACCCGATTGCGGCGAAACCCAAAAGGAGGGTATTACGAGTATTATGTATTTTTATTAATCATTTTCTAGAGGTGTTTGTGAGTCTTGGTCTTCAGAAATGTTAATGTCATAGTGTTCGTGCGTTAGGCCCGGTTTCCACCAAAGCGGAGCGGAGCTATGAGAAAAGATGTGCGGAAATCGGGATATACTCCCAATTGTGCAATAAATTGCCATTTTGATAATTGGGCATTAAAGACTTTTAGAGAATTGGGCATTCAGATAACTAGGCTTCTTGTGAATTGGCCATTCAGAGAATTACGCTTTTTGAGAATTGCCTATTTTGAGAACTAGTCCTTTTGCGACTCTGTTTGGGAATTAAGTATTTTGAGAATTAAGTATTTTGCGCCCCCGTCGGCGCTGCGTGTCCCGTCGGGGCTGCGGGAAGTTCGCAAGAGATACCGCGGCCTCGACATGAAGGGCTAAGAAGAAACATGGGTGGTTTTTAGTCAGTAGAAGTCTGACACTCCCTTTAGCTCTGCAAAAGAGCGGGGGGGGTTATTTGATGATTTTCAACCCGCCAAAAAAAAAAAAGGTAAAACTCTTAGTGCTACAAACATAAAATTTCCCACACATATTCTTCTTATGACGTAGGCATCCACTAAGGAATGATTTTCCAAAATTCAACCCTCAAGTGGGTGAAATAGGGGATGAAAGTTTGAATGGAAAATCGTCATTTTAACGCAGGCGAACGTAACGAGGCTACGTTAATAATATAGTGTAATAATAAAAAAAAAGAGTGTGTGAGATGAGAGTGAGATGAATGAAATTAAACTGTGTGGTGTGCTCCAAATAAAAATAAGTAAAAGTGAAAATTCGGGCGCCTGGAGTACACACAAAACTATGCCAAGGATAGACTTACCTGCGGGAGCTTGAGACTTTTAATCTTCAAGCGGGAAGGCATCAATAAAAATCAATCATGAAAAGTAAGAACGACTTTATTACCCGAAGGCTACTGGTTTGAAAATTCCTTTCTAATTCTAAAGCTAACAGCTCTAATGTGTAAAATTAAGATGACATCGCTGTTATTCTAAGACCTGTCATTATTGCACTTTTTTAAAATAAATTGAAGTTATGTATCATAAACCATACCAAACTCCGTCGACTAAATTAGGAACCTGATGGATTATCCAAGAGCATCTTGGTGATATTCGCCGAGATTGCCAACGGCGGTCCAAGATATATGCATTTTGGTAGGGGCGTGCGTTCAAAAATTTAAGTAATATGGAAAAAAACGCCTTGTGGCTGAAAACAAACATGAATAATCGTTAGCGGATAAAAAATGGCGATCGAATGGTGGTTACGAGCAATATACAATTAAACTCACCGTTTCTTCCAAAAATCAAAATGTGGTCATCAGTAGATGAATGAATCCAAGCAAATAATTATAAAATGAAGTTAAAAGATCCTGAAACAATTAAATATCGGAAACTATTAGCGTCTGCTATCAAAATAGCCATGACAACGCGGAACGGACCGAAATCACAAAGAATTCGCTTACCTTAAAAAATAAAGGCTATCCAATTAGGATCATGACAAGGGCAATCGGCTACCACATAATTAGGGACTAGATGCCGCCCATCTCAAGTTATATTTTGAGATTTTATTGGAGCGCTCAAAAATCACTCCATTGATTCCAGGCTGTAGGTCGAAAAGCAAGAAATGTCAAAGTCAATTTGACAGCATCGAAAATAAAAATCAGTGTGACCACTTCACGAATCCAAGTCAACAAAAAATGAATTTTCATAAGGCAACACCAACCAGAGCCTACAAATCAAAGCAAAGAATTCAATAGTATGTAACAGGCTTAAAAGACTCGTTACATTACATCCCTCCCCGAAAATAAAAGAAAGGAACTTTCTTTTATTAGAAAGAAATCTTCAACACAATAGACCAGTCTTAACAACTTTCTAATTCCCAAAAAAAGAAAAGAATCATAAAAGATTCAAAGTGTAAATGAATTCTGAACATGTCAAACGACAAGGTCTCAAGAATTTAATAAAAGTAAAAACATGCAAATGACAAAAAGTCAAAAATGAAATCTGTGAAAAACAGAAAAAAATATAAGTTATAAAAACTAGTTAAATGAAACGAAGAGAGAAATCTCTTAGCGCTTCTAAACTCCAAAACAGTGCAGTTAGGCACCATCGCCACTGACTACAAATTTCAAACGAATTCGAACAATTTACCAATACAAACTACAATTTTTAGTGCAGTTAGGCACCATCGCCACTGACTAAAAATTTCAAACCACTTGGAACAGTACAACTTTGAGTGCAGTTAGGCACTATCGCCACTGACTACTATGTCAACTGCTTCCAACTCTACCATCTCTATGAGTGCAGTTAGGCTCTATTGCCACTGACTAACTCCGTATCCAACAATCCAAAAAAATTTGAAACTCCAAACAAAAGTTTTTAAATAAAGCTGAAAGACCTTATTTAAAATATTGTTACAGGCACAACCTGCAACGAAACAAAGGAAAGCGTACTGTGATCGGCTCATCACCACCGAATTCCCGAGCACAATAGCTGTAAAAGAATGTTGCTGTGACTGGCTCAACACTACCAATCTCCCAAACACAGACAAACACAAAAAATCATTGAGATCTCCAATGAGAAATCTCAATAACGAAAAGGCGAAAGCCAAAGTTTCACAATGCGATCGGCACATCACCACCGAACTTCCGAACGCAAAGAAAAAAGAATGACGAAAGTCAAAAAAAAAATCCCGCATTGTGATTGGAACAACAATGTCCAACACAATGGAAAAAGGAAAAAATATGGCCGGAGCCGAAATCCCACATTGTGATCGGCACAACACCACCGACTTTCCGAGCACAATGGAAAAAAGAGTCGAAATCAAGGTCAAAAGTTACACCAAGATTCAAAAAATAATAAGGCATTTTGTAACAAAGGTTACAGAATGACCCTAAAAAGTAAAGTCCAGGATGAACGTGTTACTAACAAAGTCAAATCCGATCATTAAAGAGAATGAAACTCTAGTAAAAATGAGAAACAATTCTGTCAATGAACAGCACAAACTAGATTTAAAAATCGATTACTATTTATGACGAAGAGAAAATAGAATGATTTCAAACTATGAAAAAAGAAGATTACAAAAACTTGAAATTGAGTTCAAGTTTTTGATCTCAAGGTAAAAATAACCTGAAGTGTAGGGTTATATAAGATCCTAATAAAATATAAACAGGTAAAAGGTTACCCTTAAAAAAATAAGATCTTATACAATCCAACAAAAAACGAACTAAACATAAAATAAGATCCTCTGGTGTGAAAAACATTTAATGTGGAAAAAAATTGTATTTAATTAACAAAAATGGCCTAAGTTTTATTTTTAGAATGTTAAGAATTCAAATTCAATAAATTTATAAGAAGTTACCTAACATACATCTTTCAAACTGCTGATAACCTATCATCCATCCCCTCGTACATCACACTGTCAAAAGCGGCTTTCAAACAGAATTTATCAAAAATCAAGACTAACACTTGGAAACCAAATTAAAATTTAATAATATCTTTAACATGATAACGTCCCACTGAACCTTTATTTAAATCTTTCAAAACATAAACGTTATCCGAAACCTTTTCAGTTATTTTACACTTTACAAACTTAGGTGCAAGCTTAGCTGAAAAATATGCTGGAGCATGAGATTGAACAAAACTTCTTCTCCACACCATATCACCCACACCAAAAGAAATGACTTTCCGACCTTTATTATAATAAGCGGCATTTCGCTTATACCCCTTTAACAAGTAAGCTTGAACTTTAACAAAAATATCACTAAGTGAATTAAGAGAAACTGCATAAGCATTCCTATTTGAAATTTCTAGTTGAGATAAGTTATCAACAGAACTACTAAAGTGATGTAATGACGCATCAAGAATAAGCTCCCTACCAAACATCAGAAAGTTAGGAGTAAACTCAGTAGCAAGGTTTACACTATTATTTAAAGCCAATTGAACATTGGGCAAAAAACTTGACCAAGTTCTATGATCATCTTTAACAAAACACGATATGCAGGTTTCGACCGTTTTATTATATCTCTCAACAGGGTTATTTTGAGGTGTATACAAAGTATTATAAAATATTTTGGTTATATTAAAACCTTTCAAAAAATCTACAAAATGTTTTGAAGTAAATTGAGTTCCATTGTCACAAACTACTATTTTTGGACAACCAAATTTGAGAAATATTTCCTTTTCAAAATGTTTACAAATTACTCTAGTGGTAGCATTGATCATTTCAAAGAACCAGCAATATTTAGTAAAAACGTCTACAACCGAAAGTATGTATCTATGACCAGAATAAGTTTTAGGTAGAATTCCTATGATATCAACTGAGAGCATAAGCATGGGACGATCAACTTTTTTAGGATTAATCATAATACCAAAAGGTGGAGATGTAGTATGTTTATAAGCTTTACAGGTATCGCAAGACAAAATGTATTGATGAATATCATTAAACATTCCCTTCCAAAAATAATGTTGTTTTAATTTCTTTAAAGTTTTATGTATTCCTAAGTGTCCAGAATTCACATCATCGTGATTTGATCTAATAGTATCTAAAATATGCTCTTTGGGTATAACAATCTTCCAGTCTAAAAGACTGTGAGGATTATATTTATTTCTACAAAATTTATACAAAGTATTATTTTCAACTCTAAAATTCTTATACTTTCTAGGAGATTTTTGACATTGGGTAAATATTTTTCTATACCAAGGGTCAGTAATTTCATCGTCAGGTAAGACTAAACTGTCCTGAGCGTTTATAGCGGCGACTTCTATGCGAGATAAAGCATCTGGAACTAAATGTAATGAACCTTTTTTATGAATAATATCGAATGTAAATTGAGAAATTCTAGCAGCCCAACGAGCCAAACGTCCACTAGGATTACTGAGACCTAAAAGCCATTTCAAACAAGCGTGGTCAGTGACAACTGTAAACTTCATTCCTTCAATATAAGGTCTAAAATGTTCTATGGAATCTAAAATAGCTAATAATTCACGTTCAGTGGTACTGTAATTTCTTTCACATTTATTAAGTGACCTAGAATAAAAAGCAATGGGATGTTGATCTCCCTTGTCCATGACTAACAAACAGCAAGGCGAATAGCAAACGAAAAGCAAAAACTAAATTTCAAAAAGTTAAAAGTTTGAAAATAAATTCTCAAGTTTGAGGTTAAGTATTGAAGTCAATGTGGTATTCCCATGAAAAATTACTAAGTTAATTTTATCGTTTTAAAAGTGCAATAATCACTTACAAGCAGCTTAAATCTAGATAAATTAAATGTACAATATTGTACTTACAATTAGATTAAATTATTTTCTTTAAAAGTTAAACTTAGTTTTTAAAATAACTTTACTGTTGAGAACAACAAAACACGGTCAATGCTATACATTTCTGTTGGTTTTGCTAAGAAAAAAACATGTTATTAAAACAAACAGGTCAATAAACAAAATTATCAATAAGTAAACACCAAACATTGTTTACAAAGATTCACCAAATTAGGTTAAGTACTACTTATGAGTCAAAAATTAAAATAAATACAAAGTTATTGAAGTAACAATGTAGAACAAACTAATGCAAACAATAGACTCATAAGTTAATTAATAATTGTGCAATAATGACAGTATATAGGTACCAGACAAACCTACTTCAAGTCCCTGTTCGCTGAGCGACAATTGTAATAATAAAAAAAAAGAGTGTGTGAGATGAGAGTGAGATGAATGAAATTAAACTGTGTGGTGTGCTCCAAATAAAAATAAGTAAAAGTGAAAATTCGGGCGCCTGGAGTACACACAAAACTATGCCAAGGATAGACTTACCTGCGGGAGCTTGAGACTTTTAATCTTCAAGCGGGAAGGCATCAATAAAAATCAATCATGAAAAGTAAGAACGACTTTATTACCCGAAGGCTACTGGTTTGAAAATTCCTTTCTAATTCTAAAGCTAACAGCTCTAATGTGTAAAATTAAGATGACATCGCTGTTATTCTAAGACCTGTCATTATTGCACTTTTTTAAAATAAATTGAAGTTATGTATCATAAACCATACCAAACTCCGTCGACTAAATTAGGAACCTGATGGATTATCCAAGAGCATCTTGGTGATATTCGCCGAGATTGCCAACGGCGGTCCAAGATATATGCATTTTGGTAGGGGCGTGCGTTCAAAAATTTAAGTAATATGGAAAAAAACGCCTTGTGGCTGAAAACAAACATGAATAATCGTTAGCGGATAAAAAATGGCGATCGAATGGTGGTTACGAGCAATATACAATTAAACTCACCGTTTCTTCCAAAAATCAAAATGTGGTCATCAGTAGATGAATGAATCCAAGCAAATAATTATAAAATGAAGTTAAAAGATCCTGAAACAATTAAATATCGGAAACTATTAGCGTCTGCTATCAAAATAGCCATGACAACGCGGAACGGACCGAAATCACAAAGAATTCGCTTACCTTAAAAAATAAAGGCTATCCAATTAGGATCATGACAAGGGCAATCGGCTACCACATAATTAGGGACTAGATGCCGCCCATCTCAAGTTATATTTTGAGATTTTATTGGAGCGCTCAAAAATCACTCCATTGATTCCAGGCTGTAGGTCGAAAAGCAAGAAATGTCAAAGTCAATTTGACAGCATCGAAAATAAAAATCAGTGTGACCACTTCACGAATCCAAGTCAACAAAAAATGAATTTTCATAAGGCAACACCAACCAGAGCCTACAAATCAAAGCAAAGAATTCAATAGTATGTAACAGGCTTAAAAGACTCGTTACAATAGGTACGTCACCTCTGAATATCCATTCAGGGATTACATGTGCTATGTATTAAATAATTCTTTATCTCAATAAAAACCTTTAACGGTATCCATTGAAATTGTATGTTTTTCCTTGAAGCTTGAAATAATAATCACTATTGTTTAATATAGTTCGTTTTTTATCCTGCTGCAATGTTAATAAAGGGTATTTTATATAACATGTTTATTTATTTAGTAATAATCTTTCTTCTGATGCATGTTTCGGCAATAACTCACGGACCTGATGTGGAACCACGAATTTATAGATAAGATATTGATTTTTTATTTAACTGGCGAAATGTGGGTGTACTATTAGGTACACCTCTGCCTAACCCTTCGGGGATTACAGGCGTGATGTTATGTTATATTGAGTACCTATACATTATAGAATACTTTTAAAAGTAAAATTTTAGTAACACTGAAATGTAAGGGGGCTCTTAAAGGCATTAAGCTTGTCTCCCATTTAAATTTATACTGGGATTAAATTACCTTTAGGACTTCGCTGAGTTACAAGTTAAGTAATGTTATTATCTTTTTAACCGACTTCCAAAAAGGAGGAGGTTCTCAATTCGTCTGTATGTTTTTTTTTTGTAAGTATGTTTGTTATGGCGTATTTCCGTCGTTTAAGAACCGATTTTCAAAATTCTTTTTTTTATTTCTGTTCTTCTTCTGTTTATTTTTAAATAGTAGTATGGTTTTAAATAGTTATTTTTCATTGACAACACATAGGTCATGTAAGCAATACGCAGTTTGTTTTCTTCAAATATATTTTATAAGATTAAGAAATAAATTAATCTTATCTCAGTAGGTACTTGACAATATCTTTGAAAAACAAGAAATTAAGCCTTTAAAATATACTTATTTCTTTAAAAAGACCCAGAGCTTTTAAGAACGAAATATTCTTAGAATATTTCGCTTACATATAATAATTGTTTTATGTTTTACTTCATTTAAATTTCAAAACAAGACAGACAGTAATAAACCACCCTGCAGACGAAAATTTAACGATATTAAAAATGGAAATCACTTGCGCAACACAAGATATCTTCGCAATATTGCTTTAGTATTCAAAACAAAATTTACATTACACATGTCGGCATAAACCGGTCGAGACGAAATGAATAAAATTAACAATATTTTTTTTATAGTTTGACCTACTTAAACCTAGTAGTATAGTATTCAAATCAAGTTTACTTACCAAATAAACAACACTGTCATGCTTTCTCGGGCACAAAACTCGATTCAACTTTAATATTACGTAAAAAACAACAGAAAGAAACTGTTCAATCGTTTTTCATTTAAACATTCACTGGTTTTACACAGCACTCCGTTTTTTATTCGCTATTAATGTCTCAAAACAGTTATGCGACACTATTACGAATGTTTACAACTGTGTCTAGCAATTTTCGTGATTATTTATCGATTGATTCATCGCCAATGAAAAAATATGTTTTATTCTCCTAATTTGTATGTTTTATTTTGTTATGTGGGCGTTGTGTTGTGTTTATTGTTTTACAGGCGTCTATTTTAGGCCGTGCAGTCAGTCAATGATGCTAATTGAGTGAATAAACAGTTTTAAATTGAATAAAAAGTCAATGCAGGCCACTACGAAGCAAGTGGCAAAATATGTAGGTATTTTTCGACCTACTTTCGTTGGTAGGAAAATTGACAGTTATGTTATAGTGTTGCTACCGCACAATCAAGTTATTTTTTAAATTCCTTACTTATGTATTTTTTTATTTACATGGTAAATCTTCGCAAAGAATGTTCATTTATTTGCGAGTTTCAAGAACTCGCAAAATAAAACTAGTTCAGTTTCATCAGTTTCATGGTCTAAGACATCACGTGACATGTTTATGTCCATAAAAGTGTTAAATTTTAAAGAATCGATTTAAGTTTTTCGTATTAAAGTATGTATGTCTTATTTAACCCAAAATTTGACTGGTTGAGAATGCTTTGTTGCATTAAGACCGCTTATGAATCACTTTTGTACATGAAGCTTAAATAAAAATTAAACAACTGTCACTTTGTTTCAAAAACAATTAAATACTTCTAATATAGGAGAATTTTAATTAAGTGGCAATATACAATTTCAAATGTCATAAACGTTCCGCACTACGCAGATTTAGTATCAGAAAATTCGCAGTGTGCTCATGTTAACGTCAACATTGTTAAAAATCAATGCACATTTTCAGCATTTTTCCGAATGTAAAGCAGTTATTATCATCTGAATTTAAATAAAAGTATCTAAACTCGTGTTTATCAAATCGAAAGCATTTTTAATTTATAGCAAAAAAAATCTTTTGATTAGTTTGATGGACCACGACCTTCCGAACGTGAGTGACATTTACGACTACGTTACGAAAAAAAAAAAGTAAACCCACTTCAATTCAGTCGCACCACTCATGATTTCCGTGTAATATTTCAATTAATGAGCCGTAAATTAGTGTTTGTTACACGTTAATTAACGCATGATATAACTATTTGTCTAAAATGGCGACGCCGGCGGACGTTAGAGCGCTATTCGAGGCGAGATTGAAAGAAACTTCTCCACCTCCGGATTTTCATCAATTAGACTTGGATCGCACGAAAGATGAAAAATACCTCAAGAGGGTGCTTAGTCATGTGGATAAGGACGCTAAAGCTGCTGCAGACATGCTGTGGGACATCTTAACATGGCGAAAAACTGTCGGAGCAAGTGATATTAACGAAACTAACATCAGATTAGATTATGTTAAAGAGGGGGTATTTTTCCCAAGAGGTAGAGATGTAGACGGCTGTCTTTTGTTAATCTTCAAGGCCAAAATGCACATCAAAGGCCAAAGGGACTACGAGGAGCTGAAGAAAATCATGATTTACTGGTTTGATCGAGTGGAAAGAGAGGAAGGAGGTAAGAGAATCACTATGTTTTTTGATATGGATGGCAGTGGCTTAGGTAATATGGATATGGAGTTGGTCAAATACTTGATCACGCTCTTCAAAGTGTATTACCCGTTTTTCCTGAACTATATTGTGATCTATCAGATGCCCTGGGTCCTATCTGCTGCTTTTAAAGTTGTTAAAACATTACTACCCGCAAAAGCGGTAGAGAAAATGAGATTTGTTACTAAGGATACTTTGAAAGACATTGTAGCACCGGAGCAAGCTTTAGGAGTGTGGGGCGGGAAAGATAATTACACCTTTGAGTTCATTCCGGAAAATAAATCGGAACATACTCCTAAGAAGGTCACGTTCGCTGAGCAAGGAGATGGACAACACTCTCCAGGAGAGATGTTACGTCTCGTACCCAATGATACCATCTTATTTAAAACTGAGGGTGATGAAATATCTGGACAGTTCACCATTACTAACATGGATGAAAGCGCTGTGTCCTTCAAAATCAGGACCACAGCTCCTGAGAAGTTCCGAGTAAGACCAAGCTCGGGTACTCTAGCAAGCGGTGCCTCACAAACTGTCCTGATTGTAGTCCAACCAGGCATTCAACTCCGCACAGTTACCAAAGACAGATTCCTCGTCATGTCGATTCAAATCCCAAAAACAGACTTAACACCGAAAGAGCTAACAGAAATCTGGTCAGCTTCAACTGGCAGTAAGACTGATGAGTACCGTCTTAAGTGCCAATTCCCTGAAAAAGATATACCAAAGAACGGCAACGTTATTGATGGGAAAGTTTTAGAAAAAACCGATTCTGTGACTGCGACTCTGAGCAATTTAGAAAGGAACTATGCAACATTGCATCGGGATATGAAGCAGCTGAAGATCATGCAATTTGTTACTTTAGCGATGACTGTGCTTGTTGCGGTTCTCGGATACCTTTTGTACGAGGGTGTGAGTGAGGATTCGAAGTATTGTGAACGTTTGTAGCCGTTGGAGATAGTGGTGTTGAACGCCACTATCAAAATCGACTATTTAATGGCGATTTTCATATTAATGTTGATTGTTAATGTCATTCTTTATATTTTGTACAGTAAGTTGGTGTGTAAGTTAAATTTATTGTTTGTTAGGTAAGAGGGTAATTGGGAAAAAGAGGGTTGAACTTTTTCTACGGAAGCTGGTATAGTCAACATATCGCTATTTGAATTGTACTTCAAAGTTGTGATACATGTTTGGTACATTTATCCATTTTTACCATAAAGGTGGGTAAATTAACAAATAATATTAGGGTCTGTTTTATATTATCTAGCTGTGTCGTCAACTCCACGTCTAAACCATGTAAGAGTCTAAACGTGTCATATTGCTTAGTTTTCGGACATAAAGAGCTCATTAAAACATCCAAAATAGCAATTCGCTGACTATGCCACTTCGTTTCTGTGCCCTTTGGGATGGTTGAGGCCGAGACATGCAAAAATATTTAATTTATCTAAGTATAGTTTATACTTCCCTGGGAGTCTGTATCAGGAACATGTCAAAATTCTGGTCAGTATGGCTAGCCTATGCTTTAGGACTAGCATGGTCTAACATAATTTCTTCTTTTGCACTTTTTGACTGTGAGTTATCGTAATAAACATGTTTCAGTTAGCATTAGTGTTAGTGAGGTCACTCCGTAAAGCGTCTAGACCCTCCTGAGATCCTAGACAAAACTAGTCTTCTTGAAAGTTATGAAGTTTGAAAACAATTGCCTTTAGTGGGCAGACCTAGGCAGGCTATGTCAGTTGTAATTTATGTATTATAACCCATCATGCACAACAGAATTTGGGGTGAATTTGTAAACTAAACAAATAACATTCATTGCATTTATGAAGAATTCTTCAATATTTTCTAAAATATAAAATTACATTCCTTGATAACATTTATTTTAAAATTAAAAGACTGCGTTGTTTAGTTTAAAGTGCGATGTGAGTCATTTTTGTACTTCGGAATATAGATATAAACCGATAAGTGTCGATAGATAGGTCCGGACGGATTTCGATGACCTGGGTTAGACGTATTCAATCCAATTATATGTTCCCATGCTATAATCAGGATGAATTTGTGGGGGTAAAAGTAAAATTATGTTGTGTTTCTATCAAAAATGTGCGAGGCGAGGCTGTCGAACGGTATGAGCATTTCCTTCAGAGCTCGGAGATGTGCGAGGCCAATTTCTTAATCGCAAGGAAATGGTGTTTAAAGTATTTTTTTTTTTTTTTTTTTTTGTCGGGGCAACTAATAAATCCTCCTTTCCCACGCAAAATCGATAACAACGTATGTTCGTAGCTTTTAGATACCAGTGTACCATGATACATGTATAAGTGTCTATTATGTAGGTCTAGTAGGTACTTTGCAAAAGACTTTGGCAGTATTAGTAGCGTATGGACGCTACTAATAAGATCGTCAAGGATGGATGATGGCATCCATCCTTGACGATCTTATGACTGCATCAGCGAGCAGAGTTCGCGTAGCTGAATTTTGGGCGTCTCCATCAATTCCTGTAGCATTTAAGCATCAGGACATGATAAAGTCCCATTGGTTTGTAGAAAAGCTCCACTGACATCGAAAACAACAAAAATCGTAGATTCGTAACCTGTATCTCGTCATCGATTGGCCCCGTATATAGTTGGCCTATAAAATACCAATTTATTCATCGCAGTCGACTGCTCGCTCACACGTCACTTGGTACCAAACTAAATTGTCTGCAGGGCGTTGTCATGGGCAATACAGTGGGTCTCCCGCTTGAATCTATACATATAATAAATCTGTAGAGAAATCGTTTTTGTACATCGAAAATATTTAAAAAAAAAATTGTCAGGGTATTAAAGTATAACCAACAGAACACATTTCCAGCATTTTTGGAATTTTTGTCTGTTTGTCTGTTTGTCTGTTTCGATGACTAAGCATCACGTCAAATTTACGAAACGAATGTAGGTAACTTTTATACATAAATATTGTGCGTAACTTGGGCTATTACTTAGTCTTTGTTTCATCGTAATCGGTGCTCTCTATCAAAAGATATATGAATTTATAGTTTTCAAGAAGAACTTATCGTTATGGTCAAGAATGAGACAAGCAACGACATCTATTGAACGAATGTGGTACTTATTACTAAATGCCTTCACAAGATAACTTTAAAAAAGTTATGATAGCAAAAGGTACGTACGTAGATATAAGTCTAAATGACGCTGCTTTCAAAATCTACATAGCCTAAACCTTATAGTGTTTGATCGCTCTTTTTTAGCAGTTTATCTTCGTTTTCGACAGATGGCGTTATTCATTTGATGTCATTTTCTGAACCGCGGTGATAGTAAACATACACACATTATGTTTCGTGAATAGTCAACAAATAATTTACCAATTACACAGTATTAAAATACTATTTTTTTTAAACTAAATTAAAATTAGGTAAAACCCAAGACATATTTTTTTTTGTACCGTGTGGGAATCGAACCTGCGACACGCAGTGCTACTGTTAATCGTCCAGCCATTGCGCCAACTATGTCGTCATATAGATGTGGTGTGTTGTTAGCCCTATGTGTCGAGGCCGCGGTATCTCTTTCGAACAACCCGCAGCCCCAACGGGCGTCGGTCCTTGGGGGCCCCTTCAATGTTGCTGACATCTCTTTGAGACGCGCGTGGAACATGAACGCGCCTCCATCGTCATAGGACGGACGAACGATTAACTAGCCCGTTACTCACCGTTCACAGGCCCGCGCCTACGGTGGCCGGAAGCCATCACGTGGCCCCCGATGCCCAGAGCGTCTCCCGCGGCGGCTGGGACGAGAGGTTGTCTCCCTCTCACGTTCCGCCACCTCTTTCGCTAGCATTACTGCTTCGCAGAAGGAGGTGGCGGCCATTTCAGATTCGATGTCCCAGATTCGGTACAGGTACCCTCTCGAAACACCCTCTAATCCCCCCTTTTTTTTGTGGTTCGTAAATTATCAAATGACTCATCCCGCTCTGGGCGGAGCGAAAGAAAGTGTCAGACTTCTACTGACTAAAAACCACCCACGTTCGTTCTTAGCCCTTTGTGTTTCGGGGCCATGGTATCTCTTGCGGACAACCCTCAGCCCCGGCAGACGTCCCTTTGGGGCCCCTTAATTGTTGCTGACATATCTTTCGCGTGGAACACGAATGCGCCAACGACAATCTGTCTGCCTGTCGACTATAATGTACCTGTTTCAAATTTCTTCAAGATCCGTTCGGCCGTTCTGACGTGGTTGATTAACAAACACCCATCCATCTAAACTTTAGTATGAGACATAGTCAGTACTTTGCATTACTCTCTTCTAATTTTCTACAGCGTCAGTAAGTTAACGCAGGGCAATGATTAAATGTACTTTTATCTAAGCGACGCATTTTAGTTTCCGACAAGCACGCGAACGAAGTCGCGGGCACAGCTAGTCATTAAATAAATTTACTGTTTGGGCGTGGGTTTGGGCTGGAAGATAGAATTTAATCAATGTTCGATTGGTTAGTTAGTGACTAGAGTGAGCACTCTATAGCGCTTTTTAAATGTTTGATCTGGAAATCTGCTATAAATCCTCAGAGGGCGCGAGCCTTACTCAAAATAGGTTCTTGAAAAACAAAAACAGTTGTTTTGCACCGTGTCTACTTTTGCCTATAGTGGAACCTTTATTTGTTATCTCCCGACGTTGATGTCGGCTTCTATTCTAACCTGGATGCAGCCGAATACCATTTTATTGTATTTTACATGTAGCGACTGCCTATCTGATCTCCACAACTCTATTTTGCATTCCATCGTCTTAAAAAGTCGCATACATTTACTTTTCGCTTAGACCGCTAATTATTTTCACCCTATTATATACTGCAGGAAAAAAGCCTCACCAATCCTTTCTATCTTGTGCTAGTATGGACCAATCCTGCCTATAAACATAGAAGTCTTCACCTAATATTTACTTAGCCGTTTGATCTTTACAAAGCTATTAATAAACGTTCAATTGATTTTCGCTTTCAACTCGGTAGCGGTTAGCAAATATTTGTTTTAGTCTCCAACGTCAATGTGTTGGTTGGTCATTAATGACGTCATTCTACTTTTGTGGCAAGGTTTTTGGTTTAATCGTTAATTTAGAGAATCAATAGTACGATTCAAGTGTTTTTGTAAAGAATATCCATCTTTGAACAGTTTTATTTTGATGGTGTAATACAGTCTTTCTCAAAGTGGGCGATAGCGCCCCCTTGTGGGCGTTGGAGACCTAGAGGGGGGCACTGAGGGACCCAGAAAAAATTGCGGGGCGTTGGTGAGGTTTAGGGGGGCGATGGTTGATTTGCAAATTTTTTTTAAAATTCACTAAAATTTAAACCTACTAAGGCAAAAAAATCGAAATTAAACAAACAAATGTCATTGACTTCAGAAGCTGATTTTTCTTCTGAAGTTTATTTTTTCACTTTTTTGTGATTTTGTTTTTTTCACTTTGTGTTTTTGAAGTCGGTTTTTTTTGCAATTTTTTTTTTAATTGAACCTGACATCAATAAACTTATTAAAAATCATCAAATTCATCCATCTCATTAGATTAGTTTTAAAACTAATATTGATTAGGTGCATACCTATATTGTTTGTTTTAATTGCTCTCACTGGTAAAATGTCTTGTTTAGAATGCAAGTTCAAACACCAGAACCGACTAATCTAGCACAGTATTACTAAATTAATTAAAGTAATAATAATATACTTGTGGTTTTTAAGTTTGAGGAGTGTAAAAAATGTAGGGGGCGCTGAAAAATAATCGATTTTCAAAGGGGGCGGTAAAAAAAATAAGTTTGATAATCTCTGGTGTAATACATCATCTTGATTTTAACCCAAAGACTTCCAGTTAAACGGACCCTTACTGGCCTATGGTTCTCGCATTCAGCGGATTCCTGCGATCCTCACCACGTCATGACTCCATCTTGTAGGAGGTAACCATTCCAAATCCTTTCGGCACCATGGGCCATCTGTTCTGAGAGCAATATGCTCTGCCATGATATTGGTTGCATTGGTTTTCTTGCCGCTTGAAGGTATAACAATTAAAATTCATCTTCCTCCGCTCGCCTTTTTCTTGAAGCCTAGGTAAGCGCCAAATGTATTTTTTTCTTTTATTTCGTAATCATCTTATCAGCCTAAAACACGTCTACTGCTGGACTTAGGACCCTCGTCTCCCTAATTCATTTAAAAGCTAAGAATTAGTGAGCGAAAGGGCATTTACTTTTCTAAAGATAACTGATTGGCTACCGTTTGGCTACCTACTATCTTACACCTGCTTCTATGATATCGAAAATGACTCACACACATTATTATTAAGTACTGTAGGTAGTTGGATTCAAACTCGCGTCATGTAGGAATGATCTGTCAATTTTGGTAAACTTGATTTGCGAAATATATATATTTCAGCAGTGGCTAGAACGCGCGAACGTTGTAATCTTCATATTCCTTGCGTCATGTGAGAAAATTAAACCATTGTATATTAGTGTGTGAAAATTGTAGTAATATTTAAGTGCCAAGCACTCTAGGTTGTCGGTTCAGCAATGTAGTAAGCGTCTTCATTTGTGCAATTTATTTAAATATCTTTGAAAAAACGTAGGGATAAACTTTTTTTGAGACAAAATAGTGTTTGGGTATTTTGGCATTCATACAGTTAAGAAATTAGATTATGACTTTTAACTGTTTATAATTTTTTATAAATGTTGTAAACATCAAAGAAAATGCGATCAAAAGTAGAACCTGTTTGTTTATTTACATAATAAAATATAAAAGGTAAAAATAAAAGGTTTATAATTAAAAGGTGGGTAATAAATACTATCTGATAAGCAGCTTAAATGGCGTGCAAATTTATATTTCGGCGTGTCTGAGTAGTTTTACACTGAACTGTATTTTTTTTTAAGTTCGGTCATGCAGTTTAAGAGTTAGGTATTCGTAAGGCTACACGAAAATAATCATGTCGATGTCGTCGGTTTGATTCGCCAAATTTGGGCGGCAAAACATCCAGTCGATGTTGTCACTCGGCCTGTTTTTTTTCATTTATTTTCTAAATGCAATATTTAGAAGATAAATGAAAAAAAACGGCTTTTAAGATAGCTCTTTTGCATTCGATAAATACAATTTTTTTGCAATTATAATATATTTTACCATGTGAAAAAAATGATATTCCGGAAAGGGCTTTTATTAGAAATTAAAGTAAAATGGTTATTCTATGTATACATGACTGGTATGAAAATAAGCATTTCTCTAAGTATTTAAGGCCTATTTACTACTGTTTAGGGATGTGTGATATTGTCTACGAAGGAAAAAAAAACTCGTGTAGTATTATATTTTTTTTTCTTGCATAACTTTAAGAAAATTATTCTTCTAATAAAAAATGCAGAATTTTTAATGTACATTTTTAGGGTGTAGGTCTTCCTTTGAATAAAAGTTTCATAAGCACATTATTAGTAATTAAAGTGATGCAAAAAAAATTAAATTAGGGAGTGGGTTGGCTATTTATTTTGCAAGCCAAAATTTAAATTGTACCTTGTGCTTTTAGAATTAAAAGCAATGTCTTAGATGGTTGTATATATTATTCATTTTTTATTATCATTCAAAAACACTCGGTCGAGATAAAGTATTTCTTCAGCTGCAATCTAGTTAGGTATTTCTAAATCAATAAGTCGTTATCACAGGTATTAGTTCTGCCCTAAATCTAACATTGATACGCGGATTGTTACGCAATTGTTTAATTTATTTATCTTTAACAGGTTAGTTTTAGTACAGTCAGTGATCAACTGGCCAGCATTACCTGACCCCTCTTCTCACGCCACTTGCCCGCTTCTTATTTATACGAGGGGTCAGGTAATGCTAGACACAGACGTACCTACTAAAGCACAAGATTTTTGAAATAGGTTGTTTCTGTTTATTGTGAGTTTTAATTGCAAAAATGTTCCTCCTTAATAGAAAATACAAAATAATCTAATTTACTGGCCATAACCAAGACCAAAAATATTGATTCTTAGTATTTTTTTTTTTCTTATTTGCTCAGAAAACCATGATTTTTTATTATTATTATTTATTCAATGAGTTGTGAATTGTGATCAATTTTAGCTTAAAATTAGAAATTGCTTTAATCTTCTCTGTAGTATTTAAAATGCTGCTTCTGAATTGCCTATGCATTATTTTCTTTGTAAGAATATTTGATCAAAAAAAAAAAATATTAGATGTAACATTCCTTTGAAAAACCTTTTCTTTTAAAAATAATTTATAAAAAAGTATGAAAATTATTTAAATATTCTTAGTACCTGTAAAAATAGTATTTATGTAACTGGAAGTTTATGTCATAAGGTAAAGGCACTGAACATCATCCACGTAAAAAAGAAAGTTTTTTTTATATGCTTAATAAATAAATAATTCTTGTTTTAAAAAGGTGGGTCCTTTACCCTATTAAATATATCATGCACAATTATTAATATATTATTAGTCTGTAAAGGTTTATGTAGATATAACTTATTTATGTTTTTTTTTTATTTGGGTTAGCTTTATTCCTATTGGATTTCTAACGGAAAATGCATTTTTTTAAATAAAAGTACGTCTTGCAATGCAAAAATCTATTTTGCCGCCATCTTAAAAAAAAATAAAAGCGGGAATATCGCTCTGCATTTGACAGTTTTGAGAAAGCCACAGATCCAATAAGAATGGGGTTTTAGTAATAAGGTATGGCTATAGGAGTATTTTATTAATTAATTTAAAACGCTTCATTCATGTAACAAAGATTTTTCAAACTGGTTGGTTTATTGCAAAGAATATTTATTAAATAAAATGTAATAAATATTATGTGAGTTTTTTTTTACAAACTTACTTTATGGGCCTGTTTTTTTTTGTTCGAATACGCATTACTTGCTGATGAAGTTCAGAATATTAAAACAGAACAAGAAATTCCTGCCAAGTAGACGGCACGGTTGGCGCAGTGGCCGAGAGATTGGACTGCTGCGCTGCGTGTCGCGGGTTCGAACCCCGCACGGAACAAATATTTGTATGGCCTACAGATTGTTGTTTAGGGTCTGGGTGTTTGTGTATTTAAATGTTTGTAAACGCACCCACGATACAGAAATTCCTAGTGTGGGGCGTTTAAAAAAAAAAAGATTTAGCCACAAGCTCCTGTGAGATGAAAGTATTGTGTATTTGACGATTAAAACAAACAAGCCCAGTATACAATATATATTTTATAAAACTTATTTCTTAGTAAAGACAACGGAAGACACGACACTGCCAACTTTCCCGCCAAATTTGAATTGAGGCGTCGGTATCACTCGTTTGAGCTTCATTTTTTCACAGAAATGCTTCAATAGCTCCTCTTCGGTCCAGTTGCAAGATGTTATTATGAATAGACCTGGAATAGAAATTAGACTTATATATTATTTTGTTTGAAAGTGTTTAAGATTGTGTGATGGTTGACAGGAGAATCCTATCAGAAGCGGCAGAATAACCCGCGAAAACCAAATTGCTTTAATAGATTTTTTTGAGAGCAGCGGTGGTCCAGTGGTGGCGGCCCCGACTTACGAACAGTAAGTCGTGGGTTCGAACCAAGCAGGCGCATTATTTAGTGTAATTTATTTCATCACCACTGCTCTCAAAATTGAAGGAAAACATCGTGAGGAAACCGGCATGTCTTAGGACTTTAGCGATAAAGTTGAAAATCTATTAATCATCAGCCTATAACGCGAACGTTACCACTGCAGGGACTCAGGCCCCCTCTCTAGGAGAGGGATGGGCTATGATTAACCACGCGGGCCCAGTGCGGGTTGGTAGATGTCACTAATGACTTCGAATTTTTTGGTTCTAAGACAAGCATAAAAAAAACACGTGTTGCGCCGACCCCAAATTACATGGGATAACGGCCAGAAGATAATGATGATGAATGCGCCTGCCTAGGTCCGAACCCACGACTTAGGTACTGTTCGTTAGTCGGGGCCGCAAACACTGCTCTAATATCCGTGGTGCTAGGCAACTGGGCTTACCCCAGTTGTATACGTCCCTGTGTGCCTATTGGCCTTATTCTGTTCTGTCTCCTGCTGATACGGAGGGAAGTGGAAATTATGTTTATTTTACTCCTCCGCTATTCATTTCTGATTAATTTCGTTGCGGTATCCAAGACAGTTAAATCGTTTCTCTGGGACTTCGTCGAGCTTCATTGTCTCGGCGCTTTTCTTGTGGTTGCCACTGTTGATTCTGGCTAACAGGAGTTACAGTGGTTTGGGAATAGTGTGGCGGGCTTGTCCCAAAAAAAAACACTGCTCTACATTTATACATAAATAAGTATAAATAAAAACAGGCACTATTACATAATTTCTTACCATCATCATTCAACATATCCGCAACCTGGTCTATATATTTCTCTCGGCAAGTCTTGGGGTCTTCAGGATTGAGTCCGATTGCATCGTAAGTACCTTTGTCGTGGACTATGCCAAATTTACCTAGGTCGTTCACACTGTCTTGGGTTATATCAAATACCTGAAATAATATTATCAAGAAATTAGTTTTGTTTGTGCATTGGTGATGTTCTTCGGAAAGGACAGGTGCATAGTACTTAACTATTAACCTGATGTTTGAAGGTGGACGAGGCAAAAAGAGTGTGTAAGAATCGTACCAGGAGGTGTTCTGTGGTTACTGCTGACCTCAATGAGAAAAAGGCGTGAGTTTATGCATGAATAAGTATGTATTTGATTGAGCTACTGCTGGGGTAAGTGCCTCCTCTTTTGTCCTTTCAAACCACTCTATCCGCAATATCTTACCATGTTTGGCCCGCAAACAATATCGGATTGCCACACCACCTTCGCCACTGTCTACCTCTAAAATAGTATGGCAAGTTTTTCCATTTCAAACTTTAAATACACAACCGTACTCTCTGAAATATGATAGGCCAAGGTTCAAGTTCCATGTAAAGTGCGCCAAATGTTGCCATTTAGCAGGCAAAAAAGTCTTGTTTATTAATTGTTGTCTGTCTTTCTGGTTGTTCCGGTTAAACTCCGAAAGGGCTAGACCGATTCTGATGGGACTTTTATTGGCAGATAGCTGATGTCATAAGGAGTAGTATAGTATAAAGGGCTGGTGTCCGCAAGACCACATCTAAAGGGCATATTCTGCATATGGGTGGGAATATTATTTGATCCACCCCAGCTCGCCGAGTAAGGTCAGGAACCTCTTGGTATTACTGGCAATCTCGCGGAGAGTACTTGGCCCTGTATGGGGGCAATCCCCCAGACAGTGCAGGAGCATGTGGGCTGTTGTTTAAAAAGAAGAACTTACCTTATACTTAATATGAGGGAACTCAGTCTGTGACACCTTCTCAGCAAGAGTGATGGCTTCCTGACAGTAATCAACACCAAGCAGGTTGGTGAAGCCTTCTCTAGCTAACTCTGATAATGTGTATCCATTGCCGCAACCTGGAATTGTATTAGATGAAGTATTATTGATCTACATATTTGAACATTCTGGGACACAATTTTTTTGGTAAAAAGAATTAAAAAAAAAAGTAAACATGGTAAATATCGCGTTTTCAGTATTTATAATACTGAAATAGTTATTGTATAGGTTTTGATTTATCAAACTATAGCACTCGTGGCATTTGGTTTGATTAACAAACAAAATAGTGTTACTCGAACATGTTAAGAAATGTCAAATTTTGCCCAGATTTCAAGATTGTATTTCTCAGTAAATAATGTAAGTTATTGGTCAGTGGGTCGTCTTAGGGACAATTTCCTTAAAAAGTCCCACAGACATTCAATAGTAGACATGTGATTCAACCCCAACGAAAATTGTAAGGACAAACCGTTGGAGCATCCACCCTAAATGAGTTTTTGATAAAACTAGAAGTAGAAATACATGGGCACACTGGATTTTAACGTAAAATCTGAATGATTATTTACTTGAGGAGATATTTAATTTACTGTTTCTTGGTCTAAGAAAACATCAATTCAAATTCAGTTTAAAATAAAGATGCTGATCTTTAAACTTACCTAAATCAATAACAGCAGTATCCTTATCAATACCACAGTCACAGATCCAGTTAATCACGCGGCCAGCACTGTCCTCACCAAACCACACATCTCCCGGGTCTCCATGCTCATCGAAGTTCTCAATCTCCTTGGTATAGGCCTTTTGCCAGTAATCTTGGGTACCAAGCTCTGAGGAGTCAAGTTCTGAGTCTTCCATTTATCTGGAATATTGTTTTGAAAGAGTGTGACTCAAATAGTATTATTTTTATGTGATTTTAAGGAAAAATCACAAAGCTAATGCAACCGCAAAGTCGCATACTACCCAATTTCACGTCTATTACTATTATTTTAAAACACGAGTCGAAAAATGAAACGTGTTAGTGACACAAAAAAAATCTAACGATTATTGTTGTAACGAATGACTAAAGAATATTGTTTCGAACTATTCGTTATAGGTTAGGTTATAAAATAGCAAAGAAAATTGATAAATGTTTTCTTACTTATTTATTAAATACTTAAGAAAACATCCTGAAAAATTTAAATAAAACATGTAATTTGTAACATACCTGTCTTGAAAGTTTTAATTAAATAAAATAAACAATTTTATTTTGACAGCAAAGTTTATTGTGGTTAGTGTTGTGCTGATTAAAGTAAGTGTTTATTTAGACGATTTAAATAATTTCTTTGTTTGAAATCGATTGTCTTGTATTATTATTATTTTATATTTATAATAATAATCGATATACTACAAATAGTTAAAATACGCATAAAGCATAACTCGACTAAAATGTAAAGCAGTTTAGGGAGAAAGCTCATCAAACATGGAAATCACTATAAACGTCACATTCGACACAGGAAGTGCATTCGGTTCATTGACAAAAATGTTAAATAGAAACTAAAACATACCCAACATAAATCCGTTGATTAAATAATTATTATTTAGGCTATAACTAATACAAGCCATGGGACAATAGACACAAGTATATTTACAAATATCTTGAGCTTTTCATTTGTAATGATATTTTGTAAACATTATACTACCCGTATAAATTAATGTTCACGTAAGTTACTAAAATGAGGAATGGTAACAGTTGCGGCCAAATAACAAAATAGTGTCCCTCTCGCCATTTCTGTGAATGCAAAGGTTTAATTTTGGCACAAGTCTTTTCACAACTTTTTTGTAGATTTATGGTAACTTATTTCCGACGGTCTTAGCGCAACAGTTGGCTTTTTTCCAATGAACACTTATGATGATGGCCGAAATACTCGCAATTTAAAGCTAAATAATTTTTTGGAACATTAGATAAACCAATAATAAGAAGTCCGCCACATATTTAATAACTACTCATTGTGAATTAGCTAACTAAAGTAACGAAGATTGGCCTCTTCAAAACTTCGAAGCCACATAGTCAGGCTGAAAAGAAAAAAGAAAATTCTTATTCAAAAGTCTTATTTATAAGCAGTAAAAGATTGGGGTTGGGAATACAAGCAAAGTATACTTAGCGCGTGGGTCTAATCAGAACTAACACTCTGATTTAGTTTTAATGTGGCCCTCTCATTGGCCCAATCACATAACAACATGAAGTATTTTGAATAAGCGAAAAAATGTGGATCACGGGACAAGAGAGAGAGAGACACACAGACTGCATTATCTTTTAAACACTTAATATTTTCCATTGCATTGAACCATTACGATGGTGACATCGTGAGTTCCCATTAGGGCTATGCACCAAAATATCCATGAACTGTATGACTTTTAAGAGAAAAAAGAAATACAGGAGACTTACAGAAACAAACCAATATGAGTCCGGTTTGAATATCAATCGAGCTATGAAACCCATTTCTGAAGCAGGCGCGATCGCGTGCAAGTGTAGATGTTTGACGCTGCGGAAAGGGGGCCAATGATACCCTAAACGAGCGTCGGATAGAGATAAATTGTTTTTGGCTAGTTGCTCGTGAGCTACATTCAACATTTTTTCAACTGAAAACAAAAACAGAAATATTATTGAGTTTATTGGCAAATCAAACTATAATGTGAATAAACATTTTGTTGACATCGTTTTTCGATATGTCAAAATTTTACCGCACCTTTTAGTGTTGCAATGTTTTAATAATTATATTTACCACAAGTTAAGGGAAGCATAAATAAGTTTGTATAAGCAAAACTTGGAATCTCGTCGTAGACTTTTATTAAACATGGATAATCTAAAGTAAGAAAGGCACTGCTCTCCCGGGTGTATTGTTACGAAATCAAGATGACTTGTCATGTTCAGCAATTGAACATTATAAAAAGCGAATTACAATTATTATACATACTGTAAAAGTAAAATCTACAGAACTGGTTTTAGACACCATAGACAAGGTAGTTAAGACACAGAAGAAAAATAATATTCTGTAAATAAAATCGGGGAGATCATAATTTCAAACAATGGGCACCCCACCCACTATCAGATAACAGATCTAGAACAGTTTTAATCACTTTTTATGCTAATTTCTTATTAGATTTGCGGATAAATCACTTACCAAGATCTTTATCAGTAGCTGTCAAGGATTTAGCGTCCTCAATATGATGTTTAGGTATAATTAGAAGATGTAACTTGCTGGCAGGCTTAATATCAGGAAACACACACACATCGTCATCTTCATATATTATTTCCGTAGCTTCGATCTTGTTTACTATATTACAGAATATACACGGCGACCTTTGGACAGCGGGAGCCGTCATTTTTGAATATAATGTTAGGAAATTCTTCGTTTTGTTTGAAGATGTTTTGATTTCTTGACTTCTGATCTGACTGAAATTGACTGAATTGAAGTGCGTTCGGTTTATGCTGTCATTTTGACGTTTGCCGCATTCTGCATTTGCGAGTGTTGAATTCAGAATACTTCATGCCAATAAGAAATCATTGAAAGAAATTGATATTGATTGATTGATTGATTTCAATGGCATTTTTGACAAAAACACCAACATTCTTTACATTTTCATGGCGGTGTTTTTAAACTAATAAATAAAAGTTTTACTCATAAGATGTTCAAGTTTGCATCATTTTTAACCTCGTTAGACCCAACCTAAATGTAGGTCGATATACATTAGGAGTTACGACCCAATGTACTAAAAATAGGTGCAAGTAGGTAGTTGCGGCCTTGAATTTTTATGTAGTAAAAAGTGTTTGTTAGTGGCTAAATTATTTCAAGGGGTATACTTAGGTACTTAAAATCAGGGATGTTACGGAGCTTCGACTCCGGTTCCGTTAAGTCGGAACTTCCGATTATTATTACACCTTTTTTTTTTTTTTTTGGTGTTGGGAAATCATCAAATAACCCCTCCCGCTCTTGGACAGAGCGAAAGGGAGTGTCAGACGTCTGCGCGGCGGCGGCGGCGGCCTGTGTCGACTGTTATGTATGAACAGGTTCATACATGTCGCGCGGGGAATCCCCCCGACTCCCACTACGTGCACTCTATCGTCAATTATTTTTTCACTTGTTGTTAATTTGTTACACACCACCACCACTTCTGACCCTGCCTCCGACTCCGATTCCGACTCCGATAAAGCAAATTTAAAAACTCCGACTCCGCCTTTTTTTTTTTTTTTTGTGGTGGGTGGAAAATCATCAAATAACCCCTCCCGCTCTTGGGCAGAGCGAAATCCCTTTCGCTCTGACACTCCCGTGTCAGACGTCTACTGACTAAAAACCACCCATATTCCTTCTTAGCCCTTCATGTCGAGGCCGCGGTATCTCTTGCGAACAACCCGCAGCCCCGACGGGTACGGTTCCGGTAAAACTACCTAGGTTACATCCACAGAGTACATTTTTATATAGGTAGTTACATCCCTGCTTAAAATTAACTATTTCATGCAAAAAAAATGTGCTTTTAATTTATCGTTGAAAATGGTTGAAAGTTAATTATTTTTTTGATGCCAGGATTATTTAAACTAAAAATACGTTTAGGTCACTGGACCGTAATTAAAGATTTTAAAAACTCTCGGGTAGGAAAACCAAAATATAGATATTTGTCCTTAAATATGCTCGATTGGGCCTTCCGAAGTTAATATAATTAAGTTAGGAAAGCAACTGCTATTGATAAAAAGCTCTGTTTTGATTAAACAGGTAGAAACGCCAGTTTTTTTGCAATTTGCTGATTTTTTTTTTAGCCGACCCTGTCCCACTGCTGGGCAAAGGCCTCCTCCAATTCCTTCCAAGAGCTCTTTTCCTGTGCCGCCTCGAACCAGCCCTCATGGTACGCGTCTAAATCGTCACGCCACCTTTTTCTAGGTCGGCCTCGGCGGCGCCGTCCGTCTTCTGGCAACCATCGTGAGGAGGCTTTTGCCCAACGGTCATCGTGCATGCGACTGACGTGACCCGCCCAATCCCACTTTAACCTAGCAGCCTTCTTGCCAACGTCCACTATGCCCGTTTTGGAGCGCAGCGTGGTGTTTCGAATCCTGTCTTGCCTTTTGACACCCAAAATGCTGCGCTCCATTGCCCTTTGGCATACTCCAAGGCGGAACCTCTGAGTATCGGTGAGTGACCATGTCTGAGCACCGTAGGTTAGGATGGGCAGAATGCACATGTCGATGAGTTTGCGCTTCAGGGAGACTGGAAGATCGCCACTTTAATTACCTACTGACTTTACGACAATTAAACGAGGTCAAATAAAAATCTTTTAAAACCAATTTTAATAACATATTTGTAGACTACACCGTAATGTCAATAAACCATGTTTGACATCAATATAAAATCAAATGACGTCGTTACAGTTAATTGCCGTGAAACATGTGCACAACTTCGCAAAATGCAAATACCTATTTAATTGTTTTCGCCAAACATGATTGTGTAGGTAAAAAAATATGCGTTTTTAGTTAAATCTATTGTGTCCGTAATAATGTTAGATAAAATAATATGGCGTTTGTTCCGTTCCCATAGACAAACCTGAAATCTTTGTTTTGTTGTAAAAAAAAACAATTAAATGTCAACACCTCCAGATCATTCACAATCAGGTTTAATTTAACAAAAAAACAGAATAATGGTTCAAAATATCAACACTTCAGATGATCAACGAATCTGAATGTCACTGATTTATATATCTACGACATAATATGCAACCTTCTGTATCGCCAAATGTGTGTGTGTGTGCACGGTTGGCGCAGTGGCTTGAGCGATTGGACAGCTGCTCTGCGTGTCGCGGGTGCGATCACCGCACGGAAAAAATATTTTCATCCCACCATCTCGGAAAGAGTATTTTTAATCTTCAATATCTGAGTGGAAAAGCCGTTTTTATTCTCTAGAGGATAAAGTAAATTGAATTTAGAACATCGTGTGCACTAAGTTTGTGAATTAAAAAAAACATTAAACCTATTTACTGCTACCTCTATGGTGCCGAATATATCATACAACTTTTTTTTAATTTGTTAAAAACTCAGACTCGGAACCTTCTTGGTGTTCTTTTTTCAATTTGCTTTGTACGCGGTTCTTTACGCGGCATTTTTTCACGTCATTGTTAAACCTTATATTAAAAACAAGAAACTTGAAAACAAGTGAAAAAACTAAAATGAGTGATTCTAGCGACGAGGAAGTTTGCTTGACGCCAACAGAATTGACTGAAACTGTTAATAATGCGCAAATGAGCTTTCTCCCTCAACAATCACGCGAGAAGTATTTAAAACAGTACGATATGTTCAACACGTGGCGACTAGCAAAAGGAGCCAAAACTTTCTCAGAAAACGTTTTGCTGGCATATTTTATAGAATTATCCGAGAACAAGAAAGCAAGCACTCTATGGAGTACGTATTCGATGCTAAAAGCAACAATAAAGATGAAAAAAGACAAACATATCGATACCTATCCTAAATTAGTGGCATTTTTAAAAAGAGCCTCATCTGGTCATCAACCAAAAAAATCGAAGGTTTTCACAGTATCTGATATTGAAAAGTTTCTTAACGAAGCACCCGATTCCGTATATTTGGCGGCAAAAGTAAGTCAGTTGCACATTCAGTATCTACTTAAGTATATTAATCTCAATTAAATAGTATACTTAGTAGATGTTGATAGGCATAATTATGCGTTCATATCAATTTTATTCATTTATCTACTACAATACTCTTTACGTTACAGGTTGTTCTTATTATTGGAATAAACGGAGCATGTCGAACTAATGAACTAACACAACTTAATGTCAAAAACATTGAGAAACATTCAGATGACTTACTATTAATTAATTTACCTAATACAAAGACAAAAAGAGACCGCAACTTCGTCATTCGCAAGGAATACGTAACGATTGTTGAGAAATATCAAGCCTTACGCCCGCCTAACACTCCAATCAATCGATTTTTTCTACAGTATCGCAATGGAAAGTGTGTTAGACAGCCTATGGGTACTAATAAAATTGGCAGTATCTCACGAGAAATAGCAACATTTCTTGAACTTCCAGAACCCCTGTTGTACACGGGTCATTGTTTCCGACGAACTTCAGCCACACTTTTGGCTGATTCCGGAGCTGATCTCCTGTCCCTTAAGCGCCACGGAGGCTGGAAGTCCAATGCAGTTGTAGAGGGATACATAGAGGATTCCATCCAAAATAAGTCTAAAATATGTGAAGGCATCGTAGGAGCCATTACACTGAAAGAGCCTCAATCGGATCCTTGGACTGGCCCTTCTACATCAAAAATAAGCCGTTATGAAACACCTAACCATCTCCCTCTCTCTCCAACATTCACGCCAAGGGAATCCGATGAATCGGTACAACTATTAAGTATGACAGATAGTTTACCGAAAAACAGTACACAAGTGACTAACACCAATATTACAGTACCAAACAAAAATATTACACTCAATTTAAATAACTGTAGCAACGTTACTTTAAAATTTTCTTAATTATACCTTAGTATTATTTTGTTATAATTTAAAGATTATTCTGTAATACTTACCTGTCATAATGTAGTAATTAATACCTAAACTGAAATAAAAGTGTACCTATCTTGTGATTGTAAACGTTTTTTTTTTGCATTTAGTCATTTCCTCGCTGAGGTGGAATGAAAAGTTACGTGTTGCACTCGAGTGCAAAGATTTTTCACCTCGTGCTCTTTTGATTCCCTCGCTAACGCTCAGGATTCTAATTTTGAATCACTCGCTGCGCTCGTGATTCAATTTTAGAATCCTTCGCTTGCTCGGTCATCAAAATTGAACACGCGGTTAAAAAGCAACTTTGCACTCTTGTTTAACAAATAACTATTGTATGGCCTACAGGAAGTTATTCCGGGTAAATTGACCATGGCAGTAATAAAAAAAAACAACGGGTTGCCGATAAAAGTGAAGACTTGAACATTAACGTTGAGGACGTAACGAGTCACAGGACCGCCTCCCGGGAATGCCCGACGAAAGCGTATTACCTACATGCAATCGAGAGGAACGTGGCTATGACTCTGCATAGCCCACAGCACAGCAGATACTGGAGCATTGTATTGTATTGTACAAGCCCTATTAAGGGAGAGTTGTCAAGGGACACACATGGCTAAATTTTGTAAGGGTCAAGAAGCGCCTGCGGACTACATAGATTGCCAAGAGCGCCATGCCCGCAGCCGCCCCACGTTTCGGCCCATATATGACAAGATTTCGGTGGGGCCATGGAAAGGTTGGAGGAAGTCCCGACGATGAGGGGTTAGGCAGACATACAGAGAAGAGACAGATATGCTTCGGTGAAGGAAAATATCGTGAGGAAACCAACATGGCCGAGAGATATTTCGACGGCATACTTATAAAGCCAAGTCAGAAGCCAACAAGAACTGGTTATGCACTGACCACGCGATAAAGAAAGAAAAGAAAGACAGACGAATCGTCTTTCTTCCACACTTCTTCTTTTTAGCGTGACGTGTCAATGACAATAGGGTAGTTCACCAAAAAATATCAAATTAGTCGGTCAGATAGATTTCCAAAAAATATTGAACACATATTTTTTCTTTTATTCACGTTAAAAAAAAAGAAGACTATACAGTGCTTCGAAAAATCGTGTGACTTCACGGTTTGGTACATTTTTTACCAGGAAGTGACGTCACAAGCCCCCTCTCATGATCTTTGACACGTTTTATTTTCATAATTTTTTATTACTTTGATAAAACAAAAAACACGTATCCAATATTTTTCGATAATCTGACGTACTAAAGTCAAGTCAAGTCAAAGCATTTATTTCAATTAAACCATTACTGGTACTTTTGAATGTCAGAAGAAAAATAAATAAAACTAAACTACGAGTGCAATACGTCATCCCGAAAGCCACCACGCCGAACCACACGCCGCCGAATGCCCGCAACAACGAACACTGCGAGCACGAAAGCACGCAGCGACGCACACCGCAACAACGAATGCACGAGACTCCAAATCACGGAACAACGAATGCACGCCGCAACGCGCAACCGCCACCCCGCGACCCGGAGCCCCGCGCACCCACCGCCCAGCACGCGCGCCGCCGCGTGCCCCCGCACCCACAGCACTCGCCGCCGCAGACATCCGGCGACGCGCAACCCGACGCAGCAACCCCCGGGACGACGCATTGCACTCCTAAGCTACAGTCCCAGTCACAAGGCATAATAACTTGTGAAAGTACTGTAGTTGCCCATTCCCTAGCGTAGATCTCTATGGAGAAGAACGGGCAAGAAACTCCATGGACACTCTTTTAAATCAGAATATTGTTACAAAATGTTGGTACATTATAATATATCATTCATGTTGAGATGGTATATTATGTGAGAACGATGTAGCAAGATGTGCACGATAAGTGTCCACTGTAAAGTCAAAAACAACGATTCAAAGATAAAATAATAATTCAAACAAGCCGTGACAGGTGACCGTAAACAGAATCAATTTTTTTTTGTCAGGAAACATCCCCATTAAAATTGGGTCAGCCCAAACCTTTGCACCAAGTTTGGCACTTTCAGTAGCCTCTATCAGCTCCTGTGAAGTGCAAAGTAACAGGACATTACGACGCACTATTTGAAATGGGGAATTAATTATTATGAATTATTAAATTACTCAGGTAAGTACGTGTTTTTATTCATCATCATCATCATCATCATTTCAGCCGAAAGACGTCCACTGCTGGACATAGGCCTCCCCTAAGTGTCGCCACATTGACCGGTCCCGTGCATCTCGCATCCAGCGGATCCCCGCTACCTTCACCAGGTCATCGGTCCACCTAGTGGGAGGCCTTCCAACGCAACGTCTTCCGGTTCGCGGTCGCCACTCCAGAACTTTCCGGCCCCATCGGCCATCCGTTCTGCGAGCAATGTGTTTTTATTGTATCAGTAAAATACAGTAAGTAGCTACCTATTTAATTAATAGGTACTTATTGAATGAATTGTGTTTAAACAATATGGCAGACGTGACATTCATAAGGCTTTGTTATGAATTAAACGGTTATGATTTATAACTTTGTTTGGGTGCGAACCTACGTCATACGACTGTTCCTGCGCATATACATGGGCCTTATTTATTATATCTATGATATGGGCATAGTCCTTGTGGTGGCATACCATGACGTAGTTTTTTGGTGGTTGTGAAATCATCAAAATTACTCCTTTCGCTCTGGGTGCGAGCGGAAGGGAGTGTCAGACTTCTACTGCCTAAAAACCACTCATGTTACTGAGCCCTTTGTGGTCCGGGATCACGGTAACTCTTGCGAACAACCCGCAGAGTCTTTGAGGCTTACCATGACATCTTAAATAGGATTTTTGGGGGGAAGTTCCTCATCCCCCATAGAAAAGGTAGGATCCTCCAACCACCAAACGGGTGTTGTGTCTGGTGGGCTAACTGCCCGACATATGTAAGTCGGGATTTTCTATGTAGGCTAATGTCGCAGGTAAAGTTGATAGTGCGATGTAGAACTAGCCAATTAGTACGCATGTGTTGCGATAGATGTCGCTGTCGCCATATCACTCTTTTCCGAGACCGGAGGTCGATAGCAGGCTGAGTCTTGATGCTTGCCAGGCCAGTGGAAGGTCCCAGTGAGTCGGAACCGAATGCCGCATAGTTCACGGTGAGTCGGAACTATCTGCGGTGATGCCCCAGTGAGTCGGGGTGATGCTGCATTTGCTCCAGTGAAGCGGAGTGGTGCAGTACTGCGTAGTGGTTGCTTGCTGCGTCAACCAGGAGAGAAGTGCGTCTCTGCTTGCTGACCGACCGAAGTGCAGTGTGCTGTGCCAAGGTCGCTGATGAGGCTGAGGGTGATGACCAGGTATGCGCTTCCGCTGCATGCTGGTGGTCAGGATACCCGATAAAGCCGAGGTTGCTGGATGGCGGTATGACTCGCTGCTCGAAGGCTTGAGGAAGTGATGATGACGTAGCTGCACGAAGGCTGCGCTGACGCTCATGCTCGGAGTCACCAGACACAACACCCGTCTGGTCGGAGGATCCTCCCTTTTGTATGGGGGATGAGGAACTTTACACCCTTTTTTTTTTTTTTTTTTGGGGGGTGGGAAATCATCAAATAACCCCTCCCGCTCTTGGGCAGAGCGAGAGGGAGTGTCAGACTTCTACTGACTAAAAACCACCCATGTTCCTTCTTCGCCCTTCATGTCGAGGCCTCGGTATCCCTTGCGGACATCCCGCAGCCTCGACAGGGAACTTTACACCCTGTTCCTCACAATATTTGGGGGGTCCCAAATATTGTTTTCCAGTGTGGCCGTGTGGGAAAGCGACAGAGTGGAGTGTCAAGAATGCCTTTTTCATCAAATAGTCCCTCTAGAGATTTATATGAACAGAGACGGTTGTATTGGTGATTTTAATCAATATAACTCAGTAAATAGACAGTTGTTATTGCCGCAAATCCTATTTTATTTAACATACGACTTGACACTGACCGGCAAATTCCAAAAAGCGTAAGAAAATTCGAATTTCGCGGGCTACCTTGTCGCATTCACCTTACGACGTCATGGTAGGTTACCTCACCGTTAACGGTCACGTCACACAGCGCGGAAGATAATTATAGTGTACTAGTGTGTACGCAGGCACAGTGAAAGCACTGTTGGTAGTTAACTATTTCAAATCGTACATTTCTATGAAGAGAGACGGGCAATAAACTCCATGGAGTCTTGTGTCCGTCACTTGGGTACTGATAAAATAAGAATTACTGTATACACCTCTGATCCGTAGGGGGAAAAATTGGCACCTCATCATCATTATCATCATATACAGCCAGAATTAACCCACTGCTGAGTATAGGCCTCTCTTTTCTAGTGCCAATCTCCAGGGTCCGGTGCCAGCCACATCCAAAATTTTCCCCCGAAGGCAACTTTGTCGTCTGCCCCACATTTCTTTTCCCAGTTCCTGGTCGCCATTCGGTGTATTCGTCATGTATTACTCCCCCCTGTTATCACTGCGCCTGGCTAAGTGTCTTGCCCAACTCCATTTGAGTTCCGTAACGCGGTTTAAAAGACATTACAACCGTAAAGGATCGAAGGTAGTTCTCCATTCGAAAGCGTAGCTCTATGGAGAAGAACGGCCAAGAAACTCCATGGAGTCTTATAGTATGTCACTTAATAACAAAATAAGACTGAATAGGTTACTACTTTATACGTTACTACCTTTGTCCCTTAGGAAGTTAGGAAGACATAATGGCATCTACGTTTTAAGAATTAAACAAAACAAAAAATTTTTCGACCACCAAACCCAACACAAAAGAACCCATAAATTACTACTTAACACAAATCTTAACCAAAAATCAACAGAATCAACAATACATACTATTTACTCAAACTTTAAAATCGGTGTAATTTCGACTAATATTTCATATTATCTGTATTTACTCAGCTTGGGCTCAAAACAAATGATTTCGGCAGTGTTTTGTTCCGATGTACTTATAAAACTGCTAGCGTACTTTATTTCTTAAATAGTTTTTAACATGAAGTGGGTAGCGGTTATAGTCGTTGTGGTAAGTGGCCAAATATGTTTTTATAATTACTTATATTAAGAATTTTTTAATTAGCCTTTTCTGGTGAGGTGGAGCTCGAGGCTTAATAAGAACTGCCACTCGGGTCGTTCTTTAGGTAAAGCTGTGCTTGCCTAGGTCGGTCTGTAGATGGCTGACCGCCCGACATACCAAGTTTCCTCCGTGCCTCGGAAAGCACGTTAAGCTGTTGGTCCCGGCTGCCATATATATAGGTCTTTGGCAGTCGTTACAGGTAGTCGGTGACCTGAAATCCTGTCACATCCAGTCTTACCAAAGAGTATCGTATTACTTAGTATTAACTTGTGGGTTGTGGAGGTCAGATAGGCAGTCGCTCCATGTAAAATACTGGTATTCAGCTGCATCCGGTTTGCCTGGAAGCCGAACCCAACATAGTTAGGAAAAGGCTAGTCAGATGATGAATTACTTATATTAGACATTTTTAAGTAGCCTTTTCTGTCCCACTGTTGGGGACATCATCGTCATCATCATTTCAGCCAAAAGACGTCCTCTGCTGGACATAGGCCTCACCCAGGTTTCGCTACATTGACCGGTCCCATGCGTTTCGCATCCAGCGGGTCCCCGCAACCTGTGTGTGAGTGGGAGGCCTTCCAACGCAACGTTTTCCGGTTCACGATGTTCGGTTCCTGTTGGATAAAAGCCTGCCCCATTCCTTTCCAACTCTCGGTGTTATGCCTTCTCTGGTTAATTAGTCAAAAATGGGACAAGCCCACCACACTCTTTCCAAACCACTGGAACTCCTGCAAGCCAGAATCAGTGGCGACCACCAGAAAAGCGCCGAGACAATGAAGCTCGACGAAGTCCCAGAGAACCGATTTAACTGTCTTGGATCCCGCAACGAAATTAATCAGTAAAGAATAGCGGAGGAGTAGAAAAAGCAGGTCAATTAGTCCAAATCGTCGCGTTGTTTGGGCTTACCTCGGTGACGACGACCGCTTTCAGACACCCATTTTGTGACGATCATCGACCAAATATATTCTATAATAATTTTAGTAGTTTTGGAGTGCATTTAAAAGTCTTTGTAAGTGACGTAGGTACTTCAATGAACGCCCGGGATCTTTAGACAATTGAAGTCAAAAATGGGCGCAAGCGTGACTGCTGTCCCGTCGGGGCTGCGGGTTGTTCGAAAGAGATACCCCGGCCCCGACACAAAGGGCTAAGAAGGAACATGGGTGGTTTTTAGTCAGTAGAAGTCTGACACTCCCTTCCGCTCTGCCCAGAGTGGGAGGGGTTATTTAGTGTTATTGGGTTTTTGTGTGCTCGGTTGATGGCAATAGACTCGCCCCCTATTTCATGGGACTTAAACATTGGGCGAAATGGAGTGTGGTGGGTGTAAGAACTATTAGGTACACTTCTACCCAACCCTTTAGGAATTACAGGCGTTATGTTATAAAAAAATGACTTACAAATATTTTTCGCCATGAGCAGACATTCTCAGAAAAATTGAAGGTCGAAAATGGCCTGAATTGTCTCGAGAAAAAGATAGTACCTACGGCCGTGGCGCTTTTTGCTCGCCCAGATTAAAATTTTGCTTGAGAAATGAGCAGTGTTCATTCGGTATCCTGAAAAAAGAGCTTCTGATTTCTCATTAAACTTTCCCGGTAAAATCTTATGGTTTTCCCCAAACTGATCCAGGTAAAAAACTGTATACTAGAACCAGTAGACGGCACGGTTGGCGCAGTGGCTCAAGCAGTTGACTGCTTGCGCTACGTGTCTCGGGTTCGATCCCCGCACGTTAGTTGTTCCGGGTCTGGGTATTTGTGTATGTGAATTTAAATGTTTGTAAACGCACCCACGATACAGGAGAAATTCCTAGTGTGGGGCAATTTTTTTTTTAAAGTAGACTACCAATATAGCTCCCGTTTACTCTGATCCTTCTATAAGTCTTTTTTTAATTTGTGGTCGTAACACGCCTGTATTTATAAAATTATAATCGAACTACATACTTTAATACTCTGTAAAGCCATATTTGTTACGACCTCAAATCATACTATATTTTCATTAACACAAGTACAACGTGACACTGATCTGGAAATTACAAAAACGTAGAAAAATTCGAATCTCGCGGGTTACACTGTACTTATTTCCTCTAAACTTTTTCTTTTTGTTCCACAGGCGTTAGCCATCGACAGTTTGCCAGGTAAGAATATTTTAAATAGTACATACCTTAAAGTCGAATAAAAAAAAAAAAAAGACGTGTGGCACTTGGAGACTGCCGCGGTAAAGCTATTGCATAGCATTTTTTTGTTAGTTAATTTTATAAGGGTAAGATAAGATACTATTAATAGAAATTATCAATAAATTACATTATTTGAGCTAACATATTAATAAAAATGAATTAAATTATATAAATCAAATGTAACCTTCGTAGTTCTAACCACTAAGAAAAACTATGACACAAATTAAAAGAAAAAGTAAATGACATCTTGACAACTGACGTAATGTCAGATGAAAATTAAACATTGAAAAATTATAATATTTTATATTTTATAAAAGATGAGGATGATTAGTAAAAGTGTAAGTATAAATACTATATTTCCCCAACATTTTGGTTATCTTTATAGCAGTATTATATATAAATTAACAAAACAAAAAATAATACTGCATTTGTTATAATAATAATAAAATGAATGTATATAGAGTGCTAACTCATTTTCTTTCACTATTTTTTTGTGACTTTCTTCATTAATAAATGCACTTTGTTTATTCATATTTAAAACACTTTGTACACAAATTATACGAGTACAGACATTCACTGTTGTACATAGATGATAAATACCTCAGATCAAATAATACCTATACACCTATATACTTTCTCACAAACAGCTGATTACGGTAGTTTTCCAATACAACCAATGCCACCTAAAGGTGGGTTGCTGAACTAAAGAGACAAGCGTGATATTTCAAAAAGTCATTGTCAAGTGTCAATTTGTTAGGTTTTTATTTTCGTTACGGAATTTCTGGATTCGGTCCCCACGCTCAAGGCCCGCGATAGAAGCTATGCAATAGCTTAAAAAGGTTTCAACATCGCACCCCGCGAACAAAAGTGACCTAACACGTAATTTGCATATTCTGTGAGTGTTTTAAGTTTTAGTTTATATTCGCGGAAATAAAAGACACGATATGTTTTCGTTTGTCCTTTTCTATGGATATTTAGGAAAAGTTTTGGATATTTAAAACAATTTGCTGTAATTTTGAGTTAAGTCACTTTCATTCCGACTGCGATTTACAATAATAAGTTAGGTTTTTCTATCAAAATTGAATGCGTTAACATACAAAGTTTCTTGTCCATCGTTCGTTCGTCCTGGCTTCAGTATTATGTCGTCTCACGTCTGTCATAAATCGGTTGAGTTTGCCTCTACAGACGTAAGCTTGTATTCTAAGTTCAGTTCCATCGTTGTAAAATCAGCATTACCATATTTCTTGTTTTCTCATTTACTCACAAAATTCCCGAATCTAACAATTAAAAAAAAACATGAAATGGGCTTACTCTTGACGTCAATCCTGTCCTGAGAACAGAGATGAGGTCGACGATGGAACGAGCTTACCCAGAAGAAACATAATTACCTTTAACAAATTAATCATTCCGTTCTATGTTCTACAGCTCTGGACCTGCCACTAAGCTCTTCAAGCGAAGATGTCAAGAAGACCAGCTCAGGCGTTACCGAAGAAGTTGAATGGACAGAGTCCAGTGAGGGAGGTGAAGACCAAGGGCAAGGCGATATAGGAACCGGAAATCCAGGTACGTGCCTTACAAAATTACCATTATCCGAAAAACTTATAGATTCTGAATTTTACAAATGTTAGATTGATTTAGCAAGTGGTCATTGGCGCTATTACTGTGATCATGTGGTTATGTGTTTTGATTTGGAAATTCAGGCATTTCTTGACAAGTGAAAATCGCTTACAGTCATCATTTTCTTGCCCTTTAACCCAAATCATTTGGGGTAAGCACTTGTCGTGTTACTTACCCCTAACAAGTAAAAGAGGGTAAGTAATTTAACAATTGAATTTAATTTAGAGGTAAGAGGTAAAAAATACAAGTAAATCTATAAAAACACGAACCTTCCTAACTCACGCTTTGCACAGAACAGCTCCAGGGTAGGTAAATCTCGAAGGCTGGCCAGCAGATTACGGGCAAGTCCTTTAGGGAGGCCCGGAGAATACGTTGGAGGTACTTCGCGTCGCGAGGATCACGGGCGACTCCTTTAGGGAGGCCCGGAGGATACGTTGGAGGTACTTCGCGTCGCGAGGATCACGGGCGACTCCTTTAGGGAGGCCCGGAGGATACTTTGGAGGTACTTCGCGATGGTTCTTCTTAACTCAGATAATAACTTGTAGACGTGTTCATTCTTCTTTAAAAACCAGATCTCAACTGGAGGGCATCCTTCAGAAATCCCTTTTTATAAAACAATCTCTCCGTTTTTTCCACCCAATTGTCTTTTAATTCTTTCCAGAATTTAAGTTCTTGAAATCAAAAATTGTGAGTTGCCTGTATTTAAAATGGCCTGTATTATTCAGTCAAAAACTTCCTCAAAGAATTTCTGTGAGCGTGTTAATTAATTTTATAAGCGTGAGATAAGTTACAGTAAATAGAAATTATCAATAAATTACATTATTTGAGCTAATATATTAATAAAAATGAATTAAATTATATAAATCAAATGTAACCTTCATAGTTCTAACCACTAAGAAAAACTATGACACAAATTAAAAGAAAAAGTAAATGACATATTGACAACTGACGTTATGTCACACGAAAAGTAAACAATGAAAAATTATAAGATTTAATATTTTAAAACAGTAAAAACAACGTTAATGAATCGAATAAGATCGATTATAAGACTGCCAACAAAAATAGTTGTCGCCAAAGCGCGAAATGAGACGTAAAAAGGACATTTTATGAAAGATGAGGATGATTAGTAAAAGTGTAAGTATAAATCTAAATAAATACTATATTTCCCCAACGACCCCGAGAAAATTTTTGGTCTAAAACAAAAATTTTGTAAGGTTAAAGTATAACAGCATTCACAAAACGTACATACTTCATTCAAATACACCGACATCTTACGAAGTTAGGTGAGGTAGGATTCACATTCAATGATCACTACGCAACCTGATAAGTTAATAACTTTAAGGCTTATTTTCGGAGTTGTAATCCGCTCTCGTCTAAAACCCATTAATAACATGAAGTAAAAAAAATTTAACAAAGGCTTATTTTTAAAGGAGTTGTAATCCGCTCCTAGTCAACTTTAGTTGATACATAACTACACCGTAGTCGGTATACTCCGAGTTAACGTCAGGGCAGCTCCCGCAATAGTAGTCGGTATGCTCCGAGTAAAACGTCAAGGGCAGCTCCTATCAACTTTTAGAGTTAATAGATAGAAACAAGATTCATACTAACTTGTGTAGAGTTAGTTGAAACGAAGGTTAGGTAATATATAAAGAAAGATAAAAAATAATCTTATAATGGTTTAAGAACCGATGAATGAATTAGAAAATAAATAGAGTTTTAATAAGCCGAAAAGGAACTCTATTTTAGAAGAGGGAAAGAAAAAAGAGATGAGTCATGTGTATATATGAAAAAAAAAATATTTACATAATTATATACATTATATTTTAAAATCTTTAATATGCCATTTGGCTTGGTTGCCATTAGGATCCACAAGTATGTAAACTAACGGGGATAGTTTCTGCAATACAGTAGACTTAACATATTTTGGCGCTAGTTTTGCGCTGAAATAAATCCCAGCCTGACTATGTACATAGTTTCTTCGCCAGACTGTATCTCCTACGTTATATTCTTTAAAGGAACGACTTTCGTTATAACGAGAAGAGTTACGAGCATGAGCAATATGAAGGGCTATCTGAACTTTATCGAAAATTGCAGATAATAAACCTATGTTAGTAGCATAGATGTCCCTAGGTAGAAAAACGATTTCATCAAGATTATTAGTTGGCGTATAAAGTGAGCCAGTAGTAACTGTCTCTCGTCCAAAGAGTAAAAAGTTAGGTGAGAAACCAGTGGTAGCATTAGTTGTGCTGTTCATAACGTATTGGACTTTAGGAAGGTGGGTGTCCCAAGATCTATGGTCATCACCAACCAAAGATGACAAAGCTGTGATTATGGTACGATTGTATCTTTCAGTGGGATTAACTTGAGGGCAATAGTGAGGAGAGAAAAATATGTGTGGTATGTTATATCTGCCCAGAAAGTTGCGGAATTCATCGGATTGGAATTGAGATCCATTATCCATAATAATAGTTTGAGGTACTCCATGAACCAGAAAAACAAAATTTTCTAAATTAGAGATGATGTTAGCACTAGTAGCCCGTTTTAGTGGAAATATCAGGGAATATTTAGTAAAACAACAGTTAACTACTAAGATAAATTGATTTCTACGTCTAGTCATAGGTAGAGGACCCATTAGATCCAAAGAAATTGTGAGTTGCCTGTATTTAAAATGGCCTGTATTATTCAGTCAAAAACTTCCTCAAAGAATTTCTGTGAGCGTGTTAATTAATTTTATAAGCGTGAGATAAGTTACAGTAAATAGAAATTATCAATAAATTACATTATTTGAGCTAATATATTAATAAAAATGAATTAAATTATATAAATCAAATGTAACCTTCATAGTTCTAACCACTAAGAAAAACTATGACACAAATTAAAAGAAAAAGTAAATGACATATTGACAACTGACGTTATGTCACACGAAAAGTAAACAATGAAAAATTATAAGATTTAATATTTTAAAACAGTAAAAACAACGTTAATGAATCGAATAAGATCGATTATAAGACTGCCAACAAAAATAGTTGTCGCCAAAGCGCGAAATGAGACGTAAAAAGGATATTTTATGAAAGATGAGGATGATTAGTAAAAGTGTAAGTATAAATCTAAATAAATACTATACACTGCATGTCTTTTTCTTCCATACTTCTCGATAATTCGTCGTCTCATCAAACACTTCCTTTATAGCCATATCATCCTTTAAACAATCCATCAATCATTTCTTTGGTCTTCCTCTACTCTTTATCCATCCATATTCGTACTCAAAAGTTTCCTCACGACTAATGTCTCAACTATTGTGTCATGGCTAACCAGTTTCTTCCGACCACTTTAATGAGATCGTCTGTCCACCTAGTTGGCTGTCTTCCCACATTTCTACGCCACGTCCATGGTCTCCAGTACAGCACTTTCTTACACCATCTTTCATCCAGTCTACGGTATATACAGGGTGTAAATCAATCCATCACACAGCCGTTAACCAAGCATTCTGTACATCAAACTAAGTACCCCTACGCAAAAATTTTTGCTGATTTTTTTTTTGGGTCAAAAATCACATTTTACGATAAAAATCAATGTAGCACTGTTAAAACATTGTGCTAGTGGATGATTTGAATAGTAAACGGGTCATGGAGGTAATTTAAGTAAAGTCAAAACCTGAAAAACTAGTATTTACAAAAACAGCTGTGAAAAATTTTGAACTTTGTTCCCCAATTTCTCCGTAACTAAGAGGTTCCCAGGTATGGCCTAGAACAAAAAAATGATCGCAGTGGTGGGGAGAACAAGTGCCCTTCGTTTGCGTTAAGGGTAGTTTTACACCCTATATGACTCACCCACTTACATCATTGTTAATCAAATCACGGCACGGTTTGCGCAATGGCTAAGCGATTGGACTGCTGCGCTGCGTGTCGCGGGTTAGATCCCCGCACGAAACAAATATTTGTATGGCCTGCAGATAGTTGTTTCTGGTCTGGGTATTTGTGTATGTGACTTTATATGTTTGTGAACGCAGCCACGATACAGGAGAAATTTCTAGTGTGGGGCAACGTTTTTTAAAAAAAAAAAAAAAAAAAAACTCACTTTGTCTGAACCCTCTTACCTCTTACTTCTTCTATCTACCATTAATCTGCAGCATGAATGTCATATTGACTTACTTCTCATTTTTCCAGGTGTTCTTAGCAGCGGATTCCAAGCTAGATCAGGTCTAGCCCATAGAGGTCCCATAAGACACATTTCCCATACACCACACCACGGTCATCCTGAAAGTCATCATAATCATCATAGAAGCTATGCAAGCGAAAAACGGCATCATGGAAGTCAAACTAGACACCGTGATAGTTCCAGCAGACATATTGAAAACTTAGGTACTCATAATGACGGTCAAAGAAATGGTTATTGGAATCATGCTTATAATAGTGAGCAGTTAGCGAGAGATGCTGGACAACACCGTAGTAAACACTTTGTAAGTGATAATGGTATCAGGCACCAAAAGGCTAATTCTGCTGAGTATATTAATCAAGCAAGTGAAACCTCCCAATTCTCTGAAGGTGGGTCGTACCAAAGTGCAGATGCAAGCGAAGATTCAAGCAATCATGGAGTACATGTTGTTGAAACAGCAACTAACACTGAAAATCAAGAGGCTGACGCTGGAGAATATGAAAGTGTAAATATTTCCGATGAATCTGCTTCTAGCTCTGTTGGTTTTGGGTATGACCAGAGCTATCTTAGAGGCGTTGGCAAGGAAGTGAAAACTGATCAATTTGTAAGTGAGCCTGAAAATGCAGGAGACAATTCCGGACAGTATAGCTCTAAAGCTGTTGGTGAACCTGGAGATTTAAAAGACGTCCTTCATAAAGGACTAAATAAACATTTTGGAAGCCCAACTGGAAACCCAGCACATTCTGGAAAATATAACGCTATTGCCAGACATAGAAATGGATACCAGGGTAATGGAAACGGAGATCTGAGAAGATTCCACAATCGACCTCACGTCGGAAACCCAAGAGATAATACTGGAAAATACACAAACGGGATTATTGCTCCTACAGATAATGTAAATTATGGATTTGGAAACGGATATCATTCAAGCCCAAAAGGCTATTTACATGAACTACTTAACCGCGCCCGTGACCGAGTTAGCTATCCAGGATCAATAAACTCAAGACCAGTTCCTGGTAAATATCTAAATGGAGGTTTTGACCAAGGTCTTTACAATGACCAATATTATTTTGAAGATGGGGAGAGTCAGGATGCAAAATACATAAGTGACATTTTAACGAAAGCACAAAGTCTTTTGAAGCATCGGGCACCTGTTACTCCTGGCCATCACCACCACGGTCCTCAAAGAAGGCCTGTATATGAAACTCCAAGGTATTACGATGCACCTACTGATTCTTATATGGCTAATCCTGCGTCTAATGCAGAGTATGATGATACTTACGGAGAAGTAGCTCCTGGATATGTAGTTCCTGCAGTAATCGTTCCGGAATATAATGGTTATCCACATGGACAGTACTATGGACCTAATTATTACAATAATGGTTTCGGACCGTATATACCCGGTATTGACAGGTCTGCTCCCACTACCATCTTTGGAAGGAACCCATCTATTTTACCTGTAAATACGATACCAGTAAGCAATGTAGGCAATATAGATAATGCAGTAGTTATTGACAAAACACTGACATTTGCGCCTTTACCACCTCTAAGCTCCTTCAAACCGTTGTCACCGCTGACACCTCTGACACCATTGACAACTTCTGATACTGACTATGAAGGAACTGGTGAAGATGCCTCAGCAATCACAATTGATAGAGAGTTGCTAAGAGACGCGATAGAAAGTGACAGTAGTTTGAAAAAAGTTGCAACTACAAGTGTGATCAACAAATATTTAACACCTAAAATTACCCACACAAAACATTTAGATAGCTACAAAGATTGGAATAGTCAAATCGATAATGGAGCACCCACTGACAAAACGGTTCTACCTAAACAAACTTGGAAACCAGTTAAAGATAACGAAAACATAGATGGAGCTTCTACTAAAATTACAAAAGAAAAAACAGATGATGATAGGTTAGTAGCCATTGATAAAGATGGTGATAAAACTGTCCTAAATCCTGGCAAAACAATTATAATCGACAAAACTAAAGTGACTAAACATATTCACAATCATCGTGATGTTAGCAATAAAGATGAAAGCGTGAGGAATATTAAAAAGGTTTTAGAAACTAATGAGAGATCAGCGCCCAATGAAAAGAAAGAAGATGGACCGAATAAATATAATGAATCAAATGAAAAAACTACGACTAAAAAAGGCTCGAGTGAAGTCGGTAAACCAAATAGTAATGATAACGACGCAGTTTCTAAAACTGGTAAATCAGTTGTCATTGATACAACTGTTGTGATTGGTTCTATTAACGAAGATAATAGTGAAACGGAGAACACATATCATAACTCAACTAAAACCAGAGAGATTTCAGGATATAAAAACAACCCTGAAACCTTTGATGAAAACGATGAAGGAACTACCACAAACGTTAAAGCTGATAAAACAACTAGAACGGTAAAAACAATTGATAATAAAACAACTAAATCGGATAAAACAACTAGACCTATTAAAACAACTGAACATGTAAAAGAAGTTGTTGATGAAACAACTGAACCTGTAAAAGAAACAATAGATGAAACATCAACCGAAACTAAAGATGGAAAAGATAAAAACATAACTGAAAAGACTGATACTGACTCTTCTAAGGAAGACGGTGATGATAATGAGAATCCTCTATCTGGCAAACCTGACAAAGGTGGTAAATCTGGTAGCAAAAAAGACAAAAAGGATACAACTTCTGACGACAATAACTTAACTGGAATTACTAAGAAAACTGTTTCTGGCCAAGACAAAACAGTTGTAAAACCTAAAAATAATGACACACCTAAGAAGTCCGGTAAAGATGCCAAATCTGGAAATAACAGTGACAAAAATGACAACGATGCATCTAGCAATCCTAAAGAAGACGGTAAACCTGAAAGAAAACCGGGTCATAAACGAAGAAAATCTACTAAAATTGACAAAGATGTAGATGACAAGAATCCTCGTGATACTGCCTCAACAACTACTGAAAACGACGGAACTTCGAAAGACGATCAGTTAAAAGTAACTACTGAGAAACCCATAACTGGTAAAGATGTAAACAATCACACTAAAAAAGATGGATCTAAAAATAATGACAGCTCTAGTAAAAAACATGATTATGTCGATGAGACATTTGATAAGTCTGACAAGAGTCATAAATCTAAAAGAAGTGGCACACATAAACAAAACCATAATACAAAAGCTGACAAAGATGTAGGACTAAAAGAACATAAATATGATCATGAAACTGACTCTCAATCCACAGATGATAAAACACCCAAATCTGGTCAAAATAAAAACGATAACCCCAAAAAAAACAACTCTAAAAATGAAGACAGTTCTATCAAAGATAATATACCTGACAAATCTGACAAGATTGACCAACCTTCAAGCAAACGCGGCCATAAACGTAGAAGTCATACTAAAGGTAGCATAACTGAAGTCCCTTCGAACAATGAAAATGATAAAACTTCGAAAGATATTGAATCAACGGTAACTAGTGTGAAACCGGAAACTCGTCAAGATGAAAACAACAACACTAATGCTGGTGACGCCATTAAGACAGATTCTGATCACAATGATGATGATAATACGTCTGACAAGTCTGACAAGGGTGATATAACTAGAAGAAAACACACCCACAAACGTAGACGTCATAGCAAGTATGATAGAATCGTAGATCATAAGAAAATTCATGAAATTGATTACACAGAAAGTGAAAGTGACGAAACTTTGGAAGATGATAAATTAACAGTTACTAATGAGAAACCCAAAACTCGTCAAGATCAGAACAATGACTATGAAAGAGATGGGTCTGATGAAAGTGGTGACAGCTCTAAGGAACAAGATACTGATGACTATGATGATAACATCACAACTGAGCAGTCTGTCAAGAGTCATAAATCTAGAAGAAGACATAAACACAAGAAACATACCAAAATTGGAAAACCTGTAGGCAAAAATAATAATCGTGAAAGTGGCTCTACAAACTCAGCAAACGATGGAAATTCGGAAGATGATAAAGTAACAATAACTACTCAAAAGCCCAAAAATGGACAAGATAAAAACAATTACGATGCAAAAGATGAGTCAAAAAATGTAGGTCAGGATGACGACACCGCAACTCGCCAGTCTGACGAAGGTAAAAAACCAAGAAAGAACAAAGACCAGAAACATAAAATTATTACCAAAATTGGCACTACTGTAGTAGATAAAAATGTTCCTAAAACTGAAAAACCTACAATTGATAATGAAAAACCTAAAACTAATCATGATGAGGACAACAACGCTAAGGCTGGTGACGGCTCCATCAAGAAAGCTGCTGATAACTATGATGATGATAATACATCTGACAAGGGTGATAAAACTGAAAGAAAACCCGGCCATAAACGTAGAAATCATACTGAAAGTGGCACAACTGAAGTTCCTTCAAACAGTGAAAATGATAAAACTTCGAAAGATGTTGAATCAACAATAACTACTGAGAAACCCAAAACTCGTCAAGATGAAGACAACACTAAGACTGGTGACGTCTCCATTAAGACAGATTCTGATCACAATGATGATGATAATACGTCTGAAATGTCTGTCAAGGGTGATAAATCAAGAATAAAATATAACCACAAACGTACACATGATACCAAATATGACAGAGCTGTTGATCATAAGGTAATTCATGAAATTGATTTCACAAAAACCGAAAATGATGAAACTTCGACAGTTGACAAATTATCAGTAACTAGTGAAAAACCCAAACCTAATCAAGATCAGAACAACGACAGTAGAAAAGATGAGTCAGATGAAAGCGACAGCTCTAGTGAAGAAGATACTGATGCCAGTGATGATAACACCACAACTAAGCGGGCTGCCAAGAGTCATAAATCTAGAAGAAATCGCAGACATAAACACAAGAACCCTATCAAAATTTTAAAACCTGTAGGAGAAAATAACGATCGTGAGACCGGCTCTACAAATTCTGCAAACGATGGAAATTCGGAAGATGATAAAGTAACAGTAACTACAGAAAAACCCAAAACTGGGCAAGATAAAAACAATGACGGTACTAAAGATGAGTCCAAAAATAAAGATCGAGATGACGACAAGGCAACTGATCAGTCTGACAAAGATAAAAAACCAACAAAGAATAACGGTCAGAAAGATAAAATTATTATCAAAATTGGCACTACTGTAATCGATAAAAATGTTCCTGAAACTGATAAACCTACAACTGGTAATGAAAAACCTAAATATAGTCAAGATGGGGGAAATAATACTACGGCTAGTGTCGGCTCCATTAAGAAAGGTTCTGATAACAATGAGGATAATAACCAATCTGACAAGAGTGATAAACCTGGAAAAAATCACCATCACAACCGTAGAAATCATGCCAAATATGACAGAATCACAAAAAGCGAAGATGAAGAAACTTCGACCGTTGATAAATTATCAGTAACTAGTGAAAAACCCAAACCTCGTCAAGATCAGAACAACGACGGTAGAAAAGATGAGTCTGATGAAAGTGACAAATTTAACGAAGAAGATACTGTTGACAGTGATGATAAAATTACAACTGAGCAGTCTGTCAGGAATCATAAACCTAGAAGAGGACATAATCACAAGAACCCTTCCGAAATTGGAAAACCTGTAGGCGAAAATAATAATCGTGAAAATGGCTCTACAAACTCAGCAAACGATGGAAATTCGGAAGATGATAAAGTAACAGTAACTACAGAAAATCCCAAAACTGGGCAAGATAAAAACAATGACGGTACTAAAGATGAGTCCAAAAATATAGATCGAGATGACGACAAGGCAACTGATCAGTCTGACAAAGATAAAAAACCAACAAAGAATAACGGTCAGAAAGATAAAATTATTATCAAAATTGGCACTACTGTAATCGATAAAAATGTTCCTGAAACTGATAAACCTACAACTGGTAATGAAAAACCTAAATATAGTCAAGATGAGGGAAATAATACTACGGCTAGTGTCGGCTCCATTAAGAAAGGTTCTGATAACAATGAGGATAATAACCAATCTGACAAGAGTGATAAACCTGGAAAAAATCACCATCACAAACGTAGAAATCATGCCAAATATGACAGAATCACAAATAGCGAAGATGAAGAAACTTCGACCGTTGATAAATTATCAGTAACTAGTGAAAAACCCAAACCTCGTCAAGATCAGAACAACGACGGTAGAAAAGATGAGTCTGATGAAAGTGACAAATTTAACGAAGAAGATACTGTTGACAGTGATGATAAAATTACAACTGAGCAGTCTGTCAGGAATCATAAACCTAGAAGAGGACATAATCACAAGAACCCTTCTAAAATTGGAAAACCTGTAGGCGAAAATAATAATCGTGAAAATGGCTCTACAAACTCAGCAAACGATGGAAATTCGGAAGATGATAAAGTAACAGTAACTACAGAAAATCCCAAAACTGGGCAAGATAAAAACAATGACGGTACTAAAGATGAGTCCAAAAATATAGATCGAGATGACGACAAGGCAACTGATCAGTCTGACAAAGATAAAAAACCAACAAAGAATAACGGTCAGAAAGATAAAATTATTATCAAAATTGGCACTACTGTAATCGATAAAAATGTTCCTGAAACTGATAAACCTACAACTGGTAATGAAAAACCTAAATATAGTCAAGATGGGGGAAATAATACTACGGCTAGTGTCGGCTCCATTAAGAAAGCTTCTGATAACAATGAGGATAATAACCAATCTGACAAGAGTGATAAACCTGGAAAAAATCACCATCACAAACGTAGAAATCATGCCAAATATGACAGAATCACAAATAGCGAAGATGAAGAAACTTCGACCGTTGATAAATTATCAGTAACTAGTGAAAAACCCAAACCTCGTCAAGATCAGAACAACGACGGTAGAAAAGATGAGTCTGATGAAAGTGACAAATTTAACGAAGAAGATACTGTTGACAGTGATGATAAAATTACAACTGAGCAGTCTGTCAGGAATCATAAACCTAGAAGAGGACATAATCACAAGAACCCTTCTAAAATTGGAAAACCTGTAGGCGAAAATAATAATCGTGAAAATGGCTCTACAAACTCAGCAAACGATGGAAATTCGGAAGATGATAAAGTAACAGTAACTACAGAAAATCCCAAAACTGGGCAAGATAAAAACAATGACGGTACTAAAGATGAGTCCAAAAATATAGATCGAGATGACGACAAGGCAACTGATCAGTCTGACAAAGATAAAAAACCAACAAAGAATAACGGTCAGAAAGATAAAATTATTATCAAAATTGGCACTACTGTAATCGATAAAAATGTTCCTGAAACTGATAAACCTACAACTGGTAATGAAAAACCTAAATATAGTCAAGATGAGGGAAATAATACTACGGCTAGTGTCGGCTCCATTAAGAAAGGTTCTGATAACAATGAGGATAATAACCAATCTGACAAGAGTGATAAACCTGGAAAAAATCACCATCACAAACGTAGAAATCATGCCAAATATGACAGAATCACAAATAGCGAAGATGAAGAAACTTCGACCGTTGATAAATTATCAGTAACTAGTGAAAAACCCAAACCTCGTCAAGATCAGAACAACGACGGTAGAAAAGATGAGTCTGATGAAAGTGACAACTTTAGCGAAGAAGATACTGTTGACAGTGATGATAAAATTACAACTGAGCAGTCTGTCAGGAATCATAAACCTAGAAGAGGACATAATCACAAGAACCCTTCCGAAATTGGAAAACCTGTAGGCGAAAATAATAATCGTGAAAATGGCTCTACAAACTCAGCAAACGATGGAAATTCGGAAGATGATAAAGTAACAGTAACTAGTGAAAAACCTAAAACTGGTCAAGACAAACACAATGACGATACTAAAGGTAAGTCCAATAATAAAGATCGGGACGTCGACAACGCAACTGGCCAGTCTGACAAAGATAAAGAAACAAGAAGGAATAACGACAATACGCATAAAATTATTACCAAAATTGGTACAACTGTAGTAAATAAAAGTGCCCATGAAACTGACGAATCCAATGATAAGCCAATTATTAATGAAAATGGTGAAGACACTAGCAAGGAAGACGGTGACGACGATGATGAGGGAAATTTTTCTGACAATTCTGGACCTAAAACTGGTGACAACAAAAAACTTAATGAACATGATGATGATGATGATGCAGGTGAAGCTGAAAACGGTGAAAGAATTCAGGGTATAAAACACAAAAAATCTCATAAAATTGTAAGAAAGAGAGGTCATAAGAAGGATAAAAAAAATGATTTCTTAAAAATAGAAAATACTGAAACTTCTGAGAGAGTTAGATCAACAGAAAATAGTAAAAAACCATCGTCCGATAATTCTGGTCAGGTAGAAAATAAAAGCCACGAAAATGAAGACACCGAGAATGATGAAGACATAGAAAACAGTGATGAAGATGATAAGGACGAACTAGATGAAAAAGACAAAAAAGTTGGTGTATTTGACAATGATGATGCACCGAAGAAGCCTATAGGTGGAAAACCTGGGAGACATAACGGCAAACAAGATAAAGCTGTAGAGACTGAAAACGGTAACAAAGAATATTCTAAAGAACATGATGATGAAGGTAAAGGTACAGCAGAAAAATCTAATATAGGTGGAGGAAGTAATGGCAAAAAACAAAAGAAATCTCACAATGTTGTAAAACGTAAAGGACTAAAGGATGATCATGTAACTGAATCTGCAAATAATGATAATGACGGAGTTCCTAAACAAGTTAAATCAACTGCTGATAATAAGAAACCAGTTTCTGAGGAAAACAGCAAAGACCAAAAACACAAAACTGTTAATAAAGTAAATAAAGGAGTAAGTTTTAAAAAGGGTGATAGACTTACCAACAAAACTCGTGATGGTGAAACTAAAGAAGATGGTAAACAAACAGAAATAACTGATAAGAAATTGAGAATTAGAGATTACAAAAGAAGAATCAGAAATCATGTAACGAAAACTAAAAAAGATTTACAATCCAATAATGTCAACGATTCTGGCCCCGATGATCGTGTTGATGACAGCAGTGAACACAACAAAGATAGTGAACTAACTGATCAACACAAAAAGTCGGTTAATAGAAACGAAAATCACAAAATTGGTACCAGAATTGTCAGAGTTAAACATAATCGGGACCACCTCCACCACTCAGATAGTGAAAACACGGTTGAAAGTAAATCAACTAATAATGACTATAAAGATACTTCTCCACAAGTGATAAGGAAAAACATCAACACAAAAGACAAGGATGTAACTAAAACAGATACAAGTAAAGATAAAACTTCGAGTGAAAAAGATAGTTCCTCAGATTCCAAAAATAAGTTAGTTGACGATAATGATCAACAGGATAACGACTTCGAAAAAGATTCGACTAATAACAATAACGAAGACAAAACCACTGATGAATTAGAACAAGAAGATTCAACCACAAGCTCAGAGTACGATGACGCTGCTACTAAAACTACTAACTCGGAAAATGAAGACACCCCTTACACCAAAAATGCAGCGGTTACTGATACCTCAAAAGCTAGACGCAAAATTCGCCGTGGAACAACAGACATAGCGACTAAAACGAGAAATTTAATAAAACGTAAGTTAGCAACAATAACAATAACCATAAAGCAACACAACCCTAAACTGAATACTGAAGATATTAATAATAATTTTGCAGGAAAGAAGACTGCAGACTCTACATCTAGGAAAACGATTGATACTATAGACGGACTTGACAAAACTGATGAAATCCGCAAGAGAAAAACAGCTGACAAATGTGACGAAAAAGAATCTAGTTCTACTGTAACTGACAATAATAAAAAGGAATCGAGCAGCAAATCTAGTAGTTCATCAACAAACAGCGATACAGAATTCAAAACTTCTTCTAACACTAAAAAAGAATCATCGGATAACCAATCTCACGAGTCCAGCAGTTCAAATAATGACAAAGCTGACCATCAATCGACAGACATAACTAAATCTAAGAGTTCCAAAACTCGTAAAGAAGACGAAACAGCTGAGCATCAATCTACAGACAAAACAAAATCTGAGAGTTCCAAAACTCGTAAGCAAGACGAAACAGCTGAGCATCAATCTAAAGACAAAACAAAGTCTACGAGTTCTAAAACACGTAAACAAGATGATTCAGCTGAGCATCAATTGACAGACATAATAAAATCTAAGAGTTCCAAAACTCGTAAAGGAGACGAAACAGCCGAGCATCAATCTACAGACAAAACAAAATCTGAGAGTTCCAAAACTCGTAAAGAAGAGGAAACAGCTGAGCATCAATCGACAGACATAATAAAATCTAAGAATTCCAAAACTCGTAAAGGACACGAAACAGCCGAGCATCAATCTACAGACAAAACAAAATCTGAGAGTTCCAAAACTCGTAAGCAAGACGAAACAGCTGAGCATCAATCTAAAGACAAAACAAAGTCTACGAGTTCTAAAACACGTACACAAGATGATTCAGCTGAGCATCAATCGACAGACATAATAAAATCTCAGAGTTCCAAAACTCGTAAAGGAGACGAAACAGCCGAGCATCAATCTACAGACAAAACAAAATCTGAGAGTTCCAAAACTCGTAAGCAAGACGAAACAGCTGAGCATCAATCTACAGACAAAACAAAATCTGAGAGTTCCAAAACTCGTAAGCAAGACGAAACAGCTGAGCATCAATCTAAAGACAAAACAAAATCTGAGAGTTCCAAAACTCGTAAGCAAGACGAAACAGCTGAGCATCAATCTAAAGACAAAACAAAGTCTACGAGTTCTAAAACACGTAAACAAGATGATTCAGCTGAGCATCAATTGACAGACATAATAAAATCTAAGAGTTCCAAAACTCGTAAAGGAGACGAAACAGCCGAGCATCAATCTACAGACAAAACAAAATCTGAGAGTTCCAAAACTCGTAAAGAAGAGGAAACAGCTGAGCATCAATCGACAGACATAATAAAATCTAAGAATTCCAAAACTCGTAAAGGACACGAAACAGCCGAGCATCAATCTACAGACAAAACAAAATCTGAGAGTTCCAAAACTCGTAAGCAAGACGAAACAGCTGAGCATCAATCTAAAGACAAAACAAAGTCTACGAGTTCTAAAACACGTACACAAGATGATTCAGCTGAGCATCAATCGACAGACATAATAAAATCTCAGAGTTCCAAAACTCGTAAAGGACACGAAACAGCCGAGCATCAATCTACAGACAAAACAAAATCTGAGAGTTCCAAAACTCGTAAAGAAGAGGAAACAGCTGAGCATCAATCGACAGACATAATAAAATCTAAGAATTCCAAAACTCGTAAAGGACACGAAACAGCCGAGCATCAATCTACAGACAAAACAAAATCTGAGAGTTCCAAAACTCGTAAGCAAGACGAAACAGCTGAGCATCAATCTAAAGACAAAACAAAGTCTACGAGTTCTAAAACACGTACACAAGATGATTCAGCTGAGCATCAATCGACAGACATAATAAAATCTCAGAGTTCCAAAACTCGTAAAGGAGACGAAACAGCCGAGCATCAATCTACAGACAAAACAAAATCTGAGAGTTCCAAAACTCGTAAGCAAGACGAAACCGCTGAGCATCAATCTAAAGACAAAACAAAGTCTACGAGTTCTAAAACACGTAAACAAGATGATTCAGCTGAGCATCAATTGACAGACAAAACAAAATCTGAGCGTTCCAAAACTAGAAAACAAGACAAAACAGCTGAGCATCAATCTACAGACAAAACAAAATCTGAGAGTTCCAAAACTCGTAAAGGACACGAAACAGCCGAGCATCAATCTACAGACAAAACAAAATCTAGGAGTTCTAAAACTCGTAAAGAAGAGGAAACAGCTGAGCATCAATCGACAGATGTAATAAAATCTGAGAGTTCCAAAACTCGTAACCAAGACGATACAGCTGAGCATCAATCTACAGACAAAACAAAATCTGAGAGTTCCAAAACTAGAAAACAAGACAAAACAGCTGAGCATCAGTCTAAAGACAAAACAAAATCTAGGAGTTCTAAAACTCGTAAAGAAGAGGAAACAGCTAGGCATCAATCTACAGACAAAACAAAATCTGAGAGTTCCAAAACTAGAAAACAAGACGAAACAGCCGAGCATCAATCTACAGACAAATCAAAATCTGAGAGTTCCAATACTCGTAAAGAAGAGGAAACAGCTGAACATCAATCTACAGACAAAACAAAATCTGAGAGTTCCAAAACTCGTAAGCAAGACGAAACAGCTGAGCATCAATCTAAAGACAAAACAAAGTCTACGAGTTCTAAAACACGTAAACAAGATGATTCAGCTGAGCATCAATTGACAGACAAAACAAAATCAGAGAGTTCCAAAACTAGAAAACAAGACGAAACAGCTGAGCATCAATCGACTGACAAAACAAAATCTAAGAGTTCCAAAACTCGTAAAGGACACGAAACAGCCGAGCATCAATCTACAGACCAAACAAAATCTGAGAGTTCCAAAACACGTAAACAGGACGATTCAGCTGAGCATCAATCTACAGACAAAACAAAATCTGAGAGTTCCAAAACTAGTAAACAAGACGATACAACTGAGCATCAATCTACAGACAAAACAAAATCTGAGAGTTCCAAAACTAGTAAACCAGACGATACAGCTGAGCACCAATCTACAGACAAAACAAAATCTGAGAGTTCCAAAACTCGTAAAGAAGACGAAACAGCTGAGCATCAATCGACAGACATAATAAAATCTAAGAGTTCCAAAACTCGTAAAGGGCACGAAACAGCCGAGCATCAATCTACAGACAAAACAAAATCTGAGAGTTCCAAAACACGTAAACAGGACGATTCAGCTGAGCATCAATCTACAGACAAAACAATTTCTAAGAGTTCCAAGAAACGTGAAGAAGAATTCATTAATGAGAATGACGGTAAAACTAAAAAGACTAAGAATGATTCCGCTAGTGCAGAAGAGAAGAAGGATAAAGCATCTTCTAACAGTGAAAACAAGAAGGTAGATGCGAATGGTAATACGGAAGGGAGAAAAAAATCTAGTTCCACTTCAACTCACAATAATAATGACGAATCGAGCAGCCAATCTAGCAGTTCATCAACAAACAGTGATGCAAAATCCAAAACTTCTTCAACTAGCACAAAAAAAGAATCATCAGATAACCAATCTCACGAGTCAAGTAATGACAAAGCTGACAGTCATTCAAAAGACAAAACAGAATCTAAGAGTTCCAAAAATCGTAAAGAAGAATTCAGTAAATCAGCATCCGGGTACGGTTCAGCTGACGAACAGGAAAGTTTTACTAAGGACGGAAAAAAGACAATTCACAGAAAAAGCTCAGACGAAACTGCACATGCTGAACAACAAGAAAAATCGAAATATACTGCAGAATCCAGTGACTCTAAAGGCAAAATTGTCGAATCGAGACAAAAGAGCACTTCTGATGAAGCCAATAAGAAGTCTTCTGACCGTTATTTAGAAGAAAATGACGGTAAAACTAAGAAGACTCAGAAAGAATCAGCTAGAGCAGAAGATGAGAAGAATCAAGCAGCTTCTAGCAATGAATATAGGAAGGTAGATGCAAATGGGAACACAGATGAGAGGAAATCTAGTTCTAGCAGGAAATCATATAAAACCAGCCAGTCTTCTTCTTCTGAATCAGAATACAGTAGTAGCAGTTAGGCTTTTAAATTTTTAAACCATTTATTGATTTATGTTTTTTAATTACCCGAATGCAAGGGAAGGGTTATTGTATTTTTATTGGGCTTGTGTACTTTTCTTCAATTGAATAAAATAATAATATAAAGTCTCTTTTTCTCACTGGTGTTATAACTTCCTAGTGCTTGGGTAACGAGCTCGAAGTACTCGTATATCTATCTATACTAATATTATAAAGCTGAAGAGTTTGTTTGTTTGTTTGTTTGATTGTTTGTTTGAACGGGGTAAACTCTGGAACTACTGGTTGGAATTGAAAAATTCTTTTAGTGTTGGATAGTCCATTTATCAAGTAAGGCTTTAGGCTATATAACATCGCCACAATCAATAGGAGCGGAGCATAAATGAAAAATGTTGCAAAAAAGGGAAAAGATATTCCTTTTTGAGAGCTTCCGTTGCGTGCGCTGCGAAAACGGTTTAAGTTACGTAAATATCATATACTAGCGGACGTCACGCGGTTTCACCCGCGTAGTTCCCATTCCTGTGGGAATACAGGGATAAAAAGTAGCCTATGTCACCCGGGGATATTGTAGCTACCCAACGGTGAAAGAATTTTTGAAATCGGTTCAGTAGATCCCGAGATTACCCCTTACAATTTAACAAACACACAAACTTTACTTCTTTATAATATTATTATAGTATAGTATATAGTATAGACTAGCTGACCGACACAACTTCGTCTGCGTCACATAATATAGCTTATAACCTTTCTCGATAAATCGACTATCTAACATATTAAATTGAGTTAAATCGTACTCGTAACAAACAAAAAATCTTACCTTTCCTCTTTATAATACCTATTAGTTTAGATTGGCTTCGATTATATGATTAAAGTAACAATTACTATAGGTATCTCTTACTGTTTAATATACAGTAACACCTTGTACTTGTAAACATTATGGTGCAGTAAATATTTTGAATTTGAATTTTTCCGGAGCCCCCAGAGGCCAGAATCCCCACGTACCTACCGCACCGGACCGAATGACTGCCACGCGCTTAATTATTTTGTCGCCCGTATATTTTTACATTGCGATATCTTCTAAGATATTTGTTTAAACTGTATAGAGTAAAGGGCACAAATATTTTATATTAAATTTCCGTGCTAACAAACACATTTATTTAGATATAGATTAAATAAGCATACCATATGGGTTAAATAAGCTTAGCAAAATATCATTCTTTTAAACCTAACATTTTAAGATAAAAAATGGTTACAGTGAGTCAATCTTAAAAGATAAACATATGCTATCGCGGACTTTTTTTTAGAACTTTAATAACATTTTTTACTATTAAAATATTAGGTTAAAAATAATTATATTTTGCGAAGCTTATTTAACCCATATGGTATTAATCTACATATATTTAAATAAATGTGTTTGTTAGCACAGAAATTTAATATACAATATTTGTGCCCTTTGCTCTATACAGTTTAAACAAATATGCTATGTAAAAATTTCCGCGCGACAAAATAATTACCGCGCGCGGCAGTCATTCGGTCCAATGCGGTAGGTTAGTGGGGATTCTGGACTCCGGGGGCTCCGGAGAAATTCAAAATCAAAATATTTACTGCACCATAATGTTTACAAGGTACAAGGTGTTACTGTTTTAACAGTAAGAGATACCTGTAGTAATTCACTCCTTAATATAATCTAAACTGTAATGTTTTGTTTTGTTACGATTTAATTCAATTTATGTTGACTTGATTTGTTATAAGCTATATTATATTATGTGACGCAGACGAAGTTGCATGGGTCAGCTAGTATGTAATAATAATAAGAGCCGCTCGGGTCAATCTACAGGTTGAGCCGCGCTAACCTAGGTTGGTCGGTAGATGTGTTACCGCCCATAACATACCGAGTTTCTTCCGTGCCTCGGAAAGCACGTCAACCCGTAGGCCCCGGCTGTCTGTCTTTCTGTTAGTTCCAGCTAATCTCCGAAACACTAGATCGATTTTGATAGAATTTTACTGGCATGCGTGCATAACATAAACTTACGCCCTTTTCCCATGGGGGTAGGCAGAAATCATAGAACGTCATTTGCTTACGATCCTTGACCCTACTGGCAGAGTACGTAGTACATTATAATGTTGGCAGATAGCTTTTGATAAAAGGACTAAGATTGCTTTTGTTTTAGAAAAACAATTAAGGTTTTAAGCTATTGCATAGCTTGTATCGCGGGCCTTGAGCGTGGGGACCGAATCCAGAAATTCCGTAACGAAAATAAAAACCTAACAAATTGACACTTGACAATGACTTTTTGAAATATCACGCTTGTCTCTTTAGTTCAGCAACCCGCCTCTATGTGGCATAGGTTGTATTGGAAAACTACCGTAATCAGCTGTTTGTGAGAAAGTATATAGGTGTATAGGTATTTATCATCTATGTACAACAGTGAATATCTGTACTCGTATAATTTGTGTACAAAGTGTTTTAAATATGAATAAACAAAGTGCATTTATTAATGAAGAAAGTCACGAAAAAATAGTGAAAGAAAATGAGTTAGTACTCTATATACATTCATTTTATTATTATTATAACAAATGCAGTATTATTTTTTGTTTTGTTAATTTATATATAATACTGCTATAAAGATAACCAAAATGTTGGGGAAATATAGTATTTATACTTACACTTTTACTGATCATCCTCATCTTTTATAAAATATTAAATCTTATAATTTTTCAATGTTTACTTTTCATCTGACATTACGTCAGTTGTCAAGATGTCATTTACTTTTTCTTTTAATTTGTGTCATAGTTTTTCTTAGTGGTTAGAACTACGAAGGTTACATTTGATTTATATAATTTAATTCATTTTTATTAATAATATGTTAGCTCAAATCTCAGATCAAATAATAGGCAGATAGAGCGCGTAGAACATGAGAGTGAAACCAGCAAAGCAAATACAAATTCAAAAGAGAATATGATCTCACGTCAGTATTAAGCTACGCGTCGTACTGCTTAGACGTCACAAGTGACTTACTATTTTATGTCAAATCTTGTCAGATCATGCTATCTTGTGTCTTTAAACATTGTAAAAGTTGTTCACAAAAACAAACAAAAGGAGATGGAATATCTTTCCACAAGTAACTATTGTTAATTTTATTGTTTTGTTGTTTAATTTCCATAAAATATTTTCCGACTCAAAAATTGGCTGTTATTGGTCTGTGTTGCCAGTTTACTTCGAAATAGGTCTCCTTGAATTGGGGGAATTTGCATGGTGTGTAGAAAGATGAATTTATACATGTTTATGCAGAAATAATTTAGTATAATCTATACTAATAATATTATAAAGCTGAAGAGTTTGTTTGTTTGGTTGAACGTGCTAGTCTCAGGAACTACTGGTAAATAATAATAATAATATATCAAGTTTAATATCACTTTATGATCGTCTAATAGAAAAAGACATTTATTTTTAAGCTATTGCATAGCTTCTATCGCGGGCCTTGAGCGTGGGGACCGAATCCAGAAATTCCGTAACGAAAATAAAAACCTAACACCCCCCACTTGACAAATTGACACTTGACAATTTCTTGAAATCAAAAATTGTGAGTTGCCTGTATTTAAAACGGCCTGTATTATTCAGTCAAAAACTTCCTTAAAGAATTTCTGTGAGCGTGTTAATTAATTTTAAAAGCGTAAGATAAGATACTATTAATAGAAATTATCAATAAATTATAATATTATTAGAGCTAACATATTAATAAAAATAAATTAAATTATATAAATCAAATGTAACCTTCATAGCTCTAACCACTAAGAAAAACTATGACACAAAATAAAAAAAATAAAAGAAAAAGTAAATGACATCTTGACAACTGACGTAATGTCAGATGAAAAGTAAACATTGAAAAATTATTAGATTTAATATTTTAAAACAGCAAAATCAAAGTTAATTAATCGAATAATTTCGATTATAAGGCTGCCAACAAAAATAGTTGTCGCCAAGGCGCGACATGAGACGTAAAAGGACATTTTATAAAAGATGAGGATGATTAGTAAAAGTGTAAGTATAAATACTATATTTAAATACTGCATTAATAAAATAAATAAATAATTATAATTGCATAAGTTGATAAAAATGCTATGCAATAGCTTTACCGCGGCAGTGCCACACGTCTTTTTTTTTGGAAAATCTTAAAACCCTTGAAATTGTTACTAAAATTCGATTCAAATATATAGGAAGGTCGCGGCGGGTAGCTGTATAAAAATAAAGTTTTACAAATAAACACCCTAATCGCAAAATAGCACTAAGGGCCTATGCACACCACGTTTTTTAAACGCGCCGTCGACGCGCGTTTGTAGCGATACAGACGCGATACGCACGCAAGTCAGACGCAGCCTGTAGACCTTTGCACACCTATATAAATATAGACGCGCGTGTGTAGCGATACAGACGCGATGCAAACGCGCGTGTGTAGCGATACAAACGCGCTGGCATTTTGCGTTTTTAAGCAGAACCTCGTCAACAGTAGTGAGATGGCGTCGGTCGAGACAGCATTGATTACATCCGCTTTGTTATGTGCGGTGCACCAAATCGCTCGATTGCTACTAGCGTAGATTCACACTTCCCTTTCCCTCGTTGCGGGGGAAACCCCGTCCGTAGGGAAGGCGCGCGCGCTAGCGCTCGTATCGGTGCCGCGCGTTTGTATCGATACAAACGACAACAAACTGCTCTGCAGGATAAAAACGCGCTGGCGATGCGCGTTCCCAAAACGCGCGTCGACGGCGCGTTTAAAAAACGTGGTGTGCGCAGGCTCTAAAGGTGTCACATTCAAACTGCCATTTCCTTGCCGCTTTTATTTTTACATCATTTTACACATCATTAACCGCTCGTTACATGGATTTGCTGCTATCAATTATCTGTGGTAAAAAATGGCGGGAACTTTGACATTAGGACGTTCGTGAAATTGATACTTTAAGTGGGTGGCACACTGAGCTCTTCGTGTAAAGACATATCTTTGAATTTTTGTCTGTCTGTCTGATTGTTCATGCTTATCTCCGAAACGGCTGGACTGATTTGGCCGGTCCTTTTCTGCCAGATAAGTGATCATTATAGCAAGTAACTAGGCTAGGCCTAGGCTGGCTGGCTTTGGGCTGGCTGTTGGGCTGGGTCTAGGCTTAGGTACTTCTATTTTTTTAAAGATTCAGGTTCCGTGTAAAATAATTAAAAGCGATTGACATTGCTAACAAAATCCGATCTAAAGAGGGAAATAATATTAATATAATAATTTCATACGAACGAAGTCGCAAACAACAGCAAGTTGAAAACAAAAACATACCCCGGTACACCACATCCAGTACGCCACAAAAAACGCGGCAAAACTGACAGCTGAAATGTCATTCGACACGAGCCGTGTCAATGTTCTTTTTTCTTCTAATTAACAAGGTATGGGCGTGATCGTCCCCTGGGTGCAAACGCGTGCCGCGAACGAGAATATCTGTTTTTAGGGAATAAAATAACTTTGGTGTAATTGCTTGGAATGTTGTTTTAAATTTTGTGGCAATTGATTCAGGCTTGTTTGAATATATTCTTGATAGGAGGAATCTTGTATTCAAAAACAATGTTTTTTATAAGTTTTTATTGGCTGTTTCAATATAATATTCCTGTCTATCACAGGCAAGCAAACCCATCATCTTGAAAAACTTAATGTTTATAAAATACTAGCTGTTCCCGGCATGCGTTGCAATGCCCTTTTTCCTACCTACTACCTGCCTGTGTACCAACTACCTACCTACCTACTACCCTACCTACCTACTACCCTACCTACCTACCACCCTACCTACCTACTACCCTACCTACCTACTACCCTACCTACCTACCTACTACCCTACCTACCTACCTACTACCCTACCTACCTACTACCCTACCTACTTACTACTCTACCGACTACCCTACCTACTCTACTATCCTACTTACTACCCTACCTACTACTCTACCTACTACACTGCCTACCTACCTACCACTTTCTCACCTTTTAAACCTTCCCTGAACTTCCACGAATAATTCAACACTATAATTAGCCAAATCGGTCCAGCCGTTCTCGAGTTTTAGCGAGACTAACGAACAGCTATTCATTTTTATATAATATAGCTGTACCCCGCGTGCGTTGCAATGCCCTTTACCTGGCTACGTACCAACTACCTACCACCTACCTATTACCTACCTACCTACATACTAATTTCTCACCTTCTCTGGACTGCCACAAATGTTTCAAAACCAAAATTAGACAAATCGGTCTACCCGTTCTCTAGTTCTAGCGCGACTAACTAACAGCAATTAATTTTTATATTATACGCAAACACCATTTGAAAAATCGTTTTTCTATTGGGAAAGAAACAGTAATTATTTGTGATTATTGTGATAATGTCGTATGGACTTCAAACATGAAGTTGTCATTCGTTGACTGAACAACTGAACGTCACTCAATTGTTTTGCCTTCCCGGAACCTCTCCACTAACACTTGAACTTTATGGGTACGGTATTAAAGCTCAAATTGATTTTACGTTTTAGTTAGAAAACGTTTGTATGGGAAAAAGAAAAGGGCTGTTTTTAGGGCTTTTCCGGCCATTATTCGAAATTTTCTCGCCGTAAGAACCATCCTTGAACTTCAACGAACATTTAAAAAAAAAATCAGCCAAATCGGTCAAGCCGTTTTCATGCCAAGTCGTGACAACGGAAAACGGGTTTCATTTTTATATATATAGATATAAGTCGTAGGGACAGATTAGGCGGAAATAATAGAAAAATAACGGATATATGTTTTTTTTTGTTTTAACTACCATATCATTATACACTTTCATTAATTTTTATATGTACCTATTCAGTAAAAAGCTATTATTTGAAATTGCAAACATACACTTGAATTTTATTTACTTGTTCATGGATTGGTTGACATGACCAGGAAAAAAGAAGTTATTGAAGTCCTTTTTTAGTTTAGATCTAAAAGATACTCAAACTAATAAATATTCGAGTACTGTTCATTTTAACACCCCTCTCACTCATATTATAAACTTGTAGCCCAGCAGTGGAAACATTAAAGGCTGATTATGAATGCACATTGCACGTGCCTCATAATCATCATTTGAAAAACTAATACCTAGCAACAATCAAATTACGGCGCGCATGTCAAATGTCAAAATATTGACATTAAAAATAAATTATCTGCAACCACAGATCATTAATCTGATTGCAATATCATGTAGCACAGATAATAATATAATTACACAGATAGGGTGATGAGTTAGTGAGGGGAATGTAACTCGATTATGTTTGATTATAATCGATTTCTATTTGGTTAGGCGTTGTGGTTATGTTAATTGTTTTGTTTCTTCACGCCCCCTTTTATGGGGTTCGATTGTGGTCTAAAACGAACACTTTAGTATTTTTACATTCACTTATTGTGTTAATTTATTACTTTGTTAAAGCGCTTACTTAGGACTACGTCTATATAATCATTGAGTTTAGTAATAAAAGATGATTAAGTCATAAGTAATTTTATTTCGGAATTATTGTGTAGAAAGTAAAAGGTTTTGAATATGAATGTGGATGTGGATGTGGGTATAAAAGTAGAGGAAGACCAAAGAAACGATAGATGGACTGTGTTAAGAATGATATGGTAAGAAAGGAGGTGTCAGGTGTGTCTCATGAGATGACGAAAAACAGAGAGGTATGGAAGAGGAAGACATGCTTCGCCGACCCCAAATGAATTGGGAGAATGATGATGTGTAGAAAGTAAAATAAAATGTATAAAAAATTAAAATTGTGAACCATTTCCATTGACTGAATCAATCAATATCTGCTTAGCCTTTTCCCAACTACATGTGTTGGGGTCGGCTTCCAGTCAAACCAGATGCAGTGGAATACCAGTACCTACCTATTCTACATGAAGTAACTGACCTATTGTTGTAAAACTTTTTGGCAATTGACTATCTGTACCGACTGTCAAAATCGACAATATATGATAGCCGGGACCATCATCATCTGCCTAGCCTTTTCCCAACTACACTTGGGAGCAAATAAATCGAGCCACTACCTTTTTTCACGTAAAATGGTAAATATTTTTGGTAATATGGAACGTATCAATTCGAACTATATATCGCCTAAAAGTTTAGTTAATAACCTTTACAATGAGGGTAAATTATTGAATAATAACCTTATTGAATGATAAATTATTGGCTCTGCAAGAAAAATGGTAATTTTGATAGAAAATTTAGTAGGGCTAAAACAGTCCATAAAAACAATAAAAAACAAAATTATTGCAAAAAAAATATTCTTAATAACTGGTATTACCCCCCCGTGCCCTGATACATTCTTGTAGCCTATTAGTCATCGATCTGATCAGCGTTACGATGACATATTGTGGTATGTTCTCCCACTCTTCAAGCACAGCGACTTTAAGCTCGGGAATGGATGAAACAGCGGGAACCCTGGCTCGGACTCTCCGTTTTAGCTCGTCCCATAGGTGTTCGATCGGGTTCAAATCGGGACTTCGTGCTGGCCATACCATTTGTTGAATCCCGATCGCAGACAAGTATTCCGTAACGATCTGCGCGGTATGAGGTCTCGCATTGTCATGCATAAACAAGAAATTTTCTCCGACAAAACCAGCATACGGCATTACGTGGTTTTCAAGAATGTCAGTTATGTATCGGTCAGCTGTTAATCCACGTCTACCACTGCCATCGTTGGCGGGGTCGACGAAGACAAGTTCCGTTTTTCCGTCTAGAGAAATTCCTCCCCACACCATACAAGAACCACCACCAAAACTCACAGTTTCTCGAATGCAACATTGGGCAAATCTTTCACCAGGACGTATCTACACTCGGTTTCTCCCGTCATTGCTAAAAAGACAGATTCTTGACTCGTCAGAAAACAAAACTGACCTCCAGTCTTCTAACGTCCAATTAATGTGTTCTCGAGCAAACTCCAAGCGAGATCGGCGATGAGCTACAGTCAATTTTGGGCCAGTTGCTGGTTTGTGTGATGTTAAATTTCGTTCTTTTAGTCTTCGTCTCACTGTCCACCTACTGATTGAGACTCCTCGAACGTCACGTAACGCTTGCTGTAGCTGAACAGCATTAAGTCCACGGTCGCGCAACGAATTGGTTGCAATAAAGCGGTCGTCACGTTCTGTTGTTGCCCGTGGTCGGCCAGTTCCAGGTCGCCGAACAAAAGCACCAGTCTCCAGATACCTGCGGTATACCCGCTGTACCTTTGAACGACTCAAATGAAGTCTGCGTGCCACTTCACGTTGTCCGTGTCCAACCTCAAGTAAAGCTACAACTTGGGCAGCTTCCGTCGGTGTAGTATCCATTTTATCAGGTTATTTTGATTACACAGACACAGATAAAGACAACAATAACAAGTAATATGGGTATGATTAACAAAACCTCAAATTTAATCTTTTCTTAACAGAGTACAATAAAAATGTCATAAGCAAATTAAATGCGATAATTTTATTCTACCCTTTAAACTTTAATTTAAATAAAAAAAAAATGACATTTTGACAACTAACTACCCTCTTTGTAAAGGTTATTAAATACCCTTTTAGGCGATATATGTTTCGAATCGATGCGTTCCATAATACCAAAAATAATTACCATAATGCGTGAAAAAGGAAGTGGCTCGATTTATTTGCTCCCAAGTGTATGTTGGGGTCGGCTTCCAGTCTAACCGGATGCAGCTGAATACCAGTATTTTACATGGAGCGACTGCCTATCTGACCTCCACAACCCAATTAATACTAGGTAATACGATACTCTTTGGTAAGACTGGATGTCAGAATTTCAGGTCACTGACTACCTGTAACGACTGCCAAAGATCTATATATGGCAGCCGGGACCAACAGCTTAACGTGCTTTCCGAGGCACGGACGAAACTCGGTATGTCGGGCGGTCACCCATCCACAGACCGACCTAGGCAAGCACAGCTTTACCTAAGATCGGCCTGAGTGGCAGTTCTTATTAAGCCACGAGCTCCTCACGATATGATAGCCGGGACCAATGGCTTTTTAAGTTTTTAACGTGTTTCTTGTATGTGGTGGTGGTCAGGGTCACCCATCCACCGATTAACCTAGGGAAGCACGACTTAACCTAAAGCGACCTGAATGGCAGTCATAATTAAATTACTCCAAGCAATAACAAGCTGTTAACTTTTTTTTTTCTTTTTGTTCCGTTTTGTTATACCAATATTAATATTTGTTATGCCTCGTCAGCATGATTTTTGTTTATTGTCTATGTAATTTTTTATATTATCTGCGGCAATTTAATATTTTTCTTTCTTTCTGTTCTTCTTTCAAATAAAATAAATAACAAAGAAAAACAAAAATATTACAATAATCACTTATGATAATCAAATAAAAGGCTATAATAGAAATTTATGAGAGAAAAGGTTGTATAGATTGTATATCAATGGGCAAGAAAGAGACAAATGAGTTGTAGCAAACTCCTCCTTATGTGGGTGGGATAAACATTTTCTGCTTGACTGCTGTCCAATGAGAAGGTGTTACTGAAAATGAAAGGTAGTAAGCGAAGTTTAAAAATATTGATTTAATTAAATTGTTAAAATTATTGTTAGATTTTCATTGTTAAAAAGAAATTGATTATTTTTCAAGATTCCATCCTTTGAAAATTCTCAATTTCATAGTTAAAGACAAGTTACTACCACTACGTACTTTTATCAGAATTTTCTAGTTGTCTAGCAAAATCTAGCCTTCTGGACAATTTACGTCCAAAGATAAATTCAAAGAGTTTTGGGTGTGGATATAAAACAATAATTTATATTGTTGTTATTTATTTATGAATAACATATTATATTCCTACAAAAAAAGATTTCAAATTGTATAGATTCTTACAAAAAGCTTAGAACCGGCTTTTATAGAACCTAACTAAAAGAAGGTGCGTAAAAAAAGGAATATAGTTAAACCTTTTCACACAAACCAAACGCTCTCCTAATTTCCTACAAAGAACGAACTGTACATAAGTCCTTTTGCTCCTAAATCAGATCGCTCCCTAATAAACAAGCTCCTCCCACTATGCCGAACCAAAGAGTCGATTTGAAAAAGAACTCAGTCACTGAAAGCCCGCGAAATAGCTTGTCACGCCTGTCAAACTGTGTGACAGTCGTTGATGACTTTATTAATTTAAAATATTGTATGGGTAAATAAATGAAAGTGGTTTGTTGTTTATAAAATTAAGTGTAATAATTTAATTAACATATTTTTGTAGAATTGTTGTGTTTTAGAAAAGTGGTGATCAATAAATAGTATTGAAAGTATTTTTTAATAGTAGTGATGTGCGTCTAAAATTGTTGAGTTTTTTTTTAATAATTAGTCGACCGATTTTAAAGGTAAGTTATTTTTCACGAAGGTAATTTTATGTTGCATATAATTGTTGGACATATAATGATGCATAATCATTAGTGCTCGAAATATGCTACAAACGTGCAAAAATGTGGCACCATATAATTGAAATAGTGTTTTTTAATTTATTACATTTTCGTCTAGAGTTTAATTTTTTTTTTTGAAAACCGAAAATTGTTCCAAATTGTCATTGGGCAATGAATATTTTTTTAATTACGACATGTACTTTTTATAAAATTAAAGGAAATCATGCCCAAAAACTTACGATAAATGCCCATTTTAGTTTTCAAAAAACAGCCACACTATTGAAATGCATGTGCAAATATCCATTGGGATATATAAACCAATGTTCTAGTTATAGAAGAAGAATCGCCGACTAAAGCTTCACATACACAAACATCCAGTGAACTTTGAAACAAATTATGTAGGTACCTTACTTAAATATAATCACAAACTAATCAAAACGTAACCAATCTTAGTCTTTGTTACAATACATTTTTTATTATTATTGTTAATTAGCTGTAAGCACTCCCGCTGCCTTTATCTATGTCCTTAGATTGGCTCATAGTCATGGATTCGATATAAGGAGACCAGCAGGGCTATTGCGTTTCTTTTTAAATGTCAGTGGCTATCATAGTGTCCATCGATTAACTGTCAAATGGTTATGGTTTGGTACAAAATGGAACCATTTGACAGTTAATCGATGGACACTACGATAGCCACTGACATTTAAAAAGATACGCAATAGCCCTACAGGAGACCCGTAGCATAGGTTTTAATTAGTATGGGCTCCTGTCTCCCATCTTCAAACTTTTGTATACTCTGTTACTGTACATATTATAATTTGTGGGAGAAAATAAATGAATTTATTATTATTATTATTCTATAGGAATCGAACTCACGACACGTAGCGCTGCAGTCAATCATTCAGCCATGAGCCACTCATTATCTTTTTCGTGTGGTTAGTCTAACCTAGCCTGATGTTACAGCTTTGATGGCGCGCATGAGCTTCTGGATTGGCTTTATTTGCTGTCGACAATCGAAATCTCTTCTGTGTCTCGTAGTTGACTACTCTGAGAAAAAAAAGAGGTGATCATGTCATATTCTCTTTTATGGTTCAGATTATAATCTTAGTTTTTCAGAAAAACCCTTAGTTTTTCAGATATTATCTTAGATTTTTAGATATAATCTTAGTTTTTTAGTTTAGTTTTTTAGGGTCTTTTATAATTTTTATTGTTTGTTGTAGCATGTGCTAAATAAATATGTTTTTTTCTTTCTTTCTTTCTTCTAGTCAACTCACATGAGTACTCAGCACATTAGTGTCTAAAATTGTCTCTTGAAGAAAGAACCACACAGATTATAGTGAAGTGATAATTACCTAGCAACCGAATTCATTGCCTTACATATCCTATCAGTAAAACCAAAAATATCAACCTAAATAACTAAACAAACGGCACATATTACCCAAAACTACAAACTTTGGGACACACGTGGACCACATTTGGGTATCAAATGAGTATAACGTAAACAGTTTATGTTATAAAGACAATATGTCGTGTCCTGACCTTAATAACATAATATTGGTGAGGTACTTCCTGTTTCAATAAATAATTAATGTTCTTGGATTGAATACTTATAACTTAGCAATTAACGTCAGGCCTGGAATCTCCCATTTTGTACATCCACATTTCGCCAAAAACGATTACGTCTCATGTACCTACTAGGGAGTAGCCTATTGCCATCAACCGGGCACAAATCCAGACTCCGTGGGTGCTACTGAGAAATTCCTGATGAAAAAACCCAATGATACTTTACCTGGCCCGGGAATTGAACCAAAGACCCCATGCTCAGCAGTCGCGCTAACCAACACAAGAGCAACAAGCCAGTAGATGTATCTAGTAGTCCTAGTACAGTCAGCAACAGAAATAGCTTAACATTTCGGAATGTTAATTATAAAATGTACAAGACCCCAGCTATTATTTTTAATGTTTTAGAAGATTATTCTTTAAAATATTCCTCATTCTTCAATAATTTGATAGTAACGAGTAATATCTTACAGGTTTTTATTAAAAACTGCTTTGAGACTTTGAGTATTGTTAATCTATTTCTGATGCTGACTGTACCTACATACAAATATATACCCAGTTAATAGGGGGGGGGGGGGTATCTTTATATTATCCCTGCTTGTTATATTTTGTAATATCTGTTATGCGTTGTATGTGTTTTTTTTTCCTGTATGTCTCTTTGTATGCTCGTTATGTTTTCGCGACAAATATATATTTTTTATCTCTTTCTTTCTAAATTCTAAATGGGTGTATATAGTGTAAGTATTCATAATAGGATCAATTTTTTTAACGGGTCAAGTCCGCTACACATATCACTCACTTCATATCACTGCAAATCCTGAAAGCCAGAATCAACTGTAGTTACCACCACAAAAGCGCCGATACAATGAAACGCGACGAAGTCCCAGATAAATAATTTAGCTGTCTTGAATCCCGCAACGAAATTAATTACAAAGAATAGCGGAGGAGTAGCAAAATACACGCGGTTTCGAAAGTGGTGTATTTGTGCATATTCAATCGCAACGACTGGACCATTGAAAATTTAATCGACGGAAAAGAACCAAAACAATATTGCTGTTTTGGGTATAAATGCTTAGTCCGATGTGTCAGGATTATTGAGAAAACCTTCATGCAAAAACATCTGGGACGCAAACACAAAAATCTCTTAAAATTCGGGGCAATGATTCAACTGTGTGCCTACGCCCACAATCGGACAGACAGACCGATAGACGCTGCAGTTTGTTTCATGAGTCATCATCTGCCTAGCGTTTTCCCAAATGTCGGCTTCTATAATATAACCGGATGCAGCTGAATATTAGTATTTAACATGAAGCGACTGCATGTCTGACCTCCACAACACAACTCAGTTAGTACAGGGAAATACACTACGATACATCTCGTTAAGACTGGTAGTCTTTCGTTGATTCTTTCTTTTTCTACCTGTAACGACTGTCAAAGATCTATAAAATACTAGGTGTTCCCGGTATGCGTTGCAATGCCATTTTTTGTACCTACATACCTACTACCTATCTACAACCTACTACGTTGTATATTATTGACATTATGACGTATGGTCGGTTTGAAGTTGACACACTAACGTCACTGAATTGTTTTGCCTTCCCGGAACCTCTCCGCTAACACTTGAACTTTATGTTATGGTATTAAAGTTGAAATTGACTTTTAAGTATTATTACGAATCGTTTGTATGGGATTATAGAAAAGTGTTGTTTTTAGACCTTTTCAAGCAATTTTTAAGCTATTGCATAGCTTCTATCGCGGGCCTTGAGCGTGGGGACCGAATCCAGAAATTCCGTAACGAAAATAAAAACCTAACGAACTGACACTTGACAAATTGACACTTGACAATTTCTTGAAATCAAAAATTGTGAGTTACCTGTATTTGAAACGGCCTGTATTATTCAGTCAAAAACTTCCTCAAATAATTTCTGTGAGCGTGTTAATTAATTTTATAAGCGTAAGATAAGATACTATTAATAGAAATTATCAATAAATTACATTATTTGAGCTAACATATTAATAAAAATAAATTAAATTATATAAATCAAATGTAACCTTCATAGCTCTAACCACTAAGAAAAACTATGACACAAAATAAAAAAAATAAAAGAAAAAGTAAATGACATCTTGACAACTGACGTAATGTCAGATGAAAAGTAAACATTGAAAAATTATTAGATTTAATATTTTAAAACAGCAAAATCAAAGTTAATAAATCGAATAAGATCGATTATAAGGCTGCCAACAAAAATAGTTGTCGCCAAGGCGCGACATGAGACGTAAAAGGACATTTTATAAAAGATGAGGATGATTAGTAAAAGTGTAAGTATAAATACTATATTTAAATACTGCATTAATAAAATAAATAAATAATTATAATTGCATAAGTTGATAAAAAATGCTATGCAATAGCTTTACCGCGGCAGTCTCCAGTGCCACACGTCTTTTTTAATTTTTTTCTCCGTAAGAACCATCCTCGTACTTCAAGGAATATTTAAAAAAAGAATTAGCGAAATCGATTCAGCCGTTCTCGAGATTTGCGCTTAGCAACACATTTAGCGATTCATTTTTATATTATAGAAGATAGATAGATAGAAGAAGAAGATGACAACCTGAACCAATGGCTTAGCGTGCTTTCCGAGACACGGAGGAAACTCGGCATGTACATGTATGGTGGTCACCCATCTACGGGTCAACCTAGGCATAGACCCGAGCCGGACTGTAATTATTTAGCGAAAATGATAAATATTCATTCGGATTAGTAGTACTGCAGGTCTATTGCGTATCTTTTTAAATGTCAGTGGCTATCATAGTATCCATCGATTAACTGTCAAATGGTTCCATTTTGTACCAAACTGACAGTAAATCGATGGACACTATGATAGCCACTGACATTTAAAAAGATACGTAATAGCCCTGCAGACCTGTGAGTTGCTAAAAATGTAAGAAAATAATTTTTCGTGGACTACCCTGGCGCTTCCACCTTAATGCTAAGGCATCCTCTATCAGTCAGCTACTCTACACCTTCCTAGCCTTTTCTTAATATGTTGAGGTCCGCTTCCAGTATAAACGAATGCAGATGCATACCAGCATTTTACATAGAGCGACTGTGAACTGCAGGGCTATTGCGTATCTTTTTAAATGTCAGTGACTGTCATAGTGTCCATCGATTAACTGTCAAATGGTTACATTTTGTACCAAACTGACAGTTAATCGATGGACACTATGATAGCCACTGACATTAAAAAGATACGCAATTGCCCTGCGTATACTATTATCTGTCACCTAGTATACCAGTTTATTCTTTCCAAAAGTTTTTACTTCTTCTTTGTCTTAAAAAATCTCGCTGCACCATTCCACCAGCGATACAGTTACACCATAATCTCCAACATGTCAAGTGCCACTTGAGACCTTGCCCGGCCCGTTTAGATAATGGCTACCGTTGTTCACATGTAGGAGCATGTGTTTCTACCATTTTTTTGTAACGAGTTGAGGTTTGTAGCTTAGAGTATGGATATCAGCTGATGTTTGTTTGTGTATTACGTAATGTGACGTCTTAAATGTGTTGTGTGTAAATGTGTTGTTAATGCAATGTATGGTTGTTACTTGTGGACAATGTTTAAGCTATGAAGCTGATGGATGAAGGTGAATTTCGTCCGCGCGAAATTGTTATAAAAATATCACTTCATATTTTAATTGAATTTTGTTTTATCAATTTCATAAACCTTAAAATCTGTTTCATACTCATTATAAAATTAGCTATGTGCCAGTAAATATCCTGTCAAAGTCGGTCTAGACGTTTTAGCTGACGGAGATAAGCTGGAATAAACAGACATCAGAGAAAAATATTGCAAAAAAAAAAAGTCCCGGTACTGTGTATACTTTCTACTTTCATATGTATTTTTTAAAAGCTATTATTTTGATGTTACAAATAGACACTTCAATTTTGTGACTATCTCTACACTATACACTGTGCACTAACTCATCATACCGCCCTCCCAGTCCCTCGATCGAGCCAGCCCGCGATGCTGAGACAGCAGAGTTTAACGAAATGTCCCTAAATAATAATACCACTCTGTCCGAGCCTGTCCCTTTGCTGTCTTCCCCCAGCGATACCCTAAGCCGAGACTCGTACCCCACAGGAGGTGCCGCAATTTTTTTTTGGCGGGTGGAAAATCATCAAATAACCACTCCCGCTCTTGGGCAGAGCGAAAGGGAGTGTCAGACTTCTACTGACTAAAAACCACCCATGTTCCTTCTTCGCCCTTCATGTCGAGGCCGCGGTATCCCTTGCGGACAACCCGCAGCCTTAGTGTATAGTCGCTTAGTTTGTAAGTTTTATTTGGCTGGGAGGCATCCACAGTAAAACCCAGTTAAACAGTAGCCATCCTCTCTAAGATGAACTGTGAGACGCCATTCATAAAAAAATAGGCACTAACTGTATGAAAAATTATATGTTCATAATTTTGTGCAGGTGCAGCTCAATGTCAAGTTATGGCAGCATGTCACCTTCAGACGAGGGTTTTGACAGATACGAACCTCCTTACTACTGTCAGCCGTCACACCAAGGTAAGGAAGATTCACTATTTCAGCTGTGAAGCTGTGCCAGAAATTAAGCAGTCAAAGAGATCTAAGACTGGCCAGTAATATTTAAATGTCTTAGGATAAAATTAAAATCTAGACCCGTTTTGCAGTTATTTTAGGTACTAATGTAATACGTACAAGGTGTAAACGGACGCTTTATGAAGTCGTCAACTAAGTATTCTGTACATCAGACTTACGCAAGAATTTGCTATATCCTAAAGGGCTATTGCGTATCTTTTTAAATGTCAGTGATTAACTGTGAAATGGTTATATTTTGTACGAAAACGCAAATCGATGGACACTATGATAGCCAGTGACATTTAAAAAGATACGCAATAGCCCTGCAGTTTTCTTAGGGTGAATATAAAATCGTTTTACGGTAGGTCTAATGTAACACACTCAAAACATTGTTCTAATGGATGCATTGTAACGCGTCGTGAAAGTATTTAAATTAAAGTCATAACAATAGAACAAGTATTAAAAAAAAACAATATGCCAAAAGTCAGAGCTTTGAAATCCAATATCACCCAGGTTTGGTCTAGATAAAAAAATGGATCGCAATGATGAGGAGAACCAGTGCCTTTCGGCTTCATCAAGGGTCTTTTTACACCCTATACAGGGTGTAAATCAACCCATCACACACCCGTCAACCAAGCATTCTGTACATCTAACTAAGTACCCCTACGCAAAAAATTTGCTGGGAAACGATTTTTTTTTTTTGGTTCAAAAATCACATTTTGCGGTAAAACTCAATGTAGCACTGTTAAAACATTGTGCTAGTGGATGCTTTGAATAGTAAACGGGTCATGGAGGTAATTTAAGTAAAATAACCTGAAAAACTAGTATTTACAAAAACAGCTGTGAAAAATTTGGAACTTTGACCCCCAATATCTCCGTAACTAGGGGGTTCCCAGGTATGGTCTAGAACAAAAAAATGATCGCAGTGGTGGGGAGAACAAGTGCCCTTCGTTTGCGTTAAGGGTACTTTTACACCCTATATACCAAAACTAAAGACGTTGGCTTCCTTGGAAGGCCTCTCACCAGGTGGAACGATGACCTGCAGGGCTATTGCGTATCTTTTTAAATGTCAGTGGCTACCATAGTGTCCAGTTATAAACTGTCAAATGGTTATGGGTTGGCACAAAATGGAACCATTTGACAGTTAATCGATGAACACTATGATAGCCACTGACATTTAAAAAGATACGCAATAGCCCTACTGGTGAAGGCTGTGTAGATCAGGTAGATATGAGACGCACGGGACCGGTCACTGTAGTAACATTTGGGAGAGGCGTTTGTCCAGCAGTGGACGTCTTTTGGCTGAAATAATGATGATGACCCCATAGTTACCGTTTGATAACATCACCGTCTTGTTCCCAGGAAGCCCTATGGACGGTGGAGTGTACTGGCCGGCTGCCAATGGAGAAGCACACGAGTTCGAGACCCAGGATATGTATCACGATACTACGCACTATATAGGGAGAGGATATGGTAAGAATTAAACAAAATGAAGACTGCCTCGTTGGTCGCAATTGGGTCTGCTGATTATTAAGATCCTGGTTTCGATTCCTGGGTCGGGAAAAAAATATACCCCTATAGATTCGTCTTGGTGGTGCGAGTAATATTCAAATGTAAAAAATATATGGGTTTTTTTATGAGACTTCCACTTATTTTTTTTTAATACCTACTGTATTGCCCACTTGCCGCAAATCAAGTATTTCTCCGGTTTCGTGGGTGCGTTTACAAACATTTAAACTTACGCACCTATATAAAAACACCCAGACCCAGAACAACATTCTGTAGGCCATACAAATATTTATTCCGTTCGGGGATCGAACCCGCGACACGCAGCGCGGCAGTCAATCACTCAGCCATTGCGCCAATCGTGCTGTCATATACAGGGTGTAAATTAACCCATCACACAGCCGTCAACCAAGCATTCTTACCATCAAACCCCTACGAAAAAAGTTTTGCTGGGAAACGACTTTTTTTTTGGGGTTAAAAATCACATTTTACGATAAAACTTAATGTAGCACTCTTAAAACATTGTGCTGTGGGTGCTTTGAATAGTAAACGGGTCATGGAGGTAATTAAAGTAAAGTTATAACCTGGTAAAAACTATTACATATTTACAAAAACAGCTGTGAAAAATTTGGAACTTTGACCTCCAATATCTCCGTAACTAGGGAGTTCCCAGGTATGGTCTGGAACAAAAAAATGATGCAGTGGTGGGGAGAACAAGTGCCCTTCGTTTGCGTTACACCCTATATATTATGTTAAACAAAATGATCTTGTTACAGGCTACGAAGAGATGCAGATGGCAGGCAATGAACCCTACGATACGTACCACCACAATATGGCGCATAATTTCGCGCCAAATAACACAGGTAAGAAATTTTCATAAGCTTATTGCATCTATACACCGTGAAATTTTAATAGTTGTTTTCCCGCGGCTAAAAAACTTGCCATAACAAAGATGTTTTTGTTTTAAATAATTTAAAAAATATTAATCAACTCGAAAACGTGAGAATCAATAGTAACACTAAACGTAACTTGTAGGTAGTACTCGAATCGCAAGTAAAAGTATGAAGGGAAAATTTTAATAATAAAATAAAATAATGTGGTTTAAAGCTTAATATTTTCAAGAATAAGTTATCAGCTGATTGAAAAGCATGCGGGTCTACGTCCGTGCGGCCGGTAGGCACCCGGTTTGCACCTAGCGTATTATATTGGTATTGGGAGGTACCTACTATTGGTTCGTGGTGGTAGCTTTCGAGTTTTGTTTCTCACAATAGTTAATCTGCCATTTTTGGTTTCTAATATTTTATTTGTTTATAAAATAATCTAAATAATCGAAGTACCTGTCATTGTAACCAAATCACCAGGACCAATTCTATAAGATATCTCGGTGTTATAGTAGACCAAAACTTAAACTGGAAAGAACACATCATTAAAGTAAATAATCGCGCTAGAAAGCTAATTTATGTTTTTAAAACCATTAGAAATGCATGTGACATTGAGCTACTAATAAAAATCTACCTGGCACTATGCCAATCTATATTGATATACGGCCTAAATGTATGGGGAGGAACCTCAAAAACAACCATGTTGTCCGTCGAAAGAGCCCAACGCATGGTACTTAAAGTAATTTCGCGCAAAAACTACACTTATCCGACACACCTACTTTACTCAGAACTGAGAGTTCTTACGGTGCGGAAATTATTCATTAGACAAGAGATCATGGCACAGCATAAAGTAAAACCGCACTATACTAAAAGGCGGCGATTAGATATAGTTTATAACATACCCAAATTTAGAACATCATTTGCACACAAATTTCACAATTATCTCGGTCCTAGCCTTTACAACAAAATAAGTAAAGATTTAAAATTGAAGAATCTTGATAGCCAAACATGCAAAAAAGCTATTGAAAAATATTTGAAAGCACTAGACTACAACAGCACTGAAAATCTTTTATAAATCGATGTTATAAACAAGGCACATAATTAATTAATTAATTCGGTATTAAAGCACACTAAAAACACACATAGAACACACACATACAGAAACATACATAAAAACACATACACATATACATACACCCATACCCAAACACAGAAAATTCTAATCTTTTGTACCTTGATTGATATGATGACAGAACTCAGCTTTTTTTTTTTTATTTTTTTTTATTTTTTTTTTTTTTTTTTATTTTTTTTTTTTTTTTTTAATTATTATTTTACTTGACAATTGATTTATTATTTTAATTTTACCTTTCATATTAAATTTTTGTGATTATTTAAAGTTGATTATCTTTTAATTGGGATTTTTGTGTAAGTTATATTTGATTATTTTAATTTCTAGAAAATGAATTTTATTATTTTATATTACAAATTGTTTGATTATTTTGATTTTCGTTTTTATATTAGATTTTTGTGATTATTTAAAGTTGATGATTTTTAATTACAGTTTGTGAGAATTTAAAATATATTGATTATCTTAACTTTAATTTGATTTTTGTGATTATTTTAAATTAAGTATTTTTTCGTTAGAATTTATGTGAACGTTTACATTTTGTTAGTATTATATTTTAATTTTTATATTTGATTTTTATGATTATTTAAAGTTGATTATATTTAGTTAGAATTTAGGTGATTTACAATTGATTGATTATTTTAAATTTTTACATTTGATTTTTGTGATTACTAAAATAGATTATTATTTCATTGGGATTTCAGACTATTTAATTTTATTTGCTAAGTGATTATTTCTATTTTTTAATATTGTGATAACTACACCAAATACTATTTTGATTATTTCTTGAGATTGTGCATGGAATTAATAAAGCTATGATTTTTGATGTAATCAAACTACTGCTGTGTGACTTGTAACTTGTGAGAATCTGTTGTTCTTGGGTTGAGGAAAACTATCCGCTCGTGATACAGTTTTATACTAGTACGAGCGGATAGGGCGAATCTCTAAAGGCAACCTAACCATATTTACGTTGTATAATTTCACATGTTCTGTCTATTTTGTGTATATCATTAAGTTACTCTGTATTATAAAAAAAAAAAAAAAAAAAAAAAAAAGGATTTTATACCATACCTACTCTAAAAAGCTTATTTTATTCACGCAAAACAGTGAATAAAAAGGCCTTTTATTCACTGTTTTGTTTTTATTCACTATTTTGGTGTTTGAATTTGGAACACAAAAATATATCCGGTCTCTATTTCAATGCTTACACAAACTCCTTGCGCTAAGATTCGAAATTCAAAACTCTTTGGTGCAAATAAATTCTCGAGATTTGATTGGTCGATATTTGCGACAAGGAGTTTGGCATTAGATTAAAAACTGTTTTGTGTTCTTTGATGCCTTTATAGAAAAAAAAAATTTGAATTGGCGCCATTTCAAACACCAAAATAGTGAATAAAAACAAAACAGTGAATAAAAGGCCTTTTTATTCACTGTTTTGCGTGAATAAAATAAGCTTTTTAGAGTAGGTATGGTATAATAGTATATTATGCAACTAGTGAATAAAGGACGGATTTAAAGCGAGGGCCGTAGATGAGTCACGAGCAAGTGAAGGATTCTAATGATTGAATCACGAACGCAGCGAGTGATTCAACTGTTAGAATCCTGAACGACGGGAGTGATTCATGGCCCTCGATATAAATTCGTACTTTATTCAGGAGTTGCATACTATACTTTATATCATGACTACGAGAAAAGACATAATTTAAGCGAAAATAGAAATTTAATCAAGAAATAAGAATTGTTACATTAATTGAAATGGACATTAAACTTAGAGCAATGACTGAAATTAAGCGTAATTTTCTTATTATTATCATTAGGGTGGTCAACTTGTGAAACAATATTTATTTTTCTATAAAGGCAGCAAAGAACACAAAACAATTTTTAATCTAATGCCAAACTCCTTGTCGCAAATATCGACCAATCAAATCTCGAGAATTTATTTGCACCACAGAGTTTTGAATTTCGAATCTTAGCGCAAGGAGTTTGTGTAAGCATTGAAATAGAGACCGGATATATTTTTGTGTTCCAAATTCAAACACCAAAATAGTGAATAAAAACAAAACAGTGAATAAAAGGCCTTTTTATTCACTGTTTTGCGTGAATAAAATAAGCTTTTTAGAGTAGGTATGGTATAATAAATATTGTTTCACAAGTTGACCACCCTAATGATAATAATAAGAAAATTAGGCTTAATTTCAGTCATTGCTCTAATTTTAATGTCCATTTCAATTAATGTAACAATTCTTATTTCTTGATTAAATTTCTATTTTCGCTTAAATTATGTCTTTTCTCGTAGTCATGATATAAAGTATAGTATGCAACTCCTGAATAAAGTACGAATTTATATCGAGGGCCATGAATCACTCGCGTCGTTCAGGATTCTAACAGTTGAATCACTCGCTGCGTTCGTGATTCAATCATTAGAATCCTTCACATGCTCGTGACTCATCTACGGCCCTCGCTTTAAATCCGTCCTTTATTCACTAGTTGCATAATATACTATTATTACCAAGACAAAACCTGCGGGAAAACAACGACTTAGATTTCACTGTGTAGAAGTATGTGGTAAGGTAACAAGCAGACTTTACTTTACTTATTCGGTTGACTGACTGCTGCGTTTTGTTTGCGTGTGTGAGTGTAAAATTAATTGTTTGTAATCGCACTCACGATTCACGAGAAATTCCTACTGAGGGGAAATTATTAAAAAAAAAAACTAATGCAAGAAGAAGTTGGAATAGACACCTACTCAAAAATGGTTAACACGTTTTCAGAAGGGTGGTTTCACCGACAGCGTTTTTAGAGGTTCTTCGCGTGAAATCACTATGTAACATGTTTATTTATGACCATTCTATATTTTTTCGTGTAACAAGAAAACTGGCTCATATGAAGGCACTAGTATAAATATATTTCTCTTAAATATAAATAACAAAAAAAAAAGAAATATGTCTGATCTCAATAACGGTGGTATGTCCGTGATCAACTTTTAAGCGCACATATTTAAAGAGGTAAACCTCTTTAAATATGTTGCGATGGAAAATTTAGTACTTAAATTAAACATTATTATGTTGGTCAATACATAAAGCAACCATATTTAACACTTCCTTTACTTCAGGAATCATGTAAACATCAGGACTATTGTGATAAGAAACGTCCGCGCCAAAAGTGCAATATCGGTGCGTTTTATTAAAATCTATCTATAATAACGTAAACAAGTCTATTTTAACGAACTATCTCCTTACGCACACGGAGGCCCAGTTGTGCTCTTGCGTTCTCGCAGTATTGACGTGTCCGATTCTGCTGAGTTTTCGCGCCAATACGTAAGTACTTTTTGAATCTAAGAGGGAATACGAAATTCGGTGGTTTCGGTGGTAAGTTTGCCACCGATATTGCATTAATACTAAAGTGGCTGTGGGTTCATGTGACTTTGGTAAGATATTTAACTCAGAGGGTTAACAAAATTAATCTGACAAACTTTGGAGGGTAGTAATATTTTACAAAAACGTAAAGAAACTCTGCCGTAATTTCGTCATCACCCAGTGCCATGTTGTTTTTATACTGTTTCAGAGCCATCCTAATCGCGAGGAGCGCGGAGGTCGCTATTCAATGATTTGGAGATCTGGCTATTGAGCTGCCATGAGCTTGAGGGTGTGATCTGAGAGTTTTTTTGATCTTATTTTCACGACGTATCTGAAAAAAAATTGTCGTATGGACACTTTCCACAAACCCGTCGTTGTAATCGTCCACTGAGCTTTCTAGGCATTCGAAGCGATTCTGGAGTTCAAGCTGAAAGCACTCGGGGTTTTGGATTTGGATCTGTCCAGGACGGAGCGTGGACTTCATCAGTCGTGATCTTTCAAGCATGATATTGATGTTCAATGTGCCTCTTACGGTTTTCACCGAATTGATCACGGAGACATCATGATGAAGTCGATCTCATTTTTAGTCGCACCATCGGGGCTCTGCCAGGTCCACTTCCTGCGCTCACGTTTTTTGAAGAAGGAGTTCATCATAAAGAGGCCCTCCTTCTCCATAAAACTAGCCAGTTGGTTACCCAGGTGGTTCCGATGTCCAACCCCAAATTGCCGGGACTTGCAGCTCATTCTCGCTTCGTTTGCCTAGTTTCGCGTTGAAGTCCCCCTTGACAACGGTGAGGTAAGTTCTGAAACCATGCGTGGCTTTAGAAATATCCTCATACATGGTTTTTACTTCATCATCGGGGTGTGCAGAGGTCAGGGCGTAGACCTGTATGACCATCAGCGAATATCTTGCAGATATTCTGAGTATAAGGTACGCCACCCTGTTCGACACTCTCGATCTTCACTACGTTATTCACGAGGGACTTATGGACGATAAACCCAACACCACCCTGTGACTGCCGGTCGCCCTCTCGGAAATAGAACAGGTTGCTGGATTTCAGGATTATCGTGTCCTCCCCCTCTCTTCGGACTTCTAAGAACCCCACGATACTCCATCGCAACCTGCTCAATTCCTCTTCGAGTTCCGTAATCTTCTCATCAGTCCGGAGTGTGCGCGTGTTGTAAGTTGCCAGGTCAAGTCTTCGGTTTGGGTAGCCGGATCCCTTCCGGAGATTCTTCGCACCCCTTGCCACACCGCTACCGTAGTCGACGGTAGACGGGCTGCCGGGTACTAGGAGTCTGTTTTGTATTGCGCTCATTTTTAAGGGAGGGGTTTGACTTAATCGCCACGCTTGGCAGGCGGGTTGGCGATCGCAGTATGGTTGTTACCAAGGCACAGAGAACGCTGCTGCCTATTCTCTGGTAAGTCCATTAGTCGCCTCTTAGGACACCCACGGGAAGATATGGGATGGTGCTATTCTTTACGTCCGACACCATACGAAACATGGTGCATTATAAATTTTTATTTTGCATTTTCGGTGTAAGATTGGCAATTTCGGTGTTAAATTTTCAATTTCGGTGGGTTGGTAATTTCGGTGGCCGTCATATTTTCAAAACAACTACGGTTATTTATTTCCTACAAAAATATCTAGAATACTAATGTGTTTTAGAATAAAACAAGTTTATTTTTTTGTCCAAAAACCTACAAATAAAAAATACCACCGAAATTAGCAAAAAATTGTACCTGCGTGAAATGACCCAGAATATCATTCTGAACCACATTATACTCACTTCAACCCAGTTGTCATATTTTTTTTAACCATATTTTCCTCTCATCTCCTAGGCCTAGAATGCGACCTCCAATCCCTCCCTCTACGCTACGACCGGCCCGCGCCCCCCTCCTTCGTGAGAGTCGCCAAGAGAAGAACCACGGCCAACAAGAAAGAAAGAAGAAGAACACAGAGTATTAACACTGCATTCTCAGATTTGAGGGACTGTATACCCAATGTGCCTCCCGACACGAAACTTTCTAAGGTAAGAAATAGGGATGTTTTCTGACTAAAAAATATGATTCTCTTAGTCCGTCAGTTAGATTTTCGAAAAATATTGGATACGTGTTTTCGTTTGCTCAAATTAATAAAAATTTACGAAGATAATGAAACGCGTCAAAGATCATGAGCGGGGGCTTGACGTCACTTTCTGGTTAAAGTAAAAAATGTCATGCAATGCGAGACGTCACACGAGATTTCAAAGCACTGTATCGTAAATCATTGTTTGTTTAAGTGAGAAAAGAAAAAATATGTGTCCAATATTTTTTATAAATCTATCTGATGGATTAATTAGATTTTTTTTTTGTATTTTTATAAATGCTTGATTTTGTTGTATAGTTATCGTTTTACACAAACTTCGCAATTTATTTAATAGCAATTTTTGGGAAGTCAAACTTAAGTTTGACAACCACTCATACCAATGGGTATCGTATTACCCGCACTTACTGGTTTGTGGACGTGAAATAGGCAGTTACTCCATGTAAAACACGGGTATTCAGCTGCATCCGGTTAGACTGGAAGTCGACCCCAACATAATTTAAAAAAGGTTCGGGAGATGATGATGAAACTGAAGGAGAAAGCTTAAATTTCTTTAGTTTTTTTGCAATTTTGTTGTTTCTCAGCAATCATTTTTGCTTAGAGTCACTTAGTTTGAAGTACAGAATGCTTGCCATGGTTGACCCCTTCGTGAAGGTTCCGTTTAAACTTAGTATAATATTATTTGACAGTAATACTTTTCCATAAAAAAAACATAACCTCAAAATAGCCCTTGCAAACTTCAACCGACATCGACGGACATACCTCCGTCTCACTCTAACATCTGACCTTACCAGATGGTGCGAAAGAGATCGCAGAGCATCAACAGTGCGTTCTCGAGTCTCAGACAGCATATCCCTAACGTCCTACCCGACACAAAGATGACCAAGGTTAGTACGACTTCTGGGTTTGAAGAGTTTCTGTTGGTACTCGAGCTGGTAGATAGGGCCACTGATGAATTTAGGAGTTTCTTAAGGTGGAAGCGTGAGGGTTGCCCGCGAAACGGGACAAAAGAACGTAACACGACGCCATTTTTTTTCAAAGTTATGGCCACGCATAAAAATTTAATCAATGGTTAGCTGGTATTAATACAGACAAGTTTTGAATGAGACAAAATATTCTGAAGTGTAACGTTTTCGAGGTATGAGCTTTTAAAGTGAACCGCAAACCACTATCAACTTTGATGTAAATATCTCAGAGTTGTGTCACTTTAGAACAATAAATTATTTGTCCTAAACAAAACTTGTTCGTATTGATGCCATGCAAGCTATCGATGAATGTAGGTTTTATAAGTAGACGCTATTAAAAAAATAAAATAATATGGCCGAAGTTAAGCAGTATAAATAATTCAAAGTCCTTTGAATTTCGCGGACTATCCTTGCGCTACCAACTTAACGTTAACGTCTCCAATGAAACTCAACATCTAAACTGCGTTCACGAGTTTTTTCTTAAGGTGTCAGTGGCAGATCTAAACGCAGTTCACATGTCCTATCAGGTTGAGTTTCTATGGTGAAATTGGCCCCTGCTGCACTGGGTAATAATATGAACACGTTATTTGTAACGTAATTCAAATTATTACCCGACGTATTACAATTTTGCTACAATCTGTCATTTTGTCGATTCTTTCGTCGACAAAACCCATTTCTACGGTGGCATGCTACGCGTGCAGATCGCAAGTTATTTTTTTTTTCTTTTATAATGCCATAGGGTCCGAGTGCTCATAGCTTGTTTAAGGAAATTTCGAAACACCTAGTTGTCGCTTCCCGTGACCCAAGGGCTGGCTTTTACCTTGGCCAGAGGTTAAGTGTTGCCATACAAAGTGACAACGCCGCCAGCATCAAGCCAGTATCTTGGGCACATTAAAGCTGACAACGTTGAGAAGTTTTTTGATGCCCTTTTATAGTTTGTTGTTAGTTTATTTAATAGTATTTAGCAGATAGAAAAATATTACAAAAGAGTACCAACAAAAACGTCCCTCACTCAGAAGTCACCGATCCATTCTCAATTTTTAATCGGACATTAACCTTTCCTCTCCTGTTAGATCAAGACGCTCCGGCTGGCGACCTCCTACATCTCCTACCTGCTGAAGGTGCTGGAAACGGATGGAGAGCCTGCCGGTGGCTTCAGAGCAGACCTGCATCATACACCGCCTAGGAGAAGGACCGTTGAGGGAAATCAGGTGAGCTCTTTGTGTTTTATGGTAGCCTAGTACTTTTGGGTGGACAGAACGCTTTTAAAGAAGCTCAGGTGGCTTCTTTCATAGCCTCTTGAAGCTGATAGCCACCTAGGAGAAGGACTGTTGAAGGAAATCAGGTGAGTTCTCTGCATTTTATGCTTCCCTAGTACTTTTGAGCATCATACTTGGGAGGCATATTTTTGAAGATGCTTCAGGTGACTTCTTTGGGTTCTATTTAAAACTGATTGCCACTTCGGAGACAGACTTTCGGGTAAGTTCTTTGCGTTTTATGATATTCTAGTACTTTTGGTTAGGACTATTTTTTATCAGCTCAGGTGACTTCTTTGGGTTTTATCAAAACCTAGTAGTATTCTTGTAACTGATTCACTGAGGAAATGGACCGTCGAGAGAAATCAGGTGAGTTCTTTACGTTTTATGGTAGCCTAGTACTTTTTTTAGTTTTCTTTCACCTAAAAGAAAGAAAACCTCAAAAAGTCTATCAAAACTTAATAGAAGATGATTGTCATCTAGGAGACGGACTGTCGAGGAAAATTAGGGGACCTGTTTAAGCTTTATGGTAGTACTTTTGGGTGGTAGGGAACTCAAGCGACTTCTTTGGGTTCTATCATAACCTAGTATCCTGAAGCTGATCTTTGTGATGTTGTATAGGACCTAATCTCTGGATCTGCTGATCCGATTTTGAAAATTCTTTTACCATTAGAAAGCCACATTGTGAGTGTCAAACGTTTTTATTATATTTTCAAAATACACGCAGACGTGGTCGCGGGCGTAGTGCTATTTATAGATTATTTTGATTCTTGAAAGTAAACCACAGAATTTTAACAATTTCCAAAACTTACTCCATAAAAACTCATTCGTAAACATTTTTATGGGAGTATAATATAATTTCCTGCCATAATACAGGCTGTAAAAATATTAGTTTAGTAACTGTTTTGTTGGCATCTGTTTGTTTTATTACTCATTCGTTTAGGTATAAATCATGAATATTGTTGTTTTCAGTTTCAATAATTTTTGTAGTTTTCCATTCTTCTTAGTTTTGGAACGAAAAGCAAAAGAAAAGAGAGATGTCCTATCGACATCCGGTTGTTACGGAACTCGAATAATTTAAAAGGGTATTTAATAGTTAAGTGCCTCAGAAATCACAGAAAGCTTGGCTTTTTTTAGAAGTTTACAAGTTTTGTTTTTAGTGGGATTACTTTTTTCCCGACCCGGGAATCTTACCCAGAACCTCATGCTGCTTGACCATTAGACCGTCATTGAATCATCATCCTCATCATCATCCTATAATGTTCCCACTGCAGGGACTCAGGCCTCCTCTCCAGGAGAGGGATGGGCTATAATCCACCACGCAGGCCCAGTGCGGGTTGGTAGATTAGATTAGATTCATTTATTTGCCTGAAATATAGCCTGGTAGATGTCACATGTCTTCGAATTGTTAGGTTCTAAGACATGTAAGCTTCCTCACGATGTTTTTTTTTCACCGATGATGAAAAAAAAACATCGTGATGATGATGTTTGTCTTTCCTTCACCGTTTTAAGTAGAATATTGGCGACTTACTGTCCCTAAGGCGGGGGCGCAACCACTGGGCCACCACTGCTCACATTGAATCATATCAGTAACTAACTAATTAGATTCTAATCTACTATCCCTAAGCCCCAATGCGCTCAGACTTTGAACATTTAAAAATAAACCGCTATACGCATGCAGTGAAGTGCACGCTGCCATTCTCTTGGGAATCAAGTGTTATCTCCTACCATGTGTGGAGTTCAAGTGCAGTACTTACTGGCGCCAGTGGCTGGCGTGACGCGAGCTAGTGGTGTATGTGTCATTTGTTGGTATGTTTTTATAGTTTCAATCAGTGTTCCTATGTTTGGCAGTGATTCTTTGTTTATCGTGTTCGAACACAAGACACGCACTTCTGATTTTACGGATTCATGTGCGTATTTTATAATTATCACTTGCTTTGGTGAAGGAAACTATCGTGAGGATATAAAATATTATGCCTTAAAGATATGTATCGACGGCTTGAAAAGCGAATCCAGTCAGACTGAAAGCTAACAAAAACATATTTATGTAGCACCATTATATCAATATTAAAAGTATTTGATGTTTTAAATAAATAGATTGACTTGGCCACCGCATCATATTAGCCAATGCGATGGCGATTAGCCATTAGAATGTGGTATTTAATATTGGCGAAAGCGATGCGATGGCCAAGTCAATCTATTTATTTAAATATTTTTATTAATATTGATGTGGTCACTATAAGATGTAGTTAGGTTAGCTTATTACGTAATAACTTAAGATAGAAGGTTCCTTAAGTAGTTACTGAAATTAACTGACTTGGTATTCACTACTCAGTTCAGTACTCAGTGGATCTCGCTACTTTTTACGGTAGAAGAACTGAGTTGTGCGACTTGGCTTTTTTTTAAAGTTTTATTTTTAGTGGGATACATTATACTGAGGACTATGCAGTTATTGTCTGAGATGGTAATTAGAACCCCACAGATTTGAGTGGACTATTGGACCAGTGGAGCATTTCTTTTTACAAGCTGTATTTTTTAATACAAGATTTCAATTCGAAGTTTTTACTTCGAATTGAAATCTTGCATTTCATCACATAATGTTATTCTGGCTAGACGGGACTACGTCACTGGTAGACAAATACCAGGTACGGCTATAAATGTATTTATATTGTGTAGTTCTCTATCATTTTGTAATTATGTAGTTCAGCGCGTGGCGGGGCGTGGTACAAGGTATGAGAGAAAGCGATTTTTGATTATCAAGTGTCTTTAAAAAACAATTTGTGGGTCCAACTTCACAGTATTCGTAGATAGGATTTAGTATTATATCTAAAATTTTGCTTCTTTGCGCCTTGGTGCCGCCTGCTCTTCTCCTCATCGCTGTCAATGTGGTGAAGCTGTCAACAGCCTCGGTCACCACAGCCTGACCATGTAGCCATAGTGCTGGCCGTTTTGCGCGGCACGCGAACTTAAACGACATCATCCGACGTGCTTTTGTCGCCGTCGGCGTACCAGCATTTTTAGAACCCAATGGCTTGGCACGCGACGATGGCAAAAGACCTGACGGCATGTCTTTATTTCCTTGGAAGATGGGTAGGCCTTTAGTGTGGGACGCAACATTTGTCGATACTCTTGCGCCATCACATCTTCGAAGTTCATCGTGCTGCGCAGGTGATGCCGCTGCGGCTGCAGAGAACCTCAAGCGGCGTAAATTTTGCTTCTTTGCGCCTTGGTGCCGCCTGCTCTTCTCTTCATCGCTGTCAATGTGGTGAAGCTGTCAACAGCCTCGGTCACCACAGCCTGACCATGCAGCCATAGTGCTGGCCGTTTTGCGCGGCACGCGAACTTAAACGACATCATCCGACGTGCTCTTGTCGCCGTCGGCGTACCAGCTGTTTTAGAACCCAATGGCTTGGCACGCGACGATGGCAAAAGACCTGACGGCATGTCTTTATTTCCTTGGAAGATGGGTAGGCCTTTAGTGTGGGACGCAACATGTGTCGATACTCTTGCGCCATCACATCTTCGAAGTTCATCGTGCTGCGCAGGTGATGCCGCTGCGGCTGCAGAGAACCTCAAGCGGCGTAAGCGGGGTTGAAACTCTGGGGCCGTGGGGTCCGAGTGCTCATAGCCTGTTTAAGGAAATTTCAAAACGCTTAGTTGACGCTTCTCGTGACCCAAGGGCTGGCTTTATCTTGGCCAGAGACTAAGTGTTGCCATACAACGTGGCAATGTCGCCAGTCTTTTGGGCACATTACCGGCTGACAGCGTTGAGGAGCAGTTTTTTGATGCCCTTTTATAGTTTCTTGTTAGTTTATTTATTAGTTTTTAGTTAATGTACATATTACACATATCATTAACCTAAATTAACATGCTAAATACACGAAGAAAATTTTGTTATTGAAAAAAAAGTTAAAATTACCTTAGGCTACGTAGGCACTAACAGGTGGCTTCTTTAGCGCCTCGAGCCAAGTGATTAACATTTGGTTGGTTAGCGAAAGCGCTACGCCAATTGCTGAACTGTACGCGGTAAACGAGCCGACGCCGCCGTTCGAGCTTGCGAGATCCCTATGTAACATGTAAAAATAAATCTTATTACAATGATTCAAAAGTCTGTTTTAAACATGATAAATACTCTGATCTGCTCTCCGAGACGGTCTGTGTGAACGGGCTTTAATACGCCCCGTTCACGACAGGTGTTCGTAGCTTCTGAAGTCGGTGGCAAAAAACGAAATCAAACAAACAAATGTCTCCGACTTCAGAAGCTGACTTCTACATACAATACAAAAAAAAAACAAACATATAACCCATCTTTTGGGCTTCGTCGCAGAGTACCCGACTGAAAAGAAATCATCATCAGCCTGTAATGTTACCACTGCAGGGACTCAGGCCTCCTCTCTAGGAGAGGGATGGGCTATCTATACTCCACCACGCGTGCCCAGTGCAGATTGGCAGATGTCACATGTCTTCCAATTTTTTTCCTTCACCGTTTTGAGAGCAGTGGTGATGAAATAAATTACACAAAGTTCGAACCCACGACTCACTCACGCAACCACTGGGCCGCTACTACTCAAAAAAAATGTATATTGCCAATTAATACTTTCTCATAGCATAAGTTATTACACTTCCTAAATTACATATTGACGTTAATCCCGCCATCGCCGCTAGCTTAGACCACATTGCATGATAAAATTACATTCTGCCACATGGCCCTACCATTCGCGAGCTATCAAATAATTTACAACTAAGATAAACAGATGTTTTTGTAGTACATTCTCTTTTCACTGGATTTTTGTTGACGTAAATTAGATCTTGATTTAGTTAATTTATTGATTAAGTTGGTCATTTGTGGCACCTTACTTAGAACCTGGTTTCTTTTTTTCTTGTGGCGACACTGCAGCTAAAAGCTGATTTTGTCTTATATGAATTGACCAAGATCATGCTTAGACCTTAAAAGATACTCGGACCTCTAGGTTTGTTTCGAATACTTATTCTCAGAGTAATCAGGTACGAAACACCGAACTAATCTAGTTTAAAAAAAAATACTTGTAAAAGTTTTTGTAAAAACCTATTGGCGAAAAATCATTTATAATTTTTAGGAATAATAAATAACGTGGAGCGGAGGTCGTGGCTTAATTATAGCAGTCACTCGGGTCGCTCGTTAGGTTAAGCCGTGCTAGCCTAACTTGGTCCGTGGATGGGTTACCAACCATTACATTCCGAGTTTTGACACCCAGTCCTACCCAGGGATATCGTATTACTCAGATCTACCTGGGTTGTAGAGGTCACATTAAGGATCTTATAAGTAGTGAAGGTTCTTGCTATGTTTTGTCTCAAATGAGAATACAAAAGCCAATTAAAATAACAAATACAACATTTCAATTATAAATGCTAAGCAGATGCTGATGAGGAAATTACGCCCCCTTTAAAATCGCTCGTCGCCCATAGCTTGGACCAAACCTCTTTATATAATTACGCTAAGCCACATGGCCCGACGAATCAAATGCTATCAAATATTTTACAGCCGGAACGAAGGATATACAATACAAGCCGTTTTATGGATTTTTTCTCGGTAAATCTAATAATCTGATTCTGTTTTTTATAAAAAAACTTTTACATTTTTTGACGGATATTCTGTTCTGACTGTCATTTGTGAATCTTTGACAGTCGTTACAGGCAGTCAGTTGCCCGAAAGTCTGACAACCAGTCTTACCAAGGGCCCAAGGGGTATCATATTGCCTAGGACTAGCTGAAGAAGCTGGATTGTGGAGGTCAGAGAGGCAGTCGCTCCATGTAAAACGGTGGCATTCAGCTGCATCCGGTTAGACTGGAAGTCGAACCAGTCGAGTTGGGAAAAGGCAGGCAGCTGATAATAATAATAATAATAAAGTTTATTGGTTCATAAAAGGTTTACAATATTAAGTAGTGACACTGAATCCCGCACTAGGATACCCTGTGTTGCAGGATCCAGTCTCTTTCGACAGAAATATGAATTATAATAAAAAGGACGGAACAAATGCAACGGTTACAATATAATTAATTAAACTTAGGACTAAAAGGTAATGAAGTTTATAAATGTGTGTATGTGATGAGTGTTAATGTGTATGTAATGAGTGTGAGTGTGTATGTGATGAGTATGAGTGTATATGTAATGAGTGTGAGTGTGTGTGTGATGAGTATGAGTGTGTATGTGATGAGTAAGGGTATGTAGGTTATGAATGAGAGTGTGTATGAGATGAGTGAAAGTATGTGGGTGATGATTGTGTGTATGTGTTGATTGATACATTAATGGTTGGATGCTAAGAAGTTTTCCGTTTCAGAATAATTAAGACCTAGCAGCCAATCCTGTACCTGCTTTTTACACCCAAACCTTGTCAAGGGGAAGATTTGGAGCTTATTGTTAACTTTCTCGTATAGGTATGGCCCAATACGAGAGAAGCCCTTATTGCCAAATTTAAGTTTGCAGAAGATTCTGTTCCACTTAGGTTTTCTGCGTGTGCGTTGGTCTGTTACCTTCGTCACACCTGCAGTTTTGTGGAATTTAAGTAGCACTGATAAAATGTATAGTTGGCGCACCGTAAGCACTCTCGTCTCTCGATATAACATTTCGGTGGGGTATCGAATTCCTAGTCTATGAGAGACCTTAAGGATAGCTCTTTGTGCCCGTTCAGCAGCAATTAAATATGTTTTCCCAGCAGAACCCCAAGTAATAATGCAGTAACTTAACACAGACTGACACAAGGCAAGGTAAGTCACTCTGAGAGTTTCTTTGTCAGCTACAGATCGAAGTTTTTTAAATATGTATAAAAGCTTCCTTACACGCGAAGTAACCGATTCAATTTGCCTTGCCCATGTCAGGTGTTGGTCTATGCAAATACCGAGATACTTGAAACTACTGACTTGTTCAAAAATAGGGCAGCTGCAGCTACCCCTTTGACTAAAATTACATTGGTGGGATTTGAGTGCAAGCTGTTTAGGGGCAGCTGTTTTTAAACTAATAGAAAAATTAACCACCTTGGTTTTTTTAATATTAAGAGTAAGTAAATTATATTACAGCCAACTGGTAACCTTCTGCATACCAGCCTCTGCAATATTGTAGGTTTCCTGCCAAGAGTCGCCATGGAAAATGATAGCTGTGTCATCAGCGTACGCAGATATTAGCGCGTTGTCCAAATTGAGTGAGCACGAGCAGAGACCATTAACGTACAGGAGAAACAAGGTGGGACCAAGGACACTACCTTGGGGCACGCCATATGCCACGTTTGCAAAGGAGCTCTGAAGATCTCCCAGGCAAACCTTCTGTTTGCGTTCGGAAAGATAAGAGGCAAACCATTCCAAAGCAATGCCCCTGATACCTAAACGTTCCATCTTCTTGATCAAAATGGGCCTTGACACGGTATCAAAGGCCTTAGCAAGGTCAAGAAAGACGCCAACACATTTTTTGCCTTTGTCAAGGATATCAATGACATGATCCACCAATTTAGAGACTGCGTCCTCCGTTGATTTGCCATTTCGAAAGCCGTACTGGTTGGCCGATAACAGTTCTTTCTTTTCTAAGTACGCCAATAGTCTCTTGTTCACCAACTTCTCCAGAATTTTGGATAGAGACGTAAGAAGAGAAATAGGTCTGTAATTGGATGGGACAGATGCGTCACCAGCTTTGAAGATCGGGCAGATATTTGCTGTTTTCATCTCAACTGGAACTTTTCCTGATGACATGCTCAGATTGCATATATGTGATATGGGACCAGCTAGACAATGTTGAGCTATTTTAAGTACACGATTCGGAATACCGTCCCAACCAGCAGCAGAATCGGTTTTGAGGTTGCCTATGATAGAGATAACTTCTGTTTCGTCGGTTGGAGTCATAAAGAAAGATTGTGATAGAGAACGGTCAGTGTTGTCCAGCGTAAGTGCCAAATTCGCCAGTTCTATCTCTGTAGTATTGAGTTGAGTCAAAGACTGCTCGGCAAGTTGTATTCCCACATCAGCAAAGAAAGTATTAGCCATATTCAGCGAGACTACAGGGTCAGGATTTGCATTAAGTAAAGTTAGGCTATTCGATTTTTTATTCTTAATGTTACAGATTGTTTTAATTGCTGCCCAGGTTTTTTTACTGTCGGCTTTAGAACTGTCTAAGAGGCTTTTCTCATAGGCATTTTTTAGATTTTTTATAATATTGTTGCAGTGGTTTCTATATTTTTTATATTTCTGTTGCAGAGCGTAATTGTCTTTATTTTCGTCTTTTCTTACTTCAGAGTGAAGAGCGTCTCTTTTACGTAAACATTTTAGTAGATTTTGAGTCAACCAGGGTCTCCTAATGGTTTTAGAATTGCGCAAGATTTCCTTTTTAGTGTGACGATTTATAATGAGTCTTAAATTATCAGTTAATATATTCATTGCTGCATTCAAGTCATCGGAGTTTAAAATAGATTTCCAATCGGTTTTTTCGATGTCATTGAGAATGTTGGGGTAGTCATGCTTAAGCTTATACTTTGTCTGCCCAGAGGTAGATATTTGACTTGAGGGATCTTTACTTATTCCTATCAGCACTGTATCATGATCGGTGATAGAAGATTGACATACGACAATTTTTGCTGTCTTTCTTGTTTTAATTAGGGCATGATCAAGGCAAGAATTTTCGCGTGTCGAATATTGGTGCCCTGGATAGAAACCATAGTAACCGGTAATATCAAGATATTCGTTGGCTCGTTTGTCTTCTGTGCCGATCTTGATATCGATATTTATGTCCCCTATAATTGCCATCGATGATGTATTGTTCGAGCTGAGAAGGGTTTCTAATGATTTGCAAAAATTACTGATGTTGTAGACTGAGGGCGATCGGTAGATAGCAAAAATGGTAAGTTCTATTCCAACGTTAATAACCAAACAGTTTGCATCATTAAAAGCCGGCTCGAGTATGGTGACATTAAGTTCCGATTTATAAATTATGGCTAAACCATCGTTCTGGTTTAAGTAACATTGAGAATAATAGCATTCGTAGCCATTTAATTGAACTTTTGGGGTGTGTTCATGTAACCTACACTCGGTCAGTATGATAATATCAGGTAGAAAATGAAGCCGCGACAGGAAAACCGAGAAATTATCAAAGTTTTTCATTATACTCCGAATATTTTGATTAACTATGGTGAGCTGGTTTTTCACGTCACCAAAATCATTCACACATTGTTCTGGGATATTATGTTTAGTGCTAATAAAAATTTCGGTACTATCTATGTCATCAATTAAGTTAATTTGATTAGCCATTTTCAAAACAAGGTAATTTTATGGTTCTGTAATAGTAAGTTCTTGATTTATGGCGGTGGACGAATTTAATTGTGAGATGAATTAGGTGTGAAGATGGATGGTGGGAGTGATGTGTATATTTTAAACATGAGTATGTGTTGGTATAGTTTGTAAGTTTTATGTTTTGTGATTTTGTGTAGTTTTGTAATTGTAAGCGGTTTATGGGGCTGAATAAAAATATTATTATTAAAGAATAGTAGAACATAAGTGTGATGTGAGTAAGTGTTGAATTAGTTACCTTAAAGTACAATTTATGACTGAGAAAGTGACTTACATCAAAAAAGTTAGAGTTTATCAAAATAAAAAAGTAAAAACAAGGATAAAAATAACTAAACAAGTGCAATAATAACAGACTACAACTAGTTACCACGCAATTGTACCAGAGTATTCTCACTTTTGACCAGTACATGCTTAGCTCCCTCTTCTTTTCGTAGAAAAATTCTTCCGTTTGCGATCCAGCAAAATCTATATTTTTCTGAAGCCGCGAAGTCACGAGCAAGAAAATGCAGCCGCCTGGATTTATTCGTGAGATGTTCGGAGAAATAAAGGGGTGATGTTGTTCCGGGGAGGCCCAAGTGAGAGGAGTTAAGCCGACATGTACGATGTTCAGAGTTGTACGTTTTCGTACTCCTTAGGAATCGTTCCTTCGCGAAAATATTGGAAAACTCCAGTACGACTGTCGATGTAATGGCACTTGCTTTGTAAGGGATACGATATACATCTCTTATTTCGTTGCCAGATTCCATGCTTATTGTCTTCACGAGATTGTTAGCTTGTTTTAGAAGGTCTGCCTTATTTTCTTTCCTTGCAATCGGAAATCCTCTAATCTCAACGGAGGTTTTCCTAATGAACCGCTCCAGGTTTTCTGACTTTTCCTCAATATCGGCTATGCATATCCGTGTTGAGGCAATCTCCTTCTCAAGTTTACAAATTTTAACTTCAGAATCAACAACTTGACTTTTCAAAAAGCTGAGTGTCTTTTCCATCTCAACGTTAGACGAAATAATATCAGTATTTTGCTGTGTGATATTAATTAAACACTTTTCTACACTATCCAGCCGTGTTATCAGTGGAGTTATCATCACTGTAAGCATTTCCGTGATATCCAACTTGAATTGTTCAAATTTGTCAGTTACCACACTATCTTCCAAGCACGCCCTTTTGAAGTTAGGTCTCACGGTGACGTTGAGGCTAGGGCTGGCATGTGCATGACCTGCCTTATTTAAATTAGAATCCGAGGCAGACAGACATTTTGGAGGTGTGCACTCCATTATCCTTAATTAGCAATGTGGTTATTTACTAGTAAAAACTCACGGTTGTGGTGCGAAGCGATAGTTTAGTGTGAGATGTTTACTTGAACTTTGTACTCCAGTCGTCGTAGCAGGCGCAGGATACAACAAAGAAGCTTAGTTGTGCGTAAGTGCGTTCAGTGCATGTCCGATCGACGCGACGACCGGTCTCAGCGGTGCGAGAGCGGGATGCCAATTATTCACTCTTTCTCGCGGCTCGAGGTACGGGGGGCTCTGACGCGGTCTCCACGGACTACGCGGCGCACTGTTTTTACAATTATGTTATCTATTTAGTAGTAATTAGGGACAACTTTCCCAGTAAGAGTATTATTAGATTTATTAAGAAATTGGTCAAGGCGTCTGCACTGGACAACAGTTCGGACGAAAGAGGATGATCTTGATGATCATAATGATGATGATAGTAAAAATACAGAGAAAGGTAATTTAAAATTCATCTCTCTTATTTTTATTCGGAAATACCGCTTAATAGCGTAGTTAACAAAAAAAAAAAATTTGCCCGTCAGATAGATTTCCAAGATATATTCGATACATAGTTTTTCTTTTTTCGCGTAAACAAACAATGAAGACGATACAGTGCTATGAAAACTCGTGTGACCTCATATTTTACGACATTAGTATGACATTTTTTACCGGTGAGTGACGTCACAACCCCCCACTTAAATCTTTGATGCGTTTTATCTTCGTCAATTTTTATTGATTTGATAAAACAAAAAATACGTATCCAATATTTTTCGATAATCTAACAGACGGACTAATTATAATCATATTTTTTTTAGTCAGGAAACATCCCTAATATTGTTCCTATTTCTTGCCCTATAATACTTTATTCATTTATTTAGGACAACCAACAAAGCATACACTAAAAATACATGTTAAGCTATACATAATTTCTTACTTACTACTTGCCTTTATCTAATATGATTGTGTCATACCAGGGTCTAAACGAACCCTTCACGGAGCCGTCAACCTAGCATTCTGTACACCAAAACATACAAAAAAAAAAGACGTGTGGCACTCGGAGACTGCTTCGGTAAAGCTATTGCATAGCATTTTTTATCAACTTACATAGATGATAAATACCTATACACCTATATACTTTCTCACAAACAGCTGATTACGGTAGTTTTCCAATACAACCAATGCCACCTAAAGGCGGGTTGCTGAACTAAAGAGACAAGCGTGATATTTCAAAAAGTCATTAAAAGTTCTGGTATTTATCGATAGATGGAAAAACTAAAAAGTATCACCGCTGTGCCGGTCGGAGTGGGGGGTGTTAGGTTTTTTTCGTTACGGAATTTCTGGATTCGGTCCCCACGCTCAAGGCCCGCGATAGAAGCTATGCAATAGCTTAAAACATACAGACGATTTGAGAACCTCCTCCTTTTTGGAAGTCGGTTAAAAACTAAGTAACTCTACTACTCACAGTACTAATATAGTATGACATAAACTAACCTCCTTACTCTATAAAAAACAGATACTTTTTAACAAAATGAGGGCAAACCTGGCGAGATTATTCCCCGCTCATCCGGCGTTCTTATAAACAAGGCGATACAAGGGAAGTAGTTAAATAATAATATAAACAAATGTCACGTGCTACAGTAAACATATACACAGGTGTAATGGATGACTGTTTTATATATTTAAAATATTATGTTTTTTTTGAGGATGCAGACGTTTTGGCGCGGGAAGAAAACTGGCTGAATTTTATTTAGCTGCCCAATCGTAATACTCAACCGTGTCATCAATATGGTAATTTTTTTGGCCGCCTCCCGCTCTGTGTGGAAGGAAGTGTCAGACTTGTACTGACTAAAACCCACCCATTTTCCTTCTTAGCCCTGTATCCAGGACCGCGGTATCTCTTTCGAACAGTGTCGCAGCCCCGGCAGGCGTCGGCCATCTTTGAGGCGCGCATGGAATATTAGCTTCTGCCCTCGGTTTCACTCCCATTATGTACGGAAATAAACTCGTTGAGCTGATAACGCTTTCATACATTGTCGTCTGTTACCATTTTCATAGGCATACAATAGCATCACACCAGTAATTCCCGAAGGGTTAAGCAGAGGTGCGCCTAGTAGTAAGAAAGTAGTTCAAGATTGATCCCAGCACTGTTTAATGTGACGTTGAGCTTCTTGAGTAATAGGTAGACCTACACGTTCACTGACAAATGCTTGCACTGACTGGACAGGTCCACTCAAATCTGTGTGGTTCATTCTTCAAAAGACCATCTCAGGCACTAATTTGGTTAGTCGTCACGTGACAAACCAAGATTATGTCTTGACCTTAAAAGAGTCTAAGATGTCCTCTGAGTTTGTTTCGGATGTTTTTTCTCAGAGTAGTCAGGTACTAAACACCGGTCTCATTTAGTTTAAAAAAAAACAACGGGTTGCACTCCGGGAGTGCCGGCATGGCAGAAGTGAAAACTTCAACATATTAACGTTTTACATTTTTGAATATTTTGGAATGGTTAGGAAATAATTTCGCACGAATTGCTTTATTTATCAGTACAATATTCATTTATTGCGCTATAGTACACAAACATGACAGTTTATATTACATATGTAACACTTCAGAACTTTAATTACTAATTAAAAAGTTTATCTCTCAAAAAATCAACTTGACATTTCATTTTTTTGACATTTGACACACACGCACATTCGCGCAAGCGCCCTGCGCCGTCTTACGATCAGGTCACGTGTCCTACTGACGCGAGTTTAACTGTTTTTACCCATCTCAAAAAAAGTGGACGCATGTAACCACGAATCAGAATCACGAATCAGTTTTTAAACATGCGCTCCCAAACATTATGTATAGGAAAATATTTCATACAAGTACATTTTATAAGTTGGTCGACTATTACTCGTAAACTTGTAAAGCCTACTTAGCTGTATAGTTTTCCTTTTATTTTCGTTATAGATGCTACTTCCATGAATTTTTCACACACCCAAACACAACCCGTATAGGTGGTTTAGGTTGGCACACTTGAGTCTAACAAAAATTTGCACTATAAAGCTTAATATTTCACAAACGAATCCCTTAATCGAAAAACAATTTGAGCAAACTCGCAATATTTCTTAGAGACCTATCTAACGACATCCCACACAATAGACTTCGCCAGAAAAAAAATCATCCCCACTTTAGTGTGACCCTAAAAAAAACTATATTTTACTTTAGCACTTATTCGGCGTAACTCGTTTGTATATTCATGCCAAATTACAGCTTTCGAGTACTAAGAGTCTTTGAGATATAGTGCGGACGGACGGACAGACAGACAGACAGACGGACATGGCGAAACTATAAAGGGTTCCAAATTGACTAATGAACCCTAAAAATGACGTGTAAAAGTGTTTGTAGAAACCTATTCGCAAAATAAACATCATTTATTGTTACCTAACTAAATCTCTGCAACTAACCCATTTTCACAACGAACAGTTACATGCAAAAAAAAACGTAGAAAGGTGCTGTCTTTTAACCCCTACGTGAAAAAAAAGACGTGTGGCACTGGAGACTGCCGCGGTAAAGCTATTGCATAGCATTTTTTATCAACTTATGCAATTATAATTATTTATTTATTTTATTAATGCAGTATTTTTTTTCCTTTGTTTTTTTTTCTTTGATATTAATAAATGCACTTTGTTTATTCATATTTAAAACACTTTGTACACAAATTATACGAGTACAGATATTCACTGTTGTACATAGATGATAAATACCTATACACCTATATACTTTCTCACAAACAGCTGATTACGGTAGTTTTCCAATACAACCAATGCCACCTAAAGGCGGGTTGCTGAACTAAAGAGACAAGCGTGATATTTCAAAAAGTCATTAAAAGTTCTGGTATTTATCGATAGATGGAAAAACTAAAAAGTATCACCGCTGTGCCGGTCGGAGTGGGGGGTGTTAGGTTTTTTTCGTTACGGAATTTCTGGATTCGGTCCCCACGCTCAAGGCCCGCGATAGAAGCTATGCAATAGCTTAAAAAAGTCTCGTACTCAAGTTACATGAATCCAAAAATGACAATTTCAAGTAAGTACAGTAGAAGTCACAAAAAAAAATAGTATCTGCAGCTACCGTGCGTGAACAGCAAAACTTTTTCTGTATTATTTTTTACGACTGCGTAAACTATCATAATTTGAAACACGTGGCAACTACAAAAAATATCTGTTTGTCCGTGAAATTACTTAGTCTATGGTAAAAAAATATTTGAGGAAGATCTTTGTCTAAGATCGTTATTTGTTTTATTATTACCTTACTTCTAAGACGGTGTGGTTTTAATTTCAGATTAACATTTATTTCCATATGCACACGTATTTTGAATGCCTCGTTCATCTACTCGCAAGCGCGACTGCTAAGCATGGGGTCCGAGGTTCGATTCCCGGGCACGCGTTAGTGTCTGTGTTTGGTTCGTTTAACCCATGCAATAACTTTGGAAACAACAAAAAACTTTTTCGCAAAAAAATATGAAAATTTTCCATCGACGCGCTATGAAGAAGTTGAGCATTCCACACAAATACTTGTCACATGACATGTCAAATAAAAAAAACATACAGGCGAACATAGGCCCTCTTCCTTTTTTGAAATTTTTAAAAAGACGGTGTATTCATGTTACTGTTTTCTTTGTTACAGCAAAACGCAACTGCAGAGAAAAGAAGCAAAGGCAGGACTGGCTGGCCACAACACGTATGGGCGTTAGAACTTAAAAGCGAACAGAATTTACAGACTTAAAATTATACAATAATAGCGACCTGCCCCGACTTTGTACTCGTGCAAAGTAGATATTATACGTACTACATAATATAAACCTTCCTCTTGAATTACTAAGTATCTATTGCTGAAAACTGCATTCAAATCTGTTGCGTAGTTTAAAAGATCTAAGCGTAAAAACTGCGGGAGCGACTTTGTTTTATACTATGTAAAGAAATTATGGCGCTATTACCCGTTTTTTTGGAGTTTGGGATTCCTCAAACGAATCCTCCCGCTTTGGGCGGAGCGGACGAGAGTGTCAGACTTATACTGACTAAATACCACCCATGTGTGTCCTTCTTAGCCTATTATACCGCAGCCCCGGCAGCTCGTATCCTCACCGGGAGTATTTTACTACCCTGTAACATACTGTATATGATACGGGTCATGCTACAAGACGAAGTTAGATATTACCTAACATTTTTCGCATTTCTCATGGCCGCGATAGACCCGATAAAAGAAGCCAAAATAAGCCCATAACACTAATTATATTTATCTTTTGGATAACATATTATGTAAATAAATACTCATGAATATGCAATAATTAGGACTATTAATAAAAATGTATTATTATTTTAGTAATAATTATTTATGTAAGAAACATGTACTTAATAATAACGAACTCTACCAAAGACTTTAGTGCCAAATATATCTATGTAAATACTTCATAATTTTGTTTCATTTCTTCTTAACATAACATCACGCCTGTAATCCCCGAAGGGTTAGGCAGAGGTGTACCTAAAAGTACACCCAGGTTTCACCAGTTGTGTTTAAGCCCCATGTAATTTAGGGCGAGCCTATTGCCATCAAATGGGACAAATGCAGACTCCGGCGTGGCTGTTCTGCTACGAGAAATTCCTGATCTAAAAACCAAATAACACTTTGCCCGACCCGGGAATCGAACCTAGAGCCTCATGCCCAGCAGTCGCGCTTACGACCACTAGACCATCGAAGCAGCCGAACGACGAAATACGACGAACAGAATAGATTTATAACATGAAGTTAGTAATCAATGTAATCATGTCTCAGTTCAGCAGGGCTATTGCGTATCTTTTTAAATGTCAGTGGCTATCATAGTGTCCATCAATTAACTGTCAAATGGTTCCATTTTGTACCAAACCATAACCATTTGACAGTTAATCGATGTCAAATGGTTATGGTTTGGTACAAAATGGAACCATTTGACAGTTAATTGATGGACACTATGATAGCCACTGACATTTAAAAAGATACGCAATAGCACTGCTGCTCACCGTTGACTGCAACGTTCTGAACATCATCATATTTGAATCTTTAACGAAATTATAAACCACTAGCGGACGTCACGCGGTTTCACCCGCGTAGTGTCCGTTCCCGTGGGAATACAGGGATAAAAAGTAGCCTATGTCACTCGGGGATAGTGTATCTTCCCAACGGTGAAAGAATTTTTGAAATCAGTCCAATAGTTTTGGAGCCTATTTGTTACAAACAAACAAAGTGAGTTTTACTGTAAAATTCACATTTTACGGTAAAACTCAATGAAGCACTCTTGAAACATTGCACTAGTTGATGCTTTGAATAGTAAACGGGTCATGGAGGTAATTTAAGTAAAGTGCTGAACCTGAAAAACTAGTATTTACAAATACAGCTGTGAAAAATTTGGAACTTTGACCCCCAATATCTCCGCAAAACTCCGTAACTAAGGGGTTCCCAGGCCCCGCCGCGGGAAGCGCTCCGGACGTTGGTGGCCACGTGATGGCTTCCGGCCACCGTAGACGCGGGCCCGTGGATGGTGAGTAATGGGCTAGCTCGCCGTCCGTCCGTCTTATGACGACGACAGGCCGTGTCGACGGCGCGTTCGTTTTCCACGCGAGCCTCAAAGAGATGTCAGCAACATGGAAGGGGCCCACAAGGGCCGACGCCCGTCGGTGCTGCGCGTTGTTCGCAAGAGATACCGCGGCCTCGACATGAAGGGCTAAGAAGGAACATGGGTGGTTTTTAGCCAGTAGAAGTCTGACGCTCCTTTTCGCTCTGCCCCAAGAGCGGGGAGGTTATTTGATGATTTTCCACCCGCCAAAAAAAAAGGGGTTCACAGGTATAGTCTAGATTCTAGAACAATAAACTTATCGCAGTGGTGGGGGAACAAGCGCCCTTCGTTTGCGTTAAGGGTAGTTTTACACCCTTCACTTATACATTTATCGAAAAAATAAAAAACTTGAGAGGTGTCAAGGAACACCCGGATGGAACGAAGTTATTGTTATTATTTTGTATTATGTAAAAAAAAAAAAAAAAAACTTGAGAGGTGTCAAGGAACACCCGCATGGAACGAAGTTATTGTTATTATTTTTTATTATGTAAAAAAAAAAAAAAAAAAAAATGTAGAAATGAAAATATCTGGCTTGCTTTCTATAAGAGAGAGAGAGAGACAGACAGAGAAACATGCGACGCCGCACAGCTTATAGCTTACTATAGCAAAAAGTGTCGTGACAACTTTTCGTAAGAATTTTTTCCGTCTAGCCCCCTTTCACAACGCGCGATAAGGAACTTCGTTCCAAAAAAATATCCTTAAAATAAAGACAATTTCATGGATTTCAAAAATATTTTTCGTGTTTTATTTATGCCGAAGCTTCGCCCGCGTGAATGTTGGTTCTCGCGACCAAAAGTAATATTTTTAACCCTTTCAATAATTTTTTCGCATTAAAAAGTAGACTATGTGCTTTCTCAGGCTTTAGACTATCTATTTTCGCGTGAAAGCGCGACAGACAGACAGATTTTCGCATTTATAATAAAGTAAGGATTAAAGTTTTCCGCCGCTAAGAAAAACACCCATATTTTTGTGTTCATTGAATTGTCACAAGAAAACCTAAGCCACTAACCGAGGCGGGTAAAAATGAGCTCATTATTCAAGTACCCATGCAGGGTCTGGTTGAAGAGTACCCTGACTGGACCCGCGTAGTGGTAAGCACCTCAATCCCTCTTATGGGGCTGAGACCTGTGTCCCAGCACTGGGGACGTTACTGGCTGATTATGCGAGGATTTCACGAGTTCCGGACCAGCCAACAGCATACGTACTTACATTTACGACCATATATAGATAAGAAATGAGTGAATGAGTATATTAGAAGATAAGTTTGAAATTGGCGCCGGTTACAGAAAAATTGAAAGGATGTCTTGGTATGCACATGTAATAAGGAGTAATGAAACGTATGTGACTGCATATAAACATTTATTGAAACAAAAAAAAACCGACTTCAAAAACACAAAAACCAAAATCGAAAACCACTAAAAAGTGAAAAATAAACTTCACAAGAAAAAACAGCTTCTGAAGTCGGTGGCAAAAATAAATAAATCAAACAGACAAAATGTCACCGACTTAAGAAGCGTGTTTTGTGTTTTTCACTTTTTTGTGTTTTTGAAGTCGGGTTTTTTTTTGCAAAAAAGTTTTTTTATTTTACAATTTTTAGTTGTAATATCCTATACAAATATTTACTATACATTTAACATTCAACCAAGAACCCTAACCCTTAACCTTCAAGATTCCCTTATTATTGCTTTCAAATCCTAACCATTTAAGAGTAGTACTTTCCATAATCAGCTCACCTAGATAACCTGAAAGAATACAACCATATAATAATATATACGTCCCCATAATATTTTACCAAAGAATTATGCTCCAACTCCTAACTGTTGAGGAGTTATACCTTCCATCATCAACTCATCAACATGAAGTGATGCCTGCTAGATGCAAATACTTAAAAAACTTTAGAAAAAGCACGAAACACGTGATACATGCCTATACAATTTGAGGGTTGCCCTCGATTTCTCTGGGATGCCATCATCAGATCCTTATTTTTTTATCATGGTACCACCCTTGGGATATCTCCTTTTCAACAAAAAAATATTTTTTTATATCGGTTCAGGCGCCTCCGAGTAATCGGTGAATATACATAAAAAAAAGATTGAGAACCTCCTTTTTTAAAGTCGTTTAACGAGTTTTACCTTCTATCATCAGGGCAACCTAATACACTGAAATAATTAATACAACTATCACTTTATAAGTACGCATAGTTCTCAAAGAATTTTCTATCAACTCCTAACCGTTGAGGAGTTGTACCTTCCATCATCATCAGTGAATCCACATAATATTGTGATGATCACACGCAAATACTTGAACAGGTTTAGAAAATATATGGAAAACGTCATAAGTGCCTACAAAGTTTGAGGGTTGCCCTCGATTTCCCTGGGATCTCATCATCAGAGCCTGACTTGGTGACAATGGGACCACCTCGGGTCAACCTAATACCCTGAAAGAATACAATTATCGCTCCATAAGTGAGTATAAATAAGAAAGAATTTTCTTTCAACTCCTAACCGTTGAGGAGTTGTACCTTCCATCATCATCAGCAAATTCACATGATATTATAATGGTCAGACGCAAATACTTAAACAGCTGTAGAAAATATATGAAAAACATCATATGTGCCTATAAAATTTGAGGGTTGCCCTCGATTTCTCTGGGATCCCATCATCAGATCCTGATTTGGTGACAATGGGACCACCTCGGGAGTATACCTATTTGAATTTTCTAAATCGGTTCATTAATGACGGAGATATGCGATAACAAACATACAAAAAAAAAAAACATACAGACGAATTGATAACCTCCTCCTTTTCGGAAGTCGGTTAAAAAGTGTCGTTAATGTTGATAGATGGAGGGGGAGAGGATGGCCAAATAAAAGATGCATGGATTGTGTGAGGAATGATTTTTTATTTGAAAGAGAAAGAAGTAAATTATGCCATGACGACTGTCAGAGGAGAATGGAAGTAAAACACGTGTTGCGCCGACCCCAAATAGAATGGGACAAGGGCAGGAAGATGATGAGATTAGTCAACCTTTTCCCTAGTGGTCGCAAACGAGACTGCTGAGCATGAGGTCCCAGGTTCGATTTCCGGGTTGGACAAAGTCTTATTATTTGATTTTCCATCAGGAATTTCTCAGTAGCAACCAAGGAGTCTGAATTTGGGCCCGTTTGATGGCAATAGGCTCGCCCCCTATTACATGAGACTTAAAGTTAGCTGGCAAAATGTGGGTGTACTATTAGGTGTCTGCCTAACCCTTCGGAGGTTACAGGCGTGATGTTATGTTCATCATCATCAGCCTATAATGTTCCCACTGCAGAGACTCAGGCCTCCTCTCTAGGAGAGGGACAAGCTGTAGGTAATTTCACCACGCGGGCTCAGTGCGTAAAAAAAACCTGTAAGTATCTCTACGTCTCATGGACGTACAGTACACCTGTCTATAAATAGTAAGTATATAATGTATCTATATATATATATATGTGTAACAGTTTACACTTTGCATCCGCCGCCGGGCCATGTGGTTTCCAGAGGCACGTGCTCTTAGGGTGACTGTGTTTGACGGAGACTTTGGGACAGTCCACGCATGTCTAGACTTTAAAAGAGACTATGGCTTCTGAGTTTGTTTCGGGTGTTTCTTCTCAGAGTAGTCAGGTACGAAACACCGGCCCCATCTAGTTTAAAAACTGACTTGTGAAAGTGTTTATAATTACCTATTTGCAAAAAAAAAACATAATTTATCATTAATACCGCACTCACTGACAGTCGATCATTTTTACAAGCTTTTATTTTACACCTGTCCCATTATCTGTCTCTAATAAAATCTTGCAAGATATTTATAATATAAAATAAAAATTACGGAATATAGCTATTTTCTGAAGATCTTGAGGTGGAATCATGACCCCTGTGATCCGTCATCATTTGCGAAAACCATGTGAAGTCTACACAAACCCGCACTGGGCACTGGTGGTGGTGGTGGTCTCATGGAAATGAGTCCTTTTTTTTTTTTGGGGGGTTGGAAATCATCAAATAACCCCTCCCGCTCTTGGGCAGAGCGAAAGGGAGTGTCAGACTTCTACTGACTAAAAACCACCCATGTTCCTTCTTAGCCTTTCATGTCGAGGCCGCGGTATCCCTTGCGAACAACCCGCAGCCTCGACAGGATGGAAATGAGTCCTGTGTTTTAGCAGTGGGGACATTATGGGCTGGTGATGATGATGTGAAGACTAATTTATCACGATCAGTTTCTGGGGTTTTGTTTTACTCTCTAGAGTTGCAGGAATCTGATGGGCCGTCGCTTTATATTCTTCATAGTGTTTTCGAGCCTATGGCACTTGTGGGCTGCAATTGAGAATCGACGTGGTACTGTTTATACCCAGCATTACCTGACCTCTCGTTTAAAGGAGAATAGGGCAAGTGGTGTGGGAAGAGCTAGGGGTCAGGCTGGGAACATACTGTACGCCTTGTGTGTACAATACCATAATTATAATTATATGATGTCATTATGTTATGTCATTAGGCTGAACTGAGGATTTTTTGGCATTATTAGATTTGTTTGTTTTTAATGTTACCGAATAAACACATCTTTCTTTCATATTATTATGAAATATTAGTCCTGTTGTTAGGCACCTTTTTTACACAACGTGCAATGAATATAGTTAGTCTGTAATGAAGGACTGTCCAATATTTTCCTAACTTATGGTTAACCTAACACTAGGAATACATGTAATTTGTTTAATAGCTTACACAAATTGATACAAACAGCATCTTTGATGTTCTACCGAACTATTAGCAAAACAGATCACCTAAATATAGTATTTAGAAGTATCTGGAATTTAAGAGGGGGACGCGGTGCTGCTATTCTTCCCCTTCAGGGTTTTATTGACTAAAGCCCATTCGTGTTCCTCTTACTTTAAATTGTGTGGTTGTGGTAATAAACGTAATTTAGTTATTAGAGTACATTATGGTATAAGTGTGTAACGTTGGTGATTACCGCTGAGGCGCCATTGAGACCCGATCCGTTAGGTGAGGGTCTTAAGAGAGCCGAGGACGGTAATCATCAATACACACGTGTATCATACGACGTTTTTCAACACACTTGTGAAGAAAATAACACAAAAAGACGTGTGGCCGCGGTAAAGCTATTGCATAGCATTTTTTATCAACTTATGCAATTATAATTATTTATTTATTTTATTAATGCAGTATTTGTTTATTGGAAGAAGAGAAAAAACAGTTACACATTACAGATTCAGATTGACAGCTAGAACTACATTTGCTTGCGTTCCATATTCAAACACCTTTGCGTGCCAGGGCTGCGGTAACTCTTTCTAACAAATTCCGCAATCCTGGCTGGCCCTAGTGGGCTCAGTATACTATGCTGATGACTCTTTGAGGCGCTCGTGAAAGCTAGCTCGCCGTCCGTCCGTCTTATGACGACGACAGGCCGAGTCGATGGCGCGTTCGTGTTCCACGCGTGCCTCAAGAGATGTCAGCAACATGTAGGCCGACGCCCGTCGGGGCTGCGGGTTGTTCGAAAGAGATACCGCGGCCTCGGCGCAAGGGCTAAGAAGGAACATGGGTGGTTTTTAGTCAGTAGAAGTCTGACACTCCCTTTCGCTCTGCCCAGCAGGAGGGGATATTTGATGATTTCCCACAAACAAAAAAAAAAAAGGGCGCTCGTGGAACACCATGACCTGGCCTGGTTCTGATCGGACGGCGAACCACAAAACGCTCACTGTTCGCAGGCCATTAGAAGGAACACAAATAGGTTTTAGTCAGTTAGAGTCTGACACTCTCTCCTGCTCCACCCAGAGCGGGAGGATTCATTTGATGTCCAGGGCATCTTCTTCTGTTGCGGCGGCTGGGACGTTTCCCTCTCCCTCACGCGTTCGACCTCCTCCTTCGCTAGCTTCCCTCTACACCTCTGAATACCGCCTCTAGCTAAAGAAATCATTATTACTAAGACCCTGATCCTATTAATAAGACTTCGCTATCCGTCCGTCTGTCTGTCACCAGGCTGTATCTCAAGAACCGCGATAACTAGACAGTTGAAATTTTCACAAAAATATGTATCTCTGTTGCGACTATAACAAAAAATTCTAAAAGCAAAATAAAATAAATATTTAAGTGGGGCTCCCATACAACTAACGGGATTATTTTGCCGTTTTGCTACGGAACCCTTCATGTGCAAGTCCGACTCACACTTATTATATTTACATAGCAATCTAATGCGATTATAGGTCAATCACATAAATTTGGCTAGTTTTTTTTTCATAAAATCAAGGTAAACTCAAGAAATTACGGCTTTTTGGAACGAAGTTCCTTATCGCGCGTTGCGAAAGGGGGCTAGACGGAAAAAATTAATACCAAAAGTTGTAACGACACTTTTTGCTATAGTTGTAAGCCGTGCGGCGTGCGCGTGTTTCTCTGTCTGTCTCTCTCTCTCTCTCTCTAAAAGCAAAAAAACGAAAGCAAGCCAGTTATTTTCGTTTCGTCTAATTAATTTATTATTATAATAATAAATAATAATAATACGTCATACCCAAACAACTTCACCAATCCCTTAATACTCTTAGTTTACCTCCTAATACCTTCCATCTGTTTTTTATTCTGGGTGGAAAATCCTCAAAGATCCCCCCTCCGTCCTGGGGCGAGCGGTGGGCTCTGTCAGACTCGAACTGATTAAAAACACCTTGTTGTTCCCTTATCACACTTGCACCCAGGATCTTGGGAACTAGTGCGCTATACACGATCTTCCCGCGTCTGCAGACCTCCTCTCCTCAAGCCCGCGAGGAGAAGTGAGGTGTTAAAACCGGGGCGACCGCAGAATACTATGCGCCACCGCCTCGTGTGATACGTGACTTAGAAAAGTGTAAGACCTAATATCACGTCCCCGTAAGTTTATGAATTCGAAACACTTAACCACGAATGCACGCCACCTCGAAAAACTAAACAACGAATGCACGCTACCTCGAAAAACTGAACACCGTAGCCATGCGATCTCGAATAACTAAATCTTTAATTCAGCTATTCGAAACACTTAACCACGAATGCACGCCACCTCGAAAATCTGAACAACGAATGCACGCTACCTCGACAAACGTAACGCCCCGTAGCCGTACCATCTCGAATAAATAAACCTCAAAAAGACATCGTAAAATACTTTATTCAACAAATTATGTAGCTCTGCCGAACCCGATGTAATGTTATTTAAGTATTCAAATTTTTAAATTTGAAAGCAACAATTCAGCAATAAATGAAAAAGTCCAAAATTACGGGTTTTATTCAGAGTAAAACTGCACAAAAATTTACTTTTCAGCTTTTATTTATTTTTCAATATGAACTATACAATAATTATTATATGCCGTGGTCGTCATGATGTCTAAAATAAATGATAGCACTAAACAATATTCGCAACTAGAAAATACTTAAAATAATCTGATAAAAATAATTCGTCAGTCATTAATGACCTCATGTTGTTTGTACAGCCAGTGGCCAACATTATCAGACCCAGTGGCAAGTGGTGTCAGAAAAGGGGTCAGGCAGTGCCGGGTGTCGGCTGTGCGGGTTGTTCGAAAGAGATACCGCGGCCTCGACACAAAGGGCTAAGACGGAACATGGGTGATTTGAGAGCGGGAGAGAGTTGATGATGGGAAATCATCAAATGACTCCTCAAAAAAAAGGGTTTTGCTGGGTACTGTACGTAAAAATGAAAATATTACTGCCTTTTTAGGATTATAGGATTAGGATTTCACAATATTATTAAAAAAGACGTGTGGCACTCGGAGACTGCCGCGATAAAGCTATTGCATAGCATTTTTTATCGACTTATGCAATTTTAATTATTTATTTATTTTATTAATGCAGTATTTTTTTTCCTTTGTTTTTTTTTCTTTGATATTAATAAATGCACTTTGTTTATTCATATTTAAAACACTTTGTACACAAATTATACGAGTACAGATATTCACTGTTGTACATAGATGATAAATACCTATACACCTATATACTTTCTCACAAACAGCTGATTACGGTAGTTTTCCAATACAACCAATGCCACCTAAAGGCGGGTTGCTGAACTAAAGAGACAAGCGTGATATTTCAAAAAGTCATTGTCAAGTGTCAATTTCTCAAGTGGGGGGTGTTAGGTTTTTTTCGTTCCCACGCTCAAGGCCCGCGATAGAAGCTATGCAATAGCTTAAAATGATCTCTAATCTGAATATAAACAGTTTTATACTTAAGTAATAATTATGATGGATATTAATGTCGATGGCTGGGATGTGGGAGACGAAGGCCAAAGAAAAGATGAATTTATTGTTTGAAAAATAATAACGAATAATAAAGAGTAACTATAATTTGAATTCTGGTAAGTTTTTAAAACCTGGTTGGTCTCATCAATTTTAACCAAGTAATAAGAAATGCAATATTAATAATGTAAATTTTTCGATTTTCAGTTTTTGTCAAAAATTACTATAAGCTATTCGTAGATGGCTGGAACATGGAACAAGGAAAAATGCAGCATCTCGTGTGAAATTATTACTTAGCCGCGTTTTTATCGAAACCGCCATTTTGCAAGCTACTGCATTTGCTGCTGCGAGGGCAGTATTAAAATGTGAACTTATTCTTCGCATTCCTTAGGTACTATATCAACCTTTTTGTCCTCATAATGAGTTTTACAATTCAGTTTATCAGCACCACAACTAATGGTCTCATTGCTCCCACATTTGCTACGAATTTTCTCACTGTCAATACTTTCATGATTCATATCAAAATTTTCATCCTCGGTTACAGATTCTTCTATTTTCACTGTTTTTGCACAATTTGGGCTTTTTTTGACAGCGTGAGTTTTATTACATTCTAGGTTAACCTCATCTAAGCTTTGATGTTCCTTAACTATACTAAATCCTTTACCGACAGTCTCTGAACTGTTATCTTCTTTTCTTTTAACATGAAAAGCACGTGATTCTTTTTCTTGGACCACGACAGTCCCATTCCTATAACGTTTTATTGTCTTCCTATCAATAATACGTTCGCTGTCTTGAATGTGTATGCTGCTTCGAGAAGAATGTCTAACACAGCTGCAGTTGCCTCCTGTCTCGGTGGTATGGCATGAGTGGCAGGTTTGGTTATGATGGCATGTTGTATTAGTCGTTGAACTATTAATATTGCATCTACAGCCACATTCGCTTGAAGATGTTCCATTGCCGCTTCCTCCTGCAGTTGAATTACCGCTACCATTACATGAACAGGTGTGACAGTGACAGACAGAACGGTACTGGCCGTTACTACTAGAGCAAGAGCAAGTTTTATTGGTTCCAGAAGCATTGCAAGAGTAGTTTCCTTGATTGGTACCAGTGTCATTGTAGGTACTACAACTAGCTCCTTTGGTTGAGGCAGTTGCATTGGGCCCCGAAGAAGAAGTAGAATTATCGATACATGAGCAATCCAGACTAGTCTCGTCAAATTCTATTGATTGCGACTCTCTAGTCTCTGCATATTCCTCGTCTCTAGACGTTTCGAAAGTTTCTATGTCTTCCACATAATCTAACTCAGAATCAGAATCATACTCAGAATCAGACTTAGAATCAGAATCAGAGTTAGAATCAGAATCAGAGTTAGAATCAGAATCAGAGTTAGAATCAGAATCAGAGTTAGAATCAGAATCAGAGTTAGAATCAGAATCAGAGTTAGAATCAGAATCAGAGTTAGAATCAGAATCAGAGTTAGAATCAGAATCAGAGTTAGAATCAGAATCAGAGTTAGAATCAGACTCAGAATCAGAGTGTGTAATAGCACAGCTGCAGTTGCCTCTTGTCCCATTAGTATGATTATGTCTGCATATTTTATGAGACGTTACGTAAGTTTCCATGTCTGTTTCTCCGTGATCTTTGGCTTCATACTCAGAATCAGAATCAGATGTAAACTCAGAATCAGACTCAGAGTCAAAATCAGAATCAAACTCTGAATCAGAATAAGAATCGGATTCAGAACCAGAACTTGAATCAGAATAAGTCTCAGAATCAGACTCAGAACTGGAATCAGAATCAAACCAACCCTTAAGACCCTTTTGATAACCTCTATGGTGACGAATATTCGTTTGTCTTCGATGACTATTGCCACGTCTGCCAAACGACCGTCGTCTTTTGTCATGTCTATAGACGTGACCTTTACTTTGGTTTTTACATGCGGAACGACGTTTGCCACAAACAGTGCACCTGTAGCCAAATTTTCCAACAGGTCCAATAACATTTCGCGGATGGGTGTGACCGCATTTACCACAATGTCTACCGTGCTTATCAACACCGCTACTACCATGGCAACGGCCTGATACATGGTGGCCATGGCCATGGTTTCTGGTGTTGCATCCACAATGTGAGTTCACCGAATCGACCGTGCATGAAGTGTTTTTTCCTTGAGTCGTTGCAGTACTGTTGACATCACCTTTAACAGTGGCACTTTCAGTCGCATTAGTGCTAGAAATCGTGCCAGTATTGCAACCCGCTGTAGTTGAATAACTGCCAATCGAGCTAATTGTTACTGACTCAGTACTTAAGGTGGTCACTGTCGAAGTTGGGCTTGACGTAGTTGTTGTTGCATTAGTACCTGTGGTGATCACTGGCGAAGTTGGGCATGCGCTTATTGGTGTTGCATCAGTACTTGAGGCGGTCACTGTCGAAGTTGGGCTTGACGTAGTTGTTGTTGCATTAGTACCTGAGGTGATCACTGGCGAAGTTGGGCATGCGCTTATTGGTGTTGCATCAGTACTTGAGGCGGTCACTGTCGAAGTTGGGCATGCGCTTATTGGTGTTGCATCAGTACTTGAGGCGGTCACTGTCGAAGTTGGGCATGCGCTTATTGGTGTTGCATCAGTACTTGAGGCGGTCACTGTCGAAGTTGGGCTTGACGTAGTTGTTGTTGCATTAGTACCTGAGGTGATCACTGGCGAAGTTGGGCATGCGCTTATTGGTGTTGCATCAGTACTTGAGGCGGTCACTGTCGAAGTTGGGCATGCGCTTATTGGTGTTGCATCACTACTTGAGGCGGTCACTGGCGAAGTTGGGCTTGACGTAGTTGTTGTTGCATCAGTACTTGCGGCGGTCACTGTCGAAGTTGGGCATGCGCTTATTGGTGTTGCATCAGTACTTGAGGCGGTCACTGTCGAAGTTGGGCATGCGCTTATTGGTGTTGCATCAGTACTTGAGGCGGTCACTGTCGAAGTTGGGCATGCGCTTATTGGTGTTGCATCAGTACTTGAGGCGGTCACTGTCGAAGTTGGGCATGCGCTTATTGGTGTTGCATCACTACTTGAGGCGGTCACTGGCGAAGTTGGGCTTGACGTAGTTGTTGTTGCATCAGTACTTGCGGCGGTCACTGTCGAAGTTGGGCATGCGCTTATTGGTGTTGCATCAGTACTTGAGGCGGTCACTGTCGAAGTTGGGCATGCGCTTATTGGTGTTGCATCAGTACTTGAGGCGGTCACTGTCGAAGTTGGGCATGCGCTTATTGGTGTTGCATCAGTACTTGAGGCGGTCACTGGCGAAGTTGGGCATGCGCTTATTGGTGTTGCATCAGTACTTGAGGCGGTCACTGTCGAAGTTGGGCATGCGCTTATTGGTGTTGCATCAGTACTTGGGGCGGTCACTGGCGAAGTTGGGCTTGACGTAGTTGTTGTTGCATCAGTACTTGAGGCGGTCACTGTCGAAGTTGGGCATGCGCTTATTGGTGTTGCATCAGTACTTGAGGCGGTCACTGGCGAAGTTGGGCATGCGCTTATTGGTGTTGCATCAGTACTTGAGGCGGTCACTGTCGAAGTTGGGCATGCGCTTATTGGTGTTGCATAAGTACTTGAGGCGGTCACTGTCGAAGTTGGGCATGCGCTTATTGGTGTTGCATCAGTACTTGAGGCGGTCACTGTCGAAGTTGGGCATGCGCTTATTGGTGTTGCATCAGTACTTGAGGCGGTCACTGTCGAAGTTGGGCATGCGCTTATTGGTGTTGCATCAGTACTTGAGGCGGTCACTGTCGAAGTTGGGCATGCGCTTATTGGTGTTGCATCAGTACTTGAGGCGGTCACTGTCGAAGTTGGGCATGCGCTTATTGGTGTTGCATCAGTACTTGAGGCGGTCACTGGCGAAGTTGGGCTTGACGTAGTTGTTGTTGCATCAGTACTTGAGGCGGTCACTGTCGAAGTTGGGCATGCGCTTATTGGTGTTGCATCAGTACTTGAGGCGGTCACTGTCGAAGTTGGGCATGCGCTTATTGGTGTTGCATCAGTACTTGAGGCGGTCACTGTCGAAGTTGGGCATGCGCTTATTGGTGTTGCATCAGTACTTGAGGCGGTCACTGTCGAAGTTGGGCATGCGCTTATTGGTGTTGCATCAGTACTTGAGGCGGTCACTGTCGAAGTTGGGCATGCGCTTATTGGTGTTGCATCAGTACTTGAGGCGGTCACTGTCGAAGTTGGGCATGCGCTTATTGGTGTTGCATCAGTACTTGAGGCGGTCACTGTCGAAGTTGGGCATGCGCTTATTGGTGTTGCATCAGTACTTGAGGCGGTCACTGTCGAAGTTGGGCATGCGCTTATTGGTGTTGCATCAGTACTTGAGGCGGTCACTGTCGAAGTTGGGCATGCGCTTATTGGTGTTGCATCAGTACTTGAGGCGGTCACTGTCGAAGTTGGGCATGCGCTTATTGGTGTTGCATCAGTACTTGAGGCGGTCACTGTCGAAGTTGGGCATGCGCTTATTGGTGTTGCATCAGTACTTGAGGCGGTCACTGTCGAAGTTGGGCATGCGCTTATTGGTGTTGCATCAGTACTTGAGGCGGTCACTGTCGAAGTTGGGCATGCGCTTATTGGTGTTGCATCAGTACTTGAGGCGGTCACTGTCGAAGTTGGGCATGCGCTTATTGGTGTTGCATCAGTACTTGAGGCGGTCACTGTCGAAGTTGGGCATGCGCTTATTGGTGTTGCATCAGTACTTGAGGCGGTCACTGTCGAAGTTGGGCATGCGCTTATTGGTGTTGCATCAGTACTTGAGGCGGTCACTGTCGAAGTTGGGCATGCGCTTATTGGTGTTGCATCAGTACTTGAGGCGGTCACTGTCGAAGTTGGGCATGCGCTTATTGGTGTTGCATCAGTACTTGAGGCGGTCACTGTCGAAGTTGGGCATGCGCTTATTGGTGTTGCATCAGTACTTGAGGCGGTCACTGTCGAAGTTGGGCATGCGCTTATTGGTGTTGCATCAGTACTTGAGGCGGTCACTGGCGAAGTTGGGCATGCGCTTATTGGTGTTGCATCAGTACTTGAGGCGGTCACTGTCGAAGTTGGGCATGCGCTTATTGGTGTTGCATCAGTACTTGGGGCGGTCACTGGCGAAGTTGGGCTTGACGTAGTTGTTGTTGCATCAGTACTTGAGGCGGTCACTGTCGAAGTTGGGCATGCGCTTATTGGTGTTGCATCAGTACTTGAGGCGGTCACTGGCGAAGTTGGGCATGCGCTTATTGGTGTTGCATCAGTACTTGAGGCGGTCACTGTCGAAGTTGGGCATGCGCTTATTGGTGTTGCATCAGTACTTGAGGCGGTCACTGTCGAAGTTGGGCATGCGCTTATTGGTGTTGCATCAGTACTTGAGGCGGTCACTGTCGAAGTTGGGCATGCGCTTATTGGTGTTGCATCAGTACTTGAGGCGGTCACTGTCGAAGTTGGGCATGCGCTTATTGGTGTTGCATCAGTACTTGAGGCGGTCACTGTCGAAGTTGGGCATGCGCTTATTGGTGTTGCATCAGTACTTGAGGCGGTCACTGTCGAAGTTGGGCATGCGCTTATTGGTGTTGCATCAGTACTTGAGGCGGTCACTGTCGAAGTTGGGCATGCGCTTATTGGTGTTGCATCAGTACTTGAGGCGGTCACTGTCGAAGTTGGGCATGCGCTTATTGGTGTTGCATCAGTACTTGAGGCGGTCACTGGCGAAGTTGGGCATGCGCTTATTGGTGTTGCATCAGTACTTGAGGCGGTCACTGTCGAAGTTGGGCATGCGCTTATTGGTGTTGCATCAGTACTTGGGGCGGTCACTGTCGAAGTTGGGCATGCGCTTATTGGTGTTGCATCAGTACTTGAGGCGGTCACTGTCGAAGTTGGGCATGCGCTTATTGGTGTTGCATCAGTACTTGAGGCGGTCACTGTCGAAGTTGGGCATGCGCTTATTGGTGTTGCATCAGTACTTGAGGCGGTCACTGTCGAAGTTGGGCATGCGCTTATTGGTGTTGCATCAGTACTTGAGGCGGTCACTGGCGAAGTTGGGCATGCGCTTATTGGTGTTGCATCAGTACTTGAGGCGGTCACTGTCGAAGTTGGGCATGCGCTTATTGGTGTTGCATCAGTACTTGAGGCGGTCACTGTCGAAGTTGGGCATGCGCTTATTGGTGTTGCATCAGTACTTGAGGCGGTCACTGTCGAAGTTGGGCATGCGCTTATTGGTGTTGCATCAGTACTTGAGGCGGTCACTGGCGAAGTTGGACATGCGCTTATTGGTGTTGCATCAGTACTTGAGGCGGTCACTGTCGAAGTTGGGCATGCGCTTATTGGTGTTGCATCAGTACTTGAGGCGGTCACTGTCGAAGTTGGGCATGCGCTTATTGGTGTTGCATCAGTACTTGAGGCGGTCACTGTCGAAGTTGGGCATGCGCTTATTGGTGTTGCATCAGTACTTGAGGCGGTCACTGTCGAAGTTGGGCATGCGCTTATTGGTGTTGCATCAGTACTTGAGGCGGTCACTGTCGAAGTTGGGCATGCGCTTATTGGTGTTGCATCAGTACTTGAGGCGGTCACTGTCGAAGTTGGGCATGCGCTTATTGGTGTTGCATCAGTACTTGAGGCGGTCACTGTCGAAGTTGGGCATGCGCTTATTGGTGTTGCATCAGTACTTGAGGCGGTCACTGTCGAAGTTGGGCATGCGCTTATTGGTGTTGCATCAGTACTTGAGGCGGTCACTGTCGAAGTTGGGCATGCGCTTATTGGTGTTGCATCAGTACTTGAGGCGGTCACTGTCGAAGTTGGGCATGCGCTTATTGGTGTTGCATCAGTACTTGAGGCGGTCACTGTCGAAGTTGGGCATGCGCTTATTGGTGTTGCATCAGTACTTGAGGCGGTCACTGTCGAAGTTGGGCATGCGCTTATTGGTGTTGCATCAGTACTTGAGGCGGTCACTGTCGAAGTTGGGCATGCGCTTATTGGTGTTGCATCAGTACTTGAGGCGGTCACTGTCGAAGTTGGGCATGCGCTTATTGGTGTTGCATCAGTACTTGAGGCGGTCACTGTCGAAGTTGGGCATGCGCTTATTGGTGTTGCATCAGTACTTGAGGCGGTCACTGTCGAAGTTGGGCATGCGCTTATTGGTGTTGCATCAGTACTTGAGGCGGTCACTGTCGAAGTTGGGCATGCGCTTATTGGTGTTGCATCAGTACTTGAGGCGGTCACTGTCGAAGTTGGGCATGCGCTTATTGGTGTTGCATCAGTACTTGAGGCGGTCACTGTCGAAGTTGGGCATGCGCTTATTGGTGTTGCATCAGTACTTGAGGCGGTCACTGTCGAAGTTGGGCATGCGCTTATTGGTGTTGCATCAGTACTTGAGGCGGTCACTGTCGAAGTTGGGCATGCGCTTATTGGTGTTGCATCAGTACTTGAGGCGGTCACTGTCGAAGTTGGGCATGCGCTTATTGGTGTTGCATCAGTACTTGAGGCGGTCACTGTCGAAGTTGGGCATGCGCTTATTGGTGTTGCATCAGTACTTGAGGCGGTCACTGTCGAAGTTGGGCATGCGCTTATTGGTGTTGCATCAGTACTTGGGGCGGTCACTGTCGAAGTTGGGCATGCGCTTATTGGTGTTGCATCAGTACTTGAGGCGGTCACTGTCGAAGTTGGGCATGCGCTTATTGGTGTTGCATCAGTACTTGAGGCGGTCACTGTCGAAGTTGGGCATGCGCTTATTGGTGTTGCATCAGTACTTGAGGCGGTCACTGTCGGTGTTGTGTTTGAGCTGGTTATTGATGCCTTAGTAATTGAAGTGGTCTTGAGGTGGTGGTGGTTCCCGCAGCCATTGTTATGACGTTTATGGTGTTCTCTAGGTCGTGTGTTGCCTTTCATGTGTCCTTTCTTACATCTGTCTCGATGACCTTTATTATAAATATGCCGGTGTCGATGTTGATTCACAGTTCGACTAGAGTTCTTGTGAGACGACGTGTGATGCCATCTACTATATTTGCAACTATGTTCATGATATTCGACTGAACTACTTACATTCCATTTAGCTGACGTTTTAGTTGCACACTTGCATTTAGATCGTGTTTTGTGGACAGAGTGATGGCCTTCATGGTAAAATTTGCAATGCGTTTCATGGACGTGGCTGTCTTTGCAATGACATTTTTTATGAGATTTGTCGATATGATCTTTGCTATAGGAATCTTTGCTTCCATGGTTGTCATGAGCAGCATGACCACTGCAGGAATGATGAGATCTGCTGTGATCTTTTACTTTGATAGTATTCTTAGAGCAGTGGCCGTTATTACCACTATGACCACTGCAAGAATGGTGAGTTCTGTTGTGATCTTTAACTACCGTTGTATTCTTGGATACATGGCTGTTAGTACCAGTATGACAACTGCAAGTATAATTAGTTCTATTGTGATCTATAACTCGTGTCGAAGTTGGGCTTGACGTAGTTGTTGTTGCATCAGTACTTGAGGCGGTCACTGTCGAAGTTGGGCATGCGCTTATTGGTGTTGCATCAGTACTTGAGGCGGTCACTGTCGAAGTTGGGCATGCGCTTATTGGTGTTGCATCAGTACTTGAGGCGGTCACTGTCGAAGTTGGGCATGCGCTTATTGGTGTTGCATCAGTACTTGAGGCGGTCACTGTCGAAGTTGGGCATGCGCTTATTGGTGTTGCATCAGTACTTGAGGCGGTCACTGTCGAAGTTGGGCATGCGCTTATTGGTGTTGCATCAGTACTTGAGGCGGTCACTGTCGAAGTTGGGCATGCGCTTATTGGTGTTGCATCAGTACTTGAGGCGGTCACTGTCGAAGTTGGGCATGCGCTTATTGGTGTTGCATCAGTACTTGAGGCGGTCACTGTCGAAGTTGGGCATGCGCTTATTGGTGTTGCATCAGTACTTGAGGCGGTCACTGTCGAAGTTGGGCATGCGCTTATTGGTGTTGCATCAGTACTTGAGGCGGTCACTGTCGAAGTTGGGCATGCGCTTATTGGTGTTGCATCAGTACTTGAGGCGGTCACTGTCGAAGTTGGGCATGCGCTTATTGGTGTTGCATCAGTACTTGAGGCGGTCACTGTCGAAGTTGGGCATGCGCTTATTGGTGTTGCATCAGTACTTGAGGCGGTCACTGTCGAAGTTGGGCATGCGCTTATTGGTGTTGCATCAGTACTTGAGGCGGTCACTGTCGAAGTTGGGCATGCGCTTATTGGTGTTGCATCAGTACTTGAGGCGGTCACTGTCGAAGTTGGGCATGCGCTTATTGGTGTTGCATCAGTACTTGAGGCGGTCACTGTCGAAGTTGGGCATGCGCTTATTGGTGTTGCATCAGTACTTGAGGCGGTCACTGTCGAAGTTGGGCATGCGCTTATTGGTGTTGCATCAGTACTTGAGGCGGTCACTGTCGAAGTTGGGCATGCGCTTATTGGTGTTGCATCAGTACTTGAGGCGGTCACTGTCGAAGTTGGGCATGCGCTTATTGGTGTTGCATCAGTACTTGAGGCGGTCACTGTCGAAGTTGGGCATGCGCTTATTGGTGTTGCATCAGTACTTGAGGCGGTCACTGTCGAAGTTGGGCATGCGCTTATTGGTGTTGCATCAGTACTTGAGGCGGTCACTGTCGAAGTTGGGCATGCGCTTATTGGTGTTGCATCAGTACTTGAGGCGGTCACTGTCGAAGTTGGGCATGCGCTTATTGGTGTTGCATCAGTACTTGAGGCGGTCACTGTCGAAGTTGGGCATGCGCTTATTGGTGTTGCATCAGTACTTGAGGCGGTCACTGTCGAAGTTGGGCATGCGCTTATTGGTGTTGCATCAGTACTTGAGGCGGTCACTGGCGAAGTTGGGCATGCGCTTATTGGTGTTGCATCAGTACTTGAGGCGGTCACTGTCGAAGTTGGGCATGCGCTTATTGGTGTTGCATCAGTACTTGAGGCGGTCACTGTCGAAGTTGGGCATGCGCTTATTGGTGTTGCATCAGTACTTGAGGCGGTCACTGTCGAAGTTGGGCATGCGCTTATTGGTGTTGCATCAGTACTTGAGGCGGTCACTGTCGAAGTTGGGCATGCGCTTATTGGTGTTGCATCAGTACTTGAGGCGGTCACTGTCGAAGTTGGGCATGCGCTTATTGGTGTTGCATCAGTACTTGAGGCGGTCACTGTCGAAGTTGGGCATGCGCTTATTGGTGTTGCATCAGTACTTGAGGCGGTCACTGTCGAAGTTGGGCATGCGCTTATTGGTGTTGCATCAGTACTTGAGGCGGTCACTGTCGAAGTTGGGCATGCGCTTATTGGTGTTGCATCAGTACTTGAGGCGGTCACTGTCGAAGTTGGGCATGCGCTTATTGGTGTTGCATCAGTACTTGAGGCGGTCACTGTCGAAGTTGGGCATGCGCTTATTGGTGTTGCATCAGTACTTGAGGCGGTCACTGTCGAAGTTGGGCATGCGCTTATTGGTGTTGCATCAGTACTTGAGGCGGTCACTGTCGAAGTTGGGCATGCGCTTATTGGTGTTGCATCAGTACTTGAGGCGGTCACTGTCGAAGTTGGGCATGCGCTTATTGGTGTTGCATCAGTACTTGAGGCGGTCACTGTCGAAGTTGGGCATGCGCTTATTGGTGTTGCATCAGTACTTGAGGCGGTCACTGTCGAAGTTGGGCATGCGCTTATTGGTGTTGCATCAGTACTTGAGGCGGTCACTGTCGAAGTTGGGCATGCGCTTATTGGTGTTGCATCAGTACTTGAGGCGGTCACTGTCGAAGTTGGGCATGCGCTTATTGGTGTTGCATCAGTACTTGAGGCGGTCACTGTCGAAGTTGGGCATGCGCTTATTGGTGTTGCATCAGTACTTGAGGCGGTCACTGTCGAAGTTGGGCATGCGCTTATTGGTGTTGCATCAGTACTTGAGGCGGTCACTGTCGAAGTTGGGCATGCGCTTATTGGTGTTGCATCAGTACTTGAGGCGGTCACTGTCGAAGTTGGGCATGCGCTTATTGGTGTTGCATCAGTACTTGAGGCGGTCACTGTCGAAGTTGGGCATGCGCTTATTGGTGTTGCATCAGTACTTGAGGCGGTCACTGTCGAAGTTGGGCATGCGCTTATTGGTGTTGCATCAGTACTTGAGGCGGTCACTGTCGAAGTTGGGCATGCGCTTATTGGTGTTGCATCAGTACTTGAGGCGGTCACTGTCGAAGTTGGGCATGCGCTTATTGGTGTTGCAGCAGTACTTGAGGCGGTCACTGTCGAAGTTGGGCATGCGCTTATTGGTGTTGCATCAGTACTTGAGGCGGTCACTGTCGAAGTTGGGCATGCGCTTATTGGTGTTGCATCAGTACTTGAGGCGGTCACTGTCGAAGTTGGGCATGCGCTTATTGGTGTTGCATCAGTACTTGAGGCGGTCACTGTCGAAGTTGGGCATGCGCTTATTGGTGTTGCATCAGTACTTGAGGCGGTCACTGTCGAAGTTGGGCATGCGCTTATTGGTGTTGCATCAGTACTTGAGGCGGTCACTGTCGAAGTTGGGCATGCGCTTATTGGTGTTGCATCAGTACTTGAGGCGGTCACTGTCGAAGTTGGGCATGCGCTTATTGGTGTTGCATCAGTACTTGAGGCGGTCACTGTCGAAGTTGGGCATGCGCTTATTGGTGTTGCATCAGTACTTGAGGCGGTCACTGTCGAAGTTGGGCATGCGCTTATTGGTGTTGCATCAGTACTTGAGGCGGTCACTGTCGAAGTTGGGCATGCGCTTATTGGTGTTGCATCAGTACTTGAGGCGGTCACTGTCGAAGTTGGGCATGCGCTTATTGGTGTTGCATCAGTACTTGAGGCGGTCACTGTCGAAGTTGGGCATGCGCTTATTGGTGTTGCATCAGTACTTGAGGCGGTCACTGTCGAAGTTGGGCATGCGCTTATTGGTGTTGCATCAGTACTTGAGGCGGTCACTGTCGAAGTTGGGCATGCGTTTATTGGTGTTGCATCAGTACTTGAGGCGGTCACTGTCGAAGTTGGGCATGCGCTTATTGGTGTTGCATCAGTACTTGAGGCGGTCACTGTCGAAGTTGGGCATGCGCTTATTGGTGTTGCATCAGTACTTGAGGCGGTCACTGTCGAAGTTGGGCATGCGCTTATTGGTGTTGCATCAGTACTTGAGGCGGTCACTGTCGAAGTTGGGCATGCGCTTATTGGTGTTGCATCAGTACTTGAGGCGGTCACTGTCGAAGTTGGGCATGCGCTTATTGGTGTTGCATCAGTACTTGAGGCGGTCACTGTCGAAGTTGGGCATGCGCTTATTGGTGTTGCATCAGTACTTGAGGCGGTCACTGTCGAAGTTGGGCATGCGCTTATTGGTGTTGCATCAGTACTTGAGGCGGTCACTGTCGAAGTTGGGCATGCGCTTATTGGTGTTGCATCAGTACTTGAGGCGGTCACTGGCGAAGTTGGGCATGCGCTTATTGGTGTTGCATCAGTACTTGAGGCGGTCACTGTCGAAGTTGGGCTTGACGTAGTTGTTGTTGCATTAGTACCTGAGGTGATCACTGGCGAAGTTGGGCATGCGCTTATTGGTGTTGCATCAGTACTTGAGGCGGTCACTGTCGAAGTTTGGCTTGACGTGATTGTTATTGCATTACTACTTAAGGTAGTCACGGTTGTGCAATATCTTCGACATTTCGTCTGGTCTTTGCCATGACACCTTTCGCCATCATTTGTGTCTTTTTTTCCATCATCGTTACTATCGTTGTGGGTTGTGCAATTTCTTCGACATTTAATCTTGTCTTTGCCATGACAGCTTTCGCCATCATTTGTGTCTTTTTCTCCATCATCGTTACTATCGTTGTGGGTTGTGCAATTTCTTCGACATTTAATCTTGTCTTTGCCATGACAGCTTTCGCCATCATTTGTGTCTTTTTTTCCATCATCGTTACTATCGTTGTGGGTTGTGCAATTTCTTCGACATTTAATCTTGTCTTTGCCATGACAGCTTTCGCCATCATTTGTGTCTTTTTCTCCATCATCGTTACTATCGTTGTGGGTTGTGCAATTTCTTCGACATTTAATCTTGTCTTTGCCATGACAGCTTTCGCCATCATTTGTGTCTTTTTCTCCATCATCGTTACTATCGTTGTGGGTTGTGCAATTTCTTCGACATTTAATCTTGTCTTTGCCATGACAGCTTTCGCCATCATTTGTGTCTTTTTCTCCATCATCGTTACTATCGTTGTGGGTTGTGCAATTTCTTCGACATTTAATCTTGTCTTTGCCATGACAGCTTTCGCCATCATTTGTGTCTTTTTCTCCATCATCGTTACTATCGTTGTGGGTTGTGCAATTTCTTCGACATTTAATCTTGTCTTTGCCATGACAGCTTTCGCCATCATTTGTGTCTTTTTCTCCATCATCGTTACTATCGTTGTGGGTTGTGCAATTTCTTCGACATTTAATCTTGTCTTTGCCATGACAGCTTTCGCCATCATTTGTGTCTTTTTCTCCATCATCGTTACTATCGTTGTGGGTTGTGCAATTTCTTCGACATTTAATCTTGTCTTTGCCATGACAGCTTTCGCCATCATTTGTGTCTTTTTCTCCATCATCGTTACTATCGTTGTGGGTTGTGCAATTTCTTCGACATTTAATCTTGTCTTTGCCATGACAGCTTTCGCCATCATTTGTGTCTTTTTCTCCATCATCGTTACTATCGTTGTGGGTTGTGCAATTTCTTCGACATTTAATCTTGTCTTTGCCATGACAGCTTTCGCCATCATTTGTGTCTTTTTCTCCATCATCGTTACTATCGTTGTGGGTTGTGCAATTTCTTCGACATTTAATCTTGTCTTTGCCATGACAGCTTTCGCCATCATTTGTGTCTTTTTCTCCATCATCGTTACTATCGTTGTGGGTTGTGCAATTTCTTCGACATTTAATCTTGTCTTTGCCATGACAGCTTTCGCCATCATTTGTGTCTTTTTTTCCATCATCGTTACTATCGTTGTGGGTTGTGCAATTTATTCGACATTTAATCTTGTCTTTGCCATGACAGCTTTCGCCATCATTTGTGTCTTTTTCTCCATCATCGTTACTATCGTTGTGAGTTGTGCAATTTCTTCGACATTTAATCTTGTCTTTGCCATGACAGCTTTCGCCATCATTTGTGTCTTTTTTTCCATCATCGTTACTATCGTTGTGGGTTGTGCAATTTCTTCGACATTTAATCTTGTCTTTGCCATGACAGCTTTCGCCATCATTTGTGTCTTTTTCTCCATCATCGTTACTATCGTTGTGGGTTGTGCAATTTCTTCGACATTTAATCTTGTCTTTGCCATGACAGCTTTCGCCATCATTTGTGTCTTTTTCTCCATCATCGTTACTATCGTTGTGGGTTGTGCAATTTCTTCGACATTTAATCTTGTCTTTGCCATGACAGCTTTCGCCATCATTTGTGTCTTTTTCTCCATCATCGTTACTATCGTTGTGGGTTGTGCAATTTCTTCGACATTTAATCTTGTCTTTGCCATGACAGCTTTCGCCATCATTTGTGTCTTTTTCTCCATCATCGTTACTATCGTTGTGGGTTGTGCAATTTCTTCGACATTTAATCTTGTCTTTGCCATGACAGCTTTCGCCATCATTTGTGTCTTTTTCTCCATCATCGTTACTATCGTTGTGGGTTGTGCAATTTCTTCGACATTTAATCTTGTCTTTGCCATGACAGCTTTCGCCATCATTTGTGTCTTTTTCTCCATCATCGTTACTATCGTTGTGGGTTGTGCAATTTCTTCGACATTTAATCTTGTCTTTGCCATGACAGCTTTCGCCATCATTTGTGTCTTTTTCTCCATCATCGTTACTATCGTTGTGGGTTGTGCAATTTCTTCGACATTTAATCTTGTCTTTGCCATGACAGCTTTCGCCATCATTTGTGTCTTTTTCTCCATCATCGTTACTATCGTTGTGGGTTGTGCAATTTCTTCGACATTTAATCTTGTCTTTGCCATGACAGCTTTCGCCATCATTTGTGTCTTTTTCTCCATCATCGTTACTATCGTTGTGGGTTGTGCAATTTCTTCGACATTTAATCTTGTCTTTGCCATGACAGCTTTCGCCATCATTTGTGTCTTTTTTTCCATCATCGTTACTATCGTTGTGGGTTGTGCAATTTATTCGACATTTAATCTTGTCTTTGCCATGACAGCTTTCGCCATCATTTGTGTCTTTTTCTCCATCATCGTTACTATCGTTGTGAGTTGTGCAATTTCTTCGACATTTAATCTTGTCTTTGCCATGACAGCTTTCGCCATCATTTGTGTCTTTTTTTCCATCATCGTTACTATCGTTGTGGGTTGTGCAATTTCTTCGACATTTAATCTTGTCTTTGCCATGACAGCTTTCGCCATCATTTGTGTCTTTTTCTCCTTCATCGTTACTATCGTTGTGGGTTGTGCAATTTCTTCGACATTTAATCTTGTCTTTGCCATGACAGCTTTCGCCATCATTTGTGTCTTTTTCTCCATCATCGTTACTATCGTTGTGGGTTGTGCAATTTCTTCGACATTTAATCTTGTCTTTGCCATGACAGCTTTCGCCATCATTTGTGTCTTTTTCTCCATCATCGTTACTATCGTTGTGGGTTGTGCAATTTCTTCGACATTTAATCTTGTCTTTGCCATGACAGCTTTCGCCATCATTTGTGTCTTTTTCTCCATCATCGTTACTATCGTTGTGGGTTGTGCAATTTCTTCGACATTTAATCTTGTCTTTGCCATGACAGCTTTCGCCATCATTTGTGTCTTTTTCTCCATCATCGTTACTATCGTTGTGGGTTGTGCAATTTCTTCGACATTTAATCTTGTCTTTGCCATGACAGCTTTCGCCATCATTTGTGTCTTTTTTTCCATCATCGTTACTATCGTTGTGGGTTGTGCAATTTCTTCGACATTTAATCTTGTCTTTGCCATGACAGCTTTCGCCATCATTTGTGTCTTTTTCTCCATCATCGTTACTATCGTTGTGGGTTGTGCAATTTCTTCGACATTTAATCTTGTCTTTGCCATGACAGCTTTCGCCATCATTTGTGTCTTTTTCTCCATCATCGTTACTATCGTTGTGGGTTGTGCAATTTCTTCGACATTTAATCTTGTCTTTGCCATGACAGCTTTCGCCATCATTTGTGTCTTTTTCTCCATCATCGTTACTATCGTTGTGGGTTGTGCAATTTCTTCGACATTTAATCTTGTCTTTGCCATGACAGCTTTCGCCATCATTTGTGTCTTTTTCTCCATCATCGTTACTATCGTTGTGGGTTGTGCAATTTCTTCGACATTTAATCTTGTCTTTGCCATGACAGCTTTCGCCATCATTTGTGTCTTTTTCTCCATCATCGTTACTATCGTTGTGGGTTGTGCAATTTCTTCGACATTTAATCTTGTCTTTGCCATGACAGCTTTCGCCATCATTTGTGTCTTTTTCTCCATCATCGTTACTATCGTTGTGGGTTGTGCAATTTCTTCGACATTTAATCTTGTCTTTGCCATGACAGCTTTCGCCATCATTTGTGTCTTTTTCTCCATCATCGTTACTATCGTTGTGGGTTGTGCAATTTCTTCGACATTTAATCTTGTCTTTGCCATGACAGCTTTCGCCATCATTTGTGTCTTTTTTTCCATCATCGTTACTATCGTTGTGGGTTGTGCAATTTCTTCGACATTTAATCTTGTCTTTGCCATGACAGCTTTCGCCATCATTTGTGTCTTTTTCTCCATCATCGTTACTATCGTTGTGGGTTGTGCAATTTCTTCGACATTTAATCTTGTCTTTGCCATGACAGCTTTCGCCATCATTTGTGTCTTTTTCTCCATCATCGTTACTATCGTTGTGGGTTGTGCAATTTCTTCGACATTTAATCTTGTCTTTGCCATGACAGCTTTCGCCATCATTTGTGTCTTTTTCTCCATCATCGTTACTATCGTTGTGGGTTGTGCAATTTCTTCGACATTTAATCTTGTCTTTGCCATGACAGCTTTCGCCATCATTTGTGTCTTTTTCTCCATCATCGTTACTATCGTTGTGGGTTGTGCAATTTCTTCGACATTTAATCTTGTCTTTGCCATGACAGCTTTCGCCATCATTTGTGTCTTTTTTTCCATCATCGTTACTATCGTTGTGGGTTGTGCAATTTATTCGACATTTAATCTTGTCTTTGCCATGACAGCTTTCGCCATCATTTGTGTCTTTTTCTCCATCATCGTTACTATCGTTGTGGGTTGTGCAATTTCTTCGACATTTAATCTTGTCTTTGCCATGACAGCTTTCGCCATCATTTGTGTCTTTTTTTCCATCATCGTTACTATCGTTGTGGGTTGTGCAATTTCTTCGACATTTAATCTTGTCTTTGCCATGACAGCTTTCGCCATCATTTGTGTCTTTTTCTCCATCATCGTTACTATCGCCGTGGGATCCGCAATTGGTTTGACATTTGCTGTTGTTTTTGCTATTACTTATATCACCTCCGCCTTGTGTACCACCTTCTCCACAGGCTTTGCCACCGCCTGCATTGTTTGAAGCTTTATTACATGTTGAATTTTTTGACCCAAGTTTTACATCACTCCGATCCGCTAAAATAAAAGTAAGAATATTGTTTTTCTTATTACAAAGTTGACTGTTTTGTTGGTATAGTGTTCGCAAGCGCGATTGCTGTGTATGAGGTAGGTACACTAAAATAATACGAAAATCTTTATTCCGAAATTCACAAATATGAATTTCAAAATCCTGTTTTTCATAATTTCGAATGATTCAAAATTCAAAATTTATCATTTATCTTTCCCTTTATTTATTTGAAAACAAACTTATGAAGTTTGTTTTCAAATAATTAAATTACACACTACATTTTTAAATATTTCTTATAAAAACAAAAAAAATATATTTAAAAATATAAAAATTGTAGCCCACCGGTATCGGGAACAGGGTCCAAGCTACCGGCGGTCAGGGCTCCAAAGAAAGGAGTACCGCTTTCTGCATCAAGCCCTTGATCGAGGCTCTTGGCAATTAAGCCATTGGCTGTAACAACTATCGGCACAATGATCGCTGAGTCCACATCCCACATGTCGACAACCTCGCGAGCCAAGTCAAGATATTTGATTTGCTTATCTTTCTCGGCTTTCACGAGGTTCTCGTCATGCGGGACGGTTATGTCAACAATCATTGCGCGCCGCTCTGATCGATCCACCACCACTATAAAAAAAAAACTGGCAACACTGCCATGATGTAAACATTGGCTCCGTGTTATATTATTCATTAAAATAGAAAAGTACTGTTTATTGACATATAGTTGGTGAAGATCTGGACTAAAGTGCACAAGTAGTAAGTGCTAGTGTTATTCAGTCGAAAAACTAAGTGAAACACATAAACTGAAGACAGTTTTGTGCGTGCTGCAGAGGGACACAAAGTGGCACTTAAAGTAACTGCTTGTTTACTGAACTAACAAAACAGTGCTTGGCGAGTACATAAATAATATTTGGTAACAAGAATTGGCATTGATGAAATGATATTATTCGGAAAATCAAGAATAAGAGGTTGGTGAATCCGTTTTTTATTTAAATTTAGAGTCAAATTATCGATCTGTTAAATAGCCAATGGCAATCACAACAAACCTTTGCACTTCAATTTTTTTTTTTTTTTTTTTTTACCCCAAAGAGAAGGCTAAAGTCTTTCGACCATATTGCCTAGTCTTACGTCCAGGTATTTTCTTACGTGATAAGTTTTATAATAATGTCTTTCGTGTTTTTCATATTTCGGTTTTTTAACAGTTTTCTTATACTGTCTTTATTAAGTCCATCCATTTTTTATAATATTTGTCATATCCTAGGTAATTAAACGTCATTTTAGTGTCAAGTCAAACGACTTGGTTAGACATAAACATGTCAGATTTTTATTTTAGCTTTAAATTCTAACTGCTAAGTGCTATCTCCTTTTGGTAAAAAACATAACCTAAATACTACGTTTAAACAATTATAAAATATATTATACAATAAAATTAATATACATAAAAAACATAAAACGTAACCTAGATGTCATTTACAGTCTCCGTTATAAATTTGTACAAATATATATAAGTTGAGGCATTCATAAGTAGCTCCTGAATGCATTGCGGGACCTTATCAGGATTTTCGTAAATTTTTAGAAGCTCATCCGACAACACAAGGCGCTGAATGTTGAAAGACGAACACTCAAAGAAGATATGATGCAAAGATTGAACTTTTTGCGATTGACAATACTCACAATACGGAGAGTTGACCATTTTAAGACGATGAAGATGATAATTTAAACGACAATGACCAAAACGCATACGACAAATAAATGAATAAAACTTTCTGTTTATAAAACTGCTATTTCTACAAAACCAAGGTGGTGTTTATTTGTTTATCTAAAGAGGCATACCAAGTGCCTTTATTTTCGATTTGTGTGGTCCGGTATGAATGTCTCCCCAACGATTGACACATACGCTGTCCTAAAAGACTAACAGCGTCTGTATGCGGTATAAAAACACTCATATCAGCGTCAGCATTTGGAATTAATTCACCCAGATCAACAATTTTTTTGGCCAGATAATCAGCCTTTTCATTTCCTGCGACGCCAATGTGCGAAGGCACCCAAACAAAACTAACTTCAATATTAGAATGAGACAATTCAATCCATAGCTCTTTTATTAAATAAATTATGTAGTTGGTGTTAGCATGTAATTTATTATTAGCCAGATTTTTCAAAACACTCATGCTATCACTTACCACAACCCACTTGCCATGACCTGAATTGCAATTTTTTATATGTTTCAAAGCACTCAGAATAGCAACAGCTTCAGCTGTAAAAATACTGGCATTTTTATCAATTTTTCTACCAATGCCTATATTTGAGGTTGGTTCAAAAATGGCAAAAGATACTGCACTATCATTTTTGGAACCATCACTATACACAAATTTATGATTTGACCACTCTGACAACATTGCATTAACTTCCTCTTTTGAGGACAGGTCCTTTTTATTTTTTATAATTATATTTATGTCTGGAAATTTTGCAATAAAAGCTCCTTGGTAACAAGGCAGAATATGAGATGATTGATAAATATTTATATTTTTAATAAAATATATAAAACTATGAATACCCTGTAACATGTAAAATGACTTTTTATCTAATCTAGGATTGAAATGCAACAGATTGGCCAAAAGACTATTGTTAGAAACACTAAAAAGTTTTAATATAAATCTTTCTTTCAAATAATCAAACCGGATTCTTAATGGTGGAATGTTACATTCAATCTGCATTGCATTTATAGGAGTACTTCTGAATGCTCCAGTTATAACACGCAAACATTTGTTTTGCAGAACATCTAGACTTTCTACAATTCTGGTATCTGCAGCGAAACAATAAAAACCATACTCAAAATGGCTACGAATCAAAGACTTGTACAGCAATAGCAAAATTTTGGGGTCAGCACCCCAGTATGAACCAGCCAAAGATTTAGTTGCTTTGCTAATTATATGTTTGATATAATTATTCCAGGTTAAATTATATGAAAATAGAACCCCTAAAAATTTGACTTCATGTGAATTGGGCAATGCAATATTGTTATATTGCACGAGTGACATATTATAACACTTTTTACCAAACACAACCACTTTAGACTTTGATGGATTGACATCAAGATCAAGGTAAGAGAAATATTTACACAGATTTGACAAGGCATCATCGACTATTTGAACAACCTGTGATAAATTGGCTCCAGAAGCATAAACAACTAAGTCATCTGCAAATTGTAAATTTTTTACTTGAGACCCTAAAATTAAATTTAAACTACGTATATACAATATAAATAATAAAGGTGATAAAATTCCTCCTTGACAAACTCCTTTTGAAGCAAGTCTAGGACCATAAAGATGTCTATTAAATTTAGCAAATACTTTCCTATTACTCAAAAAATTTCTGACCCATATTATAATTTTTCCAGCGATACCTATTTGTAATAGTTCATGGCATAAAATATCTATATTTACACTATTAAAAGCCCCAGCCACATCAAACAAAACTCCAACCAAATTATTATTGACCAATAAAGAGGAATGTATATCAAGCTGTAATTGACAAACACTTTCCCTAGCAGATCGATTTCTACGAAAACCAAATTGATTAGAAGGTAAAATATGATTTTTTTCAACATAGAACTCTAAACGCTGTTTTAACAATTGCTCAAATAGTTTACCGACACAAGAAGTAAGTGCTATGGGACGATAGGAATCGGGACATGATTTGGGTTTTTCTGGTTTTAAGATTGGTACAAGGCAATCCACTTTCCACTCTTGAGGTATAATATTATTTTCCCATAACATATTCAGGACTATAAGGAATGTTTTTAAACCAGTAATGCTAAGTTTTTTAAATAATATGTATGGCATACCATCAAGACCATAAGTAGTGTCTCTTCAAGAGGAGATGGCAGATATTAATTCACTAATTGTAAATGGATTAAGTAGAAAACTATGACTGGAGTTAGTACTATTATTAAACAAAGAACTTGGGGCATGTGAAACAAAATCTGGGGTGTATTTCTTCAAAAAATCTAAAAACCATGCATCGTTTTCATGACTAATAACATTATATGTTTTGTTATATTTGCGCATGAATTTCCATATGACAGATATTGGAGTGCATCTGTTGAAAGTTTCACATAGAGACATCCAACTTTTTTGACGTTCTTTTTTTATAATTAACTTTTTAAGTGCTCGAAGTTTTTTAAATTGGATATATGTTTCTTTAGATGGATTATTTTTAAAATTTATGTAAGCTGTTTTGAAATTTGATACAGCCTCTGTACACTTTTGATTCCACCAAGGAAGGGAAGTTCTTCTTATACTATTTATAGGACATGAATGATTGCTGTTATTTTTATTGACCTTATAATTTGGGATGGAATTAGCAGCAGCTGTGCGTAAAATTGTACAAAAATGATGATATGAATCAAGAGGGCATATGTTAACTGTTTTGAGATCAACTAATAATTCATCCACATTATTACTATACATTTGCCAATCTACCATTTTGTAATTTGGATAGGTGGGCAAATGTTCAGTACTTGAACAATTTCTACAAGAATCATTATTTTGACTATTACTAATCACTACTTTTATGATTGCAGGGATGTGGTAACTACTACCAAGAGGACTATCATGCACTTGCCATTCACAATTAAGTGCCAATGATGAAGAAACCAATGATAAATCCAGTGCATTAGGACGCCATATTAGAGAGCCAATAGTTGTTGCCTGACCATTATTAAGCAAAATTAAATTATTTTCTTCAATGACTTCTAAGACATTTCGACCACGTGGAGAGTCAGAACCACAACCCCAAGATGTGTGATGAGCATTAAAGTCCCCAGCAAATATAAAAAAAAGGACCAGGGATAGACTTAACCAATGAATCAAAATTATCCTTATTGAAAGCTGGATTAGAATTTAAGGGACTATAGAAACTGACTATACTCATCTCCTTATTATTAACTGTGATTTTTACACAAATATTTTGTAAAGAATTGTCAAAATAAGTGTTAATTTTATTATAAATAATACTTTTATGAATTATTATGGCAACTCCGTTGTGTTTGTTACCACAATCATTCCTTTCAATATTGTAATTTTTTATTTTAAAATTTTGATCAGATTTGAACCATGTTTCACTAATTATTGCAATGTGAATATTGTGTGTATAGAGAAAATTAATAAATATATGTTTGTTGCTATTAAGACTTTGTGCATTCCATTGCATTATGTTTAAATTTGATATAATAATATTATCCATTATGGAGGTAAAGAAATTTTAGTAATTAAAGTTTTTTTTAAAACCTCTTTAATTGATGATGTGTTTATAGGGACATCTTTATTGCTAACTATTTTGGTAATTGTCTCTACTAAAATATTTATAAATTTATCAGATTTCATTAAATTATTAATCTGTACATCTATATTTTTTGCTATTAAAGCTGGAAAAGCGTTAATATTGAAAAGATCAGAGTATGTGGCACTTCTTGACTTTAATTTGTTTTCTTCTATTTTTTGTTTTTTTAAAGGACAAGATGAGGAGATAGCTATATGATCGCCCTTGCAGTTTGCACACTTAGCATCCTTTGGGTCGACCTGACAATTCTTAAAATTATGATTTAATGTACAAATTGAGCAAACCTCGGTGTTGCGACAAAACTTAGCAATATGTCCATACCGAAGGCACTTAAGACATTGTTTGACTGGTGGAATGTATTTGTTTACCTCATGTCGCCATGAGTCTAAATATATATAAGGAGGAAGAATGGTGGAGGCGAAGGTAACAGCAACTGCCTGTGTTGGGACAAATTCAACACCGCCAAAACCCTTTACCCTGCGCATGAAGCGCCTGACCTGTACTACGTTTTTGGAGCTGCCGATCAATGAAAATATTTCCTTATTGGCCATGTCGACAGGGACTGCAGTGAGGACTCCTGTTACCTCTGTGTCTGCGGCAGGGATGGATGCTTTTAATGATAATTGATCTAATAATTTTTTATTTTTAATAAACATATTTGCGTTGTTCGGCAAATCAAACGTGATGCCGACCTTGTATTTATTTATCGAACGCAAATGCATGACTCCTGAAACTCCATGCTCACGTATTCCTTTAGATAGAGCCATACGGTCCCTATCACTAAATGACTTATTTTCTTCTACGTGATTTAAAAATACCACCAACTCTTTTTGGTTGGTATCTTCAGGGTAGCTTCTTGTGTATCCTTTTACCTTAAAAATTTTATATTTTTCCTTCGGGTCCTTGTCTGTAATATTCTCTTTATAGGAAAAGCTAGTTACCGCCGATTCCGCCGAGTCAGAATCGGTGGATAATACCTGCTGGGGATCCGGAGGCGGTTCCCCCTCCTTCCTTTTTCTCTTCTTAACCATTCTAAAATAAATTACCTACTAACTAACACTTAACTATTAATGACTAACTATTGATGAATATTTACAGAGATATTGTCAAAAAAAAACGAATATAAAATGTTAAAAACAAAAAGCGCGCCTTCACTCTTTAACGTTTTCCCGCCTTTTCCTAAAAGTGACCAATTGGAAGACAGTAAAAGTCTTGACACAATAATTATCGTTCGGAAACATAATTTACAAATTTGGATACGAGTCTTTTTAGACTGAAGAATAATCGACTATTTTGGAAAAATAAACTAATTAGAAAGAAAAAAAAAAAAAAACTTTAAAAATCATAGTATAAACAAAGATGGATTCTCAAAATTTATCTATGCGAAGAAATAAAACAGTCGTCAACTCTCCGACTTCCTCGTTTGACTCCGCTAATTCACAATATATTTCAAGAAGTTTACCACAAACTCCCAGGTTAAGTTGCGAAGAGTGTGAAAGACTGAATGGAGATATTGAGCAGTTGAGAATACAAATAAATACTGCTCATGACGAAATTGAAAATTTAGTCACGGAAAACGCCACTTTGAAGAAACATACTACTGAACAACAAAATATTATAGCTAAACTAAAAAACCTATGTAGCAGCCATCCTAGTACTACGAAAAAACACTCAACTTTAAAGAAAAATAAATGTATGATGCAAAATTTGAATATTATCAAAAAGCACCTTGACAAGAGTCTAATAAATCTAGAAACAAGCAAGTGTAAAGAAATTCTAACAGATGGCGCTGAACGCAGTACGAAGGAAAATGGTTCATCTCTTGATCATAACTGCAGCTTGAAAAAATGAACAGGGGCCAACTTTAATTACAAATGAAGCAGAAATCAGACAAAGGGAGAACCAGCGAGAAAATTACGGAATAAAAGAAAAGCAAAGAAAAAGGAAGCTATGTGTCCTTAGTAACTGTAACAACTATCGGCCGGTAGAAATTATAGAAGATACTTTCTGCAAACAGTTTGAGTATTGCCACTATGTGTCACCTAATAGTAAAATTAAAGAAATACTCACAAATATTGCGAACAAAATTCAAGACTTTGATATGGACGACTATTGCATAATAATGATTGGCGAAACTGACTTTAAAGATAATGAAGACTACATCAAACTTGTTGGACTAATTAGAGAATCCTTGAGACAAACAAATCATACAAATGTGATTGTATGCTCTCCAGTATACGTAAGAGGAGCCCTTATTCATAACTATCGCGTAGAATTGTTTAATAATTTACTTTACATGGATATACAAAACTATAATTATGCATATTTCTTTGACACAAATCGTGACCTCTCCTTGGAAATGTTCTCATATAAGACGGGCAGACTTAATAAAGTAGGTGTAAGGTGCGTATTTGGAAGTATTTTTAGTCGCATACTTGTTGACATCAAAAATTACCCACTGGATAATGACCATGATCATTCACCAATGTCACTGACGAGTAAGGCTAATGCACAAAATACGTTTTTTCGTCCCACCCTTTAACAACAATGTCAGTAATGACTATAAGCAGCAACTTACATTGTTACATTGTTATAAATTAGATTTCTTTGAAATAACAATGTCTGAGTTGGAGATGGGTATAATAGACTTTATATGTCTTAGCGAAACCTTTATACAATCTGGTCATGAATGTAATCTTACATTAACAAACTATAAGTTAGCTGCGAATTACTCAAGATCAAATAAAAAACGGGGCGGCACGTGTATATTGGTGAAAGAACATTTAATTTTTAGCCCTTTACAGATAATAAATGAAGTGTCCAGCGACTATTCTTTCGAATGCTGTGGCATAGAAGTTCCGAGTCATAATTTAATATTAGTATGTGTTTATAGAATCCCGAACTCCGATGCGGGCATATTTTTCAAAAAAATGGAAGTTGTCGCAAGCAATTCAATTCCCCGTACTTCTGGACGCCGCCGCGCATGTCTTCCCTCTCGCTTTAACGACTATGCACTAGAGGTATAGGAGAGAGATAGCGATAACACAGCCCGCCGTACACGCGCCGCCGACGCGGGGGTTCAGTCGACGCATAGCCACGCCCGAAAGCGCACACGGCTTCCTAACAAACCGCTGCGCGCCAACACGCGCCCGCGCTCTAACCGGCCCGCGTTTTTCTTAAATCGGTTTGTTGAACTACCAGTTAGTATAATAGTAATTTTAAAATAATAGTGAGTCTTTACTACTGTTTACCGTGAACGTGATTAAACGACATTTTATGTTACACAAGCGTTTGATTTCCCAATCCGCTTCGACGATCCAAAATGAACACAGTACGAAAGATGGCGCCCAACGTGGGGCTCGAATGCCACAGTTCCTGTGAAAACTGTGCAGTGAAAGTACTAAGTGTGTGTAAAACTGTGAACATATTAGTGATCGTGTAACAATGCCGAAGACACGGGGTAGGAAATCCCTCAATGGTTCGCATGACGATGAACTCAACGACAGCGTCACGCTGTCTCGCGATAACTTTACCGCTCTTTTATCAACGATTCAGCAATCGAATGCGGACATCTGTGAGCGTATGTTAGAGCGCCTGTCGACATTCACGTCCCCTCTGACCGCTCAGTCACCGGCGCCAGCGCCGAGTGCGGCAGAGAAGACCGGCAATTTCTCTCGATGCTCGTCCAGATTCTCCGGAGCGGCGAAGGAAAACGTCGAAACGTTCATCGATGCCATTGAAGCATTCAAAGAATGCACGAACATCATTGATGATGTCGCTATTCGAGGCATGTCTATGTTACTTACCAGCGACGCAGCAACCTGGTGGCAGAGTATCCGCGCGGAGGTCACATCCTGGGAAGATGCAATACAATACCTACGTGACGCGTACGGCGACCGCCGTCCTGAATACAAAATATACCGGGAGTTATTCAGAGACGAGCAGGGTGAAGACGAACGAACAGATATCTTCGTAGCGAAGAGTCGAGCCCTCCTAACACGCCTACCAACAAACGACCTGTCGACTAAGGTACAACTTGATATGATTTATGGCCTATTACACCGGAAAATCCGTAAAAGATTACGACGCGCAGAAGTCAGTCATTTTTCCGAGTTGCTATCGAAATCTAGAATTATCGAAGATAACCTAAACGAATCGACAAAGCGAGAATCGCAAAACGCCGCATCCATTGCTTCGAGTACGAAACGTAGCGCAACCGAAACGCCTACTCAGCCCGCAATGAACAACGCGCGAACATTAAACTCCGCTGGAAGCGTGAGACCGGCGCACGGGGCAGCCACGCCACGCGGCGGTGGCGCTCCGCCCTCCGCCGCGCGCCCGCAGGACTCGCACGCGCAAGTTCCGGACGACACGCGCGCACAGCGCGTGCCACCGCCACAACATCGCGCGATGAACGCGCACCAGCGTCATCGAAACAGCAACGACCGTTTTGTGCGTATTGTAAACACTACGGACACCAGCGCGACCAGTGCCGTAAGTTGGCGGACAAAGGTGAGTCAGCGGTTGATTCTAATAATTCGGTTTCGTGTTACAAGTGCGGATCTAAAAATGTTACTCGTGAAAATTGCAAAAAGTGTAATAACGAATCAAGTTTTTTTAGTTTTGATAGTACTCTGCAAACTTCGGGACCAAAGTACACTCAAAAGTCAAATCGTGAAAATATTGCGTGTTCCGATAATTTGTATAATCGCGTAGAGAAGTGTTCGGATAAACATTATTGTGGAGACTTGGACTACTCTAATACTTTGCCTACTTCTAATTTTAAAAATTTAGATGCAAATGTTTGTTGTGTCGATCAAGAAAATAATAACTGGTCTCGTGATAGTTCGAGTGAGCCTGCGTCCAGTCAAGCTATTTATAATAATAATTGTTATTCTGTACAGAGTAATATTTCGGACAACGATTTTTCGAACGATCATAATGCCAGCTGCGAGGTCGATAATAATAACGACCGTCTTTGTAATTTTTCAGATAATGATTATTTTTGTTATGATGACGCCCTTAATGTAAAGGAGCGTAAAGACGATTTTTGTACTTTTGCGAAAAATCGTAAAGTTTATTGTAATGACGACTGTAATGCGTTAGAGGTTACAAACCATTTTTGTGATTATTCGAAAGATGATAACGTTTTTAAAAATAACTCCCTAGGAGCAAAAGGGCGTAACAGCCATTTTTGTAATTTTTTGCGAAATGATGTATTTTGTTGTAATGATGATATTAATATGGTGTGTAGTGATACATGTGTAGAGAATGCGCGCGCCGGTAGGAGCTCCGACAGAAAAGTTTTGCGGCCGATTTTTGATATTAAAATTTTAGGCGCGTCGGGGACCGCGTTAGTTGACACCGGTGCCAAACATTGTATTGCGGGCCATACACTGCACACCCTCCTCTGTCGAAAGGGACACCCTCTAGAACCGGCGCGAAGACGTATCAAGCTTGCCGATGGACACGTTCGCGACGTAGACGTGCTCATGACTACTCTTGACGTGCACTTAGAGGAGAAGGTCATTAGGACTCCTTTTCTTATCCTCCCTGAGGCGCGTAACAATGAAACGTTGCTTGGCATGGATTTCTTGTTTGCAGCCGAGGTAGTCATGGATTTTTCTCGGGAATGCTGGTATTTTTCTCATAACAGCCGCGTTCAGTACATGATGCGTTTTGAGCCTTCCTTATCACCAGAGCTATCTTGTTCCTCTGCTGACGTACTCAGGGACGACGAAGGTACATTGTTGAACCCACCTGACCGGAACCTGCTGGCGCAGACCTTGGCTACCAATACGGACATTTTCCAGCTAGGGGGAGAGCCTACCCCGTTTGCTGAGCACCGTATCGACACAGGTGAGCACCCTCCTATCTATGTACCTCCGTACCGATTGACCCCTGCCAAAAAGGAGCTAATGCGTCAGGAGATTGAAAAGATGCTGAAGGACAACGTCATTGAAGAGTGTGAGTCTGCATGGTGTTCACCAGCTCTCCTGGTTCCTAAGGCGAATGGCAGCACCCGCTTCTGCGTAGATTACAGACGCCTAAACGCCGTGACCAAAACGGACCATTACCGTACCATTGCCTTTGATTGATGAATTATTACAGTCAACAAAGAGGGATTGTTATATGAGTACTCTAGACCTGAGATCCGGCTACTGGCAGGTTAGTGTTAATGAGCAGGATAGAGATAAAACCGCATTCATTAGTCCATTGGGAACTTTTCGCTTCAAACGCATGCCCTTTGGTCTCAAAAACGCCCCGGCGACCTTTCAACGGCTGATCGACCGTCTGCGCTCCTGTTCTTCTCTGGCCAATGTGACGATCCTAGCGTACTTAGATGACCTGCTGATCATATCTGAAGGTTTCCAGCAGCATCTCCAAGATCTCCAGGCGGTATTCAGTCGGCTTCGCGAATTCAAGTTGCGAGTCAACCGGGAGAAGTGCGTTTTTGCAAGGGGAAGTGTCAAGTATCTGGGGCACGTCATTACCCAGCAGGGCGTGTCACCCGACCCTGAAAAGGTTCAAGCGGTGCTAGACATGAAAGTACCAAACAACTTAAAACATCTACGGTATTTTCTACAAACCTGTTCCTGGTTCCGGAAATTTATCCCGAATTTCTCCTCTGTAGCAGAGCCACTTTCAAGGCTAACCAGAAAGCATCAGACCTGGACCTGGGGTTCAGCTCAGACCACTGCTTTTAACGAGCTGAAACAGCTTCTTACCTCAGCGCCAATCTTAATCCAGGCTAACTTAAATCACCCGTTCGTCCTCCGCACTGACGCGAGCAATTATGCCGTCGGGGCAGTTTTACTCCAGGGGGAGGACAAGGAAGAAAGACCCATTGAACACGCCAGCCGTCTTCTGAAGGCTGCTGAGCGTAACTATTCTGTGCCCAAACGAGATGGACCGTATATTATAACGGAGAAGGTTAGCCCTACCACCTATCTTATCTCTTCAATAGGGAATCCTGAGGAATCCTTGGGAAAATACCATGCACAAGATCTAACGCCTTTTGTAGACAGTGGTATTGGAAGTGATGTACCACCTAATCCGGTCATTCCCAAGCGACGTCGCGGACGCCCGAAGCACAAGGGCCATGAGCAAGTCCAGGAACGAGGGCGTTCTCCTAGACTAGAGGGGGAGTCTGTCGCAAGCAATTCAATTCCCCGTACTTCTGGACGCCGCCGCGCATGTCTTCCCTCTCGCTTTAACGACTATGCACTAGAGGTATAGGAGAGAGATAGCGATAACACAGCCCGCCGTACACGCGCCGCCGACGCGGGAGTTCAGTCGACGCATAGCCACGCCCGAAAGCGCACACGGCTTCCTAACAAACCGCTGCGCGCCAACACGCGCCAACACGCGCCCGCGCTCTAACTGGCCCGCGCTTTTCTTAAATCGGTTTGTTGAACTACCAGTTAGTATAATAGTAATTTTAAAATAATAGTGAGTCTTTACTACTGTTTACCGTGAACGCGATTAAACGACATTTTATGTTACACAAGCGTTTGATTTCCCAATCCGCTTCGACGATCCAAAATGAACACAGTACGAAAAAGTTTTGTTACACAAAATTAACTCATAAAAGTAGGAATCGTATCATAATATGCGGAGACTGGAATATCGATATGCTAAAAGACACTACACAAACAAGAGAATTGATTTCTATTTTAAATAATTTCAATTTGATGACACATATTAAAATGCCCACCAGGAAAACAAGCTGCATAGACCAAATAGCCAGTAATATCTCGACCCTAGACACAAAAAGCAGTATACATAACCTAGCCCTCTCAGATCATGATACTGGGCAGTCATTAACGTTCTTTCTTCCGATAGCTAATAATAAGCCGAAGAAGCCAAACTTCTTTTATGTAGTCAAAAGAGATTACAATAAAACCAATGTTAAAAAATTTCTTGATTGTATATCGGCTTTAAGTTTTAATGAAATATATGAAGAAACCGATTGCAACAAGGCATTTAACATATTTCATGATTTATATATTCTCTTTTACAAACTATGTTTCCCTGAAATAACAATTAAAAAATATAATAAACCAATAAAAAACAAATGGATTAGTAAAGGTATCAAAATATCGTGCATAAAAAAAAGAACTTTATATTATAATTACCAACACGATGCCCTAAGCAAAAAATATCATAAACGAAGATACCTGACCTATTCTAGAATTTTAATAGTAGATTATTAACCAAGGGCTGTATGACATCAATTGCATACGAGGTTTTTGGCGCCTGAGCGAAGCGAAGGCGCTAATTAACCCGAGTATGCAATTGATGCTTACGCCCGAGATAAATACTCTGCTTTACATATCGATTGTGAGGTAAGTAAACAACAAGACAGCAGGTTTCAATGAACATTTATTAAGAAGAAAAAAATGTGTATTTAATTAAAATTAATAGTAAAATTATTTTCGACAACTGTTTTTGCCCTTTCTTTAATAAAATCGGGCGTTAGATCTATGTCTTCGTCACTAGACATGTTTAAAACTTTTGAAAAAGAACTCAAACAAGAAAATTAATTATTTTCGCGATGCTTTCGCGCCTACTAGTAGACTGCCTTTTTTTTTTCACGCACGCAAGCGCGTCAAATCTTGCTGGCCAGTTTGATTTTTAAATCGATTCCATCTAACATACGATGTGGAAACAAATAGTTCCATATTTAAAATAAATTGTCTAGATTCCGATTCGAGTAATTAATCGATACCGAGAAAAAAAAAATAACTTTTTAAAAATATTCTTCGTGCAGTATGAGTATGACAGTTCTTTTTTCAAATTCCAAAACCTATGCTGTAATGATAGTCATACACCCCGGCATTCAGGGGTGTAAGGGTGTACTTACAGAGCAAGAGATATGTAAAAACATATACATATATGTCACAATCACAATTAATAAATAATAAAAAACATTTACACAATTCTAAAAATAAATGCAAAGCAACATGGGGTATTATAAAAAATTATATTAATAATGATTATAATTATAAAAATGACATAAAAGAATTAATAATAATAGTACATTATGTTATAAGTGTGTAACGTTGGTGATTACCGCTGAGGCGCCATTGAGACCCGAACCGTTAGGTGAGGGTCTTAAGAGAGCCGAGGACGGTAATCATCAATACACACGTGTATCATACGACGTTTTTCAACACACTTGTGAAGAAAATAACACAAAAAAATCATTTTCAACAGTTAAAATGAGTTGTGAAAAAAGTTTCGCGCATCTAACAATGGCGATCGGCCATAGACTGAATGAGGTTTCTTTTTTTTTGCTTTTTGTGGATAGCGTTTTAGTCACGTACAAAATGAGGAATTCAAGGTTTTTTTTATTACAGAGAAAACAAAAGTTTTATTTATTGAAAACGTATATACTCGTACAAGTTAAAATTATCTATTTAAATTAATATGTTTTCCTGCGCGCGCATCTAACAATGGCGATCGGCTATAGACTAAAAGATTAAGTTAATTTTTTTTTTTTGTATTTCGCGGATAGTGTTGCAGCCACGTACAAAACGGGGAATTCAAAGTTTTTTTATTACTGAGAAAACAAAAGTTTCATGTATTAAAAACGTATACACAAGTTGAAATTATCTATTTAAATTTTATTCGAAGTTGCATGAAATGAGCAAGGAATAGGTACATTAATTAACTTTTAGTATTGAACACAATCTTTTTAGTATCGCAACTTTTTTAAGAACATAGCAACTCAACCAAAAAAATTAAAAAAAAACCTATAACTCACTTGTGAATAATGGTAATGAAAAATTCACAGTTTGATTACAGGTGTCATTATATGCCTAATTGCGGTGAAATTAGAGCCACTTTATGAGCAAGTGTTTTGAAAAAGATAATACAATAAATGATCCTAATGACATATGTAATCAATTTAATAATTATTTTATAGAAATCTATACATATAATAAATCTGTAGAAAAATCTTTTTTGTACATCGAAAACATTTAAAAAAAAAATTGTCAGGGTATTAAAGTATAACCAACAGAACACATTTCCAGCATTTTTGGAATTTTTGTCTGTTTGTCTGTTTCGATGACTAAGCATCACGTCAAATTTACGAAACGAATGTAGGTAACTTTTATACATAAATATTGTGCGTAACTTGGGCTATTACTTAGTCTTTGTTTCATCGTAATCGGTGCTCTCTATCAAAAGATATATGCATTTATAGTTTTCAAGAAGAACTTATCATTATGGTCAAGAATGAGACAAGCAACGACATCTATTGAACGAATATGGTACTTATTAATAAATGCCTTCACAAGATAACTTTAAATAAGTTATGATAGCAAAAGGTACGTAGATATTAGTCTAAATGACGCTGCTTTCAAAATCTACATAGCCTAAACCCTATAGTGTGTTTGATCGCTCTTTTTTAGCAGTTTATCTTCGTTTTTGACAGATGGCGTTATTCATTTGATGTCATTTTCTGAACCGCGGTGTTATTAAATAAACATATGTTTCGTGAATAGTCAACAAATAAAGATTTACCAATTACACAGTATAAAAATACTTTTTTTTTAAAACTAAACTAAAATTAGATAAAACCCACGACATATTTTTTTTGTACCGTGTAGGAATCGAACCTGCGACACGCAGTGCTACTGTTAATCGTCCAGCCATTGCACCAAACATGTCTTTATCTATATGTGGTGTGTTGTTAGCCCTATGTGTCGAGGCCGCGGTATTTCTTTCGAACAACCCGCAGCCACGACGGGCGTCGGTCCTTGGGGGCCCCTTCAATGTTGCTGAGATCCCTTTGAGACGCGCGTGGAACACGAACGCGCCTCCATCGTCATAGGACGGACGAACGATTTAACGAGCCCGTTACTCACCGTTCACAGGCCCGCGCCTACGGTGGCCGGAAGCCATCACGTGGCCCCCGATGCCCGGAGCGTCGCCCGCGGCGGCTGGGAAGAGGGGTTGTGTGTTTCGGGGCCGTGGTATCTATGCGGACAACCGTCAGCCCCGGCAGACGACGGCAGCAACCATTAAGGGGCCCCAAAGGACCCCTTAATTGTTGCTGACATATCTTTGAGTCGCGCGTGGAACACAAACGCGCCAACGACAGTACCTGTCGACTATAATGTACCTGTTTCGAATTTCTTCAAGATCCGTTCGGCCGTTCTGACGTGGGTGATTAACAAACACTTCTACAGCGGCAGTAAGTTAACGCAGGGCAATGATTTAATGTACTTTTATCTAAGCGACGCATTTTGGTTTCCGACAAGCACGCGAACGAAGTCGCGGGCACAGCTAGTGACCAATAAATGTAACCTTAGCAATAGTAATAACGTAAGTAACATTGACATTACCACTAACACTAACAGTATCTTTTTGACTCCTGTAAATGAACAAGACATTGTAAAAATAATCAACTCTTTAAATTATACTAATGCTACTGGATTTGATGAATTGACCACAAAAATAATAAAACTGAGCAGTAAATGCATAGTAGCACCTTTAAGTCATATAATTAATCTGTCATTTGAGACTGGAACATTTCCCACTAGGTTAAAACAATCCATAGTAAAACCACTATACAAAAAAGGTAACCGCACGGATATGTCTAACTATAGACCCATTACATTGATCCCAATCCTATCAAAGATTTTTGAAAAGGCAATGTACGGGAAAATAATAAACTTTTTAAATAAAAATAACATAGTTACTGAGAATCAATTTGGTTTTAGGAAAAATAGTTCAACTTCTCTTGCTTGCTTTACTTTGGTCAAACTGATATCTGAAGCCCTCAATAACAAAATGTCTGTATTATCAGTATTTTTAGATATGAGCAAAGCATTTGATTTTGTCCCACATAAGCGATTACTAAGCAAAATGGAGAAATACGGTATAAGAGGAAAGGCTCATGACTGGCTTAATAGTACATTATGGTATAAGTGTGTAACGTTGGTGATTACCGCTGAGGCGCCATTGAGACCCGAGCCGTTAGGTGAGGGTCTTAAGAGAGCCGAGGACGGTAATCATCAAAACACACGTGTATCATACGACGTTTTTCAACACACTTGTGAAGAAAATAACACAAAAAAATCATTTTCAACAGTTAAAATGAGTTGTGAAAAAAATTTCGCCATGGCGGGAAAAATTAATCAGTTTTCCTGCGCGCGCATCTAACAATGGCAATCGGCCATAGACTAAAAGGATGAGGTTTCTTTTTTTTGCTTTTTGCGGATAGCGTTTCAGCCACGTACAAAATGAGAATTTCAAAGTTTTTTTATTACAGAGAAAACAAAAGTTTTATTTATTGAAAACGTATATACAAGTTGAAATTATCTATTTAAATTAATAAGTTTTCCTGAGCGCGCATCTAACAATGGCGATCGGCTATAGACTAAAAGATTAAGTTTTTGTTTTTTACTTTTCGCGGATAGTGTTGCAGTCACGTACAAAATGGGGATTTTTTTTTTTACTACAGAGAAAACAAAAGTTTTATTTATTAAAAACGTATAAAATACAAGTTAAAATTATCTATTTAAATTCGAAGTTGCATGAAATGAGCAAGGAATAGGTACATTAATTTATTTGTAGTATTGAACACAATCTTTTTAGTATCGAAACTTTTTTAAGAACAAAGCAACTTAATCAAAAAAATTAAAAAAAAACCTATAACTCACTTGTGAATAATGGTAATGAAAAATTCACAGTTTGATTTTTTCAGTTAGGTTTTTTTTTAATTTTTTTGGTTGAGATGCTTTGTTCTTAAAAAGCTTCGATACTAAAAAGATTGTGTTCCTTGCTCATTTCATGCAACTTCGAATTTAAATAGATAATTTCAACTTGTTTAAACGTTTTTAATGAAAAAAACTTTTGTTTTCTCTGTAATAAAAAAAACTTTGAATTCCCCATTTTGTACGTGGCTGTAACGCTATCCACGAAAAGCGAAAAAAAAACTTAATCTTTTAGTCTATAGCCGATCGCCATTGTTAGATGCGCGCGCAGGAAAACTTATTAATTTAAATAGATAAATTCAACTTGTATAATACGTTTTCAATAAATAAAACTTTTGTTTTCTCTTTAATAAAAAAAACTTTGAATTCCTCATTTTGTACATGGCTAAAACGCTATCCGCAAAAAGCAAAAAAAAGAAACCTCATTATTTTAGTCTATGGCTGATCGCCATTGTTAGATGCGCATACAGGAAAAGTGTGGTGGGTCGTTGTCGAATTTTAGACGGACGAAACGCAACCGTTTTCGCTACGACGAAAACGGTTGCAGAAAACGGTCGTCGTTGCAACTGGTTTGGTGGTTCGTTTTCTGCAACCGCATTTCATGGAATAGAATTGCGTTTTCGTTTCGTACAACGAGTCGACGACGCGACGACGACGAGTGACTTTATTAAGAAATACATTGCGTTCTCGAGTTTATTTTCATAGGCGTAAAATAAAAATTTGCACCAAGTAATTGAAAGACTAGTTTGTGCAACGAAGACTGTTTGAACCCAGAACGTAAAACGGTTCCATCGTCGCAGAACACAAAACATTTTTTAAAAACGGTTCGTTGTCGCAACGGTGGGCGTTGCGACAACGAACCGTTTTTAAAGAACGTTATAAACTGATTAATTTTTCCCGCCATGGTGAAATTTTTTTCACAACTCATTTTAACTGTTGAAAATGATTTTTTTGTGTTATTTTCTTCACAAATGTGTTGAAAAACGTCGTATGATACACGTGTGTATTGATGATTACCGTCCTCGGCTCTCTTAAGACCCTCACCTAACGGTTCGGGTCTCAATGACGCCTCAGCGGTAATCACCAACGTTACACACTTATACCATAATGTACTATTATCGAGTCGCCAGCAAAGGACAGTAATATCTAAAATAGACAACAACACAAATAAAACGTACAGTTCCGAGCTAAAAATAAATAGTTGTGGTGTTCCTCAGGGAAGCGTATTGGGGCCTCCATTATTTATTATATATATAAATGACCTATGCAAGAACTTAAAACATAATTGTACACTATTTGCTGATGACACTACTCTCACAATTAAATGCTCCAATATGAATGATGTAGAAACTGACACTAACAACGAAATAATAAGGGCAATGAAATGGTTGGAATCTAATAACTTACGCGTTAACATTGAAAAGACAAAGTTAGTACAATTTAAAACACATAATTCTTTGGTAAAACCACCTCAAATACGCTACAACCATTCAAATTTGGAACCCGTACCTTCAACCTTATTCTTGGGTATAGTTAGTGACGAAAAATTAAATTGGAAAGAACATGTTAAAAAGACGTGTGGCACTGGGAGACTGCCGCGGTAAAGCTATTGCATAGCATTTTTTATCAACTTATGCAATTATAATTATTTATTTATTTTATTAAAATGCAGTATTTTTTTTCCTTATCAATTTATTTATTTATTTAATTTGGCTCCTCAACAATGAGTACACTGTTACATTTACAAAAAAAAACATTTCAAATTTAAGTCTAAGTGCCCCATCACTTAAAGAAGAGCACTACATGCAACATAATTATGCGCCTTAACACCCAAAACACGAGATAAAAATAAAGAAAATATATAAATACAACATAATGAAAACGACAAAAGAATAATCAATCAAAATATTCACTAAAATAATCAATAAAACAATCAATAAAATAATCAATAAAATAATCAATAAATTACTCAATAAAATTATCAACAATCTTAAGTTAAGTTAGGCCAAACAGAATCAGACATAGTATTAGATAAATTACAGTTTAACATTTTCTTAATAGAAGGCACAGATGTATTACATAAATCGATGTGTTCATCGTGTTCCTTGTACACAGCATACATTCTGTACAGAGCGCAATGCTGCCTCAAATTTGTATTGCTTTTGGGCAAGCAAAACAGTTTCCTATTCGATTTTCTTGGTAGATTTCGTGGCACATGGAAGGATACTTTACTGAGCAACTCGGGACAGTTCAAAGAGCCTGTTACTAGTTTTTTAAGGAAAATCAAATCAAACATATCTCTTCGCTTCTCCAAAGAGACGATCCTGAAATATTTTAATCTTTCCTGGTAAGATTTCAGGTTTTTACCCATATTACAACGGTAAGTCAGATGCCATAGAAATCGTTTCTGCAATCTTTCGATACGCTTGATATGCACATTATACTTAGGGGACCAGACAACACTACAATACTCTAGGTGACTTCTGACTAGCGAGTTGTACATAATTTTTTTAGTTTTAACATTTTTAAAGCTTTTGCACTCTCTCATAACGAAACCTAGTAGCCTTGTTGCCTTTAGTGTAATTTGGTCGATATGCTCAACAAAGCTTAATTTTTTATCAAAATGAACGCCCAGGTCTCGAATAGATGCCACTTCTTCAAGCTGTTGTTTATTAAAGCTATATGTAGTGGGTGCAACATATTTTTTTTTAGTAAATTTAATGTGCTTACATTTCTTGATATTTAAAGACATTTTATTGAGCTCACACCACTCACTCAGTCTATCCAAGTCGCTCTGAAACTGTACCGAATCAGCAGGCTTTCTAATTTCTTTTATGGCTTTGAGATCGTCAGCGAATAGATAAATGTTTGAATTATGAAAGCACTTGTATATATCGTTGATAAAAAGGATGAATAATGGTGGTCCTACATGAGATCCCTGGGGAATACCTGAAGTGGCTATGTATGAGTCTGAATTGCAACCATTCACCACAACCCTAAGCGTCCGCTCTGAAAGATATGACTTGAACCAGCTCAGCAAGGGATCCGACACACCATACATTTTCAGCTTTCCAACAAGCAAATTATGATCGACTGTGTCGAATGCCTTGCTGAAGTCGGTGTAGACTGCATCAACCTGAATACGCGCATCAACTGCTTCAGTAATATATTCAGCATAAGTAACCAAATTAGTAGCAGTTGATTTACCCTTCATAAACCCATGTTGGTTATCTATTATTAGTTGGGACATATGTCTGGACAATATAGGGCATATAAGTGCTTCAAAAACTTTTGCCAGTACAGAGAGAATAGCTATGGGTCTATAGTTGGCAACATCAGACTGATCACCGCTCTTGAAAACGGGGACAATTCTAGTCTCCTTCCATATGCTTGGAAAGGTACCCTGAAGTAATGAACTATTGAATATTATACTTAATGGCAACGAGATACTATCTGATAATTTATATAAAAGCAAGGAAGGGATATTATCCGGGCCAGCGCCCTTGTTAACGTCTAATCTCTTTAATTCTCTGAGGATCTGGTTTTGTGATATGGTCATTTCACTCAAAACAGTATTACTCAGGCAGCCAGCCAGCGTTAAAGGAGCATCACTTTGATCAGTACGATACACTTTAGAAAAATGAGCTGCAAAAAAGTTACAAATGTCATGAATGTTTTCAGAACTGTTCATACCATCAGTCATAGAACTGGGGTAGCTACTGGCTCCACCTCTTTTCATCTTTAAATAACTCAAAAAATACTTTGGGTTCGATGTAATTTTAGCCTCTATATCTGCAATGTACATATTATAGCAGGAAGTAGCCATACGGTCGCATCTTTTTTTTAGTGTCTCCAAAGTAACAATGTCTAAGGGATTTTTGTATTTTTTAATTCTAAGTCGTAGGCGGTTTTTTTCGTTGAGTCTTTTAATGAGGTCTTTAGAGAACCAGTACGGATACTTCCTTTCCCTAATTACAACTTGTGGTACGTATCTCTGTATTAGTTCATACAATATTTTATAGAATTTGTCCACCATCTCATCGACAGCCATGGAAAACAATTCCCCAGTCCAATCTATGTCCTTTAGTGCTGAATTAATGGCTACATAATCCGCCTTAAAATAATTTAACCTTGTTCTAGGAATACATTTCTGTGGCTTTAAAACATGGAGAAATGAGAGCTCGCACAATACAGGGGGGTGGTGTGGATCGACTTTAGAGAGAACATCCACTGGTGAACTTACAATAACATTTTCTAAATTCGTAATTTATATCAAATCAAGAGTTCTATTATTATGATTGCACAAATAGTTACACTGAGACAGATTGTTAAGCAAAATAAAATCCCAAAGAGTCTGTTCTAAACTGGAACAGGTTCTCTGAGGTACCCTTATCACTGTACCATCGGCTCCGAGCCAGTTAATAGATTTCATATTAAAGTCACCTATTATTAAACAGTCGCCAACATGCTCCAACATCTTGTTTGTATTGTCAACAAAATGCTCCAACAATCTGGGCTGTATTGGTGACGGTAGATATACAGTACAAAGATAAATATTTTTCGCCTTTCCACCCATCCCAAGCGATAACTTTACCCAGAGATCATCGCATGAACTTTCAAAGTTGATCAATCTATGTGATTTATGTTTTTTAGTAATAGCAATAAGGACCCCGCCACCGTCGGTTTTGTTATTAAAAATATTGATGGTCCGGTCACGCCTATAAATGGTATATCGCCCGTCCATGATCTCTGAGTCAAAGATACCACTCAGTAACCATGTTTCAGTAAACATAATAATGTCGTATGAACAGCAAGCGACCTGCTGATAAATATCATTTAATTTTGTTCTGATGCCCCTGACATTCTGATAATAAATCTTTAACTGATCGAAATTTACAATATTATTCTAATACGATACCTTATAAAAAAAAAAACTTAACTTCGGCCTATTGTAGTTTGTCTAATGTTTCGATATCCTTAATATATTTGTAGTCAGCGCCATCCACTTTCCTCACAAAAATCCTTCCACCGCGCACCCAAACATACTGATAACCCAAACTCTTGGCTTTTATTCTAGTTGCAGCATGCAGGGCTTTATTCGCAGGAGACAGATGTTCCACAATGAAAACATTTTCCTTTTTACCACCAATTCCAAGAAGAGCAGTGTTGAGCTTCTCCTCTGTAGTTTTGTTCTTGTTGAACTTAATAGAAGCAGCTAGAAAGCTGTCTCTCACTCGTGGACAGCTGAATTGGACAACAATGGATTTTGGGCGTTTGCTAGAGGGGGTTAATTTAGAAATTCTAGTGACATGGTGTATGCTGCTCTCTGTTAAATCTCCTGATATAACTCTGTTAATATTCATAACAGTGGACACTAGATTTTCATTGTTGTGCTCAGGCAAACACTGAATTTCTAAATTAGAGGAACGAGCTTGCTGTTCCATCTGGTTCACTCGACCGCTCAAGTCCTTGACGGTGGCTTTGAGTTGCTCATCTTCCTTCTTAATGTCACAGACCACTCTGGTGTTCAGTGAAAACTCCGTCTTCATTTCCTCAAACTTCTCGTTCATGAATCCCATCGACGCTTTAAGTCCCTCAATTTTGTCCGTTATAGCCTTCAGTTCTTTGTTAACATAGTTAGCCAAGGTTTCGTTGAGATGCCGCATAAGATCGTCTATCTGCTTTTTCATGATGCAATTAACTTCCGTGGACGTAACGGGCGCTTCTTTGGGCGTTACATCGATTGACATATTTGTCGATGCACCTTTTTTCCTTAGCGTGATGTTCGGATCACCACCTTGACTGTTACGTACGGGGGTGTTATCCGCATTTCGCATCTTTGGCTTGCAGGTCGGGCACATCCAGTTACACTGTTCACTCAGTGGGAAGTCGGAACCCAGCAAACTTGCAAGACATGAAGAATGGTAGGGTTTCTGGCACGAAGAACATTTGAAAACAGAAGTTCCTTCGGCAATAATTTCTGAACAACAATCGCAGTTCATATTGACGATCGGGCAAAAAACGCCACTCAAAAAAAAGTAGTAAATAAAGTCTTGTTCACGTTAGTAAATCGTACACTAATAAGGCCCTCGACGAGTCGACGCGACGTGTGTCGGCGAGAAGAACGTCGTAAGCGCCGTGGTATTCGCGTCACTTACGCGTTTCACTCACTCGGCTGGTATAAACACTTAATGTCGGTATATTAAAGTTACTTGCCAATTGTTTTTTGTCATTACGTTGTTGTTTACACTTTACAGCACATAATTAACACCAAAACGTCAGTAATAATCTTAATGCTTACGGTTATTATCGAGCTCAAATCACTGAAATCACTCTTTGCAAGGATATCGTTTTTTTTTCGTCGGAACAAATGAACATAGGTGTTTACGCGCACTCGACAATGTTAACAAAAAAAAAAAAGAAATCAAATGTAACCTTCGTAGTTCTAACCACTAAGAAAAACTATAACACAAATTAAAAGAAAAGGTAAATGACATCTTGACAACTGACGTAATGTCAGATGAAAATTAAACATTGAAAAATTATAAGATTTAATATTTTATAAAAGATGAGGATGATTAGTAAAAGTGTAAGTATAAATACTATATTTCCCCAACATTTTGGTTATCTTTATAGCAGTATTATATATAAATTAACAAAACAAACAATAATACTGCATTTGTTATAATAATAATAAAATTAATGTACATATATAGAGTACTAACTCATTTTCTTTCACTATTTTTTCGTGACTTTCTTCATTAATAAATGCACTTTGTTTATTCATATTTAAAACACTTTGTACACAAATTATACGAGTACAGATATTCACTGTTGTACATAGATGATAAATACCTATACACCTATATACTTTCTCACAAACAGCTGATTACGGTAGTTTTCCAATACAACCAATGCCACCTAAAGGCGGGTTGCTGAACTAAAGAGACAAGCGTGATATTTCAAAAAGTCATTGTCAAGTGTCAATTTGTTAGGTTTTTATTTTCGTTACGGAATTTCTGGATTCGGTCCCCACGCTCAAGGCCCGCGATAGAAGCTATGCAATAGCTTAAAAAGTCTACACTCGACTCGACAAATTTGTGTTTGCTCTTCGAAAACTGAGACGAATAGCCGGTAAAGAAGCAGCCCTCAATGCTTATCATGGCTATGTAGCATCAGTGCTGCGTTACGGACTGGTGATATGGGGGAATTCAGTCGATGTGAACAGAGCATTCATTGCACAGAAAAAATGTGTCAGAGCTGTGTATGGAGCAGAATATTTGGACCACTGTAAACCATTATTTAAAGCACTAAAAATTCTTCCACTTCCTTGCCTATATATTTTTGAGATTTGTATGTTTGTAAAAAGGTATTCACAAATGTTTCCGTTGTATGAGCACATTTCTAAAAGAGTGAAAAACAGAAGCCCAAATAAATTACTTGCACCAAGCCAGAGACTGCATTTGTATAGCAGGAATTCTAATTGTATGGCAATCAAAATTTTTAACAATTTACCCCCACGCATCAGAGTGTTGCCCACTACTAAATTTAGGAAAGTAATATTTGCCTGGCTGTTAGACAATTGCTTCTTTCACAGCGACACTGGTATGTGTTTACCAACGTTTTCTGTTAGTAGTGATACTAATACTGCTTTTGTAACTAACACTTATACAGATACTAACACTTTTATTGATACACCTTGTAGTTTAAACTGTTAGGTGCGACAACAGGTAGGCTGCATGTGTTGAATGTTGTTCATCAAAATATGCAGGGGTTATCTGGCAAAGAATTAGAGTTAAGTTTGTTTATGGAGAATTATGATGTTCAGGTTTTATGTCTAACTGAACATTGGTTGAAGGAACATGAAGTAGCATTTATCAATGATGATTTCTATACCGTACAGAGTGCCTTTGTGAGAAAAAATGCTATTCGCGGTGGATCTTTAATTCTTGTATCAAACAAATTAAAATGTAAACAACGTTTAGACTTAGTTAATCTTTCCATTGAGCGCACTATTGAGTTGTCTTGCGTTGAACTCGAGCGATACTTAATAATTTGTGTTTAAAGACCCCCTTCTGGGGACTTTACTCGTTTTGAATCTGTAATGGAGGATTCACTTAATAAGTTAAAATCTAGTAATAAATCTATAATTTTATGTGGAGATTTTAATGTTAATATCTTAGATGTTACTCCATTAAGTATCAGATTTCTCAATCTGTTTAGATCGTTTAATTTAGTTAACCTGTTTTTTGAACCAACAAGGATCACGGCTTCTTCATCAACTTGTCTATATAATATGTTTAGTGATTGTGTTGCCGAGGATAAATTAGTGTTAAGTGACTTATCGTCTGATCACTGTGGCTTAAAAGCTAGCTTCCCTATGCCATTAAATAAAAAGCCGCACAAAATAGAATGCAGGCCTCATACAGCTAGTCGTTGCAATAAATTTAAAAATAATGTAGCACTTAAAGTAACACCGTCAATAGTAGAGCACGAAACTCCTAATGAAATTTATAAAGCCCTTTTTGATGTTGTGCAAAATGAATACCAATCTATTTTTAAGTCTAAAACTATTAACATTAAGGGACCTTCTGTGGGCTTCAAGCAATGGGCCACACCAGGTATTTACAAAAGTCGAGCCCGATTATACGAGTTGTATGGTCTTAAACAATACAGGTTTGATACAACTTTTCTAGAGTATGTTAAAAATTATTCCAAATTATTTAAAAAGATTTGTATTATTGCAAAATCAAAATTCTTAAGCGAGACCATTAAAAATTCTAATAATAAAGTTAAAGCCACTTGGAAAATCATTAACAATGAAACGGGTAAATCTGTTACACAAGATAATCACCTTGAGATCATGGTGGGTAACAAATTAGTTAATAAAGCAGCCGACGTAGCCGAGGCTTTTAATGAGTATTTTGCCAGCATACCTATAGCGACGACGCGTTCCCTAAGTTCGTCGCCGTCTAAAGCCGAAGATCTTTTGCATAGCAGCGTGTCTAAATGTGGTAACGTATTTAGTTTCGAACATGTAACGCCTCGTGATGTGGTTAACGTTTTTAATTCACTTAAGTCTAAAAACACAGGTGATTTTTGGGGCATTTCTATTAAACTATTAAGTAACATAATCGACATTGTAGCCCCCTGTCTTGCTGTTACTTTCAATAAATGCGTTGATTTGGGGACTTTCCCTGATCTTATGAAGAGCAGTAAAGTCATCCCTCTATTTAAATCTGGTAGTAAAAATGATATTGGCAATTTTAGACCAGTTTCTATTTTACCTGCATTTAGCAAAATTTTTGAAAAATTATTTCTCAAACAGTTGTTAGTACATTTTAATTTAAATAATCTCCTTCATAATGATCAATATGGCTTTACAAAGGGTCGTTCGACTGCGGATGCAGGTGTTGCTTTGCTAAAACACATATTTAACGCATGGGAGAACGCGTAAAATGCAATCGGTGTTTTCTGCGATCTCTCTAAGGCTTTTGATTGCGTACATCACGACACGCTTTTACGGAAACTGCGTCATTACGGTGTTCAAAACGAGGCCCTAAATGTGATAGATTCGTATTTACAAAATAGATTCCAATGTGTAGACGTAAATGGCGCGAAATCTTCCAGACTACCGGTTCGGCTTGGTGTACCTCAAGGTTCAATACTGGGTCCATTTGTATTCTTGGTTTATATTAATGATCTACCATATTATTTAAAAGGTTTTTGTGACGTTGTACTATTTGCAGATGATACCTCTCTTATCTTTAAAGTAGATAGGAATAGACACAATTTTGACGACGTAAATAGCACGCTATCAATGGTCACGGATTGGTTCACAACAAACAACCTTGTTCTTAATGCCAAGAAAACTAAAATAATTAAGTTCGCTTTACCCAATGTCAGAAATCTAGGTCCCAATATTATCCTCGCCAATCAAGGGCTGGAAACTGCCGACTCTGCTGTATTTCTGGGCATAACAGTAGATTCAAAATTACAATGGGGATTACACATATCAAGCCTAGCGGGAAGGCTAAGTTCGGCCGCATACGCCGTCAGAAAAGTAAGACAATTCACTGACGTTGATACAGCACGGTTAGTCTACTATAGTTATTTTCACAGCGTTATGTCCTACGGTATTCTGCTGTGGGGCAAAGCTGCTGATATTCAAAATATATTTGTTCTGCAGAAGCGAGCCGTTCGTGCAATTTATCAGCTGGGTGCCCGAGTTTCTCTTAGAGATATTTTTAAGGAGATTGGTATTCTCACGGTTGCTTCTCAGTTCATCTTTGCCAACATTTTATATATTAGACAAAATATTCACCTGTATACTAAAAACAGTGATATTCACAACTTTAACACCAGAAATAAGCATAAACTACGCGCTCCTTTTCACCGGCTTCACAAAGTTCATAATTCATTCGTAGGGCTCGGTATAACATTTTATAACAAACTGCCATCTTCTTTTTTAGACTTGCCATTTAATGCATTTAAAGCCAAAGTGAAATCTAATCTTTGTTCAAAAGCTTACTATTCCATTAACGACTACTTAAATGATAAGAATAGCTGGTCGTTGAGTTGAACACAAGACAATGTTTGTAATTTATGTTCTTTCTCCAAAATTAGTTTACTGATATAATATGTTATGTCTTTTTTTATGTTTTATTATTATATACCTTTTATTATTGATTGTAGTCAATCGTAATATTAACTTACACCACAGTATTGTATCGAGTCTGGTTCTTCTAACCAAACAGACAGATGTGTTGCTGGAGAGTTTGTTCCGCCACTTCTTCTTTCCAGCAAAAACAATAGGAAGTGTCGAAGGGTGGGCGTTTTGGGGGACTGTCACTTGTAAATAAGTAAAGTAAAGTAAATTTTGACGTTCGAAAAGTGCTGATTATCAGCCTAGTTTGAATAAATGAGTTTTGATTTTGATTTTCTATTCTGTTAATGAATTTTTTGATTATAAATTTTGACATTTCATTTTTAATATTTGAAAGAACATATGAAGGGAAACCTTCCAGTATCACTGAAAAGAAAACTCGTTGACATGTGCATCCTGCCCGTCCTAACCTACGGTGCACAAAGTTGGTCACTTACTGAACAACAGAAGTCCAAACTCAAGATTTGCCAGCGAGCAATGGAGCGCAGCATAATAGGTGTTAGGCGAACAGATCGCGTTAGAAACACCACCCTGCGCTCCATAACTCAAATAGCTGATGTTGGAGAAAAAACAGCCAGGCTGAAGTGGGAGTGGGCAGGCCACGTAGCACGGATGCACCCGGAGAGATGGGCAAAGGTCGTCACACACTGGACGCCTGAGGCAGGACAGCGCCGTCGAGGTCGACCGCGGCGAAGGTGGCGTGACGATCTGATAATGTTTGCGGGGCTAACATGGCCAGAGATCGCACATGACAGAAAGGTATGGAAGGAGAAAGGGGAGGCCTTTGCTCAGCAGTGGGACACAACGTAGGCTAACAAAAAAAAAAAAAATGTGTGACTATTGACTTGATTATTTTATTTATTTTATGTTCTTTTTATAAATTTTTGACATTATAAATTATAACCAGTAACATTTCATTCTTGGCAAATAATTGTGCTTATAAATCTTGACATTGTATACAAATCGTCTATTTTATCTATGAAAAAAATTTAAGCTTATTTTTAATTATATTAATGGGGATTCTTCTTTTTTTCCTATCTTATAATTCTGTTGTTGCGGTCTAGAACCTGGCCAGTTTGTATAATAATTTAATATTTCTACACCGGAAACGGTAGTGTATGTGAAACCATTTTATGTTAAGATCTTTGTACACACCTTATACTCAGAAATAAATAGAAAAAATATATATATATCAGGCTTATTAGCTATAATAGTCCTGTAAGTGATGATGGATTGATCCCAGTACAGTGTGATACTGCCATTTTCGAGAACTGGGTCGGGCACATACCTGTAGTATGGCACTTCCGATTCCACAAGGTTGTATTTTAGAGCAAGTTGCTGATGGATAATCCTGGCTACAAGGTTGTGTCTATGTAAGTACTCTCCGTTAGCCAGACGAGAACACCCGGAGATAATGTGACGAATTGATTTGCCCGGACGGTGGCATGCCCGACATATGTCAACCGTGCCGTCCTTCACAATAAATCTCCGGTAGTTATTCGTCATCATAACTTCATCCATAATTGCACAGACAAAACCTTCGGTTTCTCCGAAGATTTCCCCGGAACGTAACCAGGCTACGGACGCTAGAAAGTCTACATCGGGCCCGTGCAGGGCCCGGAAAAAGCGTCCGTGAAGCTCCTTACTCTGCCATACCTCCATGCGGTCGTTAGTGTCAAGCACTACAGGTTTGCGCCAGTTCTCTTTAGCCAAGGAGAGCGGAGTGAGGCCCTTGTCCACCGCGACAACATCTCGATGCATCCCCACGTTGGCTTCCAGGAAATATTCCCTGAGACTGCATATCTCACGATTGTGGAGAGTCTTAGCATTTAAAAAGCCTCGACCTCCACACTTCCGTGGGATATACAGTCTCATAACCGAGGAACGTGGATGGTGCATTCGATATGTCGTCAACAATGTACGGACCCGCCTATCCAGGGCATCTAGCTCTGTTTGAGTCCATTTGAGTATGCCGAAAGAGTACATCAAAACCGGCATGACCCAACCATTGAAGGCATGCACTTTATTTCCGCCTGATAAAAGACTATTAAATACTTTTCTCAGGCGGCCAAAGAAGCGTTCCCTCAACGATTGTTTCATGTCGGTAACGTTGATGCCCAGCGCTTCCAACATACCCAAATACTTATAGGTTTCGGTTGCTGAGAGGGATCTAAGATTTATGGAATCTGTGAGCTGGGTTCCCACAGACTCCACAATCCCCCCTCGCTTCACATGCATGACCCCACATTTGTCCACACCAAATTCCATCCTGATGGCGCTACTGAAAACTTCAGTAACCTTCAGTAGCTTCATCAGTTGGAAATCGTTGGGGGCAAAAAGTTTCAGGTCATCCATGTAAAGGAGGTGAGATATAACCAGACCACCTCTCTTCAACCGATAGCCTAGACCTGAATCCTCCAGCAGTGTGCTTAGAGGATTCAAGGCTAAGCAGAACCAAAGAGGACTCAAACTGTCACCCTGAAATATACCTCGCTCTATCCTTATCGGCTCGCTATTCGCGATAGCAAAGGACTGTCCTCCATTGCCCCATACATGACATCAGGAAGGTGCGCAGAGTTGCATCAATTTTATACAACTCTAGCACCCTCATGAGCCATGTATGTGGCACCGAGTCATAGGCCTTCTTATAGTCTATCCAACATGTCGACAGATCCTTTCGGGAACGGCGAATCTGTTGGCTAATGGCCATATCAATGAGGAGTAGCTCCTTAGTACCACGGGACCCGTTCTTACATCCATTTTGAGAAGCAGACATAACAGAATTTTCTTTAATATGTTTATTGGAACGAAGTTCCTTATCGCGCGTTGTGAAAGGGGGCTAGACGGAAAAAATTCTTACGAATAGTTGTCACGACACTTTTTGCTATAGTAAGCTATTGTAAGCTGTGCGGCGTCGCATGTTTCTCTGTCTGTCTCTCTCTCTCTTATAGAAAGCAAGCCAGATATTTTAATTTCTACATTTTTTTTTTTATTTTTTTTTTATTTTTTACCTAATAAAAAATAATAACAATAACTTCGTTCCATCCGGGTGTTCCTTAACACCTCTCAAGTTTTTTTATTTATACTACACTTGCTTGGTAAGTGTACCAATACTACCCCACTAAAAGACTTGAAAGCTGTTCATTAAACCTTCTCAAAAATCTAGGCAGTCATATTGTATGAAATTTCATTACTGCCCTGAAAATCAGGGTAGTAATGCGTTCATTACTAACGCGTTTTGTTTTTTTTTTTAAAGTCTTGATGACGTTGGCAATCAAACGATTTAATTTTACCATAAAAAGTACTGGCCACTAGAACTTTTAAAGCAGGTAGCATACATTCCGATAAGGCCGGCAAACTTCAAACCTCTATGCGATAGAGCGAGAGATTTATAACACTCTCTCGCTTTAACACGCGCGTAAGTTGGAACTTCCGAAACAAGGCGTTCAAGTTACCTTCTCTAAAGCCGCGTCCCCACTAGAGCCGCGCGGCACGCGAGGCCGAGCCGCGCGGCTCTAGTGGGGACGCGGCTTAACGTCTTTTGGCGCGAAAACTGTTTGACGCGCTAAAATTTAAAGAAAAAGAAAAGACTTATTGTTGGTTGACGTATTTTGTAGAAACAATTTTCTTGGTAAAGTTTAAAGTTTGGCGGTGTAAATCACAAGTTAAAATGAGTGATTCCAGTGACAATGATAGCAATTTATTAACAACAACTCCACCCGACATAATAGCAGATGCTAAAGATATTGTTAGTATTCTCTTGCCTGAAAAATTCAAGTTGAAATACATATATGAAGGAATACGAAATATTTATGCAGTGGAAAAGTGAAAAAAAAAGCAGTTTCATTCTCGGAAAATGTTTTACTCTCATATTTTAAGGAAAAAACAAGTATATAAAGCAGGTGATGGGTAAAATTAAAATAAGTTCAATCCCGAAGGAAATAGCCACCTTCCTGAAGTTACCTAATCCTCAGGAATATACAGGTCATTGCTTTCGGCGAACTTCAACTACATTATTAGCAGACTCAGGCGCTGATCTAACGACCGTTAAACGGCATGGGGGATGGAAGTCTTCAACGGTAGCAGAAGGTTACATTGAAGATTCGATTCAAAATAAAAAACGTATCAGTGAACAAATCCAGGAATCGATAAATGTTCATCCAGATTTTAATTACGAACCTCAACCGTCCACGAGTATAGCGCCAATAAGAGCTTTTCAGCCAGCTACTTGCTTGCCGATTAAGCTCCCAAAAATGTGTACAAAAATAGAGCCTACTGTAACTCAACCTTCAGCCACTCGTATGTCACCTCAACCATCCACAAGCACTGCACCAGTCGATGTAAACCGTTCCGATCTAAATATGTCTCAAACTAATATTAAACTACCCGGAAAAAACATAACATTAACATTAACAATTGTAACAATGTCAATATAACTTTTTAATAAAATGCTTTATTTGCTATTTTGTCTTTTACTAAAATAGCACAAAGAAGTGCTATTTTAGTCACGAGTCAGGCTCTAATAGATGAGATTTTGTTTATGCATATTACTCGACAATCCCTAATCCATCTCAGTAAAAAAAATGGATTCAAATCATTGATATAAAAACTAAAGATACGGTCGTCCGCACATTTGCTCGACGTGTTCGCCATACAGAGAATCGGTGTAGTCTGCTCGTTAACGTAACCGTTGTATAAGCGGCGTGGTATTTTCGAGGTATAAAGAACATAAATAAAGCTTTTAATAAAATTTACGACCGCACCCGAAGAGAGCCGATCGTGGACTAGTTCACTTCGGCTTAGGAAATACCGTTTTAGGACCAAGTTCGAGGCGTTATTGTAACATGCGGTCCGCCCAGTCCTTACGCAGTATCTATACTAATATTATAAAGCTGAAGAGTTTGTTTGTTTGTTTGTTTGAACGCGGTAAACTCTGGGACTACTGGTTGGAATAGAAAAACTCTTTTTGTGTCGGATAGTCCATTTATCGAGGAAGGCTTTAGGCTATATAACATCACGCTACGACCAATAGGAGCGGAGCATAAATGAAAAATGTTGCAAAAACGGGAAAAGATATTCCTTTTTGAGAGCTTCCGTTGCGTGCGCTGCGAAAACGGTTTAAGTTACGCAAACACCATGTATGAAAGAATTGTTCCTCTTTAAAAGTTCTAAAAAAAAGTCCGCGACAGCATATGTCTATCTTTTAAGATTGACTCACTGTAACCATTTTTTACTATTAAAATGTTAGGTTAAAAAGAATGATATTTTGCGAAGCTTATTTAACCCATATGGTATTAATCTATATCTAAATAAATGTGTTTGTTAGCACAGAAATTTAATATAGAATATTTGTGCCCTTTACTCTATACAGTTTAAACAAATATCTTAGAAGATATCGCAATGTAAAAATATCCGCGCGACAAAATAATTAAGCGCGCGGCAGTCATTCGGTCCGGTGCGGTAGGTTAGTGTGGATTCTGGCCTCCGGGGACTCCGGAGAAATTCATATTCAAAATATTTACTGCACCATAATGTTTACAAGGTGTTACTGTATATTTAACAGTAAGAGATACCAATAGTAATTCACACTTTAATATAATCTAAACTAATATTATAAAGAGGAAAGATACGATTTTTTGTTTGTTACGATTTAACTCAATTTATGTTGACATTTTGTTATAAGCTATATTATGTGACGCAGACGAAGTTGCATGGGTCAGCTAGTGTATTATAAAGAGGAAAGATAAGATTTTTTGTTTAACTCAATTTATGTTGACATGATTTGTTATAAGCTATATTATGTGACGCAGACGAAGTTGCATGGGTCAGCTAGTTTGTGATAAAATAACATGCGTATAATCCATCCGTGACAACAGGCATCGAGACACTGGCGCAGCGCGTTCCATGCGCGGCGGGCCTTCCGCCGCGTTTGCCTCAAAATGTCGGGTTTTAAAATATTACAAATCAGAGAAAATAAACAATACAGATTGTTAAATACATCACTACGTATTTTTGGGTATAAAATTCATACCGAACTAATCAGCCGTTACCGAGACAAAATTCGATTTAGGTTAAGAAAGGACCTATACACTATTTATTGATTTTTTAAATGAAGGTTTATTAAAATTTTAAACAATACAAATTATTTGTGATGACTTTAAGTATAACATATATTTTTATATGGAAATCGTACGGAAGGATTCCTCAACAAATTTCTTTAAACATACGGTATTTTCGGGATTTGAGCAATGTAATAGCCTTAAGGCAGTGGTCCGACCGCCGACGATGAACGAGAAACGAGTATGACTAGAAACTATAAACGAGTTGGCGATCAGCGGGAAGCGAGTGTGTAGTTTCGATAGTTTTGTCGCCGGGCTATAAGCGAGTGTGGAACTGCGACGAGCGATTACTCGCGCCACTCGCCTGAACTCACTGTACTGTTTTCTAGAATAATTAAAATGTTCCATCCAAAATCGTTTTTTTTCCCTCTCATTTTCTTCCGTTTTTTCAGAGTTGCCACTACACAAACACTATCGTAATAGCTATTTATTCACCAAGGGGAGTAAGGCACAGATTACTAATCGAGTGTGCATTTGAGGCCCGACGCGAAGCGGAGGGCCGTAAACCATACGAGTTTAGTAATCTGTACTTACCCTCGAGTGATATATACTGCTTTATACTACACTTAAGCACAAAGAAGTAAAAGACAAAATAAAGAATAAAGCATTTTATTAAAAAGTTATATTGATATTGTTACAATTGTTAAATGTTAATGTTATGTTTTTTCCGGGTAGTTTAATATTTAGATCGGAACGGTTTACATCGACTGGTGCAGTTTTCACTTTTCCACTGCATAAATATTTCGTCATCTTGGATTTTTCAGGCAAGAGAATACTAACAATATCTTTAGCATCTGCTATTATGTCGGGTGGAGTTGTTGTTAATAAATTGCTATCATTGTCACTGGAATCACTAATTTTAACTTGTAATTTACACCGCCAAACTTTAAACTTTACCAAGAAAATTGTTTCTACAAAATACGTCAACCAACAATAAGTCTTTTTTTTTCTTTGGAGCCAAAGGACGTTAAGCCGCGTCCCCACTAGAGCCGCGCGGCTCGGCCTCGCGTGCCGCGCGGCTCTAGTGGGGACGCGGCTTTAGAGAAGGTAAGAACGCCCAGTTTCGCAGTTCCAACTTACGCGCGTGTTAAAGCGAGAGAGTGTTATAAATCTCTCGCTCTATCGCATAGAGGTTTGAAGTTTGCCGGCTTTATCGGAATGTATGCTACCTGCTTTAAAAGTTCTAGTGGCCAGTACTTTTTATGGTAAAATTAAATCGTTTGATTGCCAACGTCATCAAGACTTTTAAAAAAAAACAAAACGCGTTAGTAATGAACGCATTACTACCCTGATTTTCAGGGCAGTAATGAAATTCCATACAATATAACTGCCTAGATTTTTGAGAAGGTTTAATGAACAGCTTTCAAGCCTTTTAGTGGGGTAGTATTGGTACACTTACCAAGCAAGTGTAGTATAAAGAAATAATCAAGCGAGCGAGCATCGCTGAACCAGTATCGCTGAGCGAGTTTATTTTTGAAAGCTCGTCGCTCAGCGACAAAACTAGTAAAGCGAGTCGTCGCCAGCAGTGTGAACAGTCAGAGAGCGGAACACGGAATGTACATTTATTGTGCGTTTCTTGAGAGAGAAAATCGCCGATAGTTAATCGATTTCTCGCCGGCGCGCGGCGGTCGGACCACTGCCTTAGGGTTGAATTTCATTTTCAAAATTCAAATTTCAAAAAATTCATCCAGATTCTTTGTCTATATTATAAAGGGAACCTTTGTGCATTTCAGCTTTCTAGACCTAGGCATGACTTCCAGATATTTCAATCTAATGCCAATGTGGACCACTGGTCGTTAGTCTTATCCAGAGCGTCCCGCCATCTACTACGAGGTCTGCCGCGACGCTTTCTGGCTGTATCCAGGCTCCAGAATGTGGCTTTTTTGGCCTACAGTTGGGCATGCGGCAGACGTGCCCAGCCCAGTCCCACTTAAGCGTAATGGCTTTATGAGCAACGTCAGTATTTTATGTTTTGGAGCGCAGTGTTGTGTTGCGTACACGGGCGATTAGTTTGACACTATTGTACAAAAAAGTTTAAATAAATAAAAAACAGATTAAAATAAAACTAGACTTACGATGCGGTAACGCCTGCTGAACAGCTACTGCCTGAGAAATAAAAATTATATTATTATCTGCGTTATAACTGCCACTCGGGCCGATTTTTAGGTTAAGGTACGCTTCAGGGCTGCGGGTTGTCTCGGGGATGCGGGTTGTTCGAAAGAGTTACCGCGGCCCCAGACAGAAAAGGCTAAGAAGGAACATGGGTGGTTTTTAGTCAGTAGAAATCTGAGAGTCACTTCCGATCCGCCCAGAGCGGGAGGAGTCATTTGATGATTCCCCACGCTCCAATAAAAAATAAAGGTAAAGCCACGCTTGCCTAGTTTGGTCTGTGGATGGGTGACCACCAATTACATACCGAGTTTCCTCCGTGCCTTTGAAAGAACCCGGCTGCCATATTTTCTGCCAAACCTAATGTCCAATACCACGACAACCGATTACTGCACAACCTTTCCGTCAGCAGTGACTCAATTTTTAACCGACTTCCGAAAAGGAGGAGGTTATCAATTCGTCTGTATGTTTTTTTTATTATACAGGGTGTAAATCAACCCATCACACAACCGTCAACCAAGCATTCTGTACATCAAACTAAGTACCCCTACGCAAAAATTTTTGCTGGGAAACGACTTTTTTTTTTGGGGTCAAAAATCACGTTTTTCGGTAAAACTCAATGTAGCACTGTTAAAACATTGTGCTAGTGGACACAGGTCATGTAAAAATAGAACCTGAAAAACTAGTATTTACAAAAACAGCTGTGAAAAATTTGGAACTTTGACCCCCAATATCTCCGTAACAAGGAGGTTCCCAGGTATGGTCTAGAACAAAAAAATGATCGCAGTGGTGGGGAGAACAAGTGCCCTTCGTTTGCGTTAAGGGTACTTTTACACCCTTTATCTTTGTTATCGCATATCTCCGTCATTTTATTTTATCCATTCGCGGAACACCACACATCCCCCTAAGCATTCTCATCTTCAGCCAAATGCAATTGCCTTTCATTCATTCCTTTTGTGGCCCAACATTCTGATCCATACAAGACAGCAGGGGGTCTAAAATGGCCGCTTTAGCAGTTCATAATATTATGAATTGCGTTAAAAAACCGAAAAATGGACCTTTCATAATAGTAACTGCGTTTGTGACTATTTAGGAAAATAGATCATAATCCTACCTAACACACTAATATTATAAAGGCGAAAGTTAGTGAGGACGTATGGATGGATGGATGTTTGTTACTCTTTCACGCAAAAAATACTGAACGGATGTGGATGAAATTTAGAACACAGATAGTTTATAACCTGGATTAACACAAGGGATACTTCTTATCCCAGTAGCTTGATCCCGTGGGACAATTATCGAACTCCACGCGGGCGAAGTCGCTGGCACAAGTTAGTAGGGAAATAGTATGAATTGGGTTAAAATTCGTAAAATGGTGATAGACGCAGTTACTATTATGAAAGGTCCATTTTACGCTGTTTAACGCAATTCAAATTATGATTTGCTAAAATGGCCATTTTGCCCCCCACGTCTAAGCATTGTTTTATTAATCATCCCCTTAAGTTTGAGGTGAATGCGGGAGTCGCAGTGTCACCGTGACCTGCCACCATAGCTATTTCATGCATCCCGCGTTAATTCTATGCTTAATAATACTACTATTAATTTCAAAATAACACAACATTACACCTGTAATTCCCAAAGGATTAGTCAGAGGTGTACCCTAATACTGTTACTAATTTTATACATTCAGTCATTTTAACTGTGTATAATTGTTTCTAGTGTATCAATTTTAAAGTATTTTTGGCATATTAATTTTGTTGTTGTTGATTTACCTTTGTTACTGCTATCAATTATTATTGGCATTTTGTTCTTTTTCATTAGAGTCGCAACATTTTATTTTAGTAGGTTTTTTATTTTATTTTTTGCAAACTATTTTAGAATTTTAAAATGTGTTTGTTTATATTTTCGAGCGTATGGAACTCGTGGGCAGCAGCTAAAAATCAGCGTCAGGTGGTGCACATTGTGTTGCCATCTGACATTATGCTGAGCTGAGGCCCTTTTGGCATTATTAATTTCAAATATATTGAATCTGTTTTGTTCATTTTTAAGGATTTTTTGCCAAATAAACACAATTTTCTTTCTTTCTTTCTAATAGTACAGTCGAACAAGCTAATAAGTATACAGGGTAGAGATGTTTATAATTCTATAACACTGAAAATATTGATTGTAATTTTGTTTTATAAAGTGTTTCGCATTAAGCGACTGATGTCAAACGCTGTATCGTTTGACATCAGTATCTAAATGTATCTGTATAATCTTAAAAGTAAAGACAAATTAGCTGGCTGTATACTTATTAGCTTGTTCGACTGTACACACCCACATTTTGCCATATAGGTATATATATTATCTTTTTTAGAAAAAAAAAAACGTTGCCCCACACTAGAAATGTCTCCTGTATCGTGGTTGCGTTCACCAAACATTTAAACTCACATAATAATATACAAATAGCCAGACCCAAAACAATTATCTGTAGGCCATACAAATGTTTGTTCCGTGCGGGGATCGAACCCGCGACACGCAGCGCAGCAGTCAACAGCTTGAGCCACACCGCCAACCGTGCCGTATATTTAAGTGTCATGTAACAGGCTCCTACCCTATTGCCATCAATCGGGCACAAATCCAGACTCTGTGGCTGCTGTTATGTTATGGAGCTCCTTAACCGAAACTATCAGATACCCAGAAAAAAAAATCGGTAACCGTAACTGAAACCGATTTAAATGTTTCGGATAAGGGTGGGGGTCTTAATCTTTATTCAACATTTTAACAAAATATTTTTAGAATTATTTTTTATTTTAGTGTTAGGGATAAATATTTTTGAGAGTTATAATTGGGTCAAGCCCGCCACACTATTCCCAAACCACTGCAACTCCTGTTAGCCAGAATCAACAGTGGCGACCACAAGAAAAGCGTCGAGACAATGAAGCCCGACGAAGTCCCAAAGAAACGATTTAACTGTCTTGGATCCTGCAAGAGATATGTTGTAAGATCCAAATATCCGTATAACCGAAATTATTCGAAACTAGTGTATAATCCAAAATAATTTCATATCCGTAACCGTATCCGGAACCGATAAAATAATTGTTATTCCTATATCCGTACCCGCGTCCGGATCCGAAATTTAATATTTCAAACACCCCTGCTAAGCAGTCTACACCTCCATTAGGCAAAATCAATTAAAAAAAAAAAAAAAAAAAAATAGGTACTTACCGTTAAGACAAGCAACACCACTAATGCCTTCATGCTGAGTCTATGCCCTCGACAACAACACCTAGACCTTTATAGGCACTAGAAACAATATAACAAAGAAATAAACACCACTTGAACAAATATTATTATTTTCAAGTCTATGCTTATTAGAATGCAATTAGTAGTTAGTTATAAAAGTATAAAAGAAAAATGTTTGTCAGTAAGGTTAATCTCGTAATAAATTATCAGTGGTTTTGTTCGAAAACGAAAGCAAAAATGAAATAAAAAATAAGTTTATTTTATGTCTTTGCGAAACTAAAAACCAAAACTTTTTAGTGGGATCTTATTTATTTTTGTAGATACTTATAATGAATCAACAATACTAGATTTATTCGAACTTGGAACAGTCTTATTCATCGATTTGAAGAACTGCTAAAGTACTCGACCAGCCGAATCAAACGATTTCAAACTCGACGGGGTTAAGCCGTTTATAACGGAACTAGCTGACCCACACAACTTCGTCTGCGTCACATAATATAGCTTATAACCTTTCTCGATAAATCGACTAACTAACATATTAAATTGAGTTAAATCGTACTCGTAACAAACAAAAAATCTTACCTTTCTTCTTTATAATACCTATTAGTTTAGATTGGCTTCGATTATATTATTAAAGTAACAATTACTATAGGTATCTCTTACTCTTTAATATACAGTAACACCTTGTACTTGTAAACATTATGGTGCAGTAAATATTTTGAATTAGAATTTCTCCGGAGCCCCCAGGAGTCCAGAATCCCCACGTACCCACCGCACCGGACCGAATGACTGCCACGCGCTTAATTATTTTGTCGCCCGTATATTTTTACATTGCGATATCTTCTAAGATATTTGTTTAAACTGTATAGAGTAAAGGGCACAAATATTCTATATTAAATTTCCGTGCTAGCAAACACATTTATTTAGATATAGATTAATACTATATGGGTTAAATAAGCTTCGCAAAATATAATTCTTTTTAACCTAACATTTTAATATAAAAAAATGGTTACAGTGAGTCAATCGTAAAAGATAAACATATGCTATCGCGGATTTTTTTTTAGAACTTTTAAAGAGGAACAATTCCGTCATACATGATATTTACGTAACTTAAACCGTTTTCGCAGCGCACGCAACGGAAGCTCTCAAAAAGGAATATCTTTTCCCGTTTTTGCAACATTTTTCATTTATGCTCCGCTCCTATTGATCGTAGCGTGATGTTATGTAGCCTAAAGCCTTCCTCGATAAATGGACTATCCAGCGCTAAATGATTTTTTCAATTCCAACCAGTAGTCCCTGAGTTTACCGCGTTCAAACAAACAATCAAACAAACAAACAAACAAACAAACAAACAAACTCTTCAGCTTTATAATATTAGTATAGATTCCTATGGCCACCTTCCATTTTCATCAACAGACCATTGACACCATCTAGAGACAACGTACTCGTAAAGGCGAATCAAACGAGTCTAAACTCTATGGGTTATGTCGTTCTATAACGGATTTTCAATCGTCACCTTCCAGCTCCATCATCAGACCCTGGGTAGGTACCATCTAAAGACAGAGTACTCGTCAAAACAAATTAAACGAGCTCAAACTCGACGGGGTTTATGTCGTTTTATAACAGCATTCCTATACCTACAGGACATAATCTAAAGACTAAGCGTCTAGCTAGATGAATCAAACGAGTCCAATCTGGATGGGGTTATGACACCAATGAAACCACTGGTAGCTGTAGTCCATAGGAACATTATTAAACTATCAAAAAAGTTTTAACACCAAAGTAAAAAAATTGAAAAAAAGCAATGAAACTAAGTAGCATAAAACTGTTAACGAAATACATTACAATTTACAAACAAATATTGGTTTACTAACCTTAGAAATAATTTGCACCGATTAACGAGTGGAAATAAAATGTAACAAAAGAATTTAGCAAAGACATTTAGGTTGGTCAATGTCGTATCGTCGGCACCACGAAGGTGTTAGGATTTATTTGATAGTTTAAAAATGTTCTTGAACTAGAACTACCACTGGTTTCATTTATTGTCGTATCGTCGGAACCATCCTGTATGTATCCCCCTGTATGTGTCTGTAAGGTATCGGGAACAGGGTCCAAGGTCAGCAACACGGAAGGGGCCCACAAGGGCCGACGCCTGTCGAGGCTGCGGGATGTCCGCAAGGGATACCGAGGCCTCGACATGAAGGGCGAAGAAGGAACATGGGTGGTTTTTAGTCAGTAGAAGTCTGACACTCCCTCTCGCTCTGCCCAAGAGCGGGAGGGGTTATTTGATGATTTCCCACCCCCCAAAAAAAAAAAAAAAAGGTATTTACAACAACAACTCTGTAACCACTGTCTCGCAATAAAGATCTTTGACTTATGATTTTCTTTTATCTATGGGCCAAAATTTAATAATAAAAATAATAAAATAGTTTATTGGTAAAACAAGTTTAGGTTATGCTCGGAGTTTCCTTGCGTGATCTATTCAGAAATAAAGATATCCGCAGGAGAACCAACGTTACCGACGTATCCCGAGTTCAAGAGTCACAAACCGGAAAACGTTACGTTGGAAGGCCTCCCGCTAAGAGGAGGGATGACCTAGTGAAACTTGCGGGGATCCGCTGGATGCGAGATGCACGGGACCGGTCAATGTGGCGAGACTTGGGGAAGGCCTATGTCCAGCAGTGGACGTCTTTCGGCTGAAATGATGATGATAATAGATTGACAACTTTACGTCATCGATGAGTAAGTTATTACTAGATACTTAGCGGAACTTCCGACCTATCGGAGTCGAGGCTCCGTTACATCCCTAGTATAGTGCACTGTCACAATTGACTTTCTTTGGTACCCTGCACTGTCGCTACACTATTGAATAGCAGACTCGGGGCCCTGGTCTAGTGTTCGCAAGCAAAAAAAGTGTTGGGTTTTTTCACCAGGAATTTCGTAAGTAGCACCCCAAAGTCTGGATTTGTACCCAGTTCTTTACTCTGGTCTCTCTGGAGGTCTAACCTAGCTGGACCCTGTTCCCGATACCGGTGGGCTACAACTTTTTATATTTTTAAATATTTATTAAATTATTTTTTAAAGAATATTAAAAAAAATATCAAGTTTTTTATAAATGAATAAAGGACATAATAATGAACTAGTTTATTCAATGATAGTTAATAAACTACGATTTAATGTAAATACTTTACATTGCATCTGTTCCAATAATAAAATGTCAATAAAGCAATTATTTTTTGCTGTCATTGAACTTATGCATGACAACCTTATAAAGTGGCCTTGGCTAAGATTCTCTAATTTAACCTCTTGAACGTCCGCTAACATTGCTTGAATGTCTTATGATCCACCGGGTGATCATAAGGACGCTCGAAGACTTAAAAAGAAAACCGGCCAAGTGCGAGTCGGTCTCGCTCACCGAGGGTTCCGTACAAAGTTTAAAATTATTAAAAATATTTTTATTATATGATGACCGTAACTAAAAATTTACGGTTTTCGCAATTTTCCTTTATCTGTGCTATAAGTGGAGTTGGGCAGGACACCTAGCAAGGCGCAGTGATGACAGGTGGACTAGGGCTGTCACCGAATGGCGTCCAAGAACTGGCAAAAGAAGTGTGGGTCGTCCGGCGGCAAGATGGGCAGACGACATAGTTGCCATCGGGGGCAAAACCTGGATGAGGCTTGCACAGGACCGTGGAGATTGGCACAAGAAAAGAGAGGCCTATACCCAGCAGTGGGTGACTTCGGGCTGTGGACGATGATGATGTGCTATAAGACGTTGCTTCGTACTAAATTTCAAGATTCTGAGTTCACGGAAAGTACCCTGTAGGTTTTGATTTGTCGAAAATTTACGACATAAACGGCTGATTGCGTTGGCTTAGAAGTTTAATTTTTCACAGCTTTACAGTAGACTTGGGCCCCGAGTCTGCTATTCAATAGTGTCAGAATGGTCTATCAGTGATCTCATAATTGTTGATTTTGACAACACCAAACTTGTCAAAATCAACAATTATGAGATCACTGATAGACCATTCTGACACTATAGAATAGCAGACTCGGGGCCCAGCTCGTTGCAAGAATTCCATGGGTAATTGTTGATTTTGACAACACCAAACTTGTCAAAATCAACAATTATGAGATCACTGATAGACCATTCTGACACTATTGAATAGCAGACTCGGGGCCCTGAGTATTTGACATAAACAGCGTGATAATTTTAGCGTTCCTAAGAAAAAGGGTCTTAACAGACAAACAGACAGATGGAAGGATGGACAACAAAGTGATCCTATAAGGGTTTCGTTTTTAGGGTTCCGTAGCCGAATGGCAAAAACCGAAACCCTTATAGATTCGTCATGTATGTCATGTCTGTCTGTCCGTCCGTATGTCACAGCCACTTTATCCGGAAACTATTAAGCCTACACAGTTGAAACTTGGTACGTAGATGTATTCTGTGAACCGCTTTACGATTTTCATACAAAAATAATAGTACATATTGGTACAAGTGTGTAATGTTGGTGATTACCGCTGAGGCGCCATTGAGACCCCAGCCGTTAGGTGAGGGTCTTAAGAGAGCCGAGCAACATATAGTAAATAGTTTTTGAGATATAGTAAATTTAAAAAACCGCAAATATAACTTTGTCATTCACACAAACACTACGAAAAACAAACTTATCACAAAAAAAATGTTTTTCTGTTGCCGCTTTAACAAGAAATAATACAAATTAAAGGGAGCTTCCCTACTAAGATGGTACGGAACCCTTCATGTGCAAGTGTCTAATGTTGTAGAATGCTGTGCAATTGAACTGACAAGTTATAGGATAGTAATAGTATGTATTTATAGAGTACCAAAAACAGGGAATTTAAATGTTTTTTTTGGTAAATTAGAGCAACTTTTAAGACTACTGACAAGAAAAAATTGTAGGAATATTATCATAGCAGGCGATATAAATATTGACGTTTTGAAAAATAATAATATGACTTCCGAATTAAAATATCTCTTAACAAGTTTTAACATGACATTAGCAATAAAAAAGCCAACCAGGATGCAAAGCCGGACCTGCATCGATAATTTTGCTCACAATTTCGAGAAAAAATGCAGGACGGAAGTGATAGAATTTGGCCTATCGGATCACACTGCGCAACTTCTGAAATGTCCCGTACGTTTGAACTGTGTTCTGAAATATTGGTATACATCACAACGGGATTACTGTCCAGAAAATATTATTAGATTTAGAACCTGCCTGGAGAAACTAACTTTCTCTGAAATCTATAATAATAATGATGATCCAAATAATGTATTCAACTTATTTTTTGAACAATTTAAATTATTTTATGAACTGTGCTTCCCCCGTAGACGTATTAAAATACCAACAACCCAAAAACCAAAATGGATATCACGAGGACTTAAACTATGTAGCTTAAAAAAAAGGCAATTATTGTGGACGTCTAGACATAAACCTACTCTAACAAATAAAGCAAAATATTCAAACTATACAAAGATATTTAAAAAAATTATTAACCTGACTAAACGATCTCAAAATAATCACAATATTAAAACTTCTGACAATAAAAGCAAAATGACATGGAAAATAATAAAGAACTCTAAATTAAATCTACCTAATGACTCAATAAATGCTATAAGAATTGACAATAAAACGATTGACAAACCACAATTAATTGCTGAAAAGTTTAACGAGTATTTCATTGAAAAAATTGTGCCAATTCCCGGAGCAGGTAAAAGATCGAGTGCGTATATCACAAATAAACAAAAATCAATGTTCATGCCTCCATGTCAACCGATTCAAATATTCAACATTATAAAATGTATAAAAAGCACCAATAGTGTAGGGTATGACGAAATTTCTACAAAAATTATAAAACATGTTGCCGACTTAATCGCACAACATTTGAGTCATATTTTTAACCTATGTATTAGCCACGGTGTTTTTCCGGACCGTCTTAAGGTCTCCATTGTGAAACCTATATATAAAAAAGGTAATAAGCAACTAATGCAGAATTATAGACCTATTGCGCTTTTGCCAATTTTTTCGAAAATATTCGAGAAATATATTTATAATGAACTTTACAGTTACTTAGAAAAACAAAAGATTTTCTGTAACGAACAAAAAGGTTTCCGAAAGAACATGACTATAAACATGGCAATTTATGACTTTTTAAATAAAATTATGACTAATATTGATAATAAAACGCCTGTCTGTTCTGTGTACTGTGATATGACGCAAGCTTTTGATTATGTTGACCATTCAATCTTATTAAACAAACTTGACTCCTATGGTATAAGAGGTAACGTTCTTAGCTTATTAAGCACGTACCTATCAAAAAGAAAACAATCTACCGCTATAACAAACTTAAACTTCAAGACTAAAGAAGAAGTAACATACCTGTCTAAAGAACGCACTGTATACTTTGGTGTACCACAAGGCAGTGTATTGGGTCCGCCATTATTTCTAATTTATATTAACGACCTGCCCAAAGCTATAGACTTCCCAATGACACTCTTTGCTGACGATAGCACGATTACAATAGCATGTGATAAACCTAATTCGTATGAAGCCGATGTTAATAATGCGGTAACTTCAATAATCTCTTGGCTGGATAATAATAATCTAAAAATTAACCTTGACAAAACACAAATAATGCACTTTGGTCATAAAAAACCTAGTTCAAAAATGGAGGTTCATTACCAGAAAATCAAAATTCACGATGTCGATAGTGCAAAATTTCTAGGTTTGGTAATTGACAGGCAGCTCAATTGGAAGGATCATATTGAAGCGCTTTGCAAGAAAATTAGTAGCTCATCCTATGCCTTGTACAAACTTGCCCCCACAGTTAACATAGATACACTACTTACAGCGTACCATGGTATTGTAGCATCTGTGTTAAGATATGGTATTATATTTTGGGGTAACTCCACAAATAGGGAAACCGCTTTTAAAGCGCAAAAGCGATCCATCAGAGCCATGTTCAGACTACAAGTAACGGACAGTTGTGAACCATTTTTTAAAAAATACAAAATTTTAACACTACCGTCTATGTACATTTATGAAACTGCCTTATTTGTGAAGCTGAATTCACACCTGTTTCCCAACCTATCAGATACAGTAAAACGTAACAGGCGGAATGATATGCTGCGCGGACGTAGAGCAAAAACAGCGTTAATGTGGAAAAGCATATTTTGTTTAGCTCCGCAAGTTTTTAACAAAATCCCAAAGCACATTAGACAACTAAATTTAAATGGGTTTAAAAAGGAGCTTAAAGAGTTACTGTGTAAAAAATGTTATTATAATTTAAACGACTTTTTGAATGATACTTTGACATCATAATCTAATTGTAATCTCTCTTTTATAACAGATAGCTTGACATTGCATTATGAAATTGACATTTTTATATATTTTTTTATTTTTTTGACACATTATTATTTACTGACTCTGACATGCCTCTTTTGTAACTTTAATAATTTTATGTAATTGTATCAATTCTAACCTAATATTTCTATTTTTGCATTGTAATAATTTATTATGTGTACCTGATATTTGCACGCCCCATGTGGCAGAATGTGATGAGACCTTTATGTTATTTGAGACCTTGTATTGTACCATGTTCGGACAAATAAATGAATTTGAATTTGAATTTGAATTTGAAGTCCGACTTGCACTTGGCCAGTTTTTCCTTTCGAGGTCATCATCATCTGCCTAGCCTTTTCCCAACTATGTTGGGGTCGGCTTCCTTTCGAGGTACGGAACCCTAAAGAACTAGGGATTTCTCCTGTATCGTGGGTGCATTTACATACATTTAAACTCACGCATACACAAATACCCAGAACCAGAACGACTATCAATAGGCCATATAAATATTTGTTCCGTGGGGGGATCGAACCAGCGAGCCGCAGCGCAGCAGTCAATCTTCTAACCACTGTGTCGTCATTGAATAAAGAAAACAAAAACATCGTGTTTGTATACTGCTTACTTAATTCATAAGAAAGCTTTATATTTTATTAAATTAAATACAGATTACATTTCTAAAAAGGGCAGTGATCCACATAATTGCTAAAGTTTTACATTTTAAACTTAAATTAAAACTTATTTATAATTTAAATGTGAACATTAAATAGAAGAAAAAAGTATTAAACTCCGCTATCAAAAATCACTAAACACATTCGTTTTTTTATAGACATATACACATTCGGTGTCAAGCACCCAGCATATGAGTCCAACAAATATACGTTTGTGTGCCGACAACCCGCATCCGAGTCGTCGTTATACGTAGCTATAGATGACTTGTGATCATGTCTAGGACCCGACTAGGGGGACCTATGTCATGAGAACAGAGATGAGGTCGACGATGGAACGACCCAGCCCAAAAAAAGCCTAGTAACTCGCGACTTATATAGATTACATGTGGATATAGGAAATACATCACTACATATTGTTAAACAAATAGCTATGCCTGCGGCTTCGCCTGCGTCAAATTATATACTAAAACCGATAAACTCAAAAACTACTGCACCGATTTTCATGCTGTTTTCATCAATGGATAGTGTGGTTCTCGAGGAAGGTTTTAGTATATTATTTGAGTCGCGGGCATCAGCTAGTTTTGATATAAGTGGGAAAAGTTTATTGTTGCATTCAAGGCGGAATTTACAACCGAGCCTTAGGCCCGGTATCCACCAAAGCGGAGAAGAGCGGAGACGAGAGGAGATGTGCGGAAATCGGCCAATTACATTAGTTAAAATTTACATCTGGTCTGTCGCACTCCCTGTGATTGGTCGAATTTGGCACATCTCTCCGCTCCGCTCATCTCCGCTTTGGTGGATACCGAGCCTCAGGCGAGCGGTGTGGTGTTATGGAGCCGAGAACTGCAATTACAAATGCCGATGTATTTCAAACAACGTTCTTCAATACACTTTCGTAGAAATACAACAATATACAACAAAATAAGTATTTTTTGTCATTCATTATGAGGACAGCCGAGACCAACGCCTTAACGTGCTTTCCGAAGCACAGAGTAAGGTGGTCACCCATCCACATATCACCTAGGCAAGCGCAGTTTAACCTGAAGATTATCAGCTACATACGTTTAGTGTCAAATGTATTTAGTGACTAGAGATGCAAGCTTGAATATCTTTTTACAGTCTGAATGAAACACATCCCTTCACTCGGATTGAACCCACTCCCATTCACTTTCAATACTACGAACGTTTGAAAATGAATGACTGGTTTAATTATGATTAAAGAACGGTTAAGTTTCATTCAGTTCGTTTGTTTTTGCAGGGTGTAAACAGACAGCCCTCCGTAGACCGATGGGGTGAATTCAAAATTTCATACTAAGATGACCGGTATTAAAACGGTATTTGTGTAACGTTTTGGGAATCCAATAAAGGGGATAGAACTGATGTGGCATTTCCACCTGCCCAACATTTAGCTTTTTAATCGTAATCGCGGCCCACGATGAAAGTGGTATGTATGGAATATGGATAGAGGACATTTAGACGAACAAAAAATGTCCGTAACACGGTACCCCAAAGTGTCACGTTACCGAGATATTTGACGGTAAAGATCGGCAAATGAGTACCGCCGCGGCCGTGATTTCTCAAAAAAATCTAAATGGCGGTGGGTCGATATGCCAGCTTACATACAAAAAAGTTCAAAATCCCTTTGATTTTTATACGCAATTTACTGTTACCGTGGTAAAACGCGCATAGCGAACGGCAAACGCGACGCCGAGGTCGAAGAACTCTGTAGCTACGCAAGGAAAGTGAACTGCTGATTTTACGCGTCGTTCGTTAGAGTATTTTAATATCCATTTTTGGTTATTGATTTTAGCCGTGTATTATTTACATAAATGGAGAACTGCCTATGGAGAATTCAACTATAAAAAAATTTAAAAAGAGTAAAAAAAAAAAAAATTGCGGAGAAAAATTCTGGTGTTGATTAAAAATAAGAAGCTGAATGCACCCTGTCAGTTTACGGAGACCTGTTCCTTATACCCTGTATAATTTCAGATCAAGAAAAAAGCTCCATTCCTTGAGTGACCAAGTTTATATTTATATTTCTTTTTATTGTACACACGAACAAGGTATTTGGTATACAGGCAGCTAACTTGCATTTACTTGTAAGATTACACAGAGACATTATGAGACAGATGTCAAACTATACAGCGATATCGGTCGCTTAGTGCCAAACGCTTTATTAAACAAAATTGCAATCAATATTGTCAGTGTACCAGAAATATAAATATTTGTGCGTGTATACCAAATAGCTTGTTCGACAACAAGCAGTTTGAACAAAAAAAATATATATATAAAAGTACAGTACAATTATATTTTGGCAAAGCTTTACTTTAAACCCTAGTATGTGTCTGAAAGGGTATACTTCCTTAGCTATGTATTGGAAATAAAATCGTAAAAAGTCACTTTTACATAAAGTTTTTTGTATATATTCACAATTTAGCCGCAATTAATATTTTTACAATATGTTCATATAAGTAATTCTTTCTGCAATACTCGACCAATTTCAAGCGTTTTTTTATTATTTTGATATTTTTTATTGTAAATATTCTCGAATAATCTTAAAAAAGATCAAGTATTGCACATAGACGATGTTTTATAAAACAATAAAAAGTACATTAATATTATAAACTGTTCTTAAAACAAGGCAAGCTTATATTTACTAGCGTTTTTAATAGTACAGTCAGGGCCCAGCATTAACTGACCCCTCTTCATACACCAGTTGCCCTCTTCTTCTTTATTCGAGGGGTCAGGTAATGCTGGGCACTGACTGTACATATCATTGGAGACATCTTAGTGGCTGCTTTTACAACGTGATTTAAATATATCCCGTAACTCTGGGTCTCTACGGTTGCATTTTATAAGTAAAAATAATACAAAAAATCCTAGAATATGTGGTCGAAAGTGCGTTGTTTGCATGGTTATCTAAGTTTCGTTGATAAATACAAGTAAGCGTTTTCAACATCCGGACAAACCTATTGAGGTTTTTGTGTTTATATTTTGTTTTTTTTTCTTTAATTATTATAGGTACAGTCGAACAAGCTAATAAGTATACAGGTAGAGTTTTTTATAATTCTAGTACACTGAAAATATTGATTACAATTTTGTTTTATAAAGTGTTTCGCATTAAGCGACTGATGTCAAACGCTGTATCGTTTGGCATCAGTCTCTAAATGTATCTGTATAATCTTAAAAGTAAATGCAAGTTAGCTGGCTGTATACTTATTAGGTTGTTCGACTGTACTTACAATAAAAAAAAATATTGTTCAATCAAACCAATTCTTATTTGCTGACTTTCACCTTGGCCAGAGGTTTGCCATACAACGTGGTAACGCCGCCACTCTCTCAGATTTATAACGCCATTTTTTATTTAGTTTATTTTTATGTAGGCTTAGGTAATTTAAAAAATGTGTATATTTGTTAAAAACAAATATTACAAGCTAAGAAAATGCGACGTTGTCATACATCACTTATTATTTAGTACGACAAATGAAAAAAAAAAGAAAAATAATTGTAATGTAATCCAAATGGTCTGATGGATATCCTAGAGTTATGAGATATAAAAAAAACTTTATAAATCTTATCTTATTCTATTAAAACTTAATAGCTGTTCTATTATCCGTTCTGTGTTAATATATAACATATTAGATACACACAACGTCACACTAATTTAAACATTTCCAGTATAAAATGGCCTCCCTTTGTTCCCCGTACAGCAAGAGGTTTGCTGATACTGGTTTTATATAGCTTTATTGTGCTAATAGGAGCTCATGGCATGGTGGTGCTCATGGTTTAAGTAATTAGCCGGGCATATAGATCTTTAGGTTAAGTCAGTCCAGTTATCGAAGTAGGTACTGTTCGCGTCAAATAACTGTGCCCCTCTGAAGTTGGCTACGAGTGGCTGCGCAGCAGTCAAAATTACGAAACAAAAAGTCAAAAAGCAGTCAAAAATTATACAACATTTACACAAAACTATGTTATCTTTTAAAAATATGTATTTATTTTGTTCAAATAATTTTCTACGTGACTGCACTTGCGCGATCTTTGCAAATGGCTAACTTCAGAGGGGCAAAGTTATTTGACACGAACTATATATTGATTTTTGCTACTTGCGTCGGAAATGTTCATATTATAAAGAATAACATGGATAAGCCAACTTTTTGTTTTTTATTGTTTTTTCTTATAGCGGCCGTAGTTATACACGTCTTCTAAAAATTTTAACTGTCTAAAGAAAAAACGCAGTGAATGACAGACTACAGCGAAGTCTTAGCAATAGGGTCCCAATTTAACCCTTTGCGTACGGAACCCTAAAAAGATCGATAACGTAGCGGGTTAGCGATAAAATATTTAGAATATACTATTGGGGGAGTGATATGAAATTTCGAATGACGTTATTGCGACGCACGCTATTTCGAAAAATTTTACGAAAAATCCACCACGCGGGCCCAGTGCGGGTTGATAGATGTCACATGTCTTTGAATTTTTTGGTTCTAAGACATGCCGGTTTCCTCGCGATGTTTACCTCCACCGTTTTGAGAGCAGTGGTGATGAAATAAATTACACAAAATAATGCGCCTAATGAGGCGCATTATTTTGTGTAATTTTTTTTAAATTTAATGGGGTTCGAAACCACGACTTACTGTTCGTAAGTGGGTCACCACTGCTGTTTGGTGGTAAATAAAGTATAATTATTCTATTCTATGGCTAAGTATTTGTTAGCTAATAAAGTTAGGTAAGTTTGATTAAAACAGTTAAAAACAGATTCTATTTTGTTTTGGCAACTTACAATTAGTAAAATATAGCTGTTCTATATACTTTGTGCGATACAAAATTATTTCTAATAAAAATAAATGCAATTATGCTAAAAATATAATAAATCTAGATAGAATCTAAAATCTGAAATATGTGACACATGTCCAACAAAAAACACAACAGGTTGCACTCCCAGAGTGCCGGCAGAAGTGAAAACTTGAACATTAACGTTGTGCATTTTTGAATATTTTGGAATGGATAGGGAATAATTTCGCACAAATTGCTTTATTTATCAGCATAAAAGTAAGTAGTAGAGTCATCGTCATAGGACGGACGGACGGTAAGCTAGCCCATCGCTCACCGGCTGTACAGATTTCTTGTACAATAAGAGATCCGTATAAACTGGTTTTGTATAACATGATTGGTCGTCGAGCGTACGTTTACAGGAAAGTTCAATTTGACTAAAAATATTTTACAAATATTAGTACTAATAAAAACAATGCACGTAAAATTGGCTAAGTAAATAAAATAAAATGTAAGTATCTAATCTTATCATAAAAAGATTATTAATAAAAATAAACTATTTTATTTTACTGTAAATAAAAATACTTAAAAATAAAACAATCTATATGTATATTTTTACATACAATGAAAATACTTTAAATAAGGTAGTTGACTGACAAAAAAAAAATATGATTCTGTTTAGTCCCTCTGTTAGATTATCGAAAAATATTGGACACGTGTTTTTTTTGTTTTATCAAATTAATAAAAATAAATCGTGTCAAAGATCGTGAGTACCAAACCGTGACGTCGCGCGACTTTTCGAAGCACTGTATCGTCTTCATTTATTGTTTACGTGAAAAAAGAAAAAATACGTGTCCAATATTCTTTGGAAGTCTATCTGACGGACTAATAAGTTTTTTTTTTTCTCAACTACCCTATTAACCTATATTAGTGTCTGTGCATAATGAAGATCGTATTTTGGTCTTTGTTAAATAAAGTGGTTCTTACGACTATGTACAGACGCCAGAACATCAAGTTTCCTATCATTGAATCATCATCTTCCTGCCCGTATCCCATATTATTTGGGGTCGGCTCAACACGTTTTTTTCCTCCATTCTGCCCTGTTAGTCGTCACGCTAACATGTATTCCTTTTTCCTTCATATCACTCTTCACACACTCCATCCATCTTTTATTTTGTCTTCCTCTCCCTCTCCATCCATTCACATTTATATTCATCACTTTTTAAGTCACATGTGATTCATCCCTCCTCATCACATGCCCATACCACGACAGTCAATTTCCTTTTAACTTTCCTGTAATTGGCTATTTCACTACTGTTAAACATTCACGAAAGTGTTATGTTATTTCAAATAACTAACAGAAATAACACGATGTGTGAAAAAAGTAATTAAATCGATAAACAAATGGAGTAGTTACATGCTTTAGAAGTTTTTGGTGGGGGCACTTTCTATCCTTGTCGCGCGAAACGGCCATTTGTACTACGTAACCGTGTCTACGTGTACGTTACTATGGCGGTATGAAATATGACGTCACGTTTCTATAGCGGTGTCTTTGTCTAACGTCATTTAAAATCAGTTAATACTAAGCCATTTTTTAATCGATTTTATTACTTTTTTCACACATCGAGATATTTCTGTTAGTTCTTTGAAATAACATAACATTTTCGTGAATTGTTCATCATCATCATTTCAGCCATAAGACGTCCACTGCTGGACATAGGCCTCCCCCAGAAGGGGGGGATTTGCCATAACCGCCACGCTTGGCAGGCGGGTTGGCGATCGCAGTATGGTTATTCCGAAGGCACAGAGAACGCTGCTGCCGATTCCCTGATAAATCCATTAGCCGCCTCTTACGACGCCCACGGGAAGAGACGTGCATTTTTAACAGTAATCAAATATCCAATAGCCGCAACTTTTAAACTTCCTCTAATTTACTCGTTCCTTACTTTATCCATTCTTCTCACACCACACAAGCTTCCCGTAACAGTCAAATTGTCACAATTAATCTTGAACCTTAAGCCTTAGCGTAATGATCCTACTAATATCCTACTTCCTACTAATATTATAAATGTGAAAGTTTGTGAGAATGGATGTGTGGATGTTTGTTACTCTTTCACGCATAAACGGCTGGACCGATTTGGTTGAAATTTGGTATGTAGATAGGTTATACCCTGGATTAACATATAGGCTACTTAATATCCCGATTTTCTCTTCCCGTGGGATAATTTTCGAGTTGTAGCGGGCGAAGCCGCTGGCAACAGCTAGTTTAGCAATAAAGTTGAAAATCAGCTAAAGCATTTTGACAGATTTAGTAGCTTGATGTGCTGGGTCTGTACTTTATTCTAAAGTAAATAATGTTCATATTCCTACAAACGAAAGCAAATAAGACTTTCATTCTTAAATTGTATGACTAAAATTAATTAAATCTTATTCTGTATTGCACACAAAATTAAAACATGCACACGTGCAAATTGCAATAATGTAACTTAATGTATAAATGTGAACTTGATCCAGAATTAGATATTCAGACAGTAAACCTGACAGCCTACCTGTTTCCAGATTTAAAATAAACATATAATATTAGGTATATTTCTGTTCAATCTTTATGACGGTTCTGAAGCTAGCGACGAGTGATGGTCTGCGCAAATATAACGATTCAAACTTTATGACGGCTCGCTATGAAGCTAGGTACGAGTCAGCGTATTATACAGTCAAGACGATACGTCGGGGGGTTTAAAATGGCCACTTTCGCACATCATAATATGAATTATCAAACCATTTAGGAAAATATTTCATAATAAGAAAATTGGATAAGGATAAGTGGAAAGAGGGAAGGGAGGCCTTTGCCCTGCAGTGGGACATAAATGGCTAGTTTGATTTGATTTGAAGAAAAAAAAAGACGTGTGGCACTCGGAGACTGCCGCGGTAAAGCTATTGCATAGCATTTTTTATCAACTTATGCAATTATAATTATTTATTTTATTTTATTAATGCAGTATTTTTTTTACTTTGTTTTTTTTCTTTGATATTAATTCAAGTTACACTTTGAGCGTGGTGACCGATAAAAAAACAATTTTTCTTCTTTTATTAAATAAATGAGTGTTAGGTTTTTTTCGTTACGGAATTTCTGGATTCGGTCCCCACGCTCAAGGCCCGCGAAAGAAGCTATGCAATAGCTTAAAATATGAATTGAGTTAAAATTCGCAAAATGGTCACAGACGCAGTTACTATTATGGAAGGTCCAATTTACGCTTTTTTAACGCAATTCATGTTATGTTTTGCTAAAGTGGCCATTTTAGACCCCCTGTGCGTGCCGCTGATACATAAAACTATGTTTGTTTTAGGGACAAGCCCGCCACAATATTCCCAAACCACAGTAACTCCTGAAAACCAGAATCAACAGTGGCGACCACAAGAAAAGCGCCGAGACAATGAAGTCCCAGAGAAACGATTTAACTGTCTTGGATCCCGCAACGAAATTAATCAGAAAAGAATAGCGGAGGAGTAGGAAAACCATAATTATGTTCTGTGCAGCTGTGCTCGCAGCTAACTTCAGACCCGTCATAAAGTTTGAACAGGACTATAAATGTATACAGAGTGGTGCCGACAATACGACAATAAATGAAACCACTGGTAGTTCTAGTCCATAGGAACATTACTATCAAAAAAGTTTTAACACCAAAATAAAAACAATAAAACTAAGTAGCATAAAACTGTAAACGAAATACATTACAATTTACAAACAAATATTGGTTTACTAACCTTAGGAATAATTCGCACCGATTAACGAGTGGAAATAAAATGTAGCAAAAGAATTTGGCAAAGACATTTAGGTACGTTGTTGTCGTATCGTCGGCACCACGAAGGTGTTAGGATTTATTTGATAGTTTAAAAATGTTCCTATGAACTAGAACTACCAGTGGTTTCATTTATTGTCGTATCGTCGGAACCACCCTGTATAATGTATAGATAAAAACTGGTCAAATTAAAAAATTATAAATAAATCAAAATATCAAGGGCACCCATTTACCTAAGCTTTCTTATATACTAATAAATCTATAGACAAATACATTTTTATAAGATACTTTGTATATCTAGACATAAATACGATAAATACAAAAAGATGAGGTTCCTTAAACTTATCATTATGAACAATTTGAGCTCAAAGATCAATAGGGATGTTTACCGACTAAAAAAATATGATTCAAATTATTCCGTCTGTTAGATTATCGAAAAATATTGGATACGTATTTTTTGTTTTATTAAATCAATAAAAATTGACGAAGATAAAACTCGTCAAAGATTTGAGTGGGGTTGTGACGTCACTCACCGGTAAAAAATGTCATACTGTCTAATGTCTTAGAATATGACGTCACACGAGTTTTCAATACACTGTATCGTCAACATTGTTTGTTTACGTGAAAAAAGAAAAAATACGTGTCCAATATTTTTTAGAAATCTATCTGACGGACTAATTAGTTTTTTTTTGTTAACTACCCTATTCGAGCTCAATGATAGCTACATCCTCAAATAAAATTCAGCAAGTGATGATGGCAACTTTGAACCGGAGTCGAAAAAGACAATTGTCCGTTTAACACTTTTAGCCCCAAGCACCCAGCATATGAGTCCAACGAATATTCGTTTGGGTGCCCACAACCCGCCTCCAAGTCGGCGCTATACGTAGCTATAGATGACTTGTGCTCACGTGGAACACAAATAAAACTGGATAATTTGAATTTGGCAGTAAAAGTGGCATAATTTCAGCTCAATGATAGCTAGGTCCTCAAGTTTTCAGCTGGTGGTGACGACAACTTTAGACTTGAGTCGTTGGAGACAGATTGTCCGTTTAAAGAGTTCCAGTGCACACGATCCTCAATAATGATGGACCAATTGAAGAAGAAGATGATCAGGATGAACTCACCAAGTCACCTAAGAGAGAGAGTGAGTTCACAGATGATTCAGGGTTCTCTGATCCACCTGAACTCAATTCTCAGCGCGAGCGGCTCCCTGGAAAGAAAGTTCAAAATTGTTATTTTGAAGTCAGTGTAAGGAGATGATTTTATAAATGTAATACAAAGTGTAAATGGATCTTTCACGAAGCCGTACTTAATTAACTCTACGCAAAAAATATTAGTTGCCAACGACTTTTTTTAGGGTGTAAGATGTAGGCGTAGGTGTTTTTCAGTAAGATTCAATGTAACGCACTCATAATACGGTGGTCATGGAGGTATTTAAAGTGTGGCGACAGCGACATCTATCGCAACACATGCGAACTAATTGGCTATTTCTACATCGCGCTATCAACTTTATCCGCGACATTAGCGTATATAGGTTGTAAAAGTACCCTTAACGCAAACGAAGGGCACTTGTTCTCCCCACCACTACAATCATTTTTTTGTTCTAGACCATACCTGGGAACCTCCTAGTTACAGAGATATTGGGGGTCAAAGTTCCAGATTTTTCACAGCTGTTTTTGTAAATACTAGTTTTTCAGGTTATAACTTTACTTAAATTACCTCCATGACCCGTTTACTATTCAAAGCATCCACAAGCACAATGTTTTAACAGTGCTACATTGAGTAAAATGTGATTTTTGACCCAAAAAAAATCGTTTCCCAGCAAAAATTTTTGCGTAGGGGTCCTTAGTTTGATGTACACAATGCTTGGTTGACGGCTATGTGATGGGTTAATTTACACCCTGTATAGAAAATCCCGACTTACATAATATATGTCGGGCAGTTAGCCCACCAGACACAACACGCGTCTGGTCGGAGGATCCCTTTTCTATGGGGGATGAGGAACTTTACACCCTGTTCCTCATACCCCCCAAAAAAGTAAACTTGTAACATTAATAACTTGTGTAAAAGATGGAACTTTGACCCCCGATATCTCTGTAAGTATAAGGTTCCCCCATATGGTCTAGAAAAAATAATATCGCAATGACGGGGAGTACAAGTTGCCTTATTGGCCTTGCTCCCTCGTTGCTCGTCGTTCGTTATTTTTACACTCACCATATTAAATGTTGCGAAACTTTTTTAACAACAAAAAAAGCTATTCCGACCTCCAAGAAACCTGCATTTATTATTTTTCGAGTAATGTAATTTTTGTCGTAAATGAAATAAACTGGCCAAGTGCAAGTCTGACTTGCACATGAAGGGTTCCGTACCATTGTAGTAGATATTGAGATATTTTAGCACCATAGACTTCTTATAGGTTTTCCTATAATCTATAAGTGTTGAACTAATTTCTGTATTATTTTCAAAATTTTAGGCTTAGTAGTTTTGGAGATAAGAGGGGGACATACAGACACACGAGTGATCCTATAAGGGGTCCTTTTGAGGTAAGGAACCCTAAAACATCAAGAAAACCTTTTAAGAAGTTCGAAAAACTGCATAAAATGACCAACGAAGCTCTTACCTTGAGATGCCTTAACGCACATCTAGCGGCTGTCCCCTTAGCGATGCGGTAGTTACGACCGACGCCCTTGAACGTCCCACGACCGAACACCTCCACGCATACTCGGACTCGACGACCGTCGGCGAGGCGTTCCGGTTTACTGGAATAAATGGAAACAGTTTTTAATTACTATCATAAACATTGAAAATGGGATATTTACATTTTCACGATATTTCGACGATGTTACAAGCACCATGACCACGAATAAGCTAACAATAAGTTAACAAGAAAGAGGGTAAGTGTTTATCTACTCATAAACATCCACCCGCATTAACATCACTTTATTAGTTAATTTAACTTTGACCCCCAATAACTCCGTAACTAGACGTAGGAGGAGCTCGTGGCCTAATAATAACTGCCACTCAGGTCGATCGTTAAGTTAAGCCGCGCTTGTCTAGGTCGGCCTGTGGATGGGTGACCGCCCGACATAACGAGTTTCCTTCGTGCCTCGGAAAGCACGTTAAGCTGTTGGTCCCGGCTTGTTGGAGTTAGGAGCCGCAAGCAGGGAAAAATGAGGAAATAACGTACACACTTCTACCTTAGTATTATATATTAAAATATCAATGCGGAATTTTCTCTTACATACTTATTGACATATTAGGAATTAACACACCATGGCAACCACAGGGTTGCTCACACATTATCATTAGGGATGTGCTATATAATCGGTTTGATTCATATATAGATCTTTGGCAGTCGTTACAGGTAGTCAGTGACTTGAAATTCTGACATCCAGTCTTACCAAAGAGTATCGTATTACCTAGTATTAACTGGGTTGTGGAGGTCAGATAGGCAGTCGCTCCATGTACTACACTGTTATACAGCTGCATCCGGTTAGACTGGAAGCCGACCTCAACATAGTAGGGAAAAGGCTAGGCAGACGACGATATCCGTAATTAGAAGTTTAAAAATGGTCTAGAATTTAGATCATACTTGACCATTTTTTGTTTTAGACTTTAACAAAATAAAAATGATGGCGGATGGTGCCGAAAAGTTTTGGAGTGGCGACCGTGAACCAGAACACGTTGCGTTGCGCAGTCTCCCACTGGGACTTGGTGAAGGTTGTGGGAATCCGCTTGATGCGAGACGTACGGGACCGGTCAATGTGGAGACACTTGGGGGAGACCTATGTCCAACAGTGGACGTGTTTCGGTTGAAATGATGGAAGGTAAAAAGGTGATGGTTATAATTGTTGATGGATGGAGAGGGAGAGGAAGGCCAAAGAAAAGATGGATGGATTGTGTGAGGAATGATATGAATGAGAAAGGAGTAAATGCCACCTTGACGTGTAACAGGGAAGAATGGAAAAATAAAACGTGTTGCGCCGACCCCGAGTAGAATGAAATCAAAAGAAATTTTATTCAAACTAGGCTGATAATCAGCACTTTTCGAACGTAAAAATTTTCTTATTTACAAGAGACAGTCCCCTAATACGCCCACCCTTCGACACTTCCTAGTGTTTTAGCTGGAAAGAAGAAGTGGCGGAACAAACTCCTCAGCAACACATCTGTCTGTTAGGTTAAAAGAACCAGACTCGATACAATAGTAAGGGCAGGAAGATGATGATGATGATGATGGTGATGGTGATGATGATGATGGAAGGTAACCTTTTTTTTTATGGTGGGTGGAAAATCATCAAATGACCCCTCCCGCTCTTGGGCAGAGCGAAAGGGAGTGTCAGGCTTCTACTGACTAAAAACCACCCATGTTCCTTCTTAGCCCTTCATGTCGAGGCCGCGGTATCTCTTGCGAACACCCGCAGCCCCGACGGGCCCGCAGCCCCGACGGGATGGAAGGTAACCTCACCCAAACTTAGCGGTATCCGGCTCAGCCTCCAACAGTTCTCGTACAGGCGACTTGGGAGCGGCTGCACTGAACGCCTCCAGTTCTGCACCCATCAGGTTCACGTACGACTTCCATACGGCGCCCAGGGACATACCTGCGGAAGGAGTAAACAAAAAAGTGTTTATTAGACAAAACAAAATTATAAAAAACTATCAATAAAACAAAAAATTTAAACTATTGGGCCAAACTATGTTAAATTCGTTCATTAAATTACCAAACTAATGACGAATCACGTAAAAATTATAAATCTCTGCGTAATCAGTGTGCATACATTAAAAAAAAAATATCAATCGAATTAAGACTCTTCTTTTTTAGAGTCGGTTAAAAATAAAGATAGGAAATTCTTAAAGTACATGATTGAGATGGAAGGGGTCGATTCCTCGGGGCTGCGGGTTGGTCGCAAGAGATACCGCGGCCTCGACATGAAGGGCTAAGAAGGAAAATGGGTGGTTTTTAGTCAGTAGAGAGAGAGAAGTCTGACACTCTCTTTCGCTCTGCCCAGAGCGGGAGGAGTCATATTTTGATGATTTCATACCAACCAAACAAAAAAAATGCTGATTTTGGTCTCCCACATTCAACCCATCTGCCTTCAAAGCCAGACTGAACAGATTTCTTCTGCCAGAACGTATACCTGATTCATCGCTTTCTATCAGGCGTGATCGTAGTCAAGAGCTGACTCATTTTGTAATAATAATAAAAAACTATCCAAAAGTTATGTCCTAGAACCAAAAATTCGAACACTTGTGACATCTATTAATCCGCACTGGGCCCGCGTGGTAGGTTATAAAATATAGCCCATTCCCTCCCAAAGAAAGAAGGCCTGTGTCCCAGCAGTGGGAACATTAACAGGCCGATGATGATGATGATGATCCAAAAGTTGTATAAATTCACAAATGAGAAAAACCGAATTCTTTTCCGCTTCTCACACACTAGTCTACATTTCTTTTGCAGGTCTGCTGGCAAAAATTTCTTGTGAAATAAGCAGTACCTTTGTACTCATATGTTATATTATGATATTCTTCCTGTGTTGTCTACTGTGTGTACATAAATAGTAAAATCTATATATATAAAAATGAAACCCGTTTTCCGTTGTCACGACTTGGCATGAAAACGGCTTGACCGATTTGGCTGATTTTTTTTTTTAAATGTTCGTTGAAGTTCAAGGATGGTTTTTACGACGAGAAAAATTCGAATAATGGCCGGAAAAGCCCTAAAAACAGCCCTTTTCTTTTTCCCATACAAACGTTTTCTAACTAAAACGTAAAATCAATTTGAGCTTTAATACCGTACTATAAAGTTCAAGTTCTAATGGAGAGGTTCCGGGAAGGCAAAACAATTGAGTGACGTTCAGTTGTTCAGTCAACGAATGACAACTTCAAACAGACCATACGACATTATCACAATAATCACAAATAATTACTGTTTCTTTCCCAATAGAAAAACGATTTTTCAAATGGTGTTTGCGTATAATACAAAAATTAATTGCTGTTAGTTAGTCGCGCTAAAACTAGAGAACGGCTAGACCGATTTGTCTAATTTTGGTTTTGAAACATTTGTGGCAGTCCAGAGAAGGTGAGAAATTAGTAGTATGTAGTTAGGTAGGTAATAGGTAGGTGGTAGGTAGTTGGTACGTAGGCAGGTAAAAGGGCATTGCAACGCACGCGGGGTACAGCTATCTATATAAATAAAAATGAATTGTTGTTCGTTAGTCTGATTAAAACTCGAGAACGGCTGGGCCGATTGAGCTCATTTTGGTTTTAAAATGTTTGTCGTAGTCCAGGGTAGGTCTAAACGGTGAGCAAATAAGGAAAGTGGTAGGTAGGTAGGCAGGGTAGTAGGTAGAGTAGTAGGTAGGGTAGTAAGTAGGATAGTAGAGTAGGTAGGATAGTCGATAGAGTAGTAGGTAGGGTAGTAAGTAGGTAGGGTAGTAGGTAGGTCGGGTAGTAGGTAGGTAGGGTAGTAGGTAGGGTAGTAAGTAGGTAGGGTAGTAGGTAGGTAGGGTAGGAGGTAGTAGGTAGGTAGGTAGTAGGTACACAGCCAGGTAGTAGGTAGGAAAAAGGGCATTGCAACGCATGCCGGGAACAGCTAGTATTATATAAAAATGAATAGCTGTTCGTTAGTCTCGCTAAAACTCGAGAACGGCTGGACCGATTTGGCTAATTATAGTGTTGAATTATTCGTGGAAGTCCAGGGAAGGTTTAAAAGGTGAGAAAGTGGTAGGTAGGTAGGCAGGGTAGTAGGTAGAGTAGTAGGTAGGGTAATAAGTAGGATAGTAGAGTAGGTAGGGTAGTCGGTAGAGTAGTAGGTAGGGTAGTAAGTAGGTAGGGTAGTAGGTAGGTCGAGTAGTAGGTAGGTAGGGTAGGAGGTAGTAGGTAGGTAGGTAGTTGGTACACAGGCAGGTAGTAGGTAGGAAAAAGGGCATTGCAACGCATGCCGGGAACAGCTAGTAAATAAATAAAAACATAATCGTACCCGAATCCAAGAATATAGCGCCAGCCACAGACTCGAACAAGTCCCCCAACGCTTTAGGCACCTCGACGTCTTCGGCTTGTTCCATTTCATCTTCTTGAATTAGATAATGCTAGAAAAATACATTACGTTTAAATACAGAGAAACAGGACTATTCGTGTATTTTATTTTACTTTATTATACAAATAACATGACGGCTGTAATCCACGAAAGTTTAGGCAGAGGTGTATCCCGGGCACCAAACACTGAGGCTGCTACTAAAAGTTTTCCTGATTGAAAAACTTATAAATACTTTGCTCGACCTGGGAATTGAACCTAGGAACCAGGGACTGAATTACCCAAAAATTACGGTACCTTTAAATTTCGGTATTACGTCATACCGTTAAAGAAGGGTTACCGAAATATTTTTTGTGGTTGAAAATGCATATCGGTATATTTCGGTAGAAGTACCGTAACCGTTATAAATGTATCGGTAGCGGTACCTAAACCTTGATAAATAGGGGGTTTCTTTGACGCACCGCCTCGCCACTCACACACACATCAAAGAGATAAGTAAAAGAGTAGCAAACAAAATACACAAGTTCTAACGTTTTCCACCGCGCACACGCACGCGCGCCGCGCTCCGTTTCGCATGCATTTCGGTACTGAAATCGTGTAAGGGTTAAATAACGGTTTAGCCCAACCTTTATTTATAAAGGTACCGGTATAACTCAACCTTTATTTTAAACCAGTACCGGTATATTTTTGAGGTACCTTAACCTTTAACGGTAACCGCTTTCAGTCCCTGCTAGGAACTACTGCTCAGCAGCCGCACTTGCGAGCACTCGACTAACCAGGCAGTTACTAGGCAAGCACTTTAAAATAATTAAGCCAAATCCCATTACATCGTCCTAGGATTTAGTGGGAGACTTTTTGGGGGGTATGAGGAACAGGGTGTAAAGTTCTTCATCTCCCATAGAAAAGGGAGGATCCTCCGACCAGACGGGTGTTGTGTCTGGGCTAACTGCCCGACATATGTAAGTCGGGATTTTCTATATAGGCTAATGTCGCGGATAAAGTTGATGGCGTGATGTAGGAGTTTGCTAAAGTAGTTCGCATGTGTCGCGATAGATGTCGCTGTCGCCACAACTTAAAACCATTTTGAATCAGTAAGTCGTTGTTTGAACCCATGCAGGCGCATTACTTTGTCCAATTTATTTCATCACCGCTGCTCTCAAAACGGTGAAGGAAAACATCGTGAGGAAACCGTCTTTAGAACCAAAAAATCGATGACATGTCCACTCCCTCCCATAGAGACGAGGTGTGTGTCCCAGCAGTGGGAACATTATAAATAGATTATTACTGCAGCAAGGCAAATTATTATCCATTCAAACAACACTCCCCAATGTATTGAACGAGTTGAGTTTTCTGTCTTATAAAGAGCAAGCAACACTCCCCAAGGTATAGAACGAGATGGGTGACCAGACTAACAAAAGCGAAAGATATCTGTATGCACTTACCTCTTCACTAATAGAATGTCCATTCTCTTCTTGTATTTTGACATATTTGGTGAGAACTTCGTTTAATCCGGGAGACATGTGCCTGAAATACCTGTAAAATAAAATTAATATTTATGTTTATGTCCTTAAATAGAACTTTTTTGATATAAATGTTGAAAGTTTGTGATTGCAGTCGAGGTTGAATTTACACCTGAGCCACAGTCGAGATAGCAGTACTGCAGTAGCATGTTACCCACGTCTTGTTGGAGTCCCAACACTTAGATTTAGTCGATGCGATATACGCACATCACTAGCGCGTCGCGTCTAAACGCGTAGCAATTATATTCGCTCCAAAAGTTGTTGCCATCTTCAGCTTGTACGTTCCACACCGGCTCGCCATAGTAATAAAGGGATCGTTACATATACTTTATACTTAATGGTTAATTAAAAGTGTAAACATTACAAGTTTGGTTTGGCTTCTCAACGTATTTTCCAATCCTATTTTCCACCTGAGCCACAGTCGAGATAGCAGTACTGCAGTAGCATGTCACCCACGTGTATTAAACGAAGTTTTTCATACACGCCTCGACTGCATTTTGGCATTGAAGTGAAGACGGAGTGGTTACAACCACCTAAAGATATTTCCTTGATAGAGTGGCGTCCAAGGAAAGTGTTGGCGGCAACTCCTTGACATGTATTTTGTATTTGTTGGCTGTCCGGCGCAGACGACTTTATGGACGAGGAGAATGACACAAGCAAAAGAGCGTCGTCCCTGCAATGTTGCTGACATCTCTTTGAGGCGCGCGTGGAACACGAACGCGCCGTCGACACGGCTTGTCGTCGTCATAAGACGGACGGACGGCGAGCTAGCCAATGTTTATATACAGCGTGGTGCCGACAATACGACAATAAATGAAACCACTGGTAGTTCTAGTTCATAGGAACATTTTTAAACTATCAAATAAATCCTAACACCGTCGTGGTGACGACGATACGACAATAAACTACCTAAATGTCTTTGGCAAATTCGTTTGTTACATTTTATTTCCACACGTTAATCGGTGCAAATTATTCCTAAGGTTAGTAAACCAATATTTGTTTGTCAATTGTAATGTATTTCGTTTACAGTTTTATGATACTTAGTTTTATTTTTCAAATTTATTAAGCTATTGCGTAGCTTCTATCGCGGGCCTTGAGCGTGGGGACCGAATCCAGAAATTCCGTAACGAAAATAAAAACCTAACAAATTGACACTTGACAATGACTTTTTGAAATATCACGCTTGTCTCTTTAGTTCAGCAACCCGCCTTTAGGTGGCATTGGTTGTATTGGAAAACTACCGTAATCAGCTGTTTGTGAGAAAGTATATAGGTGTATAGGTATTTATCATCTATGTACAACAGTGAATATCTGTACTCCTCTGTACTCGTATAATTTGTGTACAAAGTGTTTTAAATATGAATAAACAAAGTGCATTTATTAATGAAGAAAGTCACGAAAAAATAGTGAAAGAAAATGAGTTAGTACTCTATATACATTCATTTTATTATTATTACTAGCTGACCCATGCAACTTCGTCTGCGTCACATAATATAGCTCTTAACAAATCATGTCAACATAAATTGAGTTAAATCGTAACAAACAAAAACTCGTATCTTTCCTCTTTATAATATTAGTTTAGATTATATTAAAGTGTGAATTAATATAGGTATCTCTTACTGTTAAATGTACAGTAACACCTTGTACCTTGTAAACAGTAAATATTTTGAATTTGAATTTCTCCAGAGTCCCCGGAGGCCAGAATCCCCACTAACCTACCGCACCGGACCGAATGACTGCCGCACGCGTAATTATTTTATCGCGCGGATATTTTTACATTGCGATATCTTCTAAGATATTTGTTTAAACTGTATAGAGTAAAGGGCACAAATATTTTATATTAAATTTCTGTGCTAATAAAAACATTTATTTAGATATAGATTAATACCATATGGGTTAAATAAGCTTCGCAAAATATCATTCTTTTTAACCTAACATTTTAATAGTAAAAAATGGTTACAGTGAGTCAATCTTAAAAGATAGACATATGCTATCGCGGACTTTTTTTTAGAACTTTTAAAGAGGAACAATTCCTTGATACTTGATATTTGCGTAACTTAAACCGTTTTCGCAGCGCACGCAACGGAAGCTCTCAAAAAGGAATATCTTTTCCCGTTTTTGCAACATTTTTCATTTATGCTCCGCTCCTATTGGTCGTAGCGTGATGTTATATAGCCTAAAGCCTTCCTCGATAAATGGACTATCCAACACAAAAAGAGTTTTTCAATTCTAACCAGTAGTCCCAGAGTTTACCGCGTTCAAACAAACAAACAAACAAACTCTTCAGCTTTATAATATTTTATTATTATAACAAATGCAGTATTATTTTTTGTTTTGTTAATTTATATATAATACTGCTATAAAGATAACCAAAATGTTGGGGAAATATAGTATTTATACTTACACTTTTACTAATCATCCTCATCTTTTATAAAATATTAAATCTTATATTTTTTCAATGTTTAATTTTCATCTGACATTACGTCAGTTGTCAAGATGTCATTTACTTTTTCTTTTAATTTGTGTCATAGTTTTTCTTAGTGGTTAGAACTACGAAGGTTACATTTGATTTATATAATTTAACTAGCTGACCCATGCAACTTCGTCTGCGTCACATATTAAAGCTTATAACAAAATGTCAACATAAATTGAGTTAAATCGTAACAAACAAAAAATCGTATCTTCCCTCTTTATAATATTAGTTTAGATTTTATTAAAGTGTGAATTACTATTGGTATCTCTTACTATTAAATATACAGTAACACATTGTAAACATTATGGTGCAGTAAATATTTTGAATATGAATTTCTCCGGAGTCCCCGGAGGCCAGAATCCCCACTAACCTACCGCACCGGACCGAATGACTGCCGCGCGCTTAATTATTTTGTCGCACGGATATTTTTACATTGCGATATCTTCTAAGATATTTGTTTAAACTGTATAGAGTAAAGGGCACAAATATTCTATATTAAATTTCTGTGCTAACAAACACATTTATTTAGATATAGATTAATACCATATGGGTTAAATAAGCTTCGCAAAATATCATTCTTTTTAACCTAACATTTTAATAGTAAAAAATGGTTACAGTGAGTCAATCTTAAAAGATAGACATATGCTGTCGCGGACTTTTTTTTAGAACTTTTAAAGAGGAACAATTCTTTCATACATGGTATTTGCGTAACTTAAACCGTTTTCGCAGCGCACGCAACGGAAGCTCTCAAAAAGGAATATCTTTTCCCGTTTTTGCAACATTTTTCATTTATGCTCCGCTCCTATTGGTCGTAGCGTGATGTTATATAGCCTAAAGCCTTCCTCGATAAATGGACTATCCGACACAAAAAGAGTTTTTCTATTCCAACCAGTAGTCCCAGAGTTTACCGCGTTCAAACAAACAAACAAACTATCTTACGCTTATAAAATTAACTAACAAAAAAATGCTATGCAATAGCTTTACCGCGGCAGTCTCCGAGTGCCACACGTCTTTTGTAGCTTCTATCGCGGGCCTTGAGCGTGGGGACCGAATCCAGAAATTCCGTAACGAAAAAAAAAAAAAAAAACCTTACGAATTGACACTTGACAATTTCTTGAAATCAAAAATTGTGAGTTGCCTGTATTTAATTTTATTATTCAGTCAAAAACTTCCTCAAAGAATTTCTGTGAGCGTGTTAATTAATTTTATAAGCGTAAGATAAGATACTATTAATATATAGAAATTATCAATAAATTACATTATTTGAGCAAACATATTAATAAAAATAAATTAAATTACATAAATCAAATGTAACCTTCATAGCTCTAACCACTAAGAAAAACTATGACACAAAATAAAAGAAAAAGTAAATGACATCTTGACAACTGACGTAATGTCAGATGAAAAGTAAACATTGAAAAATTATTAGATTTAATATTTTAAAACAGCAAAATCAAAGTTAATAAATCGAATAAGATCGATTATAAGGCTGCCAACAAAAATAGTTGTCGCCAAGGCGCGACATGAGACGTAAAAGGACATTTTATAAAAGATGAGGATGATTAGTAAAAGTGTAAGTATAAATACTATATTTAAATACTGCATTAATAAAATAAATAAATAATTATAATTGCATAAGTTGATAAAAAATGCTATGCAATAGCTTTACCGCGGCCACACGTCTTTTTTTTATTTTTGTGTTAAGATTTATTTGATAGTTTAATAATGTTCCTATGAACTAGAACTACCAGCGATTTCATTTATTGTTGTATTTTCGGCACCACACTGTTTATTTTTTAATGAGCTAGCAAATGAATCATTAAATTAAAATAATATAGAAACTGTCGACTTACTTGTGAAACCCATGCCTGGCCGCTAGAGTAGCGAATATAGTATTATTGACAAGTGCAGAACGCAGATCTGTGAGTGCGCCCGGTGAATGACGTCGCGGGTCCTCGTACAAGTGGCGGGTTATTAGGTAGTCTGAAACGGGAGACAAAATTGTATTAAAGATTGTGTGGAGAAGGTTCTAAATGTGACTTGGTCGTATTTAAACGTGACTTCTAAATAAATAAAAATACATACAAACATAATTGAGAACCTCCTCCTTTTTGGAAGTCGGTTAAAAAGGAGGAGTTCGGCTGTATGTATTTTTTTTATGATACTTTTCATAAAGTTTTTTTTTTCTTTAAAAAACGTTGCCCCACACTAAGAATTTCTCCTGTATCGTGGGTGCGTTCACAAACATTTAAACTCACATACACAAACACCCAGACCCGGAACAACTATCTGTAGTTCATACAAATATTTGTTCCGTGCGGGGATCGAACCCGCGACACGCAGCGCAGCAGTCCATTGCTTGAGCCACTGCGCCAACCGTGTCGTCAAAGTATGATGATGGTTCGTATGATGCGAGGTACGAGTATATAACGCTAAATACTATCTATAAAGTTAAAGCCGTCTATAAATGTACAAATGACAAAACGTTCTAAACTGACATGGTCACTAATATAATAATTAACAATAACTTCAGTTTATCCGTGATCATGGTGCTTGCAACAGCGCCGAAATAACGGTAACCCAAAACAAATAATTATGTACTAAACATGGAAAATACTTAGACCGCCTTAGACCGACTCCGGTACGAATGTTATATCCACTAGCTGGGATTGCGCGCCTCCAAAAGTTCGTAGAACCGTAGCAAGCTGCACCGAGAGGAAGAAGCTACAAGCTGACTTACGCCACCCAACGCACAGTTACGCCCCAGTGCCCCAGAGGCTGAAAACCCGCAAAAGTTTCTTTGGGTGCGTTAAACCAGCTAGTCCAGTGAATAGAAATGCCTCCTCTGCAAGACGCGAACTCTGGCGGAAGCTGCTTAAACCCCCTGATGGCTTCATCAATCCGTCTAAAAGCCTTCCACCAGGACATGCTTTGCGGAAATCTCTAAATAGACTCCGAACCCAGGTCGGCCGTAGCAAAGACAATCTCTTCAGATGGGGGTTTATTGACGGCTCAGACCTCAAGTGTGTATGCGGCGTATCTCCACAGATAATGTCCCACCTTCCATCTTGCGCTGCATGCCCTGACACCTGCACACTTGACGACCTTATGACTGCATCAGCGAGTGGAGTGCGCATAGCTGAATTTTGGGCCGAAACGATTTGATCGAATAGAAATTAGCCATCGACACGCTAAGAAGAACATGGAAAATATATCCCCTTTAAAGTGTTAATATTACATAATCACTTACCTAGTATAGCGTCTCCTAAGAACTCGAGTCGCTGATAGCAATCTGTGAGCCGGTTGCTGTGATGAGACGCGTGTGTCAAAGCTTGCAGTAAGAGAGAGCGGTCTTTGAAACGATATTGTAGGGTTTCTTCCAGTGCGTCGTAGCCTGGGGAACGAAAAAACACAGTTCTTTATATAAGTTGTAAGTGGACTCTCTAAAAGCCGTTTATTTTTAACCGACTTCCCGGTTTTTTTTTTTTTTGCTATGTGTGTACACCGATTACGCCGAGATTTATGATCTGATTTACGTGATTCTTTTTTAATTTGATGCGTAATAGTTGCCATTTGGTCCCATAAAAAATTGACATTGTTTGACCCAGTACTTTTCATTTACAAAAAGTGAAAAATAAACTTCAAAAGAAAAATCAGCTTCTGAAGTCGGTGGCAAAAAAACGAAATCAAACAAACAAATGTCACCGACTTCAGAAGCTGATTTTTCTTTTGAAGTTTATTTTTCACTTTTTGGTGTTTTTGAAGTCGGTTGTTTTTTTTTTGCAAAAAAGTTTTTTATTTTTTCATTTTTTTATTTTTTTGGAGGATGGGAAATCATCCAATGACTCCTCATGCTCTGGGCGAAGCGGAAAGGAGTGTAAGACTTCTACTGAATAAAAACCACCCATGTTTCTTCTTAGCCCTTTGTGTCCGGAGCCGCCGTATCTCTTTTAAACAAGTCGCAGCCCTCTTTACGAAGCCGACAACCAAGCACTGTACTTGCATGCCTTGCATGTCTGATTAATTAGTTTATGTAAACGCATGTAGGACAATTAATAAATTATTTTTTCTTTCTTTCAAACTAAGTCATCATCTCCCTAGCCTTTTCCCAACTATGTTGGGGTCGGCTTCCAGTCTAACCGGATGCAGCTGAGTACCAGTAATTTACATGGAGTGACTGTCTATCTGACCTCCACAACCCAGTTAATACTAGGTAATACGATACTCTTTGGTAAGACTGGGTGTCAGAATTTCAGGTCACTGACTACCTGTAACGACTGCCAAAGCTCTATATATGGCAGCCGGGACCAACAGCGCGTTAAGATTTAGATGTGTGGTAGAAGAAGGTACTTACCAGAAAGCATTTGGTTCAATTCGCCTTCAGGATCGTTGATGTATCTGAGAAGAGGTGATGGCGGTGCTTTTAGCTCTCCAAATATCGGCTGCGGACAAAGTCAATTTATTTTTCAACAAGCACAAAGGCGGACTTACTGCCGTTGGCATTTTCTACCAGTCAAGCTTACTTCGTTGCAGCTGTTTTTGTATTTTCTGAGAAAGTGGTAACAGTAATGTATATTTTTTTACACCAACAGAAAGTTGAGATTTCAACGAACAAAAAGCCCATCGACTTTTTTTAAAAAGCAGATATTTTGATGTGTGTTTTCTTACAGCAAACCTAATTCCGATTGGGAGATTTGCAGAAGAGGATATACCGATGTTCTTAATTTTTGGTGCTGTGGAATTGTTTGTAGTGCCGAGTGTCTGGGGGAGGTTGGACTTAGGCATTTCGGAGAAAAAAAAGTATAATATTCGAATTTTGGCTATCACGTTTGGCGCACCATGTGTCTTAGCACTAAATGCAGCTCTTGGTATGTTTATTACGCTAGTAAAGACCACAACTTGAAATGGGATCGATTCAGGAGGCAGAGACCTCGACTCAGTAAAAAAATACATCAGCCTATATTTCAGAAGGTGCACGTTTGGCGCACCATGTGTCTTTGGATGAAATGTACCTTCTGCTATGCGTAATACGATAGTAAAGGCCACAACTTGTAACGAGGCCGGACTCAGGCGGCAGAGAGCTCGATACACTCATTTTCATAGTAAAATTTCACATTTTCTCAATTAACTCCTGAAATACGAGTGATAGAAAGATTTTTTTCAGTGCAACTTTTGACGGTATTTGATAATTAAATACGATGGCATTATTAGTTTATCAAAATTAGACTTTTTTTTCTCAAATATGCCTAAGGCCTCATTTACGGACACACGGGGCGTCGCGCGCCGCGTTGTGCGTTTTTAATTCAAACACATGGCGATGTATGAAAACGTTAACGATTTCAAACGTCGACTTTACGAGAAGCGATTTTCTGCTCGTCAGTTTAAAATGCAGCGTTCGTTGCGGTGGACGCCCCTCTCAGAAAATGAATAAAAATGCTCGGGACGAGCCTTCTGGACGCGCCGCGCGACGCCCCGCATCTCCGTAAACAAGCCCTAAGTCCAACCTCTCCCATGCACTCGTTCCACTGTGTGCCGCCGCTACAATGGAGATAGACATACCTGCATCCACTTCCCGTCTGCATCCTTATAAGGCTTCAAAGACCCCACAGCTCTGGCCTGCCACGACCAGTCTTCATCAGGGATCATCTCCTGTTGCGGTGGAGACTCATCATCAGAGCACGATGATGAGGAGGAGGAGGCACGCTTGTGGTCTGGTGAGGGCGGTGACGCAGATGACTGGAACAAGGTTTCAAGGTTGAAACTCTAGGCAAATGGATCCAGTGGCCGATCGCTTTTAGCGATAAGATTGTTCCCTTATGTCACTTTAAAAAATTTGTCATTTACGAACCGACTTGTTTTTTTAAATGCAAAAAAAAATGCAAAAATGAAATTTTATCAAAATCGTTTTTTTTTTATATGCGTATGATGGTCCTTAATAACTTCTAATTATTGTGGCAAAACAGACTTCCAAAAAAAAAGTCTTAACCAACTTTACTTTCGGAGGTCGGTGGTAAGAAATTTAATGAAACAAATAAAGTCACCGAATTCTGAATTGAAAGTCAATTTAGACTTTTAAGAAGTCGCTTTTTTGGACTTTGACGTCGGTTACGGAAGTCGGTTTTTTGCTAACAATTTTTTTAAGCCTTTGTTTTTTTTTGTTAGGTTTTTCAATAAAGTTATTCTTTTATTTTTGCAAAGTTACTATATTATTATATCCTCCTCTCACCTGTTGCCTTAGCTTGCTTGTAACGTAGACATGCTCTGTGTCCAGCGGCACGCGGTGACACGGCAGCACGCGGATGCCCAGCCACGACATGAACAGCAGGGCTCCGCGCGGCCCGCACTCCAGCAGGTACGCGCCTATTAGGGCTTCCACGCAGTCCGCTATTGATTTGTCTGGAGGAAAAAGAGGATTGCTATAGGGAAATTGACAAAAAAAAACTAATTAGTCCGTCAGATAGATTTCTGCCTTGTTACGTAGTACAAATGGCCGTTTCGCGCGACAAGGATAGAAAGTGCTCCCACCAAAAACTTCTAAAGCATGTAGCTACTCCATGTTTTGATCGATTTAATTACTTTTTTCACACATCGTGTTATTTCTGTTAGTTCTTTGAAATAACATAACATTTTCGTGAATTTTTAACAGCAGTCAAATAGCCAATTACACGGGACTTAAACATAACTAGCGAAGTTATTTTTTTCCGAGCTTCTTTCTCCGGGCTAAAAGAGAAGACTCATACTGCCGCACTCAGAGAGCTTTAATGATTACTTCGGCCATCACTTAGTAAAGGTTTTGACAGTTTTGTCATACAAAAGTATGTCAAATCTTTACTAAGTGACGGCTTAAGTAATCATTACATATCTCTCGAGTATCGCAGACAGTGTATGAGTATTGTACATTAAACAATTTATGCTTAATTATTATTAACTAGCGGACGTCACGCGGTTTCACCCGGTTTGTTCCCGTTCCTGTGGGAATACAGGAATAAATAGTGGCCTATGTCACCCAGAGATAGTGTAGCTTCCCAACGGTAAAAGATGTTTTCAACTCGGTCGGTTTTTAAGTTTATTCGTTACATACAAAAATACAAACCTTTCCTTAAAGAGGAAAGGTTAGTATACTAGCAGAATCCTGCGGTTTCACCCGTGTGGATGTCGGTCAAATTAGTACTAAAACATTCCTCGAGAACCACTCTATCTATTGGTGAAAACAACATGTAAATCGATGCTGCAGGTTTTGAGTTTCTCGCAAGCAGACAGACATACACGGCGGAGGACTTTGTTTTTATAATATGTAGTGATTAGTATAGATGTGTTATGAATCTTACCTGGTATACTGTGCTGCGTAATCAAATTGTAAGGTATAAAGCATCCGGCGGAATCCAGTGGAGTTTCCAAATGTTGCATTATGTCTTTTCCTTCGCCCTGCACAAAAATATCAAAATCAAATAATAAATGTGAAAGAATTCTGTTACATTTCCACGTCTGAACGGAGTTCAATGAAAAAAAAAAAAAGCGTCATAACATAACGGTAAACCCTGCTACGTAATGGTTGGACAAAATATAAGTTATTGATTCGAGAAAAATAAAAATTAAATTTGGCATTCAAATCGATCTGGGTTAGCACAAAATATACTATGTTCCAGTGGGTAAAATCTCGTAGACAACAAAAAATCAAGAAGTCGGTTAATAAATACAGTTCGCCACTTTACATACATACATAAACTCACGCCCTTTTCCCATGGGGGTAGGCAGAAACCACAGAACGCCACTTGCTACGATCCTTACATACGCTTTTTGCCTCTTCCACATTCATACTTTGGCCACTTTATGTCGCAATTTCATTAGTCGATAGGGCCCGCATTCGGGGAACCGTTTATGATTATGTATGATATTTACTCCCCGTATGCTGTATAACGAGTTACGACCAATGAAATTGCGCCATTAGTGATGTCAAAAAAGGATACTCATACGAGTTGTCGAATCGATAATCGATATCGATTCGAAGCGTTTTTTTACGTACGTACGCACGTAAATTTATAGTATTCACATTCGGGGGAAGGCCGGGCGAGGGCTCCATATTTTTTTCAAATATCTCCTTCAGCCATGCTTGTTCTATTAATTCTGCTTGTCGAACCTACTTCAATAAGTGCTTGTTAATCAATTATAGACCTTATTATTTACTCACATTGATCCTAGGATGCAACGTAGGCGGCGGCTTATGACAGGGCGGTAACCAGTTGTCATGAGGCTCGAACTTCGACGCTATCATGCGCGCGCCGAGGCGTTTGTTACGTCCTAAGCGGTAGAGGTTTAAGTTTGACACCTAGAAAGAAAGGAAATTGTGTTTGTTCGGCCTTTTTTTTAACAAAAACACCTTAATGATTACAAAATAAATACTCAAACATCACTTCAGCCATAAGCCGTCCCCACCGGGGCTGCGGGTTGTTCGCAAGAGATACCGCGGCCTCGACATGAAGGGCTAAGAAGGAACATGGGTGGTTTTTAGTCAGTAGAAGTCTGACACTCCCTTTCACTCTGCCCAAGAGCGGGAGGGGTTATTTGATGATTTTCCACCCACCATAAAAAAAAAGCCAAAGGACGTCGACTGATGGACATAGGCCTCCCCCAGAAGGGGGGGGGGGGGGATGCCATAATCGCCACGCTTGGCAGGCGGGTTGGCGATCGCAGTATGTCACAGAGAACGCTGCTGCCCATTCTCTGGTAAGTCCCTTAGTCGCCTCTTACGACACCCACGGGAAGATATAGTGGTATTCATTACGTCCGACACCATACGGGACTCAAACATAAGTTACTGTTATTATTAGCCATTTGTGTCTCATTGCAGGGAGACAGTCTCTCTTCCCTTCGTTCACTTTTCCCTATCCAGTGCTGTTATTCGCCAAATCTTGTGAAAACAGTTTGTATGCATGTGATTTTTTTACAGTGTAGGTTATCAAAGTCATATGTGGTCGTCTAGAGACTACCTGTGGGAGGCATGTGTGGGGGTGGGGATAACTGGACAGAACGTGTGGGTTTCTACGGATTGTATGTTTGGTATTTCTATTCCCGTCGGGCCGCGGGTTGTTCGAAGAATACCGCGGCCTCGGCACAAGAGCTAAGAAGGAATATGGATCGTTTTTAGTCAGTAGAAGTCTGACACTCCCTTCCGCTCACACACTGCACAGAGCGGGAGGGGTTAATTGATGATTCCCTCCCCCCCCCAAAAAGGGGTGTAGGTATGAATAAGGCGTGTGTGGATGAATAAGGGGTACACACCCCTTGTCCCCGTGACCCCGTGTCCATGGGTTGTATGTTTGGTATTTAGAGACGTGCGTATTGTATTTAGGGGATGTGTGGATGAATTAGGGGTGTGTGGGTGTCCACGGGTTGCATGTTTGGTATTTAGAGGAGTGTGCAAGGTATTAAGGGGGTATGTGGATGAATAAGGGGTGTGTGCGTGTCCATGGGTTGTATGTTTAGTATTTAGAGGTGTGCTTATGGTATTTAAGGGGTGTGTGGATAAATAAGGCTTGTGTGGGTGTCCACGGGTTGTTTGGTATTTAGAGGTGTACGTATAATATGGTATCTACGGGGTCTTTGGGTGTCCAGGGGCTCTAGTACTGTGTCTAAAGGTCTGTGAGTGTCTAAGAGATATGCGCATGATATTTAGAGTGTGTATCTTACCTGTTTACTTCTCATATGACTCAGCTTCCCTTCGTGAACGGTAGGGTGTGCGCAGTACAAATACGCAGTTATAGCGAATTTGAGGAAACTGTCTCCTATTGTCTCGAGTCGCTCCAAATTAATGCCGTCGTTTGCGTTCGACATTGTTAGTGCCTGTAAAGAGAAAAATGAAATAAACATGAAAATAACGTTTCAAAATCAGTTAGAGCCAAGGTTGGCTGGGCTTTTCGTAATTCAGAGTTGTTGCTTGAAAGTTATTTTGTAAATATATATTTTTAAAGCTTTTGATTTACTCTTCACTACATAGTATAAAACAAAGTCGATATCGCTGTCTGTCCGTCCCTATGTATGCTTAAATCTTTAAAACTACGCAACGGATTTTGAAGCGGTTATTAATAGATAGAGTGATTCAAGAGGAAGGTTTAGTATATAATTTGACCGACATACACGCGGGCGAAGCCGCGGGCATAAGCTAGTATGGAATAAAACATTATCGTTCCTAGTGATTCCCCACTCGTATGGCTCGTATGAAATAAATCATCAATATTTAAAGAAGAGATTCCGAATTATATATTGATAATCTAAAGAACTTATATAGTGTATGTACAGAAATTGTACATAAGATGACACAATAGTCGATATTTTAAAGACAACCATGTGTAAATGGCGTTCAAAATTCTTTAATGCCGAGACATTTTGTAATCTAATACTCAAAAGTATTAACATTAGATTACTCACCTGCAAAATAACACTAGGACTAGGCCCCGGATGTCCCTCCAAAGTCGGCTGATAATCAAAATCAAATTCCTTTCCACTCAAATACGAAGGCAGAGGACTAAAATCAGCATAGTAAGGCTCAAACTCTCCCTCTCCTTTACAAATCTTCTCATACCCTTCTTTCGTATCAAAACCTACATTAACCACCTTTTCATTCACATAACCCTTATCATCAATATTAATATCCTTCATAGAGAAACAATTCATTTTTTTTATCTCTTCATCTGGCAACTTTTTCTTTATTTCTGCTAGCAACACTCGTTTATTCCTCTCTATGCTTTCAACGTCAATTTGTCTGTTTTTGACAGTTAGTTCTTGAGTCCCGAACGGAAAGAGTTCGTCTATGGCTTCTTGTTCGGTTTTTCTGCATATTGTAGTGCTGTGGTATGTTTCTACTGTCTCTGGTAAGATCTCAGTGATGTATTCCTCTTTGGTTATAAGGTGGCCCTTGTCTAGGATTTCTTGTTTATGGTGGGAGACTGACAAGCGGAATTTGTCGATGTACTGTGGAAGAAAGATTAATTATGAATTAATACGTTTTTTTTTTTTTGGGAATCCCGCCACGCTATTCCCAAACAACTGTAATTCCTGTTAACCAGAACTAACAGTGGCGACCACAAGAAAAGCGCCGAGACAATGAAGCTCGACGAAGTCCCAGAAAATATGAAACTGTCTTGGATAACGCAACGAAATTAATCCGAAAAGAATGGCGGAGGAGTAGGAAAAACATAATTTCCACTTCCCTCCATATCAGCAGGAGACAGAACAGAACAAGGCTAATAGGCACACAGGGACGTATACAACTGGGATAAGCCGAGTTGCCTAGCACCACGGATATTATTGTCATTAATTAGATTATAATCTAACGTGATTTACAATTCTACGGTGAGTTATGAACTTACCTCTTGAGGAGCACTGCCCTGTCTTATCAGCTCATCATGAGCCTCCCTGTCTTGAGCGTCATCATGTTCATCCGGCATAGGTGCTGGATTCACCTTCTTTATTCGTTCTATGTCGAACGCTTCGGCCTCGTGAGCAGTTTTGTATTCGATTCTGACGCCCATTGATGCTGTGGACGAAAGAGGTGGGTATTAAAAAGCGTGGCAAGTTTTTTGGAATGGAGTTCTTTACCGCACTGTTATAGTTCGCGTCAAATAACTTTGCCCCTCTGAAGTTAGCCATTTGCAAAGATCGCGCAAGTGCAGTCACGTAGAAAATTATTTGAACAAAATAAATACATCTTTTAAAAGATAACATAGTTTTGTATAAATGTTGTATAATTTTTGACTGCTTTTTGACTTTTTGTTTCGAAATTTTGACTGCTGCGCAGTCACTCGTAGCCAAGTTCAGAGGGGCACAGTTATTTGACGCGAACAGTACAACCCTTATTACTGGGCAATAAAGTCGACATCTGCACTATAGAGTCGGCCTCTCATTTTACATTGGAAAGTAAACGCTGAATTGCATTTGTCGCCCAGTAGCGTAATATTAATAAGTAAATTATTTAGTTAGATTCTGGACGCTGTCGCGTATACCGATTTTGGTAATCGTCTCCAAAACCATAAGATATATAGGGTGTAAAAGTACCCTTAACGCAAACGAAGGGCACTTGTTCTCCCCACCACTGCGATATTATTTTTGTTCTAGACCATACCTGGAAACCTCCTAGTTACGGAGATATTGGGGGTCAAAGTTCCAAATTTTTCACAGCTGTTTTTGTAAATACTAGTTTTTCAAGTTATAACTTTACTTAAATTACCTCCATGATCCGTTTACTATTCAAAGCATCCACTAGCACAATGTTTTAACAGTGCTACATTGAGTTTTACCGTAAAATGTGATTTTTGACCCCATAAAAAAAAGTCGTTTCCCAGCAATTTTTTTTTTGCGTAGGGGTACTTAGTTTGATGTACAGAATGCTTGGTTGACGGCTGTGTGATGGGTTGATTTACACCCTGTATTTAGTCATTATACGCGAATTAATTATTGGTAAATTTGTGCATTATTAGTTTAACTAGTAATAAAGGTGTAATTGTGGTTTTTTTTTCCAAATTAAATAACTGTTAGTGTAAACTGTGTTTTTTTTAAAAGCCTTTCGTGGTCATCCGTGTAACAGCACGTTATCGGGCCATACCGGGTTATGAGGTGTGCCTGACTTGTTTGCGGGCTGAAGGGCTAAACCGAAACATGTGTAACAATGAAAAACGACACAAAAAACCAAGATTTCTTTGCACTGACTTTTGTGGCTCTTCCCGGCCACCTACGAAACCCGGTTTTTGAGAATATACAAATATATTTCATAATTGTTAAGGTTCAATAACCTTTTTTTAGATGCGGTCGACGATGGAACAAGGTAACCCAAAACAAGCCTTTAGTCCGGTCAATTTAGACATCTAAGGTTACACTAATTGCTCGCCGTCCGTCCGCCTTATGACGACGACAGGCCGTGTCGACGGCGCGTTCGTGTTCCACGCGCGCCTCAAAGAGATGTCAGCAACATGGAAGGGACCCGCAAGGGCCGACGCCCGTCGGGGCTGCGGGTTGTTCGCAAGAGATACCGCGGCCTCGACATTAAGGGCTAAGAAGGAACATGGGTGGTTTTTAGTCAGTGGAAGTCTGACACTCCCTTTCGCTCTGCCCAAGAGCGGGAGGGGTTATTTGATGATTTTCCACCCGCCAAAAAAAAAATCCAAAAAAAAAGGAAGCTGATAAGCACTATTTAACAACGCAAACAATTGACATCACATTAAGAAAGAAAGAAAGAAAAGAAAGAAAATTGTGTTTATTTGGCAAAAAATCCTTAAAAATTAACAAAACAAATTCAATATAATTCAAAACAATAATGCCAAAAGGGCCTCAGCTCAGCATAATATATTTTTTTTTAATGCACGTGAAAACAAGTAGGCTAACCTAACCTAAATAAATAATTTCTCCGCGTCATTGCGATCAGATTTTCGCACCCGGCTGAAAATTGGTAGGATTGTCCAAACCACCATTATAAATGAAATGTAAAAAGTCCCCATCGATCCGACACCAATCCGATGGTACTTTAAATAAATAATAATACACTTACTGTTCGCCTTGCTGTTACAAAAGCCACTTGTGTCTGTTTCTTCGTCACTGCCGTCGAAATCAAGGTCGGTGTCATCGGAATCTAGATCACTGAAAAATATACGGTTTTTATTTGTCTACACTAATCTACACTAATAATTTAAAGAGGAAAGATTTGTTTGTTCGTTTGTAACGAATAGGTTCCGAAACTACTGGACCGATTTCAAAAATTCTTTCACCGTTGGGAAGCTACACTATCCCCGGGTGACATAGGCTACTTTTTATCCATGTATTCCCACGGGAACGGGAACTACGCGGGTGAAACCGGGTGACGTCCGCTAGTAAGTTATATTTTTGTTAATCGTGACAAATGTGGCCTTACTGAGTAATTATTATTTGAATTATTTTATTTTATTTTATTTATTTACTAGCTGACCCATGCAACTTCGTCTGCGTCACATAATAAAGCTTATAACAAATCATGTCAACATAAACTGAGTTAAATCGTAACAAACAAAAAATGTTATCTGTACTCTTTATAATATTAGTTTAGATTATATTAAAGTGAATGACTATAGGTAATAACTACTAATTACTATAGGTATCTTTTACTGTTAACCATACAGTAACACCTTGTACCTAGTAAACATTATGGTGCAGTAAATATTTTGAATTCGAATTTCTCCGGAGCCCCCGCAGGCCAGAATCCCCACTAACCTACCGCACCGGACCAAATGACTGCCGCGCGTGTAATTATTTTGTCGCGCGGATATTTTTACATTGCGATATCTTCTAAGATATTTGTTTAAACTTTATAGAGTAAAGAGCACAAATATTCTATATTAAATTTCTGTGCTAACTAACACATTTATTTAGATATAGATTAATACCATATGGGTTGAATAAGCTTCGCAAAATATCATTCTTTTTAACCTAACATTTTAATAGTAAAAAATGGTTACAGTGAGTCAATCTTAAAAGATAGACATATGCTGTCGCGGACTTTTTTTTAGAACATTTAAAGAGGAACAATTCCTTAATACATGATATTTGCGTAACTTAAACCGTTTTTGCAGCGCACGCAACGGAAGCTCTCAAAAAGGAATATCTTTTCCCGTTTTTGCAACATTTTTCATTTATGCTCCGCTCCTATTGGTCGTAGCGTAATGTTATATACCCTAAAGCCTTCCTCGATAAACGGACTATCCAACACAAAAAGAGTTTTTCTATTCCAACCAGTAGTCCCTGAGTTTACCGCGTTCAAACAAACAAACAAACAAACAAACAAACAAACAAACAAACTCTTCAGCTTTATAATATTAAGTATAGATTTATTTGGATTACCAACGAGTTACATTACAATTCAAACATAAATCAAATGTTATACTACCACAGAATACAAATGGTCCTGTAACGTACACTCAATTACAGGTAACCACAGCTTACAATTATCTAAATAAGACTCGTAAGTTTAATTAATTTTCCATTTAATGCCTTTTTAATCATTGAAAAATTCTGTTATTTTAATTAGGGAATAATAATGATAATTCACCAACCTGGACATAAAAGAGTCATCGCTGTCAGCCATAGAGAAGTTCTTCCCCGCGTTGTACTGTGACTTGGGCCTGGCTACAGGATCGCACCAATTGGTACCACCTATGGCAGAACAAAAAAATCAAAATAAAATGCAAAATGTTTGGAGCAAAGGTGTCATTTCATTTTTTACTGCGCCGCCACAAACAAATCACAAGTCCTGCATCCCATACGGGATACAGCACTTGTAAACTGCGTTCTTGCGTTGTCTTAACCAACCAGTAACCTTTTAAACGCAACGGTCGGATATAGCCAACAAGAAAAAGTATTTTTTTGTACTTTGTAACTGCTGTTTATTGATAGTAAAAATTATAATAAGAAATAATGTCAAATTGAATAAATAATGACGTAAAGAGTGATATCTATAATATAAAAATGAATCGCTAAATATGTTGCTAAGCTCAAATCTCGAGAACGGCTGATTCGATTTCGCTAATTCTTTTTTAAGAATATTCCTTGAAGTACGAGGATGGTTCTTACGGAGAGAAAAATTTAAAAAATTGTCTGAAAAGGTCTAAAAACAACACTTTTCTCTAATCCCATACAAACGATTCGTAATAATACTTAAAAGTCAATTTAAACTTTAATACCATACTATAAAGTTCAAGTGTTAGCGGAGAGATTCCGGGAAGGCAAAAGAATTCAGTGACGTTAGTGTGTCAACTTCAAACAGACCATATGTCATAATGTCAATAATATACAACGTAGTAGGTATGTAGCTACAAAAAATGACATTGCAACGCATGCCGGGAACAGCTAGTTTTATTAAAAAAATATATTATTGTTTTATTTTGTAGGTATTTACGCTCAATTTATGACTTTTTTTTCTGGCACAAGCCCAAACCACTGTAACTCCTGTAAGCCAGAATCAACAGTGGCGACCAACAGAAAAGTGCCGAGACCATGAAACTCGACGAATTCCTAGAGAAACGATTTAACTGTCTTGGATCCCGCAACGAAATTAATCAGAAAATAATAGCAGAGGAGTAGGAAAAACATAATTGCCACTTCCCTCCATATCAGCAGGAGACAGTACAGAACAAGGCCAATAGGCACACAGGGACGTATACAACTGAATTTATGATATGGTGTGGGGGTGAATTCAAGATTCTCTGAAATCTAGATCGGTCGTCATACGTACTCGTAACTATGTTGTAGCTGTTTATAATCCGACGCTGTGACGCTGTTGTAACTGTTTATGTGACGGCACGGTTGGCGCAGTGGCTCAAGCAATGGACTACTGCGCTGCGTGTCGCGGGTTCGATCCCCACACGGAACAAACATTTGTATGACCTAGAGATAGTTGTTTCGGGTCTGGGTATTTGTGTATGCGACTTTAAATGTTTGTGAACGCTCCCACGATACAGGAGAAATTCCTAGTGTGGGGCAACGTTTTTTTTTTAAAAAAAAAACTCAAACTTCACTTACCTGAAGCCGATGTACAGAATGTCAGGTTGGGAGGTAATGGCTCTCGTAAGTCATCGTACTCTGATGTTTCGGGAATCGAAGAAGCCATGTCGTTACTCCATGTGCCTATTTCGAACTGAAAGAGAAGAGGATGTTTAACCGACATATAAAAAGAAAGTGGTTATGTATTTCGAAGGTTCCCGGGTGGAGACCAGAGGTGAATAGCGGAACAATTTCTAAATAATCGCGTTGTCAACATCGTGGTGGACGGTGAGTTAAACTGTACTACCATTACCAACCACACGCGCGATGTACTGTGTGCACCGTATAATCGCGGACGCAAAAGTGTGGTGAAGCTTGAGCGTGTGGTAGGCCCATTAGAGATGAGGCCTGAGTCCCTGCATTGGGAACATTACAGGCTGGTGATGATGATGATGTATGTGGATGATGTGCTAATATTTTTTATTTACAGTATAAAATTGACACTGGAACTTCCAAAAAAAATACTAAAACAAATGGAAAATAAGTTTACTTTCGGAAGTAGGTGACTTAAGTTTATTTCAATGAGTCTTTTGCCATCGAATTTCACTGGTCTTTTTTACACTTATAAGTGTCTTACTGAAAATAGATTTATAAATACTCAGTTCACCTAATTTATTGATTTTAGTTATAAAACAAATAATATTTAAAAAAAATACTCACAGCAGCTTCAGCGGCAGCCTCTTCTTTCTCCTGCAGTATTTCATTGATAGTCTTCTCTTTAACTTCATCACCTTCAGACTTATCTTCTGTGCTGTCCTCATCTGCGTCTGACTTCTCTACTTTCTCGCTAGAAGAATAATTGAATGGGGTTATGTCGGTTTTGGGTCCTATGGTAGAGTAGGAAATAGTAGATTGTATCATAAGGAAGCAAATAATAATTTTACGGCGAGGGCGCTTTTTTGGAATCCAGAGCGAAGTGAGGGATTCTAGAGTAGAATCGCGAGCGTAGCGAGGGATTCTTTAGTAGAAATTTGGAGCACTTATAAAGAGGATTAAAAACTCATTACTGCCCGCTAAAAGTTTCTTATAGAAAACACCACCTGTGGGTGCACTTAAAGGCGAACCAAGTCGTCCTTTTCGAATAGATGGAATGAAAAGAAAATAACTAGCTTGGAAATAAATAATGGTATTTACCGATGCAAATGACAATAGGAGATCGGACTGAGTCAAAAAAATATGATTCTAATTTGTTAGATTATTGAAAAATATTGGATACGTGTTTTTTGTTTATCAAAATAATAAAAATTGACGAAGATAAAACGCGTCAAAGAACATGAGTGGGGGGTTATGACGTCATTTGAAGGTAAAAAAATGTACTGATATGTGACGTTTTTGAGGAGTTCACGAGTTTTCGAAACACTGTATCGTCTTCGTTTTTTGTTTAGGTAGAAAAATAAAAAATATGTGTTCAATATTTTTTTGGAAATCTATCTGACGGACTAATTAGTTTTTTTTTGTGCCCCTATTATACAATACTAGCGACCCACCCCGGCTTCGCACGAGTGCTATGTAGCTACATTGCACACATATAAACCTTCCTCTTGAAGCACTCTATATACATATATTGTAGAAAACTACATTAAAATACGTTAACGTATTTGGAGGTATGAGGAACAGGGTGTAAAGTTCCTCATCCCCCATAGAAAAGGGAGCATCCTCCGACCAGACGGGTGTTGTGTCTGGTGGGCTTACTCGACATATGTAAGTCGGGATTTTCTATATAGGCTCATGTCGCGGATAAAGTTGATAGCGCGATGTAAGAACAGCCAATTAGTTCGTATGTGTTGCGATAGTTTGCATGTCGCTGTCGCCACAGTATTTTAATGTAGTGAACGACTTTGTTTTATACTATCTATACTAATATTATAAAGCTGAAGAGTTTGTTTGTTTGTTTGTTTGTTTGTTTGATTGTTTGTTTGAACGCGGTAAACTCAGGGACTACTGGTTGGAATTGAAAAAACCATTTAGCGCTGGATAGTCCATTTATCGAGGAAGGCTTTAGGCTACATAACATCACGCTACGATCAATAGGAGCGGAGCATAAATGAAAATTGTTGCAAAAACGGGAAAAGATATTCCTTTTTGAGAGCTTCCGTTGCGTGCGCTGCGAAAACGGTTTAAGTTACGTAAATATCATGTATGACGGAATTGTTCCTCTTTAAAAGTTCTAAAAAAAAGTCCGCGATAGCATATGTTTATCTTTTAAGATTGACTCACTGTAACCATTTTTTTATATTAAAATGTTAGGTTTAAAAGAATGATATTTTGCGAAGCTTATTTAACCCTTATGGTATTAATCTATATCTAAATAAATGTGTTTGTTAGCACGGAAATTTAATATAGAATATTTGTGCCTTTTACTCTATACAGTTTAAACAAATATCTTAGAAGATATCGCAATGTAAAAATATACGGGCGATAAAATAATTAAGCGCGTGGGAGTCATTAGGTCCGGTGCGGTACGTGGGGATTCTGGCCTCTGGGGGCTCTAGAGAAATTCAAATTCAAAATATTTACTGCATCATAATGTTTACAAGTACAAGGTGTTACTGTATATTAAACAGTAAGAGATAACTATAGTAATTGTTACTTTAATAATATAATCGAAGCCAATCTAAACTAATAGGTATTATAAAGAGGAAAGGTAAGATTTTTTGTTTGTTACGAGTACGATTTAACTCAATTTAATATGTTAGATAGTCGATTTATCGAGAAAGGTTATAAGCTATATTATGTGACGCAGACGAAGTTGTGTGGGTCAGCTAGTGTAAAGATAAAGACGCACATGAATACAAAAAAATCAGAGGTCTAGAGGAACTAGGGACCTATGACTTAGCAGTTTTCGACGGTCACACCACTAGATCAGCATTATATAGGGTGTAAAAGTACCCTTAACGCAAACGAAGGGCACTTGTTCTCCCCACCACTGCGATCATTTTTTTGTTCTAGACTATGGTCTAGAACAAAAAAAGATCTATCTCCGTAACTAGGGGGTTCCCAGGTTTGCCTGGGAACCTTCTAGTTACGGAGATATTGGGGGTCAAAGTTCTAAATTTTTCACAGCTGTTTTTGTAAATACTAGTTTTTCAGGTTATATCTATACTTAAATTACCTCCATGACCCGTTTACTATTCAAAGCGTCCACTAGCACAATGTTTTAACAGTGCTACATTGAGTTTTACCGAAAAACGTGATTTTTCACCCTTAAAAAAAAAGTCGTTTCCCAGCAAAAAAATTTGGGTAGGGGTCCTTAGTTTGATGTACAGAATGCTTGGTTGACGGCTGTGTGATGGGTTGATTTACACCCTGTATAGCTGTTAATTTTTTTTGGTCGACCACTAATACACTAGGATAAGAACGTAAGAAGATTAACAATGTGATAAAGAAAGAAAGAAAGATAAATCTCACCTCGAATCTGCATCTTTAAGTTCTTTCTTAGATTCCTCGTCTTTTCTCTTTTCAGAATCCTGACTTAACACCTGAAAAAATGCAGAAATTCAAATACTACAAGTATGGTCTTTAGAACAAAAAAAATATCGCACTAACGGGAAGAACAAGTGTCCTTATTTTTTTTTGGCGGGTGTAAAATCATCAAATAACCCCTCCCGCTCTTGGGCAGAGCGAAAGGGAGTGTCAGACTTCTACTGATTAAAAACCACCCATGTTCCTTCTTAGCCCTTTATGGCGAGGCCGCGGTATCTCTTGCGAACAACCCGCAGCCCCGACGGGAGAACAAGTGCCATCGGCTTTATAAAGGGCCTATTTACACTTTACACCCTTTATAAACAGTAAAGAGAAAGGAGGAGCTTGTAGCTAGATAATAACAGCTGCTCGGATTAATCTTTAGGTTAAGCAGCGCTTGCCTAGGTTGATCTATGGATGGGTGACCACCAGGCATAACGAGTTTCCTCCGTGCCTTAGAAAGCACATTAAGCTCATCTCGGCTGTCAAATGCAGATCTTGGCAGTTGTTACAGGACTAACAGTGGTTTGGAAATAGTGTTGCGGGTTTGTCCCAATTTCAAAAAAGTCGTTATAGGTAGTCTGTGGCCCGAAAGTCTGACAACCACCTATGTCTTACCAGAGAGGTACCATATAACTGGGTTGTAGAGGTCAGATGCGGAGACCTCATCAACATCAGCTTATAATATTCCCACTGCAGGGACTCAGGCCTCCTCTCTAGGAGAGGTATGGGCTGTAATTCACCACGCGGGCCCAGTGCGGTTTGGTAGATGTCACATGTCTTCGATATTTTTGGTTCTAAGACACGATTCCTCACGATGTTTTCCTTCACCAATTCGACAGCAGTGGTGATGAAATAGATAAGACAAAGTAATGCGCCTACCCGAGTTCAAACCTACGACTTACTGTTTGTAATTTGGGACCGCCACCGGTGCTCTAATTAGTGACAAGAAAAGATAGTGAACCTACCTCAGCCAAACTCCATCCAAAGTCCAAAGGCGGCCATTGGAATTTCGGTGTGATTTTGTCATTAATCTTCGGTATGCCGAGACCCACATCTATAGCGACTGCGCGGCGGATCTCATCTGCTATTAGTAGCGCGTTGATTCTGAGGACAAATTATTGAGGGTTAATGTTAAACGGCAGATGATCCCACCGGTGAGTAAGGTACTGTCACAATAAGGGATCGGACTGAGTCAAAAAAATATGATTATAATTAGTCCGTCAGTTAGATTATCGAAAAATATTGGATACGTGTTTTTCGTTTTATCAAATTAATAAAAATTGACGAAGATAAAACGCGTCAAAGATCATGAGTTGGGGTTGTGACGTCATTTGTAGGTAAAAAACCGGCCAAGAGCGTGTCGGGCCACGCTCAGTGTAGGGTTCCGTAGATAATAAAATATTATGTAAACGAAGTTAAAAAAAAAATACGGGCAAATGAAACTTGACCTCTGGATTGTATAGGCGCTCATACGATTCAGGGACCAAATTATATTGGTTAACTGCAGTTTCCATCTGTTGTTTCCATCCAAGTTCAAAATAATTTTCCTAGAAAGTCCTTATAAAGTTCTACTTTTCAGATTTTTTTCGTATTTTCTAAAGTTATGGTTCAAAAGTTAGAGGGGGGGGGACGCTTTGTTTTTTACTTTTGGAGCGATTATTTCAGAAATTATTGACATTATCAAAAAATGATTTTAGTAAACCCCTATTCATTTTTAAATACCTTTCCAACAATATATCACACATTAGGGTTAAAATTAAAAAAAAAAACACTTCCCACTTTACATATAGGGGGGCTACCCTAATAAAACATTTTTTTCCAATTTTTATTTTAGCACTTTGTCGGCGTGATTGATACACATATTGGTCCCAAATTTCAGCTTTCTAGTGCTAACGGTCACAGAGATTAAGCGAGGACGGACAGACGGACGGACAGACAGACAGACAGACAGACAGACATGGCGAAACTATAAGGGTTCCTAGTTGACTACGGAACCCTAAAAATGTACTGACATGTGACGTTTTCGAGGAGTTCACGAGTTTTCGAAGCACTGTATCGTCTTCATTTTTTGTTTATGTGAAAAAAGAAAAAAACATGTGTTTAATATTTTTTGGAAATCTATCTGACGGACTAATTAGCTTTTTTTTGTCCGATCCCCTATTTTTTTAACTACTTTGGGACAGAGCACGCTAGGAAAAACAAAACTTTACCCAAGTCTAATATACCAGTTGCACTGCTAGGGTTTTGGCAAAGATTTTATGACCGGCCGCCTGCCTGACGTCAACCCTCCTTGGGAATGCTCAAAGTCAAAGTCAAAGTCAAACATTTATTTGCAAATAAATATGGTTACAAAAGTTGTTACAGTAGTAGTAGGTACAAGTACGAGTAGCTTCGCATACTCAATCATAAAATGGATTGATTGGATATAGTTAAATTGGTATAAGTAATGTGCATATCTTTTGTTTGTAAATATGCTAATTATTCCATTTCTCGTCTCTTAAGACAAAAGTTAAAGTTAAAAGTGGCGCTGGTGACCGAAAAGTTGTGTGGAAATCGGTTGTCGTGGTATGGGCATGTGATGCGGAGGAATGAGGAAAATGTTGTGAGGAAGGTCTTGGCGCTATTCTGGTGGACGCTTCTGTTGATTTTGGCGCACAGGAGTTGCAGTGGCTTTGGGAAAAGCGGGTTTGTCCCAAAAAAAAGTTACTATGGTAACTTTTTCGATAAAATTCCGCAACCCTAGTAGGACCCTATATAAGTACGTACCTATACAAGACACAAGGTAGCGCCACCGTCGCGAACCACAGCGGCGCCGCGAAAGGATGCACTCTGCACAACTCCGGTATCAAAATCTGCTTCTGGTCCAGACGGTCCCGTTTAGCGCGCCGGGTGCGCTCCGAGGAGACGGGCAGGGCTACGCCTTTGCGGTTCACGTATCTGTGGAGAGAAGAGGAAATAAATTAACGATTACGAATATCGACGGCACGGTTGGCGCAGTGGCTGAGCGATTGGACTGCTGCGCTGCGTGTCGCGGTTTCGATACCCGCACGAAACAAATATTTGTATGACCTACAGATCAAAATCAAAAGTCATTTATGCAAACTAGGCTGATAATCAGCACTTTTCGAACGTTAAAATTTACTTTACTTATTTACAAGTGACAGTCCCCCACAACGCCCACCCTTCGACACTTCCTAGTGTTTTTGCTGGAAATATAGTTGTTTCGGGTCTAGGTATTTGTGTATGTGAGTTTAAATGTTGAAAAACGCACCCACGATACAGCAGAAATTCCTAGTGTGGGACAACGTTTTTTTTTTTTTAATTATAAATATAATTATAACAGTCGCTATTTTATGACTCGTACTAAACTGTAACCTACAAGCACTCGACGTCGCGTGAACGGCCATAGTATAACAAGGCCGCTTCACGCGACGTCGCGTGCTTTGTAGAGATAGTCACAGCGTGACAAAAGGGGGGCTAGATCACGTAACAGTGGAGGCCTGACTGACTTCGTATTTATTGCTGTAGTAGTCTCTCAAGCTCTAGTGACTTGGAGATAGATAGATGGTCACAGTGGAGGGGTAGCAGTAGAGATTGACTGTGTACGGTAACGTTGTTGGGGGGGCAATAACGTGTCATGGGGCGTGAACGTGACATGGGGGCGAGAACGTGACATGGGGGCGAGAACGTGACATGGGGGGCGAGAACGTGACAGTGGTGGAGGTGACAGCTAAAAACGTGAGAGTGGGGTAGAACGTGTCAGTGGGGGGAGTACCTGACGGAGGGGCAGGGGGGGAAGTGACTGGGGCGAGAACGTGACTGCGTTGGGTGGGAGAGACCGGCGAGCACGGTAATAGAGGTTATGAGCACTGGTGTGGTCTACATCCAACAACGGCTGTTCTCTCTGAATCAGACTGACTCCATATTTAGTGTTGTAGTAGTCTCTGAAGCTGTAGTGACTGGTAGATAGTTACAGCGGAGGAGATACATGAGGAAGTGTGCTGGGTAGTCTAGCAGTAGAGATCGACTGTGAACGGTAACGTTGTTGGGGGGGGCGATAACGTGTCATGGGGTGGCGAGAACGTGACATGGGGGCGAGAACGTGACAGTTGGGTCGAGAACGGGACCGTGGAGAGGAGTCGAGAACATGTCAGTAGTGGGTCGAGAACGTGACAGTGGGGAGGATCGAGAACGTGACAGTGAAGAGGAGTCGAGAACGTGATAGTGGAGAGGGGCGACAACGTGACAGTGGTAGGAGGAACCACCGAGAACGTGACAGGGCTGGGAAGGTTGACAATGGTAGGTGATAGAGGGTACAATAAACACTTACCTAGGTGTAAGCAGGTTGAGCCGAGCACTGGTGTGGTCTACATCCAACAACGGCTGTTCCCTCTGAGTCAGACTGACTCCGTATTTAGTGTTGTAGTAGTCACGGAAGCTCTGGTGGCAGGCTGATGGGAACGAGGACTCTGGTGTGAGGTTCCAGCAGATTTCAGCTACGAGGAAGAACTGGAAAGAAGAAGGGAGATTTTAAACTTTTAGTTAAGTAAGTTGCCCGCGATCTTCGTTCGTGTGAAATATTTTTTGTGCCCTAATAAATAACAAATACCGAAAAATTACTTTTTGTTTTATTATTTCATTTTTTCGAAAGTGTATTGAAAAACGTCGTTTGATACACGTGGGCATTTTTTACTGCAGTTCTCGGCTCCACAACAACCTTTGCCTGCGGCTCAGGTGTGAATCAAATGTCTCGAATGCATGAAAGATTTCCCCACTTATTTCAAAATACACTCATCTTTTTTTAGGCATTTGTTATTGCCGTTCATGGCTCCATGACAACCTCACCTGCGGCTCGGGTGTGAATTTCGCTTTGAGTGCAATAATAAAATTTTCCCTATTTTTGTCAAAATGTCTGGTCTGGTCAGAAAAAAAGATTTTCCTAGTTTTAATAGCCTGTAAAATTACCGAAAACTAATCAAAAAAACTAACCTGTGGTTGGTCCTGATTCCTATACCACGGCGTCACAACAGCTTCCCTATACTTCTCCGCATCAAACACAAACACATCTCCTTTCTTCAGCAAAGGATTCGCCATCTTCTTCTTTCCTTTCTTCTTCCTACTCCCCTCCTTTTCTGACTTCGTGTCATCATCCGTGGTCTCTGTCCAGATTATTGGTTTTTCTATATCGGTGATTTTCTTGTCTTCAGTGTGGTGATATATTAGTTCTAGGAAAGACCAGTCTATGTCTATTTTGTGTGTGCCGTCAGGCTGGATAGCTAGAAAGTTAATTTAGGTCGTGAGGTTGGGTAAACGATTGGTGTGATTTTTGGGAGATGAGTTGTGGAGTTTAACTGAACTCTAATAATTTCTTAAAAAATAAAGTCATTCAATTGGCAATTGGGTAATTTTAATTAGGATAACAACTGTGACATAGGATTCAAAAGCGATTGAAGCGAGCACGGGACTTTGTGGAACACGACTTGGACAGGTTAGGTTCAGGTGAGCGAGCGAAGCGAGAGACCTAAAACCCCGCCATCCCGTCGGGGCTGTGGTATGTTCGAAAGGGATACCGCGGCCTCGACACAAAGGGCTAAGAAGGAACATGGGTGGTTTTTAATCAGTAGAAGTCTGACACTCCCTACCGCTCTGCCCAGAGCGGGAGGAGTCATTTGACGATTTCACATCCAAAAAGTAGGCGAGTTTTTTGAGAGATGTTTAGAGAGCTCGCGGCTTAAAAACAGCAGCTCGGGTTGAAGTTTAGGTTAAGTTGTGCGTGCTTGCCAAGGTTGGTCCATGGATGGGTGTTCATCCCTATCTCCCGTAAAGCCTTTTTACCGGCTGTCTTTTGTAGATCTTTGGCAGTTGTTACAGGTAGTCAGTGGCCAGAAAGTCTTACAGCCAGTCTTATCCAAGGGTGTCGTATTACCCAGTATTAACTGGGTTGTGGAGGTCAGATAGGCAGTCGCTCCATGTAAAATACCGGTATTCAGCTGCATCCGGTTAGACTTGAAGCCGACCCCAACATAGTTGGGAAAAGGCTAGGCAGATGATGACTGGTCACCCATTTATGGACCAGCCTTGCCTTGGTTAAACTAAATATCTACCCGAGCGGTTCCAATAGGGATGTTTATTGACTAAAAATTATTCTAATTAGTCCGTCTGTTAGATTATCGAAAAATATTGGATACGTATTTTTGTTTTATCAAATAAATAAAAATTTAAGAAGATAAAACGCGTCAAAGTTTTGAGTGGGGGGTCGCGACGTCACTCACCGGTAAAAAATGTTATACTAATGTCTTAGAATATGACGTCACACGAGTTTTCAAAGCACTGTATCGTCTTCATTGTTTGTTTACGTGAAAAAAGAAAAAGTACGTGTCCAATATTTTTTTGGAAATCTATCTGATGGACTAATTAGATTTTTTTTAGTTAACTACCCTATTATTAAGCCACGAGCTCCTCTCAAATATTTCGATATATATTCCGAGTATTTTATCAACTCACTCTTAGTAGTAGGCACAATATAATAATTATTATGTGTGGACCCCTCGCTCTGCAGCCTCATACCGCGCCGACGAACCCTCAGGACATCGGCAAACACGAACCGCATAAACCTGTAGCAATAATAGTATTGTTATTTTTATCTTATGTGACCTTATGTCAACCTGGCCCCCTAGACAAAATCCCTTTTCTGTTAGCGTTAACGCCAACGGAAAGATCAAATTGTATGGAGTTGACATTAGCTTTAGAGATGTCACGTGATGTCATCTGTAAAGCTAATGTTAACGCCATCGGAAAGATCAAATTGTATGGAGTTGACATTAGCTTTAGAGATGTCACGTGATGTCATCTGTAAAGCTAATGTCAACTCAATACAATTTGATCTTTCCGTTGGCGTTAACGCTTACAGAAAAGGGATTTTGTCTAGGGGGTCAGGGCCGTCCTGAAGTTCGTTGGGTTAACGATATCATCAAAGTCGCCGGAAACACGTTGATATGCTACAGTCAGCATCAGAAGTAGATGAACATTAATCAAAGTTTCAAAGCAGGTTATTTAATATAAACTTATTAGATATTAGTCGTTCATCATCTGACTAGCCATTTCCCAACTATGTTGGGGTCGGCTTCCAGTCTAACCGGATGCAGCTGAGTACCAGTATTTTACATGAAGCGACTGCCTATCTGACCTCCACAACCCAGTTAATACTAGGTAATACAATACTCTTTGGTAAGACTGGATGTCAGAATTTCAGGTCACTGACTACCTGTAACGACTGCTAAAGATCTATATATGGCAGCCGGGACCAACAGCTTAACGTGCTTTCCGAGGCACGGAGGAAACTCGGTATGTCGGGCGGTCACCCATCCACAGACCGACCTAGGCAAGCACAGCTTTACCTAAAGATCGACCCGAGTGGCAGTTCTTATTAAGCCACGAGCTCCTCATTAGATATTAGTCGTTATTAAATGTTATTGAAGAGTAAGGAATATTTTAAAGAATAATGTTCTGAAACATTAAAAATAATAGCTGGAGTCCTGTACATCAAATAATTAAAATTCCGAAATGTTAAGCTATTTCTGTTGCTGACCGTACGCACAGAACCACGAAGTGTGACAGAAATCATCAGCCCATAATGTTCCCACTGCAGGGACTCAGGCCTCCGCTCTAGGAGAGGGATGAGCTATAATCCACCACGCGGGCCCAGTGCGGGTTGGTAGATATCACATCACATGTCTTCGAATTTTTTGGTTCTAAGACATGCCGGTTTCCTCACGATGTTTTCCTTCACCGTTTTCGACAGCAGTCGTTTTTTTAAATGCTAACAATAATAGAATATGCAGTACGTTCTTACCTCCGAATAAGTTTAGCCCGACGCGGAGACATCCTGACATCAGCATCAGGCACATGTTCCACAGACACCCTCACTTCACCGGATCTCGTGTAGACCGGGAACGAAGGGATCTGTAAACTGAACAATTATATACGGATAAGTTTTTGACATTTCAGACAATAGGGGATCGGACTGAGTCAAAAAAAAATATGATTCTAATTAGTCCGTCAGTTAGATTATCGAAAAACAATGGATACGTGTTTTTTGTTTCATCAAATTAATCAAATCAAAGACCATCACAGGTACTTTTGAATTTCAGAAAAACTAACAAAGCAAATACTACAGTCACAAGCCATAATAACTTGTGAAGATACTGTAGTTCCCCATTCCAAAGCGTAGATCTCTATGGAGAAGAATGTGCAAGAAACTCCATGGACACTCTTTTAAATCACCATTAGGAAAATGCTAGATGAATGATAAGCAATATTCGACTTACTTGTCAGGTTCGTGGCGGGACATAAGGATGCCAATCGCTTGGCTCGCTAGCTGAGGAGCGTGTAGTCTTCTTCCGCGGGTGTTGTATCTCTCCGGTAAAGCACACCAGAGTTTTGATACGATTGCGTACAGCATGTTGCGTTTTTTGGCTGGGGACAAAGAGAAACAACGTTCTTACTGAGTTACAAGGTTAAAGTTTTAATAACAAAAACTATTTCGTTAAATGTAATGTAAAATATGTAACTATTAAAATATTTGAGACACAATAAACAATTTTAAAATAAAAAAAAGACGTGTGGCACTGGAGACTGCCGCGGTAAAGCTATTGCATAGCATTTTTTATCAACTTATGCAATTGATAAATACCTATACACCTATATACTTTCTCACAAACAGCTGATTACGGTAGTTTTCCAATACAACCAATGCCACCTAAAGGCGGGTTGCTGAACTAAAGAGACAAGCGTGATATTTCAAAGTCATTAAAAGTTCTGGTATTAATCGATAGATGGAAAAACTAAAAAGTATCACCGCTGTGCCGGTCGGAGTGAGGGTTTTTTTCGTTACGGAATTTCTGGATTCGGTCCCCACGCTCAAGGCCCGCGATAGAAGCTATGCAATAGCTTAAAAAATCCGCGAAAATAATAATTAGCACGTCTTTTTATTGTCGGATACCTAATTCTCTTTCTAAAATTACAGTAAAGTAAAATCTAAGTCACTTCTTATAACATCAGCTATCTGCCAGATGAAGTCCCGATAAAATCGGTCAAGCCTTTTCAGAGATTAGCCGGAACAAACAGACAGACAACCAAACAAAAAATTACAAAAACAGTTGTTTTGTTATAAGTACCATATATTACACTTACGTCTACATTCAGTAAACATAACCCTCCTTTTGAGATTCACCGCAGTCGGGTAAAAATCTTCTACTATTAAATTAAAGAAACTCACCCGTTCCCTCCTTAACTTTACTCTCTCTTATCTTCTCCTTCTTTACCCCCTCTTTCTCAGTCGCCTCTGTGTCACTCTCAATGTCTATGGTCTCCGGATCCTGTCCCGGATATATCTCTGCGTCAGTCGTATCTATGACCGGTTGGCAGTCTGTGAATGCCCAGGCTGTCTGTAAGATAAAAAAGTTAGTATTTTATTTAATAATGTTTACCAGAGAATGGGCAGCAGCGTTCTGTGCCTTCGTAACAACCACACTGCGATCGCCAACCCGCCTGCCAAGCGTGGCGATTATGGCAAATCCTCCCCTTCTGGGGGAGGCCTATGTCCAGCAGTGGACGTCTTATGGCTGAAATGATGATGATGATGAATATTTTTTTCAATATTCTGATTTATAAGTGTCCATGGAGTTCCTTGCCCGTTCTTCTCCATAGAGATCTACGCTAGGGAATGGGCAACTACAATACATTCACAGCTATTAATGCCTTGTGACTGGGACTGTGGCTTCTTTCATTTTGTATTGCCTGTAACTGGCCTACTTGAAATTTTAATTTTTTAATTTTGTTAGTCATCAAGGCCGGCCGGCAATTTTTTTTGGTGGGTGGGACATCATCAAATGACTCCTCGAGCTCTGGGCGGAGTGGAAGGGAGTGTCAGACTTCTATTGACTAAAAACCACCCATATTCCTTCTTAAGCCTTTGTGTCCGGGGCCGCGGCATCTCTTTCGAACAACCCGCAACCCCGACAGGCATCGGCCCTTGCAATGTTGCTGACATCTTTTTGAGGCGCGAATACGAAGGTGCCGTCGTCACGGCCTTTCGTCGTAGTCTTCGAGGCAGGCCAAAGAAACGAAGCGTGATGATATGGACTCGTACCTGACTGATTGGCCAGAGAAGCCAAAAAACCGGGAAAGTGAGAAAAGAATTGGGGAGGCCTTTACCTAGTAGGACAGAAAAGGCTTTTAGGGGTATGAGGAACAGGGTGTAAAGTTCCTCATCCCCCATAGAAAAGGGAGGATCCCCCGACCAGACGGGTGTTGTGTCTGGTGGGCTAACTGCAAAACATATGTAAGTCGGGATTTTCTATATAGGGTGTAAAAGTACCCTTAACGCAAACGAAGGGCACTTCTTTTCCCCACCACTGCGATCATTTTTTTGTTCTAGACCATATACAGGGTGTAAAAAAAAAAAAAAAAAAAATATAATTATCAAAAAATTACATGTCAGGTTCAAAATAAAGAATAAAAAACACAAATCATTCTCCGCTACAACGAGCATCAAACACAAAAATAAATCATACATTAAGGCAAAAATAATAATAATTAATCAGGTATCAGGTATTGTGTGTTTTTGTCTGTAATAGTCTGTATGTGTCCTTTATGAATTTATCTGTTTACTAACATAATTTTAAATGTAATTACTAACAAAGTTATGGATATTGTATATGTCTGAATCAAATAAATGAATTGAATTGATAATAATAATCAGACACAAATAAATAATGAGATAATCATAGAAACAAGTCAGTAATAAATAAGTAAGTATCCTCTACATACGTATACTCTACATTCTACATATACTTACCCTTTTAAAATAATACTGGCGCCTCTTTGTAGAGCCGGGTCTAGCAGAGTCGTGCACATCATTCTCTCCTCCTAAGTAAGCGCACATCGTGTTCACAGCCTCCAACTCAACAGCCTTGAAGTTTTCTTTGCCTGATATTAGAAAAAACAATATTTTATACAACGACTGCTGATCTTGAGGTACTGGGTTTAGTTTCCGGGTCGGGCGCAGTGTTATTCATATCATCAAAACATTTATTTCACAAACAATTTTTACATTGTATCGAAACTTCACTAAAACTAACACATCACGGAAAATAAAATAAAATTCAATTAAACAATCAACATTTGGTACATAAACAAAGGAAGAAAAAAAACGTCCGCTTTCATTAAAAACATATATGTGAAAATAAAAACTAATAAAACACTAAATCATGTCAATCAAACGTAAATTATTTAAATAAAAAAAATCAATAATTATGTGTATTGAGTTTGTTCATCAGGAATTTCTCAGAAGCAGTCACGGATACGTGCTCCGTTGATGCCAATAGGCTTGCCCCGTATTACATGGGATTTAAACAAAACTGGCGAAATGTAGGTGTATTATTAGGTACACCTCTGCCTTACCTATTGCGGATTACAAGGCGTGATGTTATGTTTTGATACTTTTACAGGCAGAGGAGCTCGTGGCTAAATAATATAATTCGCTCGGATCAAACTTCAGGATAAGCTGCGCTTGCCTAGGTTGGTCTGTGGATGGGTGACCACCCATTACATACCGAGTTTCATCCGTGCCTCGGAAAGCACGTTAAGCTGTTGGTCCCGGCTGCCATATATAGATCTTTGGCAGTCGTTACAGGTAGTCAGTGACCTGAAATTCTGACATCCAGTCTTACCAAAGAGTATCGTATTACCTAGTATTAACTGGGTTGTGGAGGTCAGATAGGCAGTCGCTCCATGTAAAATACAGCTGCATCCGGTTAGACTGGAAGCCGATCTAAATATAGTTGGGACAAGGCTAGGCCAATGATGATGGCCTTCAGAAACTTACCTATAGGCATTAGCTGGTTATCCAATTCTCCAGATTTATGAAGTATCCTGCAAGCTTGGAGCGCTACCATTCTTCTGGCTAACACTTTCGTTGGCATAGGGTGACCCTGGAAAGAGAAGACAGGTGTAAGTGTGGCTTTGGTGGATACTTCCTGGAGAATAAGAGCCTGGTTGACCTCCACCGAAGCGGAGACGAGACGAGAAAATACATATTTTAAACCACCACTAGAATTTCGTTATTTACACTTCTCGTGTGTGCTTCGCTTTAGTGGAAGAAGGTGTCTGGATTTGGAATGTATAGTCTATGACTTTAATTACTGTAGACTTTTTCTGTTTTTTTTTTTACCTTTTTAGATGATACATTACGATGACGGACTTCGGTTCTTTCGCAAAGTTTTGCAATTGAACTTTAGATACATTGTTTCTTTGGGGGGTGGGAAATCGTCAAATGACTCGCGCTTTGGGCGGAGAAGAAAGAACTGTCAGACTGCTACTGACTAAAAACCACCTATGTTCCTTCTTAGCCCTTTGTGTCCGGGACCGCGGAATCTCTTTCGAACAACCCGCAGCCCCGGCAAGAACCTTAGGTAGTATTGATTTTATAATTGCGGTATTATAAAATAGGGCTAGTTAAAGGTAAATCTTACCACAATATTATACTTGACCGGACAGTTGAGTGGCATGCGCAAGGTACATATGTAGGCTATCCTGGTTTCCTCTGAGGCTGCTACGGGTAGTTCCACTTCTTCCATCCACCACTGAGGGACCAGGCGGGTGAATGTGTCTGAAGGGAGCTTGCCGCAGTACCTGAGGAAAAAGCACACATACATAAACTCACGCCCTTTTCCCATGGGGGTAGGCAGAAACCACAGAACGCCACTTGCTACGATCCTTACATACTCCTTTTGCATCGTCCACATGCATACATCTGGTCATACACGCACGCCGGTTACCAGTACTACGCATCTGGCCTTTCTGAAGCACGGCACCAATAAGATCAGTGTATGTCTTTCTAGGGCGTCCCCTCCCGGCGTTACCACTCACATCTGCCTTGTGTTTACCTTTTGTTAATCGACATTCATTCATCATCTCCACATGACCGAACCACCTTAGCATACTCTTTTCAATTTTTAACCGACTTCAAAAAAGGAGGAGGTTCTCTGTTCGTGTGTATGTATTTTTTTTTTTATGTATGTTACCTGATTTCTCCTCCATTTGTGAACCGATTCTCAAAATTCTTTTTTTATTTGAAAGAGTATACTTCTGAGGTGGTCCCATTTAAATTTGGTGAAGATCTGATCCTGATCTTCGGATATATACAATAGAACTCTTCAAAAATAGACGGCAAATCTGTCGTGATTGCTGCAATCGCTTGGATGTTTATTGTTTATACAACATCATGTCGTAACATCACGCCTGTATGATCTGAGGGGGTACGCAGATGTGTACACCCAGATTTGGACAGTAAGATATTATGTAATGTTCCATTTATTGGGGATAAATAAAACCTATTACCACGCTTTAGCAGTTAGGAGTTGGGTGATTTCTTGTTCTAGAATAATGTGTAGAGATTTGTCGAAATCAATAATAGATTTTGATGATTCTTTTTTTATTATAAAGGAGATATTTCAAGGGTGGCACCATGACATAGAAACCGGGACCTGGTGATGGAATCATAGTAAATATTTGTATAGGACTACAACTAAAAATTAAAAAATAAAAACTTTTTTGCAAAAAAAACAACCGACTTGCAAAACACCAAAAAGTGAAAAATAAACTTCAAAAGAAAAATCTGCTTCTGAAGTCGGTGGCAAAAAAACGAAATCAAACAAACAAATGTCACCGACTTCAGAAGCAGATTTTTCTTTTGAAGTTTATTTTTTATTGTCACTACATCTTCTTTTAAACCGCAACGTTACCGAAAGAACAATGATATTATATTATATGGAATGAGGCAAGATTGTTAGTAGCGCGCGCATTGTGAGGACTTCTAAAAAAAGTTCGCGAGCGGACAGTGAGTTTCGTGTGTCGGTAAAACAGTTCCGGTGACAGTGGTAGCGGTACCGAGCGCGTAAAACGCATAAGAAAGAGGGTAGACAGATTTATCAACTCATAATCGACCCCTAAAGCCTTCCATCAAGAACATAATATACATTCTGCACCGACTCAACATACATCATCACCATTACACACCTTTCATTTCTAGAGGATGGGACTACTCCCGCTCTGGGCGGAAGGAAGTGTCAGACTTCTACTGACTATAAACCACCCATGTTCCTTCTTAGCCCTTTGTGTCCAGGGCCGCGGTACCTCTTTCGAACAACCCGCCGTCCGGGCAGAGAGTATCCACGACTCAAAAAGTGTTAGTAAAACTTACGAAATATAAAAACATACAACGCAAGAAAATAACGGTGGATCACTGCTAAAAACTCATACTAAAAATATTGAAAACTTACCTATTAATCAGTGCAATAGCCGAACTAAGATCCACACTAGCCGTACTATCACAATCACCAAAATTCTTCCTACCCTCATTTTTGCTCAAATTAGCTTTAGCCATCAGTTCAAAGTACAAATTCACGTTAGAACATAGACATGATCCACTGAGCGTTACATTCATACACTTATTACAATGTACTGTTTTTCTATTTTCTTCTGATATTTCAGTACCATGAGCGTCTTTCCGACTATCTCCTTTGGATATTTCAGTACCATGATTGTCTTTCCGACTATCACCTTTGGATATTTCAGTACCATGATTGTCTTTCTGACAATCTCCTTTGGATATTTCAGTACCATGATTGTCTATTCGACTATCTTCATTTGATATTTCAGTACCTTGAGTGTCTTTCCGACTATCTTTTTTTGGTATTTCGGTACCATGGTTGTCTATCCGACTATTTTCTTTAAATATTTCAGTACCATGATTGTCTTTCTGAAATTCTTCTTTAAATATTTCCTTCTCAATTTCTGAGGTACTTAAATTTTGTATGTTAGTTATTTCAGTGGCTGTAATAATTAATGATTTTAAAATATCGCAAGGTTTTGATGTTTTACTGAAAATTTGAGCTTTAGGTGTTCCTGTATCAGCTACAGTCAATAGTTTTAAAATAATTGAAGTATTTTGAATATCATCGTTGCTTATTTTCTGAGTTTCCTCGGTTTTTATAATATTGGTCATATTTTCATTGATGTTTATATTTTGAGCGTGAGCTACTTCAGTTGTGGTATTAGCTGGATCGTTCGATTTTTTTATATCGTTGATACTTAGACAATTTTGAGTGTCTAAATTCTCGGTCTCTGTGATAGTGAGTTGTTCTGAAATATTGGACGGCTTGGTAGATATATTTAGAGGATCCTCAGTTTCTTTTACACTTAAATATAGTAGACCCATCGTACTAGGATCATTACTGATAGGTTTGGTGATTTCAGCCCTTTCTTCAGCCGTCAGAGTATCGTAATATTCAGGTGGAATTTTATGACGTTTAAGAAACTGGGCTTTCTCCCTCTCATACTCTGTTTCTCTCTCTTCTTCATCTATATTAACCTCGATTTCTCCAATTTCAGAATTCTGCTGAGAATTTTCAGTTCGAAAACCACCAATAACGGTCAAGTTTTCCATTTGGTTAATGAGATCATCCATTCCATCTGCTTTAATGGCTCGTTTTACTGTGTTAATGGCTTCTTTTACAGTAGTTATTGTGTCGTTAACTATTCCCATCGCTTCGTTGACTGTTTTATTAGTTAACGGAGTGTCGTTGTTATCTTTGGCGTTTGTTATTTTACTATTATTTACTTCTTCTAAATTATTATTATCTGTCTCTTGATCGTTGCCTTTTCCTTCACAAATATCATTTGTTTTAACATTGTTACTAGAATCCTTTTCTAAACATATATCTTCACTTCCTTTCCCGTTTTCTTTATCAACGTCTTTACTAACATTTTCAATACTTTCTAGTTCTGTTTCTACATCACTTTCCTTTTTAGCATTTTCTTTTTCATTATGTTTAGCGTCTTTGTTCTTACGTTTCGTTCTACTTTTCCGTTTACCTGTTACTTTAACATTGTCAACAACTACTCCAGGTTTCACAGCATCAGTAGCAATACCATCTTTAGCTATCTTAGTATCTTCAAGGTGGTTTTTCTGACTAGTAAGGGTAGGATAGAAGTTGATAGCATTGTCACTAGGGGAGTATGGTTTGACGAAGGTTGTGAATGCATCAGCGTGGTCTTCTTCGCTTTGTGGTGGTTCGTCTTGGATGCCGCAGCCGCATTTTCTGCTGATTATCTGTAGGAGAGAAGAAAGAGCTAATTTTGGCGAATTACGAAGCCAAAAGGCATTTGTTCTCCCTTTAATTGTTCTGGACTTTATCTGGGAAACTTGTAGTTAGTTAGATATTGAGGATCAAAGTTCCAACTCTTTCACAAGTTTATATTAATACAATGTTTTAATAATATAACACACAACATCACGCCTGTAATCCCCGAAAGATTAATTAGAGGCGTATATAATAGTACACCCAAATTTCGCCAGTTATGTTTAAGCCCCACGCAATAGGGGTCGAGCCTTTGCCCAACCCGGGAATCGAACCCAGGACCTCATACTCAGCAGTCGCGTCGCGTCGCCGTCCCTTCCATTTTTTCACCATCAATAGGGATGTTTACAGATTAAAAAAAAATATTCTAATTAGTCCGTCTGTTAGATTATCGAAAAATATTGGATACGTATTTTTTGTTTTATCAAATCAATTAAAATTAACGAAGATAAAACGCGTCAAAGATTTGAGTGGGAGGCACTGTATCGACTTCATTGTTTGTTTACGTGAAAAAAGAAATAAATACGTGTCCAACATTTTTTGGAAATCAATCTGACGGACTAATTACATTTATTTTATTTTATTCTATTTCTTACCTGATCGAGTTCTCTATAAGTAGCGACGTTCTGCAGTAACATCTGTGTGGTGTCAGAATTATTACTGCACAGCAGACCGGCTGCTGATCTGGTTGCTCTAGCTCGTCCACGACACAGGCCATAGGAACGATACCTAGAGGAAAACAGAAATAATGGATCAAGTGGTTTTTTTTTCGGAGAGCGGGAAATCATCAAATGACTCCTCCCGCTCTGGGCGGAGCGGAAGGGAGTGTCAGACTTCTACTGACTAAAAACCACCCATGTTCCTTTTTAGCCCTTTGTGTCCGGGGCCGCGGTGTCTCTTCCGAACAACCCGCAGGCGTCGCACAGTGGGGACAGAATGTTTGAAACCACCTAGAGACCTCAAATATTAACCAAATTAAACCATTTTTGCACAGAAATGTTTGAAATTAAATTCCAAAGACACTCACGAAGTCCGATTTGCGAAATTAGGTTGTAATTGAAAATATTTTTTTTTTATGACCGATTCGTTTTCAGCGACGAAAAATACATCGGAAGCATATAATTGCACTTCCATACAAGTGCTAGTTAAAATGCGTGACTGAAAGGGTTAAAGAACAGGGTAAAACTCGCTTTACCTTGGTTTTAGTGGGTTATGAAGTTTTAGATTTAAGGAATATTAGAAATCCGGCTTCGTCAGTTCGGCTCTTTAGAATTTAATTACAAACATTTCTGTCCAAAAATTGTCTCATTTGGTTTATATTCGATCGGTATGTTTTTTTTTTTTTCTGTGTATGTACACCGATTACGCCGAGATTTATGATCCGATTTAGGTGATTCTTTTTTTCTTTTAGTTCGATGCGTATTAGTTGCCATTTGGTCCCATAAAAATTTGACAGTGTTTGACCCAGTACTTTTAATTTTATGAAAATTTTTCGTTTATGTGTGTCCGCTAATTACTTCGTTGTTTATGAACCAATTTTGATGATTCTATTTTTATTGTAAAGAAGATATTTCACGGGTGGTGCCATGATATAGAAACCGGGACCTGGTGATGGGATCCAAGAGAAATCGAGGGCAGCTCTCAAATTTTATAGGCATGTACTATTTGTTTCGTGCTTTTTCTGACGCTATTCAAGTATTCGCATCTAGCAGTCATCACTTCATGTTGATAAGATGATGATGGAAGGTACTCTACGAAGGTACACTACTCCTCAACGGTTAGGAGTTGAAAACAATAATAAGGGAATCTTGAAGGTTAAGTGTTAGGTTTCTTGGTTGGACGTTAAATGCATAGTAAATATTTGTATAGGACTACAACTAAAAATGAAAAAATAAAAAAACTTTTTTGCAAAAAAAACAACCGACTTCAAAAACACCAAAAAGTGAAAAATAAACTTCAGCAGAAAAATCAGCTTCTGAAGTAGGTGACAAGAAACGAAATCAAAGAAACAATTTGAATGTCACACTTTTTGGTGCGATCTCTAGGTGGTTAAGAACAAAAAATTGGCTCTATCCCCAATGTGCGTCGGCCCTTGCAGGCCCGTGCAATAAGATTTGCACCCAGTACCTCATGCGCAGTAGTCGTGCTTGCGAATACTAGACTAATAAGGTAAGCTGAATTAAAATAAACAAATAAATACTTACGAAACCGGTATATCCCATCTCAGCACGAGATTACACCGCGGTAAGTCGATACCTTCTTCTAACGCAGACGTCGCTAGCAGTAAGTTACATTCGTGCATACGGAACCTGGACACAAACATCGATTATTTATACCGTGATGAATACTGAAGGAGCATTAGTTAACATCAAACTCAAATCATTTATTTCAATAAGACCATTACTGGTCATTTTGAATGTCAGAAAAATAAAACAAAACGAAGATACAGTCACAGTCACAAGGCATAATAGCTTGCGAAAGTACTGTAGTTGTCCGTTCCAAAGCGTAGATATCTATGAACAAGAATGTGCAAGAAACTCCATGGACACTATTAAATCGGGTAAGTATAAAAATCACGAAAGCTCATAATACCTATGATTGAAATACCGACGTAAGAAAAGATGGATGGATTGTGTGAGGAATGATATGAATGAGAAAGGAATTAATGCCACCTTGACGTGTAACAGGGAAGAATGGAATAAGAAAACGTGTTGCGCCGACCCCAAATAGAATGGGATAAGGGCAGGAAGATGATGATGATGAAATACCGACGTCCAAAACACCGAAATTCAAAATACCGAAAGTTTAAATGCCGATAGTCGTTATATCGAAACACAAAATACCGATGTTCAAATGCCCGAAAGGACGAAATCCCGAATGGACGAAATACCGATGGATGAAATCCCAAAAAGCGGCGACGTAGTTCGTACGGTGGACGTCAGGGGTACCACGAGGTTCGGTTAGTTAGGTTTCTTTAAACCCTGCAGACAGAAATAGGAGCCCGCGCAGCGGGGCTTCATCGACCTGCTGACGGAAACGCTAACCCTAGACGGTCGACATCACGGGGTGTTTAAACTTTGGGTTTTTAAACTTCGGGATTTTAAACTTTCGACCAAACAACCATTCGGCGTTTCAATTTTCGGGATTTTGTCCATCGGTATTTTAAAATTGGGTCTTTTAAAATTCGGGATTTTGATACGTACCCATTAAATCATTTTGATTACATTTTTCATGTTGAGATAATACAATATACAGGATGGTCCCGACAATACGACAATAAATGAAACCACTGGTAGTTTTAGTTCATAGGAACATTTTTAAACTATCAAATAAATCCTTACACCGTCGTGGTGCCGACGATACGACAATAAACTACCTAAATATCTTTGCCAAATTCGTTTGTTACATTTTATTTCCACACATTAATCGGTGCAAATTATTCCTAAGGTTAGTAAACCAATATTTGTTTGTAAATTGTAATGTATTTCGTTTACAGTTTTATGCTACTTAGTTTTATTGAATTTTTTTATTATTTTTTATTTTGGTGTTAAGATTTATTTGATAGTTTAATAATGATCCTATGCACTAGAACTATCAGTCGTTTCATTTATTGTCGTATTGTCGGCACCACCCTGCATGTGAGAACGGTGTAGAAACAGAGCGTCCATCATAACATGGCCTGTAATCCTCGAAAGATTATACACGAAATCAGGTGTTTACCTCGCCTGGGCTGAGAATGACTTACTTAATAAGTGGTAACCGTTCTCACCACCCGTATAGGCACATATTAGAAAAGTTATGACCAACCAGAGTCCCGTATGGCAATACGTACGACTGCTATTTATTATACGTACTTCTTCAACACATCCTCCTGCCTCTTGCCCTGTCGCTGACACTCACGCGGCTCGGTGCCGGGGTCGGCGGGAGTCTCAGTGGCGCAGTACTGCGCTGAGATGTAGCTCAAACGGCTGTTACAACGGGACATGTCCTGGAATAAAAAATCTTTGGTGAGTTTAGAGAAAAAATAGTTGCAAGTAAAGCCCTTATTCTGTATAACTACAACAAACGTCATTACATAATACATTACATAACACACATTAATAAAAATTGTGAAATACTTAATGACTTTACCTCGTTACAGTTTTTAAACTGACATTGTCAATAACGATGTCAACGACGAACGAAGGAGCTCATGGTTTAATAATAACTGCCACTCGAGTCGATCTTTAGGTTAAGCCGCGCTTGCCTAGGTTGGTCTGTGGATGGGTGACCGTCCATTACATACCGAGTTTCCTCCGTGCCTCGGAAAGCACGTTAAGCTGTTGGTCCCGGCTGCCATATACAGATCTTTGGCAGTCGTTACAGTTAGTCAGTGACCTGAAAGTCTGACAACCAGTCTTACCCTGTATTAACTGGGTTGTGGAAGTCATAATAGACAGTTGGTCCATGTAAAATACTGGTATTAATAGATGCCACAGTGTATCAAGACGAAAGTCTATGACCAGTGTGTGTTGCCAGTGATTACATACGGGAGCGAAACATGGTCGTTGACAATGGGCCACATCACAAAGTTCAGTCACCCAAAGTGCAATGGAGAGGGCTATATCGGAGTTTCCTTGCGTGATCGAACCAGAAATGAAGACATTCGCAAGAGAACCAAGGTTACCGACCGACGTAGCCCGAAGAATTGCCAGATTTAAGTAGCAGTGGGCATGGGGCCGGAAAGTTCTGGAGTGGCGACCGCGAACCTGAAGACGTTGCGTTGGAAGGCCTCCCACTAGGTGCACCGTGCACCTGGTGAAGGTTGCGGGGATCCGATGGATGCGAGACGCACGGGACCGGTCAATGTAGCGACACCTGGGTGAGGCCGATGTCCAGCAGTGGACGTCTTTTGGCTGAAATGTCGATGATGACTTACCGCCATAACAGCAAACATGACCTTCGCAATGAGAGGCTCCTTCATATACACGATAGCACACAACGCGTCCGGGTTCTGTTGCATTTGAAGTGCTCTGGCCGCGTTGTTTCGTAGTATACGGGTTTTACCCCTGGAAAGATAATTAATATACGTATTATAAAGAAATCTAACACATAATTACTCAGGCAAAGTTAATAAATAAAAAAAAATTAAGAGGTGTCAAGGGACACCCAGATGGGACGAAGTTCTGAAAATAACTAGCTTGATTTCTATGAGAGAGAGAGAGAGTGAAAGACAGACAGAGAAACACGCGCAAGTTCGCCGCCGCCGATCGCCGCTACGATAACAATAGATTCTATACCTTAGTCGATGTCCCGTACGCCTTGTTAATCCTAGTAGACCTCTCTGCTGCACCATAATTTCATTTCCACGAATATCCATTCCACTTACGCGACTATCCGACCTGGTTACGGAATATTCGGCTTTGTCTGTAGTATCCAATTCACTTAGAGTATTATTAAATGTAGATCTTGAAGAATCATTGCTATATTCACTTTTATTTTGAATATCCGTCTCACTTATCTGACTATCCGGATTGTTTAAGCTGCTTAAAGAGTTTTCATCGGTGGGCGAATCAAGATCTTTCAAATTGGACTCGTAAGTATTAACTTTATCTTGAATTTTGTTGCCTAAACTTTTAAAATCACATTCTTCAACATCGGTCAACATTTTTATGCTTTCTTTGCTTATATTATCACAACCACTGCCAGTCTCATCGTCTTTAGTATCCGTCAGGATACTACCACTATACGGCCGTAGAAAATGTTGGTTTCGACTATCCGGCGGTCTAAATTTTTCTAGAATTTCAGCGAATCGCAATACTTTTGGGGACGAAAATGTCTTGATTTTTATCCATTCGTCGTCAATTTGGTCGAATATTAACTCGGTGTAACATCGAATTTTTAAAAAGACTGTTGTGCATAAGCACATTAGGATAAAATGTCTTTCGTAAGGTATTTTTATTTTTAGTTTTTCTAGTTTTGTTAGTAAGGAGATGGCTGCTTTGTCGGCTGCAAAGGGGCCTGAAAAAAAATGTATATTACATTACACTTTTATCTCGCAAAGAGGGTATGTAAAAATAGTTATAAGGTCGGTGGAAAACATCGAATGTTTGACACCCAGGGAGTTTCCTTATCCCAGGGCCCCGAGTCTGCTATTCAATAGTGTCAGAATGGTCTATCAGTGATCTCATAATTGTTGATTTTGACAACACCAAACTTGTCAAAATCAACAATTATGAGATCACTGATAGACCATTCTGACACTATTGAATAGCAGACTCGGGGCCCAGCTCGTTGCAAGAATTCCATGGGTAATTGTTGATTTTGACAACACCAAACTTGTCAAAATCAACAATTATGAGATCACTGATAGACCATTCTGACACTATTGAATAGCAGACTCGGGGCCCTGGTCTAACCTTTTGAACGCCACGGTCGGCTACAGCCGACAAAGAAACATCATTTTTAAAAACTTTGTAACTGCTGTTTAACACAAAATATTGTCAAATAAAATAATGATGTTACGACCTACGAGTCCTACTTTACTTAAAAATATTGGAACGAAAGGCAATGATTAATAAAATTGATTATCGATAAGATGTTAGAAATATTTTTTTAAGCTATTGCATAGCTTCTATCGCGGGCCTTGAGCGTGGGGACCGAATCCAGAAATTCCGTAACGAAAAAAACCTAACACTCATTTATTTAATTTAAAAAAAAAAAGGTTTTTTTATCGGTCACCACGCTCAAAGTGTAACTTGAATTAATGTCAAAGAAAAAAAAACAAAGGTAAAAAAATACTGCATTAATAAAATAAATAAATAATTATAATTGCATAAGTTGATAAAAAATGCTATGCTATAGCTTTACCGCGGCAGTCTCCGAGTGCCACACGTCTTTTTTCTAGGTATTTGTTGTGGCTTGTCGTGGGAAGACGCTGATGCGTTTACTCTCGGACATTCAAAAGGTTAAGAAAAAGCCGAGATGGGCTTTTTCTGGTACGGTCAGCAACAGAAGTAGCTCAACATTTCGGAATTTTAGTTATTTGATATACAGGAATCCAGTTATTATTTTAAATATTTCAGAAGATGATTCTTTTAAACATTCCTTACTTTTCAATAACTTGTTAGTAACGAGTAATATCTAACATGTTTTTTTATTAAAAAACCTGCATTGAAACTTTAAGTAGTGTTAAGCTACTTCTGTTGCTGACCGTACATAGTGCTGTGCCATATAAAAATGTCGCAGCGTTTACATTCCAAGTTACACAGACACACGCACACAGTTCATTTGGTTTTACATGTTTGAAGTGATGTAGTCACGCATAATAAAACTTACCTAATTGCTCCAAAACATATAGGAACTGTTTAAATATATTCTTGGGGTCTATAGTGGGGTGTGGAATGCTCATAAACTCATCGTACATCTCTTCGCCATATATTTCTGTGGGGTCGTGCCTGAAAACAATAACGCATAATTATTAATGTCTTGAACGCTTTTGCTAAACGTTTCGATTGTTAGTATCAGCTCATCATCGGCCTAGCCCTTTCCCAACTATGTTGTGATCGGGTTTCAGTCGGTCTGGATGCAGCTGAATACCAGTATTTGACATGGAGCGACTGCCTATCTGACCTCCACAACTCAGTTTACACTGAGGCACGTAGGAAACTCAGTATTTAATGGGTAGTCACTCATCCTCGGGCCAACCCAGACAAGCGTAGCTTTACTTGAAGATCGAAAGTTATTATTTATCTACGAGTTAATCCGACACCGACCCATAGTAAAGCCACACTAACATAAATGTCTGAACATCGACTTAACCTTTTGAACGGAAACGGAACAGAAGCGTACATCGCGCCCCTCCCACGCCAAGGCACAAAAATCAACAAAATTGTTATTTTATCTTATTTCACACTATTTTGTATAAAACAGCAGATACAGAGTTTTAAAAAATTACGTTTTTTGTCGGCTGTAGCCGACGGTGGCGTGTTGAGCACGTATTCGTTTGTCGGCTATACCCGACCGTGGAGTCCAAAAGGTTAAAGCTAATATGAACTTTAAGTCGTTGTTCAGACATTTTAGTGAGTAAGGTATACATTTATGGGCCATAGTTGCCCGAGATTAAATTACTGTTTTGTTATACAGACCTGATATGAACAGAGTGAACAGGCATTTTCTGGGCACGCTCGTTTTATCAAAGACCACATCCATTATTTTATTTTTTTGGGGGGGTGGGAAATTATCAAATAACCCCTCCCGCTCTGGGCACAGCGGAAGGGAGTGTCAGACTTCTACTGACTAAAAACCACCCATGTTCCTTCTTAGCCCTTGTGCCGAGGCCGCGGTATCTCTTTCGAACCCGCAGCCCCGACGAGACATCCATAACAACCATCAGGCGTGATCGAGGTCAAAATCAGGCCCATTCTACAATTTTTTTTTTTTTGATCTTGTATTTTGATTAAAACCTTCCTTACCGATGGTCCTCAATGAAATCTAAGGCGTCCTGCACGGTTTCTCTCATATATTTCTCTAGCTCGTTGTATAACGCGGGAAGCTGTTCCTCTGAGGGTCGGCCGGAGTACTCGATTATCAGTTCACGTGGTTTCGCTGCCGTAGATATTCTAGAAAGTTTTTTGTAAATGAAAAAATCGTATCATCATCTGCCTAGTCTTTTCATGGAGCGACTGTCCATCTGACCTCCACAACCCAGTTAATACAGGGTAATACGATACCTTTTAGTAAGACTGGTTGTCAGATTTTCAGGTCACTGACTACCTGTAACGACTGCCAAAGATCTATACAGGGTGTAAATCAACCCATCACACAGGCGTCAACCAAGCATTATGTACATCAAACTAAGTAGCCCTACGCAAAAGTTTTTGCTGGGAAACGCCCCACCACTGCGCTCATTTTTTTGTTCCAGACCATACCTGGGAACCTCCTAGTTACGGAGATATTGGGGGTCAAAGTTCCAAATTTTTCACAGCTGTTTTTGTAAATACTAGTATTTCAGGTTTTAACTTTACTTAAATTACCTCCATGACCCGTTTACTATTCAAAGCATCCACTAGCACAATGTTTTAAGAGTGCTACTTTGAGTTTATCCGTAAAATGTGATTTTGACCCCAAAAAAAAAGTCATTTCCCAGCAAAAATTTTTGCGTAGGGGTACTTAGTTTGATGTACAGAATGCTTGGTTGACGGATGCTTGAAGGGTTCGTTTACACCCTGTATACATCGACATTGACAGCCGGGAACAGCTTAACGTGCTTTCCAAGGCACGGACGAAACTCGGTATGAAACAGGTGGTCACCACACCGGGTAAATCTATAAACCAACCTAGGCAAGTGCGGCTTAACCTAAAGATTGACCCGAGTGGCAGCCACAATGAAAAAATAACGATTTCCAACAACAAAACACTAAAGAGCGGAAAATAACTTGATTTGGAAAGCGGTGACTTCCGTTTGTTTCTTTGTATTATTGCCTTTACTGGAAATTTTCCGGTTTATATTTTTTATTTAAACATAAAAACCGTTGGTGGAATAAATAACCTCATCCTTTTTAAGAAGTCGGTTAAAAATGGGAAGATCTAGTAACAAAACAAAAAGCACATAAATTATTATCAGCATAATCATCTTCTAATATATAAAAATTTCGTATCACAGTGTTTGTTATCGAACTCCTCCGAAACGGCTTGACCGATTTTTATGTTTTTTATTTTATTTTAAGTATATTTCACCCTTCTACCACTAACCCATAGGCAGGGTAGGCTGAAAAAGGTGCGATGCAACGCATACTGGGCACAGCAAGTATTGGTATAAGTTTAAAAAATCGGACCATTATGCGATCTGGACGCATACCATAAGGGCTGGTTTCAGGTGACACAGGAAAAGAACTCTTGGAAGAAATTGGGGGAAACCTTTGCCCACTAGTGGGACAGTACAGGCTAACAAAAAAACGTGGATAAATTACTCTTTAAAATCAATCCTCACCTCTTCCCTCCATCGATATCTTCAGCCAGATCCATCTGGCAGCACAGTTCCTCCTCCAGCTCCTCAATCTTCCACTCCAGCTTCTCATACATATCGAAGTCATCCACATTCTCATACAATCCCATTTCTTCGTATTTCGTTATTGTCATCTTTGGTAAGGCTCCTGGTGAAGAATAAATAATATTTGTTTGTCAAATAATATTTTTAACGCATATTTATTTATTACTAGCGGACGTCACGCGGTTTCACCCGCGTAGTTCCCGTTCCCGTGGGAATACAGGGATAAAAAGTAGCCTATGTCACCCGGGGATAGTGTAGCTTCCCAACTTTGAAAGAATTTTTGAAATCGGTTCAGTAGATCCCGAGATTACCCCTTACAATTTAACAAATATACAAACACACAAACTTTACTTCTTTATAATATTAGTATAGAAGTATAGACTAGCTTTTGCCAAAATATGCCAAATTATATATCTCTATCCATTGGTGAAAACAGCATGAAAACCGGTGTAGTAGTTTTTAACCGACTTCCCAAAAAGTAGGAGGTTCTCAATTCGTCTGAATGATTTTTTTTTTTAGATACAAATAAAACTGTGTATCTAACCTGCAGCTTCATCTTTCTCATCCGTAGACTTATCTTCAAAATCCTTTTTCCGTAACAAACCATCTTTTATCTCTTTCTTTCCTTGGCGTTCTTCATCTTGCATCTCTGTCTTTTTCGGGGGTTCGTCTTTAGTTCCAGGGGTGTCTTTTTTATTTGGGGTGAATAGGGGGTACGTTAACGCTAGGATTATCGGTTGGTCTTCTTGGGGACATTGTTTGTAGGATTTCATTATCTGAAAAAAAAGAAAAAATAAAGTGTTTATTTGTATCGCAGGAGTGATACACTAAGTACATATTTAAGAGAAGTGTCGCCGGTGACTGAAAAGTTGTGTGGAAATCGGTTGTCGTGGTATGGGCATGTGATGCGGAGGAATGAGGAAAATGTCGTGAGGAAGGTTTTGAATATGAATGTGGAAGGATATACGAGTAGAGGAAGACCAAAGAAACGATGGATGGACTGTGTTAAGAATGATATGGTAAGAAAGGAGGTGTCTCATGAGATGACGAGAAACAGAGAAGTATGGAAGAGGAAGACATGCTGCGCCGACCACAAATTAATTGGGATAAGGGCAAGAGAATGCTGATGATTTGTATCGCAGGACAACTATACAAGTGAATGGAATTTAAGTGTCATTTAGGAATGTCAGAATAACTGCTTTTTTACTGAATTTATATTAAAATATTTACGGTACTTACAACAAAGAAAACATGATTTTTTGACTCTCTGTCTGTTTGTTCGAGCTAATCTCCGAAATGGCTGGACCGATTTTTTTTTTACTGACAGAAAACTGATGTTATTAGGTCTAACATACGTTACTTTTATTTTAAGGGAATTAATAGTTAATCTTTGTTTATATTTATTTATTTAATCTTCATGTAAGAGTGGTACATGGGTAGACTTAATGACACAAGACTTTCGCAACCAGTCAACAATTAAATCAAATAGGTTTTTCTGACATTCAAAAGTGCATGTAATGGTGTAATTGAAATAAATGCTTTGAGTTTGAGTTCAACACTTACATATTTCAAATCTTCGTCCCTGTATATTAGGTGACAGCTATCCACAATGAGCACGTTTATATTACACATGTTCAAGAGTTGTTCTTCGAGAATCTTCTTTAGTACCGATGATGTGCAGATTACGACCTGAAAAAATGAGAAGGGTTTTCAAGTTAGGTGTGTTATATTTGAATTTTGTTGTCTTTTGTTTGAGTTCATTTTTGATAAAGCATTTTTCGGAGGTCAATGGAGTAGTTAATGAGTATGAATAGGGTATTTCACCAAAAAAAAAATATATTATTCCGTCAGATAGATTTCCAAAAAATAATGGACACGTATTTTTTCTTTTTTCACGTAAACAAAAGATGCAGACGATACATGCTTCGAAAAGTCTTTTCAAGTCGTGTGACGTCAAAAGGTTATACTTTTTTACAAACAAAGTAACGTCACAAGCCCCTACTCATGATCTTTCGACACGTTTTATTTTCGTCAATTTTTATTAATTTGATAAAACAAAAAAACACGTATCCAATATTTTTCGATACACTAACAGACGGACTAATTAGATTTTATTGGTGAAATATTCTATTCTTTATATGGATTTTTTTTACGTAATCGCTACTCGCAAATCGCGTAGCTACTACCCCTCTGGCGCCCAATAAATCGGTTGCGGGAGGGTGAAATGTCAGTGGCCTATATCCAGCTCTTTGTAACTGCAATTAGTTTTATTTTTGAAAGTTGTTACATTTTTTCTATTTTTTTTTATGGTGGTTGGAAAATCATCAAATAACCCCTCCCGCTCTTGGGCAGAGCGAAAGGGAGTGTCAGACTTCTACTGACTAAAAACCACCCATGTTCCTTCTTAGCCCTTCATGTCGAGGCCGCGGTATCTCTTGCGAACAACCCGCAGCCCCGACGGGGAACCTTACCTCCTTAGCCTCCAATTCGGCTTGCCAGTCCTCCACATCCTCATAGCCCTGTGCTGCTATCGTGCCCAGATCTGTCAAGATCTTCAGCTCAAAGGCCACCACCTGGACGCGGGTCGCGCGGGTGATGTAGATTGAGCGTTTCTTGCCCTCGTTGAGAGAACTGGAAAGGAGATGGATTGATTAAATATGGGGTTGTAAGTAGTCAGAAAAAGTGCACGGCGCGGCATGGTTTCACCGCATTAGGGCCACACCACACACGCTACTCTAAGCATCGGCGATCTGCAATTTTACGACTGTATCGATGGTTTAGCTTCTAAAAGGGTGGGGCATATGGACGATGCAGTATCGCAGCGCGTTGCTACGGCGGATACACTTTTATGATGCTTTATAAGCGCCCATGTACGCGTATGTGAAATAAAACATTTTGCAAATGTGGCATACGATACGTTGATTCGTTGCGACGACGCAACACAACGTAATGCACAGATTTTTGTTTCTTTTTGGCGGGTGGGAAATCATCAAATGACTCCTCCCGCTCTGGGTACTGACTAAAACCACCCATGTTCCTCTTCTTAGCCCTTTGTGTCGAGGCCGCGGTATCCCTTTCGAAAAACCCGCAGCCCCCACGGGCGTCGGCCCTTGCGAGCCCCTTCCATGTTGCGGGCCCCTTGCATCTTGTGGGCCCCTACCATACTTGCGAGCCCCTTGCATCTTGCGGGCCCCTACCATACTTGCAGGCCCCTTCCATTGGTCAGCCTCAGCCTTATGCTGCGTAAACAACTGAGCGGGTTAGGGGTTCCGATCCAGTGTCGCAAAACAAACACCCTTTCCGGATTCGTCTCGCGGGTAGCATGTCTAGAGTCCCGGAGTGCGTCGTATGACATACTAAGGATATTTATATTCTGGACGCCGCTGCGACGCCGTAACTTACCATGTGTAGAGGCTCTTAAGGTTGGTGGAATGAAAGTGAAGGAGTGTCCACGCATGTGGACGTGGATTCTACTAGAGCCCGTCAAGAGATTTGTTTCATGCAATAGTAGAGAAGAAGACGTTTGGCTTGGAGGTCTGGGTTAGATTCCCAGGTGAGCCAGAGAGACCAGAATTTTTCAATAGCAGTCAGTGTTTTGCTCTCGTCCAACATCTTCTGCATTCCTCTCGTTTTTAGGGTTCCGTACCTCAAAAGGTAAAAACGGAACCCTTATAGGATCACTTTGTTGTCCGTCTGTCTGTCTGTCTGTCTGTCTGTCTGTCTGTCAAGACCTTTTTTCTCAGGAACGCGTGGAGGTATCAAGCTGAAATTCATATCAAATACTCAAGTCTATGGTCTCTTGGAGCTGTGAAAAAATCAAACTTCTAAGTCAACGCGATCAAAAGATACTCCCGTTTATGCCGCAAATTTTCGACACTCGCAAGGGAATCAAAACCTACAGGGTACTTCCCGTGAACTCAGAATCTTGAAATTTGGTATGAAGCAACGTCTTATAGCAGAGATATAGGAAAAATTGCGAAAAGTATACATTTTTAGTTATATCATATAATAAAAATATTTTTAATAATTTTAAACTTACTACCCCTTTCCTCATGAACGCGTAGTGGTATTATATTGAAATTCATATCAAATACTCAAATCTATAATACCTTTAAGCTGTAACAAAATCAAACTTCTATGTCAACGCAATCAAAAGAAACAGGAATTAAAACCGCATATTTTGAAACTCGCCACTACTCGCAAGGGAATCAAAACCTACAGGGTACTTCCCGTGAACTCAGAATCTTGAAATTTGGTACGAAGCAACGTCTTATAACACAGATAAAGGAAAAATTGCGAAAAGCATAAATTTTTAGTTACATCATATAATAAAAATATTTTTAATAATTTTAAACTTATTACCCCTTTACTCATGAACGCGTAGTGGTATTATATTGAAATTCTTAACAAATACTCAAGTCTATAATATCTTTAAGCTGTAACAAAATCAAACTTCTACGTCAACGCAATCAAAAGATACAGCAATTAAAGCCGCATATTTTGAAACTCGCAACTACTCGCAAGGGAATCAAAACCTAAAGGATACTTCCAGACGACCTGGAATCTTGAAATTTGGCATGAAGCAACGTTATAAAGTACACATATAGGAAAAATTCCGAAAATCTTAAATTTTTAGTTACATCACATAGTATATTTTTTTTAAAAATCATAAACTTACTAGCTGACCCAGCAAACGTTGTTCAGCGATAAAAAAAAAAAAACAGATGTTGGCCGATTCTCAGACCTACCCGATATGCACACAAAATTTCATGCAAATCGGTTCAGCCGTTTCGGAGGAGTTTGGAAACAAACACCGCAACACGAGAAAATGTTTTCATATATGTATTGACAAGGTCAGCTTTCCACATTGTTATGTTATGGATTTCATTTAGCAATAAAAATACCATAACTTTTACTTATATACCTACAGGTTTGTACGGAACCCTCGGTGCGCGAGTCTGACTCGCACTTGGCCGGTTTTTATTTTTAATAAAACGTTGCCCCACACTAGGATTTTCTCCTGTATCGTGAGCGCGTTTACAAACATTTAAACTCACATACACAAACTAAACACCCAGAACCGAAACACCTATCTGTAGGCCCTAAAATATTTGTTCCGTCAGGGATCGAACCTGCGACACGCAGCGTAGCAGTCAAATCGCTAAGCCACTGCGCCAACCGTGCCGTTTTGACACATTATCTTTCTCAGAACCAAAAGCATAAACTCCCCAGAATTCAGACAGTACCACTCCAATTACTTATTGCAAGACAAAACGCTTTCAACACAACTCACCCGCGGATCTGATAGGCCTTCTCATACAGGAGTCGCACAGGTATAAAGCTGGCGTACTCCACGGCCAGGATGTTCTTCGTAGCGGCGGCTGCGGCTAGCCGGGCTCCGCCCTCGGCCGCCGTGAAGCGAGAGCAGCAGCCTTCCATCATTGTGGACTGGAATTTGGAGATATCGGGTAAGAAACATAAAATAACAACAAGAAAGCAGTAGTTTTTAGGGTTCCGTAGTCAACTAGGAACCCTTATAGTTTCGCCATGTCTGTCTGTCTGTCTGTCCGTCCTCGCTTAATCTCTGTGACCGTTAGCACTAGAAAGCTGAAATTTGGGACCAATATGTGTATCAATCACGCCGACAAAGTGCTAAAATAAAAATTGGAAAAAAATGTTTTATTAGGGTAGCCCCCCTATATGTAAAGTGGGAAGTGTTTTTTTTTTTAATTTTAACCCTAATGTGTGATATATTGTTGAAAAGGTTTTTAAAAATGAATAGGGGTTTACTAAAATCATTTTTTGATAATGTCAATAATTTCGGAAATAATCGCTCCAAAAGTAAAAAACAAAGCGTCCCCCCCCCTCTAACTTTTGAACCATAAGTTTAGAAAATACGAAAAAAATCTGAAAAGTAGAACTTTATAAGGACTTTCTAGGAAAATTATTTTGAACTTGGATGGAAACAACAGATGGAAACTACAGTTAACCAATATAATTTGGTCCCTGAATCGTATGAGCGCCTATACAATCCAGAGGTCAAGTTTCATTTGCCCGTATTTTTTTTTTAACTTCGTTTACATAATATTTTATTATCTACGGAACCCTACACTGAGCGTGGCCCGACACGCTCTTGGCCGGTTTTATTATATAGTTGTACGCCTGTATTTGAATCAGGGATGTTACTGAGCTTCGACTCCGGTTCCGTTAAGTCGGAACTTCCGATTATTATTACACCTTCGGTTCCGACTTCGGCTCCGACACTTTTAAATCGAAGGTTTTAATCGGAGGTCGAAGCATAACATAGCGGCGGCGGCGGCCTGTGTCGACTGTTATGAACAGGTTCATAACTTCATACATGTCGCGCGGGGAATGCCCCCGACTCCCACTACGTGCACTCTATCGTCATTTATTTTTTCACTTGTTGTTAATTTGTTACGCACCACCACCACTTCCGACCCTGCCTCCGACTCCGACTCCGCCTTCGGTTCCGATAAAACTACCTCCGTTACTTCCCTGATTTGAATGTAACAACCTACATTCATTGCAAATAAATTATTTGATTGATTTCACACCAATAAAACCTAAAGGGTTAGGTACACCTAGTGTTGTAAGAAACTCGAGTCTTGGAGTCTTATTTAATACTAGCAGACGTCACGTGGTTTCATCCGCGTAATTCCCGTTCCCGTGGGAATACAGGGATAAAAAGTAGCCTATGTCATCCGCGGATAGTGTAGCTTCCCAATGGTGAAAGAATTTTGAAATCGGTCCAGTAGCTTCGGAGCCTATTCGTTACAAACAAACAAATCTTTCCTCTTTATAATATTAGTGTAGAATACTTGAGCTATTTTTGAAGACTCGACTCTTATAATAAAACTTCAGGGCTCAAGTCCTTCAGAATTTGGAGTCTTTTGTAAAAAGAGCTGAGTCCTGCCAAAATGAACTCAAAGGTTATTTGCGTTTCCCGTCGGGGCTGCGGGTTGTTCGAAAGAGATACCGCGGCCTCGGCGCAAGGGCTAAGAAGGAACATGAATGGTTCTTAGTCAGTAGACGTCTGACACTCCCTTTCGCTCTGCCCAAGAGTGGGAGGGGTTATTTGATGATTTTCCACACGCCATAAAAAAAAAAGTTCATTTGCGTTTAATGCATTTTAATTGTTACAATTTTTTATTGTGCGATTTATTTTCAATCTATAAATAAATATGGATGACGATACAAAATCACCCAGTATTACCTATTATAATACACAAACTGAAGTTCATGACTCAGTCTAGCTCAAAGAACTTAAAAGACTCGGAAGACTCAAAGGACTCGGGCTCATGTGACTAATAAGTCCTAGTCTTGAAAATCTACTCAAGTATCGAAATAAATAATAAAAGACTCGAGTTTCTTACAACACTAGGTACACCCACATTTTGTCAGATATGATGTGCCACGTAATAGGGGGGCGAGCTTATTGCCATCAAACAGGCATGAGTCCAGGCTTTGTGGCTGCTACTGGGAAATTTCTGCCCATTATAAGTCCAATTACACTTTGCCTGGCCAGAGAATCAAACCCCAGGACCTTAATTGATGCCCAGCTGCCACAGTTGCGACCAATAGTCCAATGAGGCAGTGTTTATAGAAACAGTTTAAACAAAAACTCATATTAAGTATATCTTTTATTTTATCACAACAACACCTTCATCATCTGCCTAGCTTTTTCCCAACTACGAGTATGTTGTGGTCGGCTTCCAGTCTAACCGGATGCAGCTGAATACCAGTATTTTACATGGAGCGACTGCCTATCTGACCTCCACAACCCAGTTCATACTAGGTAATACGATACTCTTTGGTAAGACTGGATGTCAGAATTTCAGGTCACTGACTACCTGTAACGACTGCCAAAGATCTATATATGGCAGCCGGGACCAACAGCTTAACGTGCTTTCCGAGGCACGGAGGAAACTCGGTATGTCGGGCGGTCACCCATCCACAGACCGACCTAGGCAAGCACAGCTTTACCTAAAGATTGACACAAGTGGCAGTTCTTATTAAGCCACAAGCTCCTCACAGCTACACCATGCAATGGTAATGCTTGCAGGTCATTTGGCAGGGGAGGAGTTTTAAAGAGAGGTTTTAAGGAGAGTCTCTCCACCCAAAATCCAGAAAACTAGAGAAACCGATTTGTCCCAGGTGAAATACAAAAATTTTATATCTTGCTCCACTTGCTAATACCATCATCATTCTCTTGCCCTTAACCCAATTCATTTGTGGTCGGCGCAGCATGTCTTCTTCTTCCATACTTCTCTATTTCTCGTCATCTCATGAGACACCTCCTTTTTTGCCATATCATAGCGGACGGTCAACGGGTTAACACAGTCCACCCATCATTTCTTTGGTATTCCTCTACTCTTATACCCATCCACATTCATATCCAAAACATTTCTCACAATATTTCCTCATTCCTCCGCACATGCCCATACCACGGCACCCACTTTCTTTTCAGTCACCGGCTCTCATAAGAGGAAGTACGTGGAGTCTTCCATCTTTATCCATTCACGAATACCACACATCAACCTAAGCATTCTCATTTCAGTCAAATGCCTTTCATTCATCTCTTTTGTGGCCCAACATTCCGATCCATACACAACAGCAGCCACTCCACTTGCTAATACATCCTCATTCAATATAAGTGGAGATTTATTCTGATTCTCTACTACTCCTACTACTGTTAGCCTGTATCAAACCGCTGGGCAAAGGTCTCCCCCGTGACCTTCAGATGTTTCGCAAGGGCCAATATGGACACATTAGTGCACTGGTGAGTGATACTAATATAGTTTTAAGGTTATATTTACTGCCATAAGTTCTATTATTACACATTGTATTATATTCTACCATCACCTGTGACGTCTAAGGGAAGAGTGACACAGTGCATGGCTGCCTCAGTTTATGTATGACACAATGTTTTGATTAAATAAATATTTTTGTATTTCAAGCAGTATTTTGTAAGCTTTGAGGTCATCATCATCATCCTGCCCTTATACCATTGTATTTGGGGTTTGTGCAACACATTGTCTTTTTTCATTCTTCCCTGTTAGACGTTAGGGTGGCATTTACTCATTTCTCTTTCATATCATTCCTAACACAATCCACCCATGGTTTCTTTGGCCTTCTTCTCCCTCTCCATCTTATCATACACTTATATCCATAACCTTTTTAATCACACGTAATTTGTCTCTCCTCATAACATGGCCATACCATTTTTTTTTTTATGGTGGGTGGAAAATCATCAAATAACCCCTCCCACTCTTGGGCAGAGCGAAAGGGAGTGTCACTGACTAAAAACCACCCATATTCTTTCTTAGCCCTTCTAGTCGAGGCCGCGGTATCTCTTGCGAACAACCCGCAGCCCCGACGGGCGTACATGGCCATACCATGACATTCGATTCCCTTTTAATTTTTCTGTAACTGGCGTAACTTTTGTAGGCTTTGAAGTATGAAAGTTTTATTTACACAATTGGAATCTTATAGAAATATAATTTATTCAAATACACACAAACATAGATGTAGCCACGCCTATATCCTATAAAGGTAAGCAGAATCTACAGAAAACCGCCTACGACAATCTGTGCAGCCTTTTTGTTTGAGCTATATTCACACTAATATGTCTAAAAAACATCAGGTAGAAAAGGCCACATGTCATAAGTAATTCTCTCAGTTAATGCCGATGAATACAAAATACTTCTAAGGTGAGTAAAAGGGCGTTAAACTGAACATCTACTGTACAAGAATCGAAATTGGCATGAACATCAAATTAACCCTATACTTACATCAGGCACACTCGACGAGCACTATATCATAAACCACGAACACAACACTTCTGTTCTCGCGAAACAATGAAGTAAATTGTTATAAGAACACTGAAATATGATCTGAAAACGCCGACACATATTTTCGATCACATATTCACTCTAAATCACCATTTAACTCAAAAATCGTAGGTAAATAGTTATCTTACCTGAATTTCAGATTAATCATGGACGCATAGTAAGTTCTAGCGATTGATCTATTCGTTATTTTATTAAGCAACAAACAATAATTTGCGAAAGCTTCGCGTTCGCGACCGGAGATCGCAAAAGCAAACTTACAAGATGCGAGTCCGAAACGTCAATATAATTGTCAGTGTCAGTCTGCTGTAGTGTTGCCAACCGAAATCCCAGAGCTTATCTGTAAACCGTAAAATAAAAACCATTATGCTTCCGTACTTTATAAAGACGACGACGACGTATTTTTTTTTTTTTTTGGACACAAATCCGACCCATATGCAACAACTTCCGGTTTAAGTCAGGGAAGCACCCTGGGACCTACACAATTTATTGTTATGGCGAATGACCTGCCGAGGGTGGTTAGGACGGCGTGCTGTCTCATGTTTGCTGATGACCTGAAGCTATTTTTGGGTATTAATAGTGAGCAGGACTGTGATGCGTTACAGAGGGACATCGATATGGTAGTTAAGTGGAGTGAAGCAAACCACTTAGAATTCAGCACTTCTAAGTGCAAAACAATTTCCTTCACCCGTTCGCGTGCGCCCATCCAGCATAACTACCACGTTTCGGGTGTCCCTTTGGAGCGTGTCAACGAAATTAAAGATCTAGGACTGACTTTAGATGTAAGCATGACGTTCAATCAGCACATCATTCATATTTGTGTTATGGCTTTTCAATCGCTTGGCTTTGTTATGAGGCAGGCAAGTAAATTTGATAGGAATGCTATACTTACATTATATTATTCTTTCGTACGTAGCAAATTGGAGTATAATGCGCTGGTATGGGATCCCCATGAGCAAAAATACAAGCTCATGATAGAACGGGTCCAACGGAAATTTGCTCGGTATCTATATACAAAGTATATGGATACTACCCATATTTGTATCCGTCTCTGTTTGTTGCGAGAATGGTGGGCATCAACACGTTAGAAGTGAGACGTAAGTGTACGCTGTTGATGCACTACTATCTATTACTTAATAATAAAATTGACGACAAAACCATATGCCACCACAGAAGAAATTCTTAAACCTATTAATAAGCTGGAAGATTCCGAAGAAAATTATATAAATAAGTGCATAGGAGAAAACGATACTAACCCTAGTAAAGTAATAATAGATTTAGTAACCATTCTGAAATCCTTCCAAAGAATTAACTTGTTAGTATTTAGTGTTTTACAGAACAGATATTTAAATCAAAGCATGTTAAATAACAACTTAAAAACTATATGTGACAACTTTAAAAATTGCTCATTTATTAATCTAAAATGTGAATACCCGTACAATTAATACTACTATTTGCTAGATGTATGTAAATTAATTAACTTTAAGATTGACTCAAATTATTATGACAAAACATTTTTGTGTTGTAAAAATCTTATGTTTTAGGGAACAAGGCTAAATTAGAAAGCATAAACATCTATACTAATATTATAAAGCTGAAGAGTTTGTTTGTTTGTTTGTTTGTTTGTTTGTTTGAACGCGGTAAACTCTGAGACTACTGGTTGGAATAGAAAAACTCTTTTTTTTTCGGAAAGTCCATTTATCGAGGAAGGCTTTAGGCTATATAACATTACGCTACGACCAATAGGAGCGGAGCATAAATGAAAAATGTTGCAAAAACGGGAAAAGATATTCCTTTTTGAGAGCTTCCGTTGCGTGCGCTGCGAAAACGGTTTAAGTTACGCAAATACCATGTTTGAAAGAATTGTTCCTCTTTAAAAGTTCTAAAAAAAAGTCCGCGACAGCATATGTCTATCTTTTAAGATTGACTCACTGTAACCATTTTTTACTATTAAAATGTTAGGTTAAAAAGAATGATATTTTGCGAAGCTTATTTAACCCATATGGTATTAATCTATATCTAAATAAATGTGTTTGTTAGCACAGAAATTTAATATAGAATATTTGTGCCCTTTACTCTATACAGTTTAAACAAATATCTTAGGAGATATCGCAATGTAAAAATATCCGCGCGACAAAATAATTAAGCGCGCGGCAGTCATTCGGTCCGGTGCGGTAGGTTAGTGGGGATTCTGGCCTCCGGGGACTCCGGAGAAATTCATATTCAAAATATTTACTGCACCATAATGTTTACAAGGTGTTACTGTATATTTAACAGTAAGAGATACCAATAGTAATTCACCCTTTAATATAATCTAAACTAATATTATAAAGAGGAAAGATACGATTTTTTGTTTGTTACGATTTAACTCAATTTATGTTGACATTTTGTTATAAGCTATATTATGTGACGCAGACGAAGTTGCATGGGTCAGCTAGTTCCTAATAAAAAGGGCACAATTCCGTTTTACTTTAAGTCGTGTAAAAATGTACAATCAGGGGATGATAATAATTCTACAGCCTCTTTAAGTAAACTGGAGGGGATAACCACCAGAACTCACAAGAAGGGAACCATACCTTTTTATTTTAAAAAGTCTACACCGGGATTAAGCACTCAATCTGATATAATGTTGCCATCACAAGCGAATAAATGTTTTCGTTCCTAACCCGGAATTTAATTTCAGAATATTTCACCAGAACATTGCCGGCGCCATAAATAAAACTGAGGAATTAACTTTTGCAATTCACGATTTGTCGCAAAATGGTAAAAGTATAGATGTGGTCTGTTTGTCTGAGACTTTCATAAAAAAAGGTACAGAAATGCTTGTGAAAATTTCCGGTTATAAATTAGTTGCATCTTATTCACGTGACACTAAACGAGGAGGGGTATGCATATTGATAAACTAGCTGACCCATGCAACTTCGTCTGCGTCACATAATATAGCTATAACAAATAATGTCAACATAAATTGAGTTAAATCGTAACAAACAAAAAATCGTATCTTTCCTCTTTATAATATTAGTTTAGATTATATTAAAGAATTACTACAGGTATCTCTTACTGTTAAATATACAGTAACACCTTGTACCTTTTAAACATTATGGTGCAGTAAATCTTTTGAATTTGAATTTCTCCGGAGTCCCCAGAGGCCAGAATCCCCACTAACCTACCGCACCGGACCGAATGACTGCCGCGCGCGTAATTATTTTGTCGCGCGGATATTTTTACATTGCGATATCTTCTAAGATATTTGTTTAAACTGTATAGAGTAAAAGGCACATATATTCTATATTAAATTTCTGTGCTAACACACATATTTATTCAGATATAGATTAATACCATATGGGTTAAATAAGCTTCGCAAAATATCATTATTTTTAACCTAACACTTTAATAGTTAAAAATGGTTACAGTGAGTCAATCTTAAAAGATAGACATATGCTGTCGCGGACTTTTTTTTAGAACATTTAAAGAGGAACAATTCTTTGATACATGATATTTACGTAACTTAAACCGTTTTCGCAGCGCACGCAACGGAAGCTCTCAAAAAGGAATATCTTTTCCCGTTTTTGCAACATTTTTCATATATGCTCCGCTCCTATTGGTCGTAGCGTGATGTTATATAGCCTAAAGCCTTCCTCGATAAATGGACTATCCAACACAAAAAGAGTTTTTCTATTCCAACCAGTAGTCCCAGAGTTTACCGCGTTCAAACAAACAAACAAACAAACAAACAAACAAACAAACAAACTCTTCAGCTTTATAATATTAATATATAATATATACTAGCTGACCCATGCAACTTCGTCTGCGTCACATAATATAGCTTATAACAAACTAGCTGACCCACACAACTTCGTCTGCGTCACATAATATAGCTTATAACCTTTCTCGATAAATAGACTATCTAACATATTAAATTGAGTTAAATCGTACTCGTAACAAACAAAAAATCTTAACTTTCCTCTTTATAATACCTATTAGTTTAGATTGGCTTCGATTATATTATTAAAGTAACAATTACTATAGGTATCTCTTACTGTTTAATATACAGTAACACCTTGTACTTGTAAACATTATGGTGCAGTAAATATTTTGAATTTGAATTTCTCCGGAGCCCCCAGAGGTCAGAATCTCCACGTACCTACCGCACCGGACCAAATGACTGCCACGCGTTTAATTATTTTGTCGCCCGTATATTTTTACATTGCGATATCATCTAAGATATTTGTTTAAACTGTATAGAGTAAAGGGCACAAATATGCTATATTAAATTTCCGTGCTAACAAACACATTTATTTAGATATAGATTAATACCATATGGGTTAAATAAGCTTCGCAAAATATCATTCTTTTTAACCTAACATTTTAATATTAAAAAATGGTTACAGTGAGTCAATCTTAAAAGATAAACATGTGCTGTCGCGGACTTTTTTTTAGAACTTTTAAAGAGGAACAATTCCGTCATACATGATATTTACGTAACTTAAACCGTTTTCGCAGCGCACGCAACGGAAGCTCTCAAAAAGGAATATCTTTTCCCGTTTTTGCAACATTTTTCATTTATGCTCCGCTCCTATTGATCGTAGCGTGATGTTATGTAGCCTAAAGCCTTCCTGGATAAATGGACTATCCAGCACTAAAAGATTTTTTCAATTCCAACCAGTAGTCCCTGAGTTTACCGCGTTCAAACAAACAAACAAACAAACAAACAAACAAACAAACAAACAAACAAACAAACTCTTCAGCTTTATAATATTAGTATAGATAATGTCAACATAAATTGAGTTAAATCGTAACAAACAAAAAATCGAATCTTTCCCCTTTATAATATTAGTTTAGATTATAATTAAAGTATGAATTACTATAGGTATCTCTTACTGTTAAATATACAGTAACACCTTGTACCTTGTAAGCAGTATATATTTTAAATTTGCATTTCTCCGGAGTCCCCGGAGGCCAGAATCCCCACTAACCTACCGCACCCGAACCGAATGACTGCCGCACGCGTAATTATTTTGTCGCGCGGATATTTTTACATTGCGATATCTTCTAAGATATTTGTTTAAACTGTATAGAGTAAAAAGCACAAATATTCTATATTAAATTTCTGTGCTAATAAACACATCTATTTAGATATAGATTAATACCATATGGGTTAAATAAGCTTCGCAAAATATCATTCTTTTTAACCTAACATTTTAATAGTAAAAAATGGTTACAGTGAGTCAATCTTAAAAGATAGACATATGCTGTCGCGGACTTTTTTTTAGAACTTTTAAAGAGGAACAATTCTTTCATACATGATATTTGCGTAACTTAAACCGTTTTCGCAGCGCACGCAACGGAAGCTCTCAAAAAGGAATATCTTTTCCCGTTTTTGCAACATTTTTCATTTATGCTCCGCTCCTATTGATCGTAGCGTGATGTTATATAGCCTAAAGCCTTCCTCGATAAATGGACTATCAAATACAAAAAGAGTTTTTCTATTCCAACCAGTAGTCCCAGAGTTTACCGCGTTCAAACAAACAAACAAACAAACAAACAAACTCTTCAGCTTTATAATATTAGTATAGATAATAATATAAAATTTAAAACTTTGACTAATATTAATGACTTGGCATGTAAATTTAATTTTGAATGTTGTGGCGTAGAAATAAATAATATTTGGATTATTTGTTTATACAGAACTCCTAATAGTAACCCACAAATATTTCTTAATAAACTTGAACAGTTACTGTTACAATGCCTTACTAAGAAACATAGAAAAATTATTCTTTGTGGGGACTGGAACTTGGACATCTTAAAGCCAAACAAGAATAGTGAAGAGTTGAAGAGTTTGTTAAAAAATTTTCAAATCGAATTACATATCAAAACACCGACGAGACAATTGTCGTGTCTTGATCAGTTAGCAAGCAATATCAAGCAAGTTAAGGCGGAAGTGCATCACCTTGCTTTATCTGACCACGAAACAGGTCAAACGCTTTCGCTGAAAACGACTAAATCATCCGAAATATACAGTTGGTATGAGAACGTAAGAGATTATAGTAAAGAAAACATGGACAAGTTTAATAGTTGTATGTCATCTCTTACATTCTCAGAAGTCTACGAAAAAAAAAACTTGCAGGAAGCGTTTACTGAATTTCATGGTCTATTTAAATTGTTTTTCAATCTGTGTTTCCCAATAAAAACAATAAAGAAGTCGAATAAAAAAGTGAACCATAAATGGTTGACGAAGGGCATCAGAAGATCCTGTATCAAAAAACGGTCTCTCTATCTTACCCAACACAATAAAACAAACAGAAAAAAAACTAATAAACAATATAAATCTTATAGCTATATACTAAAAAGGTGCATTTATAAATCTAGACAACTACAAAACAAGAAGTATATTGACACGAATAAAAATAAATGTAAAGCCACATGGGCAGTAATTAATGAAAACATTGGTGACATTAGTATGATGACACAAATTGACAGAATAATTAACAATAATCAGACATATGAAGACCCTAAGGATATAACTGACAAATTTAATGAGTTTTATATACAATTGACTAATAACAATAATTTTAAATATAATATAGACGAGATAAATAAAACTATCGAAAGTACTAATAGCGAACATACAATATTCCTTAAACCTACTGATGCAACAGAAATATTTCGAACAATTAACAATCTTATTAACACAAACGCAGCGGGGGTAGATGACATAACGACCAATGTAATTAAATTATGCGCTCCATACATATGTCAACCACTGTGTTATTTAATAAACTTGTCATTTGAGGAAGGTACATTTCCAAACATACTGAAAAAGTCTGCAATTAAGCCACTTTTTAAAAAAGGAGTAAAAACGGACATGAATAATTATAGGCCAGTGACCCTGATACCAATCATGTCAAAAATATTTGAGAAAATTATGCTGAAAAGGCTTCAAGATTTTACGTCACGTCTTGGAATACTTAAAGATGAGCAATTTGGGTTTAGGCAGAATAGTACCACTTCATTGGCATGTTTCAATTTGATCAAAATTGTCACCCAGGCTATAAATGATGGTTTACCAATTGCTGCGATTTTCTTAGACATGAGTAAGGCGTTCGATTTTGTTGACCACAAATTGCTCTTACATAAATTAGAAAAATATGGAATAAGAGGGAAAGCTAACGACTGGTTGAGAGACTACCTAAATGACAGAGAACTATGTGTCGAAATTTCTAAAATATGTAATAACAAAAAGGTTTATCATAGATCTGACTATCAACGAAATAACTTTGGAGTGCCGCAGGGCAGTGTATTGGGGCCTTTCTTATTCCTCATATATATTAACGATCTCCCAAATATCACTTGCCATAACACAATCTTGTTTGCCGATGACACAACTCTCATTGTGAAATGTGAAAATGCAGACACATATGAACAAGACATAAACAAAGCAATAGAAAACATAATACACTGGTTACATTCAAACAATTTACAAATTAATATGGAAAAAACCAAAATGATTCAATTCCACACTCACAAAAGAAAGCCATTGACGTTAAATGTAAAATATAATAACACTATTATCGAACAAGTCACAAGCGCTAAATTTCTGGGTATAATGTTGGACCAGAACTGCGACTGGAAAACACACGTCAATTACGTTTGTGATAAACTAGACAGATTTGTCTACGCAATAAAAAGGTTAAGAGTCACGGTATCAACAGAAGCTGCTCTTTGTGCATATCACGGATACGTTTCCTCCGTACTCGCTTATGGTCTCTTGTTGTGGGGGAATTCGGTGGAAATTACAAAAGCGTTTAGAGTACAAAAAAAATGTGTAAGGGCCATCTGTGGGGCCTGGTTTACGGATAGTTGTAAGCCCTTGTTTAAAATGTATAATATTCTGCCATTGCCATGTATGTATATTAGAGATTTGTGCCTTTTTGTACAACAACATCAAAAATATTTCACGAAACACAAAGATGTAACTAAACGAAATGTAGCTCCTAGAAATAAAAATAAATTTAAACATGAGCTCTGTTTATCGCAATGCAGGCTCGAATTGTATAAGAGAAACTCATATATAAATGCTGTGAAAGTATATAATAAACTACCGGACGCTTTTAAAGATTTACCATTGATTATGTTTAAGAAAAGGGTAACGCAGTGGTTAAAAGATAAATGTTATTACACCCTTAAAGAATACATGTCAGATCGCGGAGAGGGTAGTTAGTTATGACATTATTATTATAATTATTATTCTTAATCTGACATTTTATTAATTTTATCCTAATTATCTGACATATAACTTTGACATCAATTAATTTGTTGCTTTCCGTGCTTGATCTGGTGTTTTGTTGTTGCGGATTATTATTTTTATGTTTTGTTTATAATGTAATTAGATATTTGCACACCATATGTAATGGTAGAATGTAATGGAGCAATTACCTATAGTTTTAAGACCAAACTCTGTTGAAATTGAAACCTACATTCTGGCAAATAAACGGATTTGATTTGATTTGATTTGACGGGACCACCTTAGCTCGCTGTTCACTGTTTGCGGCGGTCACGGGCCTGTGCCTCACGAAGCTTGTTCGCAGCTCCCACTGTGCGTACCCAAACTGCTCGATATGCGCCTACAATCCAGGCGATGAATCTGCTGAACGCCCTAATTGCTCAGGAACCGGATCTAGATCTGTTTATGAGTAGCAATAAAGCTATGCTTAATTATTGCATACGATTTTTAAGTTAAAGTGTGTTGTTAACTTGCTGCACGCGTTGGTGCAAACTGTAAGTGTAGCAAGTACCTGCTTATATAAATAAACTAGCTGACCCATGCAACTTCGTCTGCGTCACATAATATAGCTTATAACAAAATGTCAACATAAATTGAGTTAAATCGTAACAAACAAAAAATCGTATCTTTCCTCTTTATAATATTAGTTTAGATTATATTAAAGTGTGAATTACTATTGGTATCTCTTACTGTTAAATACACAGTAACACCTTGTAAACATTATGGTGCAGTAAATATTTTGAATATGAATTTCTCCGGAGTCCCCGGAGGCCAGAATCCCCCCACTAACCTACCGCACCGGACCGAATGACTGCCGCGCGCTTAATTATTTTGTCGCGCGGATATTTTTACATTGCGATATTTTCTAAGATATTTGTTTAAACTGTATAGAGTAAAGGGCACAAATATTCTATATTAAATTTCTGTGCTAACAAACACATTTATTTAGATATAGATTAATACCATATGGGTTAAAAAAGCTTCGCAAAATATCATTCTTTTTAACCTAACATTTTAATAGTAAAAAATGGTTACAGTGAGTCAATCTTAAAAGATAGACATATGCTGTCGCGGACTTTTTTTTAGAACTTTTAAAGAGGAACAATTCTTTCATACATGGTATTTGCGTAACTTAAACCGTTTTCGCAGCGCACGCAACGGAAGCTCTCAAAAAGGAATATCTTTTCCCGTTTTTGCAACATTTTTCATTTATGCTCTGCTCCTATTGGTCGTAGCGTGATGTTATATAGCCTAAAGCCTTCCTCGATAAATGGACTATCCGACACAAAAAGAGTTTTTCTATTCCAACCAGTAGTCCCAGAGTTTACCGCGTTCAAACAAACAAACAAACAAACAAACAAACAAACAAACTCTTCAGCTTTATAATATTAGTATAGATAATATATAAATAATAATAAATAAAGAAAGCTTACAGACTAATAAATAAAATAAAATAAAAATAAAAAAGCCTTGTAACACGACGTCACAGCATGAGCGCGCGCCTGGCCGCGCTCCTCCCACCGAGCCCCACTCTATCGCGCGGCGCCGCCACCACTCCGCGACCGGAGAGTATATAACACGCCGCGCGACACTCATTTAGTCAGTTCGGCTCGCACGGACACGCTTCCTTCGGAACGGGTTACGGGCAGTCTAACGCCTCTCCGACTTGCACGGTCGGCTTCCATCGCGGAACCGACATCGGGCGGTCGTGCTTAGCTCTCCTGTTGCTACCGTATATTAGTGTCTAGTTTGTTTACTTAGTTGTTTAGTTTGTTTGCAAGTCTTATAGTGTTACTAACTAGAACAATAAATACCCATAGTTGTTTACATTGGTTTACGAGTGGTTTCATTGAAGAACCCCCCCACAATTGACGCCCAACGTGGAGGCCGAAGATAAGAAATTTTTGAGGCCACGGCCCACTCGTGCACCAGTTCGATTTGGAAGTCCGAGTCCTCCTGAAGAAATGGCTGTCAACATGTCAGATAGTCAGTTTAAGGAGCTCATCCTCGCCATAACTACCAGCACACGAGGGAGGAGTACTTTCGCGCAATGCCCAGCAAAGTTTGGAGGCTCAAAGGCGGAAGTGGAAGCGTTTTTGGCAGCAATTACAGTATTCAAGGAAGTGGAAAAGATATCAGACGCGAATGCCCTTGAAGGCCTCCCATTGGTCCTGATCGGTGATGCAGCGATTTGGTGGCAAGGTGTGAAAGGCAGTGTGAAGACATGGGTACACTTTAAGGAACGTCTGCGCCACACCTTTGCACCAAAGAAGCTAGACTACGTCCTCTACCAAGAAATAGTAGGTGTGAAACAAGAGGACCAGACCCCGACAGAAATTTTTGTTGCAAAGAAACGGGCGCTCCTAGCCGAAATGTCGGAACCACATTCGGAGCAGCAGGAAATCAGCCTCATTTTTGGCCAGATCAAGTTCGCAGTGAGGGAAAAGATCTGTAGGGAGTCGTTAAAAACGTTCGACGAACTGCTACAAAGGGCAAGAGACATTGAGAGAACACTAGTAGAGAAAAATAATCAGAAAAAGGGATCAGAGCACGCACACGATAAACAAACAACAATACAAGCTAAAACTAATAACAAACAAAATAAGGTACGTTGTGGTTACTGTCGTCTTCCCGGTCATGCAGCCGAGGTATGTCGAAAGAAGGCACGAGAGGAGGGAGAAAAAGAAAATGTTGTTGTTAAGGCGGAGACCACCTCAAGTACCCAAAATGAAGACAAACCGAAGTTTGCCTGTTATGGTTGTGGGGAGCCAGGTGTAATACGCAGTCGCTGCCCAAAATGTAAAAACAAGCAGTCTCTAACGGCTGTCGACTTTTGTTTTTGCTCGGCATACATGACAGCAGATGTACGCCCACGTCCCACGGTGCCCGTTACCATCGAAGGAATGAGTGGGACGGCATATATTGATACATGCGCAAAATCCAGTATCGCCTCCTATCAGCTGTATCAATGTATGGAACAAAAAGGCGTCAAATTAGAGAAGGAAGTCATGTACGTCACACTAGCCGATGGAGTACCAAGGAGACAGGACGTACTTACAGCTAAGACGACTGTCAGCCTTTATGGCCGAGATGTGGTCACTTCATTCGTGATCTTTCCTGAAGCCCGACAAAACAGGACACTACTTGGGGTAGGATTTATAGAAGATGCGATGTTAACTCTAGACCTACCCCAGCGAACCTGTAGTTTCACTGATGAGCCACATAAGTGTTACGACCTGAATCCAGAGAATCCGGAAGAGTCAAAGGATATTGCGGGTATTTTATCCAGTGTGTGCGTGCCTGCAGTGGAATCACCAATGATGGAAACACCCAGTCCGGAGCTATCGCCTGTTAATGTAACAAAAGACATTCCGCAACCGTATCAGGAGCCGACAGCCCACGTTATGATGACGCCTCCACACTCTCCACAGAGAAGCGGCTTTGTTATGCCTGGGGCAACGGAGCAAGCCTTGGAGCGACCGTACGGACCACTGATACCTATAGGTTTCTCGACTCCGCCAAAGAGACCACGAACAGTACTATTCGATGGGTACTCACCAGTTATTGATGCCCTATACGAAGACGCACGTAGAAGTATCGAGAACGCGGACGTTGAATTATCACCAGACTCTGCCGATTTGTTCCCAGGAACCGAGATCTCTTCTGTTTCTGTGTGCAGCCCCGAGTGCCTGCTGACGGAAGAAGATACCAAGCGCTTACAAGATTTCCTTGAGAGAAATAAAGCGGTGTTTATATCCAATGGCAAGCCAACAACGGAAACTGAGCACAATATTGATACAGGATCACACAAGCCCATTTCCGTTCCACCATATAGGCTATCACCCATTAAGACGCAGAACCTAAAGGTAGAAATACAGAAGATGTCTGAGCAAGGAGTAATTGTACCATGTTCCTCACCTTGGTCGGCGCCTGTCGTACTTGTTCCAAAGAAAGACGGAAGTACTCGAGTCTGTGTTGATTACCGACAGCTGAATGCGATTACGACTGCGGATGTCTACCCCCTGCCACGCATCGACGATGTCCTACATAGTGCCAAACCTACGCGCTACATGAGCACTATCGACCTCCGCGCCGGTTATTGGCAGATTCCTGTAAGAGATGGAGACCAAGAAAAGACAGCTTTCATCACACCTTTCGGTATGTACAAATTTTTAAGAATGCCATTTGGTTTACGGAACGCACCCGCTACTTTTCAGCGACTTATGGATAGATTTCGCGTAACCCTTAGTCACATCAAGCTCCTTATATACTTAGATGACCTAATTGTCATGTCTACCAGTCTGGATGATCATTTCAAAGACCTGCAAGACGTCTTCAACCGACTGAATGAATACAATCTCACGGCTAACAAGGAAAAATGTGTTTTCTTCTGTTCGAAAGTCAAATACCTAGGTCATTATATAACGCCTGATGGCCTACAAGTGGACCCAGACAAAATTGCTTCCATAATAAACATGGCTGCACCAGCGAACTTAAAGCATATGACCTCATTTCTGCAGATGTGTTCATGGTATAGGCGCTTCATCCCTAATTTTGCAAAGGTCACCGAACCCCTTTCTCGGTTGATGAAGAAGAATTCAGTTTGGTCCTGGGGAGATGAACAGAAAACGGCGTTTGACGTGCTGCGAAAACTATTGGTCACGGCACCTGTGTTGATCCAAGCAGATCACACCACACCTTTTACGATAAAATCAGACGCGAGTAACTACGCGATCGGAGCTGTTTTGGTGCAGGGGGAGGGGGAAAATGAGCATCCAGTTGAGTACGCTAGTCGCCTCCTCACTCCAGCTGAAAGGAATTATTCAACCACAGAACGAGAAGCACTAGCTGTAATCTGGGCGGTGAACAAATTTCGTGGTTACATCGAAGGTACAGACGTTACTGTACTAACCGATCATCAAGCCCTGAAGTGGCTTATGTCATTAAAGTCCCCAACAGGTCGACTAGCTCGATGGGCCCTGCAACTGCAACCTTATAACCTGACAATAAAGTACATTAAAGGAAGAACAAATGTTGTCGCCGACACCTTGTCACGTCCTAATTGCGATATCACAACGGAACAAGACTGTGGAGTATGCAGTTTAATAATCGACATGCCCAGGAAGAAATCAAAAGAAATCAGAGAGGAACAGTTAAAGGATAAAGATATAGAGAAAATAATTAACGAACTAGAGGGAAATCAATATGAAAATGGAAGATACTGGAGTACAAAAGGATATCTCATGAATCAGGGACTACTCTACAGGTACAAATCCGAAAATGATAATGAAAACGCTCAACTAGTTGTTCCCAACCATGAGCAAGAAAAAGTTATCAGTACATATCATGATGAAGCTTCCGCTGGTCATTATGGAGTGGAGAAAACCATTGAACGCATTGCTAAGCGATATTTTTGGAAGGGGATGAGGACCCAAATAGAAAATTATATCCGGAACTGTATCCAATGTCAGCGGTACAAGCCAAGCAATCTCAAACCAGCGGGCCTGCTCCAAACAACGGCTCTAAACCAAAGATTTGAAGTCGTATCCTTCGATTTGTTCGGACCTCTACCCAAAACAGCTAAGGAAGAAACATGTATCTTCATCGTAGAAGACATGGCTAGCCGATGGGTTGAGTTATTCGCATTGAAACAAGCAACCGCAGAAGAATGTGCTAGAGTATTGTTGGATGAGATCATTCTACGGTATGGCACACCGAGACGGTTCATTAGTGATAACGGATCTCAATTTGTCAGTAATGTGATGCAACAACTGACATACTGTCTGGACATCGAACACGGTTTTACCCCTGTCTATCATCCTGAAACAAACCCAGTTGAAAGGCGCAACAGAGATTTAAAAACGCTGTTGGCCATACTAGTGGGAGACAATCATAATAGATGGGCAGAACATTTACCAAGCATACGTTTCGCTATGAATACAGTCGTTTGTTCGTCTACTGGGTACACGCCAGCCTATTTAACTTTTGGCCGAGACCTTCGCACGATTGATGACGTAAAACATGATCTGCGACAAATAATACAAAATGAAAATTTTGTGCCCGAGATAACACCGAAGTTATTGATGATGGCCGCTACGTTGAAAAGAGCCCATGAAATACAGGAGATGAAAGAGGAAAAGCGAAAGGAATACGCTGATAAGAGACGCCAATCATGTCCTAATTATCAGCCTGGCGATCAAGTTATGGTCGATGTTCACGCCTTAAGCAAATCGTCACAAGGTTTCAGTGCTAAACTAGCACCTCGCCGAGATGGCCCATACATCATCAAAAATATTCATGGACCATCCTCTTTCCAGATTGCTGATCCTGCCACCCCAAACCAGACTGCAGGGCTGTACCATGCCTCCGCCCTGCGTCCATATCGAGGGTCGACATCAGCCACCCTGCCCGAGCCGCTCTTGCCCTTACGCCGGCGAGGTCGCCCGCGGAAGAACAAGCAAACTCTACCTGAGGCCCTGGCAACCACCGCCAAGCCTCGACCCCGCGGAAGACCGCCAAGGAAGCAGCAGCCCACCTAAGTCCTGTCTTCCTCACCGGGACGTCTTCGGAGACAGAGGGGGAGACTGTAACACGACGTCACAGCATGAGCGCGCGCCTGGCCGCGCTCCTCCCACCGAGCCCCACTCTATCGCGCGGCGCCGCCACCACTCCGCGACCGGAGAGTATATAACACGCCGCGCGACACTCATTTAGTCAGTTCGGCTCGCACGGACACGCTTCCTTCGGAACGGGTTACGGGCAGTCTAACGCCTCTCCGACTTGCACGGTCGGCTTCCATCGCGGAACCGACATCGGGCGGTCGTGCTTAGCTCTCCTGTTGCTACCGTATATTAGTGTCTAGTTTGTTTACTTAGTTGTTTAGTTTGTTTGCAAGTCTTATAGTGTTACTAACTAGAACAATAAATACCCATAGTTGTTAACATTGGTTTACGAGTGGTTTCATTGAAGAACCCCCCCACAGCCTATTTATTCCTTGCTTGTTTTACAATTATTTACTTAATTTCTAGTTGGAATGTGTTAGTGGGTTAGTTTCTTGTAAATTATTAAATGTAGTTGTTAGTTTTGTTAGTTATCTTCATTTGCAAGGACCCCAGATTGGGTAAAGGTCTCCTCCAAAGCTGTCCATGTGTCTCTGTCATTTGCTATTTGGCTCCAATTTGAGCCGGCCGTTTTGATGATTTCGTCCTCCCACCGTGTCAGAGGTCTGCCTCTGCGTCTTTTCCCTTGCGGGCCCTTCCATAAGGTTGCTCTTAGGGTCCATCGTTGGTCTGAAAGCCTCGAAAGGTGGCCTGCCCATTTCCACTTCAGCTTTTGTGCATAGGTCAAGGCATCTTTAGATTTTGTTATAGTTCTTATTTTTGTGTGACCTATTTTATCTATTTTTCTTACCTTGAGCATGCTTCGCTCCATTCCCCTTTGGCAGGTGGTGATTTTGTGCTTTGCTTTGGCAGTGAATTTCCAGAGACTAATAACAACTTTAAATATCATGATAGTTGAAACTCCTATGTAAAGGATATTAAAGAAAAAGTCAAAGACATTCAAATATTATTAGCTAGAAAAAGTACTTGGAAAATAAAGTACAAACGCCTAAAATAACAGAGGTGAATGCGACAACGTAGCAATGAATGCCTTTTTTTTTATCAAATAGTCACTCAAGGAAACTATACGAACCGAGAGAGTTGTATTGGTGATTTTAATCATTATGACTCAGTTAAGTCACATTTGTTAATGTCGCGAATCCTATTTTATTTAACTTATAACAACCTGACACTGGTCATACAGGTATATGCGCCGAACTCGACATACCCCGACGATGAAGTGGAGGCTATGTATGAGGATATATCGAAACTCATGCATGCCTCCAAATCATACTTTACAGCTGTGATGGGGGACTTGAATGCAAAGGTGGGTACACGGAATGGCGATAAGTTGAGAGTGGGGAAATATGGTTATGGACAGCGGAACCAGAGGGGCCAGACTCTGGCCGCTAGAGGCTGGTTGACTTCATGGAAAAGTAGGGACTCTACTCGATGAACTCTTTTTTCCAGAAGCGCTCGACTAAAAAGTGGACCCAGATAAGCCCTGGTGGTTCCATCAAAAATGAGATCGACTTCATCATGACGACCAAGAAGCAAATATTCAACGATGTCTCAGTGATCGGCAGAGTGAATACCGGTAGCGATCACCGTATTGTCAGAGGCACATTGAATATCGATGTTAAGCTTGAGAGGTCACGTCTGGTGAAGTCCACGCTCCGTCCTAATCCTGCCCAGATCCTAAATCCCGAAAGCTTTCAACTCGAACTGCATAATCGCTTCCAATGCCTAACCGAATGCGAAACAGAAGACGAGTTAAACAACGGGTTGCTGGAAACTGTCCATGCAGTGGGGTTTATGTTCCTAAATGTCCCAAGCCGGAAAAAGCCTCAAAAGCTCTCAGCCAATACAATCCAGTTAATGAAAGACCGGTCCGAGATGAGACTGCAATCTTCAGTAGATATGTCGGAATACGGCAAACTCAATAGGTGCATCTGAAAGTCCATGCGACACGACTTGCGGTCCTATAATACTCAATGTATTAAGACCGCAATTGAGCGAAACCAGGGCAAAGTGTTCGCGAAGAATGCGTCTATTGGACAAAGCCAAATGATAAAACTGAAGATCGAGGACGGCAGTATCATCTCATCGAAGCCAGAGCTGCTGAAAGAGCTAGAGAGGTTTTATGGACAGTTGTACACCTCGACCCGACAGCCCGTTGTCAGTTCAGCTGAGGACACCAGAGCAAAACTGACCCGACACTACACTGATGATATCCCAGACATTACCCTGTATGAGATTAGAATGACCCTCCAACGGCTTAAGAACAACAAGGCGCCGGGGGATGATGGAATCACGACAGAACTTCTGCGAGCGGTTGGAAAACCAGTGCTGTTAATCCTCCAGAAGTTCTTTAATTCCGTCATTATCGAAGGAACTACGCCAGATGCATGGCACAGGAGTGTGGTGGTATTTTTCTTCAAAAAAGGTGATAACACCCTATTGAAGAATTATAGACCCATCTCACTCCTGAGCCACACGTGTACAAGCTGTTCTCGAGGGTCATTACGAACCGTCTCGTACGCAGGTTTGATGACTTCCAGCCTTCCGAACAAGCCGGTTTTCGGAAAACGCTTCAGTACCATAGACCACATTCATACGCTCCGCCAGATTATGCAGAAGACTGAGGAGTACAATAATAATTAGCCACTATATCTAGCGTTTGTGGACTATGCAAAAGCCTTCGATTCCATCGAAACCTGGGCAGTGTTACCGTATTGTACAGTTGTAGTCTCTTCAGCGGTGCCGTATTGACTAAAAGTATTATATCGAAATGTCGAAGTGTTTGTATAGTAACGCCACTATGTCGATCCGATTACAGGACGAGAGCACAAAGCCAATCCAATGACTAAGAGGTATGAGACAGGGCGAGGTTATATTTTCTCCGAAACTGTTTAACACGAACGCATTGGAGGATGATTGATGATTTTAAGCTCTTGGACTGGGACGGATTTGGCATCAACATCAATGGCGAATATATCACTCACCTTCGTTTTGCCGATGGTATAGCTATCATGGCTGAATCGCTGGAGGATAACACAATGCTCAGGGACCTCAGTAACGTTTCACAGCTGGGTCTTAAAATGAATATGGACAAGACGAAAGTTATGTCGAATGTCCGTTTCAACCCGTCCCGGTAATTGTTGGGAGCGACACTCTCGAAGTTGTCAATATAGTTATGTCTACCTTGGACAAACTGTTAAACTAGGTAGATCTAACTTCGACAAAGAGTTTGCCCGAAGAACTCAACTCGGACGGCAGCGTCCGGAAAACCACGCGACATCTTTTCGTCTAAAATTCCGCAGTGTCTTAGGACGAGGGTTTATAACCAGTGTGTGTTGCCAGCGATGACTTCTCTTATGGCTCAGAGACATGGTCCTTATCTGCTGGCCTCTTAGTGAAGCTCAAAGTCACACAACGGGCCATGGAGAGAGCTATGCTCGGAGTTTATTTGTGTGATAAGATCCGAAATGAGGAAATCTGCCGAAGAACCAGGGTCACCGACATAGCTCTTAGAATATGCAAATAGAAGTGGCAATGGGCAGGCCACATCGCTCGAAGAACCGACAACCGATGGGGTAGGAAGGTTCTCGAGCGGCGACCACGAACCGGAAGACGCAGCGTTGGTAGGCCTCCCACTAGGTGGAGCGACGACATCGTGAGAGTCGTGGGCAACCGACGGATGCAAACGGCAGGCTGCCGTTCTTTATGGCGTTCTATGGGGGAGGCTTTTGTCCAGCAGTGGACGTCTTATGGCTGATGATGGTGAACCTGACACTGACCGGTAAAATGCAAAAAAAAATAAGAAAGTTCGAATTTCGCGGGCTACCTTGTCGCATCAACCTGCCAAATGCTTTAACGATCAGGTGGAAAATCACTACATACCTATTATAGAACAAATTTCTCCGACCACCGCGTCTGTGTATCTGTTCGCGATAAACTTAAAAACTCCAGCACCAATTTTCATGCTATTTCTTTCACCAATGTATAAAGTGGTTCTCGAGGATGGTTATATTATACAAAACTTTTCGAAATTCGAAAGTGGTTGATTATAGGTCATTCCCTCTCATAGAGAGGAGGCATGTGTCCCAGCAGTGAGAACATTAAAGGATGATAATGATTTAGATTATACGCAAAACTATAGAGCAATACTGTACCTAAGCTTTGACTCAACAAGCGAGTAGATACCTACTCTTTTTCATAATTTGATGGCTTCTAACAATTAAATATAAACTAGCTGACCCACGCAACTTCGTCTGCAACACATAATATAGCTTATAACCTTTCTAGATAAATCTACTATCCAACTTATTAAATTGAGCTATATCGTACTCGTAACAAACAAAAAATCTTACTTTTCCTCCATAAAATACCTATTAGTTTAGATTGACTTCGATTATATTACTAAAGTAACAATTACTATAGGTATCTCTTACTGTTTAATATACAGTAACACCTTGTACTTGTAAACATTATGGTGCAGTAAATATTTTGAATTTGAATTTCTCCGGAGCCCCCAGAGGCCAGAATCCCCACGTACCTACCGCACCGGACCGAATGACTGCCACGCGCTAATTATTTTGTCGCCCGTATATTTTTACATTGCGATATCTTCTAAGATATTTGTTTAAACTGTATAGAGTAAAGGGCACAAATATTCTATATTAAATGTCCGTGCTAGCAAACACATTTATTTAGATATAGATTAATACCATATGGGTTAAATAAGCTTCGCAAAATATAATTCATTTTAACCTAACATTTTAATATAAAAAAATGGTTACAGTAAGTCAATCGTAAAAGATAAACATATGCTGTCGCGGACTTTTTTTAAGAACATTTAAAGAGGAACAATTCCTTCATACATGATATTTACGTAACTTAAACCGTTTTCGCAGCGCACGCAACGGAAGCTCTAAAAAAGGAATATCTTTTCCCGTTTTTGCAACATTTTTCATTTATGCTCAGCTCCTATTGATTGTGGCGTGATGTTATATAGCCTAAAGCCTTCCTCGATAAATGGACTATCCAACACTAAAAGAATTTTTCAATTCCAACCGGTAGTCCCTGAGTTTACCCTGTTCAAACAAACAAACAAACAAACAAACAAACAAACAAACTCTTCAGCTTTATAATATTAGTATAGATAATATTAGTATAGATAACAAATAATGTCAACATAAATTGAGTTAAATCGTAACAAACAAAAAAACTAATCTTTCCCCTTTATAATATTAGTTTAGATTATATTAAAGTATGAATTATTATAGGTATCTCTTACTATTAAATATACAGTAACACCTTGTACCTTGTAATCAGTAAATATTTTGAATTTGCATTTCTCCGGAGTCCCCGGAGGCCAGAATCTCCCACCAACCTACCGCACCGGACCGAATGACTGCCGCACGCGTAATTATTTTGTCGCGCGGATATTTTTACATTGCGATATCTTCTAAGATATTTGTTTAAACTGTATAGAGTAAAGGGCACAAATATTCTATATTAAATTTCTGTGCTAATAAACACATCTATTTAGATATAGATTAATACCATATGGGTTAAATAAGCTTCGCAAAATATCATTCTTTTTAACCGAACATTTTAATAGTAAAAAATGGTTACAGTGAGTCAATCTTAAAAGATAGACATATGCTGTCGCGGACTTTTTTTTAGAACTTTTAAAGAGGAACAATTCTTTGATACATGATATTCACGTAACTTAAACCGTTTTCGCAGCGCACGCAACGGAAGCTCTCAAAAAGGAATAACTATTCCCGTTTTTGCAACATTTTTCATTTATGCTCCGCTCCTATTGATCGTAGCGTGATGTAATATAGCCTAAAGCCTTCCTCGATAAATGAACTATCCAACACTAAAAGAATTTTTCAATTCCAATCAGTAGTCCCTGAGTTTACCGCGTTCAAACAAACAAACAAACAAACAAACAAACAAACAAACAAACTCTTCAGCTTTATAATATTAGTATAGATTACTTTTGCGAACACTTTTCGTTGTGTAAATCATTCTTTGTTTTTTAAATTTTCGACTATTAATTACCTGTTACGCCAGTGTTGCATCACTAGTAACTTCAAAAAATTCAGGTGCGTTCCTTACAAACTTAGTTGCAAACATTTTGCTTTGCAGCATTGTTTTTCTTGCTGTCACTTTCACTCTTGCAAGAAACGCCATGACTATCTCACTCTTATGCAAATGTTATTATTGTTTGGTGCCCTGCAGCGTGTTATCATTATTGTTTATTTTTAACATGTAGAATTAAAATTGACCGAAAATTACAATTTATCAATATATAATTAAAAGAAAACAGTTTCAAATCGTCAAAAATGGAGAGGCTATTAACATTAGAGAATGAAATCAAAGAATTACGCAATACTTTGAAAGAAAAAGAGGACGAAATGGAAATAATTCGCCGGGAAATGTTCACCGTAAGTAATTAGCTTTGAATAAATTATTAATATCAAGTTACACGTGGAGTTATGTTGGCGCGATATTGTATGGTTGTGTAAATATGGCCAGAATATCGTCAATCAACAATTACTACATTCAATTTAGCTCTATTAGAGACCACTGCTGGGCATAGACCTCTCCAAAGCCCCATCTACACACTACAGTGACTCTCAGTGGTCTTAGGGGCGGATTTCGGGTGAGGTCTAGAGTTTTTTTTTTATATTAAATGGGCCTTCCATTCAATATTTAAATAAAACGCTTGACCTCAATTTTGTCCAGTTTGACCAAGCCACCTTTTTGAGACATAATAATATCATCATCACTAGTTGTCTACCCTTTTTTTTTTATGGTGGGTGGAAAATCTACAAATGACCCCTCCTGCTCTTGGGCAGAGCGAAAGGGAGTGTCAGACTTCTACTGACTAAAAACCACCTATGTTCCTTCTTAGCCCTTCATGTCGAGGCCGCGGTATCTCTTGCGAACACCCGAAGCCCCGACGGGCTAGTTGTCCACCCTTAGTTTAGTTTAATTGGGCTTTTGTCCACACTTAGCCTCTTGATTGGGCCATTGTGCGTGATGTTTAAAGAATACCTACTCCAACCAACATAGGTTGTCCCAGAATTTTAGCAGCCTTCCCAGACTGCTGCAGGCTTCCGGAAGAGTTAATGGGGATCGTAGAGTTTGTGCCTGGTAATCTGCCACTCTTCTGTACTCTAGGAGTACGTGTCGTGGCGTTTCTTCCGCCTCCATGCATCCTCTGCACAGTGGGCTATCTGTTACACCTATGTTATGTAGATGTTTGTTTAAGGAACAGTGACCCGTTAAAATTCCTATGATTTCACAGATATTGTCCCTTTTAAGTTTGATGAGTTTTCAACTTCATTGATGCCGCCGGAACTGCATCTTTTGTTTGCCTGCATCCTTCACTGTTTCTCCATATGTGAGGTGTTTTTCTGTGGTCCTTAAACGCAGCCATGTTTTTATTTGGGCCTGAGGTATGGGCAGTAATGGTTCCGGTCCAAATACTATATCGCCTGAGCCTCTCTTGGCCAGCTCATCTGCTGCGTCGTTACCCAGTGAGTAGCCGAGTCCTTTAATCCATTGCTGGGTTACACTAGTTGTCTACCCTTATCCCAATTTATTATTGATGGAATTGGGTTGTAGAATTTAGATAGGCAGTCAGTTCAACTAAAATACTAGTACTCAGCTGTATGTGTATTGATGTAGACTCCAATATCGGTTGGAAGAGGCTACAAAGATGCTCTCCTGATCAGAAGGTCTAAGTAGCTAAATGTCCAACAGTGCAAAACGTCTAATGAGCAGTAAGTCTACTTAGCAAAATGTCCATGTAGCAAAATGTCTAACTTTCAAAATGGACTGTATAGCAGAACATCTATTTAGCAAATTGTCAGATTCTCAATGATCCTTTCATTTGCCAATAATTTTGTCTTCTTTTGCTATTAGCAACCAAAGCAGAATAACATATATTTTCGGAATACAAGACCTTAATTACCTTTCACCTGGGCATGCTTTGCCAAAGCCAACTCTTAGAAATCTCTAAATAGAGTTGAAACCTCAGTCGGCTGTAGCAAATACAATTTCGTTATGGATCACTCAGATGTCAAGTGAATCTCTAGTGTGTATGCTGCATGTCATAACACATATAACATAACATAATGGGGTTAATCCTCGAAGGTGTAGGCAGAGGTCTGCCCAATAGTACACCCACATTTTAACTTCTTAGGCATACAAGTTACATATTTTACAAGAATTAATTAATAAATATTCTTAGGGAATCTTGCTGTCACCTGTTTAAATAATAGTTTATTGTAAAAATATTGAAATATTTTTTTTCTGGTCTTGCACATGTTTTTCAAATGAACCGTATTGTTATGAGTATATTTACAGTTTTTAGTTGCCATGGTACTTATATCAGGTTATCATCATCTGCTGGGTTGGCTTCCAGTCGAACCTGCTCTCAGCCTTTTTAAAAAAGAATTATAAAAATGCCCTCGGATAAACGATTGTCATACATATACTACAATTCCAGGCACAACCTGACTACAGGGATTATACAAGTGGAGTACCACAGACTGAAGCCAGTGGTCTGGAGCCTCTGGTCAAATGTGGGCAGCTACCCAAATGGGCGATAGAAAGGTAAGTTAAAAGTGCAGAGGAATCGACAGAAGTTCGCAGCACAGTGGTAAGCTGTAGCGAATGAGCCAAAATGGTTTTCGACACATAACACCCTTTTTACATCTACAAACCCTTGTATCGCAAAGGCTGAAGAGCCAAAACAGCTTTCTGGACTGTGTCCCCTAATCACCGGTGAGTCTACGAAAAGATTAAAGCTGTAGTGAGGTAGTGCATCTTTACCTAATCCATTTGTTCCACCTGCTGGAAATCTCCCACCTGGATATGAGTTGCCATTGTCGACCTGGAAGAAAAAATTACAGGAAGTCTGTTGCAAAAAGTCAATGAATTAAACAAAGTGACTGACTTCTGTGTCTTTTCAGTGTTTTTTTGAGTTTTTCTTTTTTACAAAACAGTTTTTTGTGTAACAAATCAAATCACATACTACCAAATATTAAATGAAATGAAATGAAATTATTTATTTCAGACACATGGTACAGGTCCATATTATGTTAGTAGGTACTTATAGCTATGTTAGTTACATTTAAAACAATTATTATCTTACACGAAATATTATGTTAGTTAGTACTTATAGCTGTGTTAGTAAATTTTAAAATAGTTGTTACTTTGGACATGAGTATGTGACCAATGTCTTTTGATTTCACTGTCCACTCTGCCTGACACCACGCTCAGAAGCGTGTTGGTACTACCCCTGACCCGAGACCACAGAGATGCCGTTCTCTTACGAAGCACTGCCTGGAAGCCGTCCGTGCTGTGGTCTGTGAACATGCCCGAGGCACTGCACCGCCATGGGAGCCCCAACAAACCCCTGAACGCGTTGTTATATTGGACAAAATATTGGATAAAAAAAAAAACACAATCTCTAACACACCTTGTCCTCCAAACAGGTACAGTCGCCAGATTCTGCTCCGAGAGATAGGAGTGAAAGGTCAGAACCGTATCTGTGAAGCCTCCGTCCTCATAGTTGGAGCAGGAGGACTTGGCTGTCCTGCTGCTATGTACCTTGCAGCGGCTGGCGTTGGTGAGTACAAAACATCACTCACACATTTAATTACACCTCGCACCTCGCGTCGATTACGTCACACTGTCGCTTAGATACGGTCTGCAAAAAAGGATTTGCATAACTTTAAAAAAGTAAACAAATGCTTGTTTAGTTTTAATGATTAAACAGGATCGCGGGAAGGTGAGCGGGGAAGCGGGTGGGGCACCGTATTCCAGCGGGGTGCAAACTTAGTTAAATCTATATAGGTACAACTAGCTGATCCCCGCGGCTTCACCCGCGTGGATGTCGGTCAAATTATATACTAAAACCTTCCTCTTGAATCACTCTATCTTTTAAAAAAAAACGCTTCAAAATTCGTTGCGTAGTTTTAAAGATTTAACCATACATAGGGATATAGTGACAGAGAAAGCGACTTTGTTTTATACTGCCGTCATTAGAAAGAAGGCCGTAATTACGTCAACGCTGATTCCGAGATAATTAAAGTTTTATCTAAAATGAAGGCCCGCGATTTACTGAATGGTTTCAGTTAGTGGTTCTTGTTTTATAAAACGTCAATAAATATAGGCGTTATTTTGAACCCTAGTTTATTTAAATTTATACACGCGTATTAATTTAATTTAATGTTTTCCCTTTTGTTTTAGCAAAAATATAATAATAAATTGCGAAATACTTATCTGAAAGGGCGTAATTGCAAATAATGTAATTACGGCTTTTCATATAAGCTTTAGGAAGATCGAGTTCGATCTTCCTAAAGCCGAAATCCTTGCATCTAAAGCCCTAAATGTGCAGTTGCGCCCTTTTTTGATAGTAAACGTAAGTTACGAATCGATTGTGTCGATTGTAAAGAAGACTTAAAAAATGAAACCAAGAATATTTACTAAATAAAATAGGTACTTCATTAAATCAGTCAGTCTCATAAGTTAAAGGATTTAGTCAAACTTAAAATAATACGTAAGACACATTCAAGTAGGTACATACAACTAACTCTAGTTACCTTGAAGCGCTTTTAAACAATCAATTCTTGCTTGTACTAATTAAATAGTATTATCAAAATATTTTTAAAGGAACATATTTATTAATCACATTTTTTTCATTATATCTATCTAAACAAAATCAACAAAACATATTATTTATACTCATAAATAAATATACATCTTCTGACAATAAAATAACACACAAAACAATTAATAATCATCTTAAACAGTTTAGTTTTTACAGACACTGAGAAACATAACTTTCATATCTAAAAAAAAAAATAATATCTTCGGACACAATGTCAATAGAATCACACACAAAACAACCGATAATATAATTTTGAGTATAATACTCTCCCCGCGCCCACTCCCGCGCGCTTGTCCTTTCAAAATACTTATATGGAAAGCCCTTATTGCGAAGTTAGGGCTATTTTTTGTAGAAAATTTAAAGTTTTGCTTAGTTAAAAAGCCCTAATTGGTAATTACGGCCTTCCTGACCTAGCAATACGAAAATATTAACAAAAAAGGCCCTTATTTTGTAATTAAGGCTTTTCAGATTCAAAAACCCGAATTTGTGTCGTAGTTATGGCTAAAATCCTTATGATATCTCTGATCTAATACGAGTTACAGCTTTGTGTGTAAGACCATAAGATAGCATTTTCTTTGCTGATTCCGAATATGTTTTTAACTCATTTTTGACAAAATTGTCAGTTACGGCCTTCTTTATTATGACGGCAGTATAGTATGTAGTGATGTAGTGAAGCTAGATTGTAATAAGATTAGGTTCCATCATTTTGATAAACACTAGGATAAGGGAAAAAAGAATTGGTACACCATTAATTGTTTACACAGATTTAACGCTAAATGTGATATGCAAAAAAAATCAGTTCAACAGTGCAACAATCACTTTTAGGTAAACTCCGCATGCATAAAGAAGTTGCACAATTTATAACGAAGTTGTTCAATTGGCTATACACTCGCCCCATCTCATTGAATTTAAACGTAACTGGCGAAATGTGGGTGTACTAATGGATACACCTCTGCCTAACCGTTCGTGAATTACAGGCGTGATGTTATGTATGGTATGGGTTTTGATTTCATTTTCATGTTGCAATAATGTAGGCGAAAATTGCTTTAACAACTCGAGCAAACTTATAGACTGTTTACGCCTGTGCTAAAGTGCTCAGCCGTGCAGTGTTTGTGTGTCGTGTTTCTCATTTAAAACGGCTAGGCGCGCCGTACTACCTGACTTTTTTATAAAACGTTTTGTCTTCCTTACCTTCATTTTTTTACTTTTCTGTTGAATATCTCTCATCGTCGCGATAACTTTGCTCCGCACATTATAAATGTTAAAATATTGTTTAAAACCCAAATTACATCATCAAACCTCGAAGCGGGAGTGTCATTGAGAAATCTAAAGCCCCAACATAGACTAATAAGCAATTTAATTCTAACTTAAACTGTTAAATTTTCTTTGCGTACTAAGAATGTGTCTATTGGCACGTTTCTTATTGTCTCTATTAACCAATAATAAATAAATAAATAAAACTGCAACTGAAAAATCTATATATATAAAAATGAAACCCGTTTTTCGTTGTCACGACTTGGCATGAAAACGGCTTGACCGATTTGGCAGATTTTTTTTTTTAAATGTTCGTTGAAGTTCAAGGATGGTTTTTACGGCGAGAAAAATTCGAATAATGGTCGGAAAAGCCCTAAAAACAGCCCTTTTCTTTTTCCCATACAAACGTTTTCTAACTAAAACGTCAAATCAATTTGAGCTTTAATACCGTACTATAAAGTTCAAGTGTTAGTGGAGAGGTTCCGGGAAGGCAAAACAATTGAGTGACGTTCAGTTGTTCAGTCAACGAATGACAACTTCAAACAGACCATACGACATTATCACAATAATCACAAATAATTACTGTTTCTTTCCCAATAGAAAAATGATTTTTCAAATGGTGTTTGCGTATAATATAAAAATTAATTGCTGTTAGTTAGTCGCGCTAAAACTAGAGAACGGCTAGACCGATTTGTCTAATTTTGGTTTTGAAACATTTGTGGCAGTCCAGAGAAGGTGAGAAATTAGTAGTATGTAGGTAGGTAGGTAATAGGTAGGTGGTAGGTAGTTGGTACGTAGGCAGGTAAAAGGGCATTGCAACGCACGCGGGGTACAGCTATATTATATAAAAATGAATAGCTGTTCGTTAGTTAACTCGAGAACGGCTGGACCGATTTGGCTAATTATAGTGTTGAATTATTCGTGGAAGTCCAGGGAAGGTTTAAAAGGTGAGAAAGTGGAAGGTAGGTAGGCAGGGTAGTAGGTAGGGTAGTAAGTAGGATAGTAGAGTAGGTAGGGTAGTCGGTAGAGTAGTAGGTAGGGTAGTAAGTAGGTAGGGTAGTAGGTAGGTCGGGTAGTAGGTAGGTAGGGTAGTAGGTAGGTAGGTAGGGTAGTAGGTTGGTAGAGTAGTAGGTAGGTAGGTACGGTAGTAGGTAGGTAGGGTAGTAGGTAGGTAGGGTAGTACGTAGGTAGGGTAGTAGGTAGGTAGGGTAGGAGGTAGTAGGTAGGTAGGTAGTTGGTACACAGGCAGGTAGTAGGTAGGAAAAAGGGCATTGCAACGCATGCCGGGAACAGCTAGTTCTTGATAAAAACCTAAATAGTAACACTGTACTGTAAATTTACGCAGAAGAATGTATAGTTCCTCATTCCAAACCGTAGATCTCTATGGAGAAGAAAGGAAACTCCATGGACACTTTTTAACCCTAAAATATTTTTCTTTTTACAGGTAATATCGGTATAATGGACTATGACGTAGTCGAATTAACGAATATACATCGACAGATCCTGCACTTTGAACAGGATGAGAACACTAGCAAGGCTGAGTCGGCGGCAGCTACATTGAGGAGGTATGTGGTTCTTGGACAATACAGCAGTGACACAATCATATGTATTTAATGTAATAACGTCTTAAAATCAAAATCAAAAGTCATTTATTCAAATTAGTCTGATAAACAGCACTTTTCGAACGTCAAAATTTATGTACAAGAGACAGTCCCCCAAAACGCCCATGCACCCTTCGACACTTCCTTAGTGTTTTAGCTGGAAAGAAGAAGTGGCGGAACAAACTCCCCGGCAACACATCTGTCTGTTAGTTTAGAAGAACCATATTGTATGTAACAATAGTAGTTAAAAAAAATAACAAAACCAGACATTATATGACAGGAAGCTAATTTTAGAGTAAGAACATAAAGAACAAACATTGGCAGGGTTCAACTTAGCGACTAACTATTCTTATACATCGATGAACGCCGGCTGCACGCACGAAAAAGTGTCTCGTTCCGCCTGAGCCGAGCGTGCAAGCCAAAGCGCGTAACAAGCGATAGAGAGGCACGATCGGCCTAAGCGTTCGGCTTGTGACGCCATTTTTTCATCATGTTTTCTTATGACGTTATCACGTAAAATTGTCGTCCGTCAACTAACTTTACAGACAATCATTTTTTAGTTTTGTTTTTCAAAATACATTATCCCACACTAGGAGTTTCTCTTGAACCGTGGTTGCGTTTACAAACACGTATACCTTGTCGATGTTTCACACATTCGTACGAAGCACTAAGCAGCATGTTTGCCCTTTTTTATTATTATTTTTTTTTGGCGGGTGGAAAATCATCAAATAACGCTCTTGGGCAGAGCGAAAGGACTATCAGACTTCTACTGACTAAAAACCACCCATGTTCCTTCTTAGCCCTTCATGTTGAGGCCGCGGTATCTCTTGCGAACAACCCGCAGCCCCGACGGGAGCATCTTTGCCATTAGGACAAGATTGCGGTCAATAGTAGGCCTATCCATATAAAAAAAAAACTCTCGTGTCTCATCATCTGCCTCACCTCTCATATAATTAGGAAAATCCTTTGAAGACGATGATAACCATAATTGTTTTCTGTTTTCAGTATAAACTCCCGTATAAAAATAACCCCATATAAGGTCCAGTTGGACTCAAAGAATGCTCTGGAGATAGCGTCTAAATACGATGTGATATTGGACTGCACTGATAATGTACCTACTAGGTACCTCCTTAGCGATCTCAGCTGTCTTTGTAAGGTAATATCAACTTTATGTTTGTGTAAATTACTTTTATTTTTAACCGACTTCCCAAAAAAGAGGAGGTTCTCAATTCGATTGGTATTTTTTTTTATGTGTGTACAACGATTACGGTAAGATTTACGTGATTCTTTTTTAGTTTGATGCAGAATAGTTGCCATTTGGTTCCATAAAAATTTAACATAGTTTCGCCCAGTACTTTTCATTTTATGAACATTTTTTTTTTGAAATTTTTTTGCTTATGTGTGTTCGCGAATAACTTCGTCGTTTATGAACCAATTTTGATGATTTTTTTTTTATTGGAAAGAAGATATTTTTGAATGACTTGTTCTACCTACGTAAGAGCCTGTTTTAATCATCATTTCAAGTTCAGGATAAGGAAGTTGATTTTCGAATGAATTGTTGAATGATGTGATTCTGGACAACACTAATCATAGTGTTGTCTTACCAAGGTAAAGAAATAAATAGACCCTATAAAGTTCAGGCACATGGTTCAAAATCGCTTGATACTTCACTCTTTAACGACTGAAAAGTAGAAAATCGGTTATCGTGGTATGGGCATGTGATGCGGAGGAATGAGCAAAATGTTGAGCATGCATGTGGATGTGTATAACAGTAGAGGAAGACCAAAGAAATGGTGGATAGACTGTGTGATGGATGACATGGCTAGAAAGGAGGTGTCTGCTGAGACTACGAGACTACTAACTATCCTATAAGAATATCTAGCATGATAACAAAACGATTATTATAATAATTATTACAGAAACCGCTAATATCGGGGAGTGCTCTCAAGATGGAGGGACAGCTCACTGTATACGGATATAGGAGTGATACTCATACGACTGAGAAGGTGAGAGCCAAATTTTTGATATTACTAGGTTTTGCCCGCGACTTCGTTCACGTAAAATATAGCTTAAAACCTTCCTCGATAAATGGACTATCCAACACGAAAATAATTTTTCGATTCCTACCAGTAGTTCTTGAGATTAGCGCGTTCAACCAAACGGCACGGTTGGCGCAGGCTCAAGCAATGGACTGCGGCGCTGTGTGTCGCGGATTCGATCCCCGCACGGAACAAATATTTGTATGGCCTACAGATAGTTGTTCCGTGTCTGGGTATTTGTATATGTGAATTTAAATGTTTGAACGCACCCACGATACAGGAGAAATTCCTAGTGTGGGGCAACGTTGTTTAAAAAAAAAATACAAACTCTTCAGCTTGATAATATTAGTATAAATACAAATTAATAAAATTGAAGTGTCTGTTTGTCATTTCTAAATAATAGCTTCTTACTGAATGCATACATGCATTCAGTAAGAAGCTACTCGTATTATTTACAAAGTATACTGGACTTGAACATAAAACAACTTTTTAAATTTTTGTCTGTCTGCCTGTCTGTTTGTTCCGGGTTAACACCCTAACGACTAAACCGACTTTTACGTGCAGATATCTGGGATAGTAGGCAACTTTTAGTAAAAAAAAATGTGCAAAAAAATTAATCCTTTTAAGTTGATTATAAAATCCGATTCAAATGGGGAAGTACCTAATTTTTTCGAAAAAATCACGCAGAGGAAAGTCGAAGGGTACAGCTAGTCACATAACATAGCTTCACAAAAAATGTCTTATAGGTACCACATATACTTTCAGATGGATTCAGTAAATCGCCTATATTTTAAAATTGAAAACAGACATTTCAATTTCATATACAGGGTGTAAACGAACCCTTCACGCATCCATCAACCAAGCATTCTGTACATCAAACTAAGTACCCCTACGCAAAAATTTTTGCTGAATGACTTTTTTTTTTGGGGTCAAAAATCACATTTTACGGTAAAACTCAAAGTAGCACTCTTAAAACATTGTGCTAGTGGATGCTTTGAATAGTAAACGGGTCATGGAGCTAATTTAAGTAAAGTTAAAACCTGAAATACTAGTGTTTACAAAAACAGCTGTGAAAAATTTGGAACTTTGACCCCCAATATCTCCGTAACTAGGAGGTTCCCAGGTATGGTCTAGAACAAAAAAATGATCGCAGTGGTGAGGAGAACAAATGCCCTTCGTTTGCGTTAAGTGTACTTTTACACCCTATATTTGTATACAAGATGTGATCTGCTCACCCTGTTCCTATCAAATTTTCAGGGTGTAACATACAGAGGTCCTTGCTACCGCTGCGTGTTTCCAACGCCTCCATCGCCAGACGCGGTGGGCTCCTGCTCAGCACATGGGGTTGCAGGGCCGGTACCTGGAGTTATAGGTAAGGCATAGCTTTATATAACCTCACATCTTCACAAACCAGCAGGGCTATTGCATATCTTTTTAACCGACTTCCAAAAAGGAGGAGGTTATCAATTCGTCTGTATGTTTTTTTAGTCGGTGGCAAAAAAAAACGAAATCAAACAGACAAAATGTCACCGACTTCAGAAGCTGCTTTTTCTTGTGAAGTTTATTTTTCACTTTTTTGTGTATTTTTGAAGTCGGTTTTTTTTTGCAAAAAAGTTTTTTAAATGTCAGTGGCTATCATAGTGTCCATCGATTAACTGTCAAATGGTTATGGTTTGGTACAAAATGGTCATTAACAAAGTGTCTGAAGTCCACACTCGGGGTCTGCCAGCGAGCCATATGAGTGCGACTTCACTAAACCATGGTCCATCTCCTGACCTGCTCTTTGTACAACTCCACACGCACTTTAAGGGACCTGTCCGAAGCCACTTTCAACGCCATCAATGTGGTTGATTTTTGATCGAAATAAATTTAATTTAATTAAAAAAAAACGCGGAATATCGACACGAAGCCATGGAGCAAAGTAAACTAGGAGTCCAATGGGACAGAACCAATGTGGTATATCAACCTGCCCGACATTTTGTTTTTTTTTCGAAATCGCGGCTCGCGGTGAAAGTGGTATGTATGGACATTTAGGCGAACAAAAAATTTCCCGTAACACGGTACCGGCCAAACTAATAGTAGCTCGGTTCTGGGCTGACACAATTTAGATTGCCATCGACACGCCAAGAAGAAGAAGATTATACTGAACTACCAACGAGGCACTCATACGAGGTTGTCTTATTATATTACTAGCTGACCCCGCGAACTTTGTTCCGCCTTAGAGGCAATAAATGAGCAGATTTTTTATTTTTTAAATTAGGTATAAATGTAAATAAAAAAATCTGTAAATTCAATGATTCTTTATTGGCCATTTTTTTTTTTGTCGCGGCATGGTATTGTTATTAATAACTAGCTGTTCCCGGCATGCGTTGCAATGCCCTTTTTCCTACCTACTACCTGCCTGTGTACCAACTACCTACCTACCTACTACCTCCTACCCTACCTACCTACTACCCTACCTACCTTCTACCCTACCTACCTACTACCCTACCTACCGACTACCCTACCTACCTACTACCCTACCTACCTACTACCCTACCTACCTACTACCCTACCTACCTACCTACTACCCTACCTACCTACCTACTACCCTACCTACCTACCTACTACCCTACCTACCTACCTACTACCCGACCTACCTACTACCCTACCTACATACTACCCTACCTACTACTCTACCGACTACCCTACCTACTCTACTATCCTACTTACTACCCTACCTACTACTCTACCTACTACTCTACCTACTACCCTGCCTACCTACCTACCACTTTCTCACCTTTAAAACCTTCCCTGGACTTCCACGAATAATTCAACACTATAATTAGCCAAATCGGTCCAGCCGTTCTCGAGTTTTAGCGAGACTAACGAACAGCAATTAATTTTTATATTATACGCAAACACCATTTGAAAAATCGTTTTTCTATTGGGAAAGAAACAGTAATTATTTGTGATTATTGTGATAATGTCGTATGGTCTGTTTGAAGTTGTCATTCGTTGACTGAACAACTGAACGTCACTCAATTGTTTTGCCTTCCCGGAACCTCTCCACTAACACTTGAACTTTATGGGTACGGTATTAAAGCTCAAATTGATTTTACGTTTTAGTTAGGAAACGTTTGTATGGGAAAAAGAAAAGGGCTGTTTTTAGGGCTTTTCCGGCCATTATTCGAATTTTTCTCGCCGTAAGAACCATCCTTGAACTTCAACGAACATTTAAAAAAAAATATCAGCCAAATCGGTCAAGCCGTTTTCATGCCAAGTCGTGACAACGGAAAACGGGTTTCATTTTTATATATATAGATAGATATATATAGATAATATCGGCACAGCAACATAATATTAGAAACTTTAAACAAATGCATCAACCGGTAATTTTTTTTTTAAATATGGTCAGCTGTCAGTTGCGTTTTGTTATAACCATTTTTAACAAATGAACCGCTGACCTATATTTTGACTGAGTTGTATTTTGTTATTCTGTCAGTTGCGTTTTGTTATACCACGTTTTATGTCACGTCCCACGGGAACGACGGGAACGGGATAAAAAGTATCCTATGTCCTTCTCCTGGTTCTTAGCTACGTCCCTACCAATTTTCAGCCAAATCGGTTCAGCCGTTCTTGAGTTATAAATAGTGTAACTAACACGACTTTCTTTTATATAAATATTTAGATTACAGTTGCAATAACGAAACTAATAAATACGGTCTATACAGGTACTCTACAAGCTATGGAGGCTCTCAAGTATATCCTGGACGTATCTCCACAGAAGCTACTGGTCGAGAGGATGTTCATATTCGATGCCGAAGATATGGTGGCCAGAACTGGTGAGCTTAAAATATGATTTTGAAAATATGTATATATCCAAATAAATAGAAATCAAGTGTCTGTTTATTTGTTCCGGCTAAGCTCCGAAACGGCTGGATTTTGACAAGGTTTTAACTGGCAGATAGATGATGTTGTAAGAAGTCACTTACTTAATTAACAAACCGAAATGCAGTCTTATTCACAAAATAAAAAAAAATACCAAATTACAGAATGATACCAAATACGCTGTCGACTATTACTAATTTGGGGAGGGGGGGGTATTAGGAACAGGGTGATAAGTTCGTCATCCCCCATAGAAAAGGGAGGATCCTCCGATCAGACGGGTGTTGTGTCTGGTGGGCTAAGTGCCCGACAACTGAAAGTCGGGATTTTCTATATAGGCTAATGTCGCGGATAAAGTTGATAGCGCGATGTAGGATTTGCCAAATTTAGTTCGCATGTGTTGCGATAGATGTCGCTGTCGCCACACTAATAATATTTCGGTTCCCCTACAGCAGGGATGGCGAACCTTTATGTATCAACGTGTAATTTTTATAGTAAAGTTTATTGAGACCCTTGCACGTGCCATCCAATAATATTGCTTAGTCTTTAATATAATTGAACTAAATATTTTCAACTAAAAACTCTTTATTTAGTATCAAAAATCTTGATCTATATCGTAAGTGTTTCAATTCTACGTGTAATTAAAATTAAAGTAACGTTACTGTAACTTCTGTTGTTGCTGATTAGATGATAAATAACTAATTTGTGTATTCTGAAAAGACAGGTGCGTAGTACTCGTAACCGGCGTGCGTGTATGACCAGATGTATGAATGTGGACGAGGCAAAAGGAGTATGTAAGGATCGTAGCAAGTGGCGTTCTGTGGTTTCTGCCTACCCCCATGGGAAAAGGGCGTGAGTTTATGTATGTATGTATTGTGTATTAGGGTTGCAAGAGGTTACTTTTATTAGATTTACCAAACGGTTTCTAATCGAATCTTATGTTATTCATCATCGTTTCAGCCTCGACAGCTAAGTGATGGCCTAAGTAATCATTGAAGCTCTCTGAGTACGACAGTTAGATGAAAATATGGTTAAAAATTCGTTGGTGTGCCTAAAATATTGTGTAACGTGCCATTAATGGCACGCGTGCCATTGGTTCGCCATCCCTGCCCTACAAACTTTCTATTTTTGCCCTTGTCGTAACTCGATAGTCTTCAACTTACGTAGTTCGTGATGAATCTAAAAAAAAACCACCGTTTTACAATATTACAATTCTATTAATATTCTATACGTGAGGACTTGTAATTGGCTTTCTGGTGACTATGGTTTCTTCTTTTTGTTTGTTTTTATTAGCTGTAATTCTTCCAAGTACTAAATAAATCACTACATAGTATGAAACGAAGTCGCTTTCTCTGTCCCTATATCCCTATGTATGCTTTAATCTTTAAAACTACCCAACGGATTTTGAAGCGGTTTTTTTGAATAGATAGAGTGATTCAAGAGGAAGGATTTAGTATATAATTTGACCGACATCCACGCGGGTGAAGCCGCGGGCATCAGCTAGTAAATAAATAAAATAAATAAATCATAAATTCCAGTTCGTCTCCGTAAACGCAACATCATGTGCGCAGCTTGCTCCGACAACCCCACTATAACACACCTAGTGGATTACGAGGCGTATTGCAAGGCTCCTGCAAATGATAAGGTAAGGACATTGAGTTCTTTGTTAAAAATAAACTAACAGCAAATAATAGTGTCTTATGGACACCGGCTTGACTGATTTTGACGGGACTTTGACTGGCAGATAGCTGATGTAATAAGGAGTAACTAAAGCTATCATCATTGATATCAAAACTAAAGATACGGTCGTCCGAACATTTGCTCGACGCGTTCGCCATACAGAGAATCGGTGTAGTCTGCTCGTTAACGTAACCTTGTATAAGCGTGGTATAAAGAACATAAATAAAGCTTTTAATAAAATTTACGACCGCACCCGAAGAGAGCCGATCGTGGAGTAGTTCACTTCGACTTAGGAAAGACCGTTTTAGGACCAAGTTCGAGGCATTGTAACATGCGGTCCGCCCAGTCCTTACCCAGTAATATATAAGTCAATGGCTATCATAGGTTTTATTTAAATAAAACCTATGGAACTTTTTTGAAGGAATAATTTCACGTGGACGTAATTTGTGGGCTCCGAAGTTACCAAACAAATAAATAAATTGCATTCCCTCACGCCTGCTTGCACCACAAACGAGAATAACATTAAGCGTTAACATAACATCAAGCCTCAACCCCTAAAGGGTTAGCAGAGGTGTACACACTCTTCGCCTGTTTATTTATTTATTTTATTTTTTTATATGCTTACGTCCCATGTAAGAGGGGGCGAGCCTATTAAGCGTTAAATGTCGTTCCATTTGTGCGAATATTCTATACACAGACATAATTATGGCTGACACACATACTTTTACCCATAGATAAAGGCAGACACTACAGGACCTTTATGGAAACGTCCTGTAGTTTCTGCCTTTATCCTTTTTAGAATGGTCTCACTACAAAGATCCATCAGAATCTGTTATATTCACATTCGGGTACTATAGTTATTTAATAATGTTTTTATCATTTTTCCGCTTACTCGGTCACAGGGGTGGTATGTAAGTGTCTCTTTCAAATAATATTTTATAATTATGTTTGTTCCATATGTGGAACGTTTTACGAAACAAGTACTATTTGGGTTCTGAATGTGTAGTGCATGTGAGATTAGTGTTTATAAAAGTATCCAAAATATGTTTACTTGGAATAATATTTAGCCACTGTCCGTCACTGGCGGATAACGACAATAATCATGTTTATAATCGAGCACGTGGTGGTCAGTAGCAATATATATAAAAGCCATGTATTTGTCTATAATGGTGGGCAGTGAAACAATTAGTAAAAATAATTCTCGAGAAAAAAATGATGATGATGATGATGAAGCCGAAATACACTTTCTTCTAGACATTGCATTATATTTTTATTCTAGACCAAACCTTCTATTTACGGAGATATAGTTATTTTTTTGAATTCCAGAGCTTAATGTTATAACTTTACTTAAAATACTTCCACGGTCATTGTATTTTCAATACATCCACCGTCACAATGTTTTTATTGCATAACATTGAGTCATACGCATACCATAAAACGTGATAAAAATATTTCTATTTCATAGTGTTTATGAAAATCAAAACTGCGAATGTTCAAGGTAAGTTTCCATTCAAAATTAATTCGTTTCATATTTACTTCTGGGCTTTATATTTTATTTTCAATTATCTTTTTCTTTTGTAACATTCGCGGTGTTGACATTTTGGTTTTAAAATGGGCTTCTTTTTATTAAGCTATTGCATAGCTTCTATCGCGGGCCTTGAGCGTGGGGACCGAATCCAGAAATTCCGTAACGAAAATAAAAACCTAACACTCATTTATTTTCTTTCAGCGCCATGTATTGCAATTTTCTTTCAACTGTCAAGGAAACTCGTGCTCTAATTTCAGTTTCAACAACGTCAAAGTTAGATAACTTGACTTCCTTTTATCGCCACTGATAACAAAATGGTGGAGTGTGGTTTTTTAGGAAATCTATGAAAATTGGAAACTTGGAATGTGACATTAATTTGTAACTCATGTCGGTTTTGTAACATTACATGGTTTTTGCCCGTTTGAAGGCCATAGGCTCACCCTAAGAGGGATTAGGTAGGTACAGCCCATTCACGTTCATAGAGAGGAGGCGCGACTCCCAGTAGTGGGAACATTAAAGGCCGGTAATTCTTAGCTTTATGCTGCCTTATCCTTCTGGTATTACAGGCGTGATGTTAAGTTATCATCTTTCAACAATCTTACAATTCAGTTTTAGTACGTGTGTGGGAAGAGAATGTAACACGGAAAACATCTAAAAAAATTGTTTTTTTATCGGTCACCACGCTCAAAGTATAACTTGAATTAATATCAAAGAAAAAAAAACAAAGGAAAAAAAAATACTGCATTAATAAAATAAATGAATAATTATAATTGCATAAGTTGATAAAAAATGCTATGCAATAGCTTTACCGCGGCAGTCTCCAGTGCCACACGTCTTTTTTTTTTTTATTGCTTATTGAATTATTTAAACTTATCTGCAGTATCATACCAGGTTTCGGTCCCATAGTAAAACCCGGTAAATACCGGTTTTGCTATAATTACAGATAACTATTTGCTATAATTATAACACAGATTAAAATAATTACAATTACATTAAGGAATGATCATCATTATCCTCTTCCCCTTATCCCAATTAATTTGGGGTCGGCGCAGCATGTCTTTTTCTGGACATTAAGGAATGATAAAACTATTCAATAAAATACACACTACATACATGACGCCACGGTTGGCGCAGTGGCTGAGCGTATTGACTGCTGCGCTACGTGTCGCAGGTCCGATCCCCGCACGGAAAAAATATTTGTATGGCCTACAGATAGTTGTTTCGGGTCTGGGTGTTTGTGTATGTGTGTTTAAATGTTTGTAAACACACCCACGATATAGGATAAATGCCTAGTGTGGGTTATGTTTAAAAAATATACTTCAAAATAACAAGAACAAGTCATCTTTTGTGCATCCTCACACAGAACAAGCACAAGAAAAACTCATCACAAATTCTTCTTTAAATGCGGTTTTCTCAACAAGAAAGTATAAATTGAAGAAACTTTATTGCCACAAAAGGGCCCCAATTGGGCCAACCTGTATTTTGGGAAACAAAACCGAGTAACGGTTTATGATTTCAAGACATATTCAGTAATGAAAGTTGAAATAATTTTTCAAAATTTAATGGAATGTGCAAGGAAATCATTTATTTACATTTTAAAACTAAAAGCACAATTCTATATTAAACGAAAATAATTATTTTACTTCGATTCTTCTTTCTCCTATCGTAATAGAAATAAAAAAGAATTAAATATGTTTAATTGTATTTGTCGAAGGGGCACGACGTGCACACAAAATAAGCGTAGAACGGTAAATTTTAATTTATTATCATTTTCTTGGTGTATTTTAAAAAGGAGCCCATTTATCCCAAACAAAAACCGTTACAACCAGCAAATTTTTCCGCTTCACTATATAATTTATATTCTTCTTCCACAGAAGAAACAGGAATCCCGCTTAAAATCAGAAATAAGAAAACAAGAGAAAGAAAAAAGAATGACAGGACAGAGTTACTTCGGATTCAGAACAACGACAGACGGAGAAAAGAAGATTTGGGTACAAGATGTACTCAAATCTGAAAGAAAAATAGGACCTCCTTGTAAATCTGAGTACTGCGCAAAGAGTAAAATACGTTACTGTCAAAAGTTGACAGATTCTGACAGAAGACAAATCTTTCAACATTTCTGGCAGCTAGAGTGGATAGAAAAAAAAGAATTTGTTAGATCTTTAATACATTCTGTACCTGCAAAGCGGAGAAGAATTACACACAAAGGTTTGACTTCAAGAAAAGGCGATTCGAAGTTATATCATCTCATTTTTAAAACAGAAAAGGTCCAAGTTTGCAGAGTGACCTTTTTAAACACTTTAGGCGTAAAAGAAGCAATGATTCGATGTTGGTTAGTAAAAGAAACGAAAACTAGATCCCCAAAAGTACCTTTGAAGTCCCAAAATGTAGTTGAATATATAGAAAATTTACCAAAAATGGACTCTAAATGTCAGTACTGTCTCAACGAAAACACGAATATTAAATATCTAGATTTAAACGTCAAAAATCAATTTCAGCTGTATAGCATTTACGTTACAGAGATGATAGAAAAAGGTATTAATCCCGCTTCTAGAAAAACGTTTGCAAAAGTTCTGAGTAGGAAGAATTTGAGGATTTTTAAGCCAAAACATGAGAGGGATATTTGTGATATGGTTAAGGAACATAATAATATTAATTTTGGATTTCAGGGCGAGAAATGTGATGTATTTTATGAGGTTAATAATTTAAATGAGCAGTGGCCTACATAGAGTTAAGTGACATATTTGGAACACTGTATACTTCCTGATAAAAAAATAGCCATCATAGAGTTTTAGGCTACAGAAATCGAATAAAACTTAAAACTGTATTTAGTAGCAGTTTGGAGACCTAGGTAGCAGGTATAGGTCAGTCAGTACCCAGCATTATCTGACCCCTCTTCTCACAAAACTTGCCCTTTTCTTCTTTATACCAGGGGTCAGATAATTCTGGGCACTGACGCTATCTGTCTCCTTTTAGGCGTTTTGAAGGTTGTTGATGAAAAGTGGAAATGAAAGTCAAGTAAGACTAAATGTCAGTTTTTTTAACTAGCAGAAAGGAGATGAAGAAGTAAGATACTATTAAGTCTCATTTTAACCTCGCAGACTTATCACCAACATCGGCGATGCCTGTCTGTAATATGTATTGAATATAATAGAATGTTTTAATCATGGCCTGACTTTAATGTTTTGTTTTTAAATGTCTTCGAAACAGATTTGTTTTATAAATATTAATAAAATAATAACATTATAAAAGTTACTGTTGGTTTATTTATTGCTAACCTAACAGGCGTAAGTGTGGAAAAAGATTTTTACCCGAAATGATTATTAGTGCAAGTTCTATAAGCTTTAATTTCACTTGCCTTGTTAGTATGTATAGGTCGAATCTTGCAACTGAATTTTAAAGCAGTTCGCCCCAACCGATTGAGCTGAAATTTTGCACACCCTTTTAGTTCTGGTGACAATAGATTCTTATGACAGAGATTACTTGATCCTGCAACCAGTATCGTCTCCTCACGAGAAAACTCCTCAACGGTAAATAGCACGGACACTAAACTTTGTATGCGCACCAATTTGCATAGCCAAACCTAGTAGTCCGGTTAAAATAGACATTTCAAATAAAAATAATATTCTCAAAGAGCTGAAAATTGGTGGAGGTCTTGAATACACCATTATAAATGAAATGTCACAAGTCTCCACCAATCCCTTGTGTGCTAAAAAAGTTATTCAAGTTCAAAGGTCAAAATATCAGTTTTTTGCAAGTGTCTCCTTTACGGTGAGTGTTATCTTAATTTTCTGATCAAAATTATCTAAAAACCTTGTTTTTTTATTTCTATTTAGTATGGTTTAATTTATTTTCCATTAAGATTATGCCAATTTTGCACGTTTCTTGATATTGCATGAGCATGGTCTTCACCTGCCAAAACATGAAATAAACAAAGAACAACAAGATTCGAACAATAGAGTAAGATCCCAGGGCCACCAGACGTCACGTATTTTCTGACGAACGAAATGTGGCCGATTGCGTAGTGTTAGTATGTACTAAGAACGCATGCCTATCTGCTAGTTTGGTTAGACGGCCAATTTTCAGGTAACAGGTAATCAAGGTACATAAAAACATTACGTACCTCACGTAAATTCTCAAAGCTGATTTTTACGTATATTTTAGGCAATATCCTTAAAAATAAGTCGCCAATACTCCCAGACACTTTCCGTCGGCCGAATTGCTTTGCAGACGCTTTAAAGATCCCAAAATAATTACGTAACTTCACGTAAATTCTGATGCTCCATTTTTATATATGTCCACCAGACAACTATTTTAAAACCTCTTACAAAAAGACAGACCGATCCAAGGGGCCAATCATCCCCTAAATTCAATTTTAATATCTCTGTGGGTAAGAGCGCGAGGGTATTATCCACGCGCATGAGACTGAGTGAGACATGTATTAGGATATATTGACTTCTCTGTCTCTCTATCTCTCTCTTACAGTTGAATCATATCAATTAATTATTAGTACTTATTAAAAGAAAATTAGTTAAAAATTAAATTATCAGGTATATAATTAAAAACAACAACAACAAACAAACAAACAACTATATCCAACATTGATACCCAGGCTAATTTTGTGATACGATGCTCAGATACTGATATAACAGCCATAATGTTGACAAATATGCATCATTTGAAAAATGGTGATTCCCACGTTTGGATTTTGACCGGCACTGGTAACAAGCAGAGGTATATTGACTTGAGTAGGTACCTACTATCTGCGAACAATTAGGACCGTCGTCGCTGTGTCGAAGTTTACCAGCATTCCATGCTATCACAGGACGTGATTTTAACCCAGCATTTTTCAAAAAGGGCAAACAAGGACCGTTTAATATTTGCGTTCTTAGTACATATTAACACTACGCAATCGGCCACATTTCGTTCGTCAGAAAATACGTGACGTCGGGTGGCCCTGGGATCTTGGACTACAATGTGTTCCAGTGCAAAAAATATCTGACACTATGGTTGTCGCCAATTAAGATCGCAATAGCGGTCATTGCCCTTTCCCTAATACCTCTTCGTACGAACCAAAAGAAATTAACCGTGTATATAAGTTTGTAATGAGAAAACTGAACATCACGATAGATGACGATTTAACTGCCGCACTCAGAGAGCTTTAATGATTACTTAGGCTATCACTTAGTGCAGGTTTTGACAGTTTTGTCAAACAAAAGTATGTCAAACCTTTACTAAGTGACGGCTTAAGTAATCATTAAATATATCTGAGTACTGCAGTAAGAGTTTAAGACATGAACAGGCTTATTTTTGGATTACAAAGTAAAGAACTTAAATAAATGTAGGTGGGTCAATGACCGCTATTGCGATCTTAACTGGAAGCAACTATAGTCGTTCCTAAAATGAACGTTTTGTGTAAGATTTGTAAATACACTAAATACACTCAAGAGACAGGAAAAACACTAGCAGCAGTTCATTATCATCATCTGCCTAGCATTTCCCATTCATGTTGGGGTGCTGCCTATTTAACCTCCGCAACCCAGTTAGTTCTGGGTAACGCGATATACCTTGTTAAAACTGGTTGTCAGAATGTCGGACCATTCGGCTACCTGTAAAGAGTAAACCCAGTTAAGTTTGAAAATTATCATCCATCCAAAAATTATGATAAGAACCGTCTTAATCCAGCTTAAAGTGTTTAAACTGGATTAAGACAGCTGTGAAAAACAATCGATTTTTACCAACTTGTTATTAATTTCATGCCCAAATAAAAAATGTGTCTGGCAACTTCTTCTTTCCTGCTTATTCAAAATTCTCAGCCTTACATAACCTGTAGAGATCGGAAATGGGATGCATAGTAGCCTAAAGTGAGTGGTTGACTAGTATGGATTGCGAGTTCAATTATCAAAAATAATGGGTGTAAAAATATCCTTAACAAAGCCATAAAGTACTTGTTCTCCCCGTTATTACTGCGATAATTTTTTTTTGTTCTAGATCATACCTGGGAACCTTCTAGTTACAGAGATTTAGGGGATAAAGTTCCCACTTCTTTAGAAGTTTTATTTGAATAGGTATTAGTTTTAATGATAAAAATATAACTTTACTTTAAATACCGCCCCTGTACAATACAGCACAATGTGTACCAAACACTACATTGAGTTCTACCAAAATCGAAATTTTTCACCCAAAAAAAAAACTCGCAGCAATAGTTTTTGCTAAGAGGTCTTCAGCTTTACGTACAGAATGCTTCGTTGACGGCTTGTTTAAGGGTCTGTTTACACCTTTTATACTAAAGAACAACAATAAAAAGAGACCCTCTTATTTCAACAGGAACTAGACCTCAAGATCCTTCCAAAACGCAACCGCATATCAGCACCAGAAGTCTCCCAACTCCTCAAAGAGAAGAAGGATGTCTACATGGTGGATGTTCGCGCCGACTCCGAGTACCATATGTGTCACATATCGGGGGCACACAACTGGCCAGTCTCGGTATTAAGTGGAGCTACTTTAGAGAATTTGTTGCGCAGTGTGGAACAGAGTCCAGCCAGTGGTAAGTAGATAAATAGAAAATTCAATCACCTAAAACTTCCAATCACTCCATAAACTTCCTTATTTACCCCAAAAACTTCCAACCACCTCAAAACTTCCAATCACCCCAAAACTTCGAATCACCCAACAAACTTCCATACTCACGCGCACATACTTCCACATTCACCTCAACATACTTCCTCAGTCACGCCCACATACTTTCTCATTCACCCCACAGACACACCTGCCCGCAGACTTGATACGAGATTAACTCAAGTGATCCATTCATATCAGCTATATCTTAGTTGACTTAGTATCCCAACTCCTCAAAGAGAAGAAGGAATTGTATATGGTATGTCTCGGTATTGAGTCGAGAGGATTTAGAGAATTTGCTGCGTAGTGTGGAACAGTCCAGCTAGTGGTAAGTAGATGAAGATTTGGGGGTATGAGGAACAGGGTGTAAAGTTCCTCATCCCCCATAGAAAAGGGAGGATCCTCCGAACAGACGGGTGTTGTGTCTGGTGGGCTAACTGCCCGACAACTGTAATTCGGGATTTTCTGTATAGGTTAATGTCGCGGGTAAAGTTGATAGCGCGATGTAGGATTTGCCAAATTAGTTCGCATGTGTTGCGATAGATGTCGTTGTCGCCACAAATATAATATTTTTTATTCGTTCTACAGTAACCACAAAAACTTCCAATAACCCTACGAACTTCTATACAGGGTGTAAATCAACCCATCACACGACCGTCAACCAAGCATTCTGTACATGAAACTAAGTACCCCTATGCAAAAATTCTGTACATCAAACTAAGTACCCCTATGCAAAAATTTTTGCTGGGAAACGACTTTTTTTTTTGGGTCAAAAATCACATTTTACGGTAAAACTCAATGTAGCACTGTTAAAACATTGTGCTAGTGGATGCTTTAAATAGTAAACGAGTCATGGAGGTAATTTAAGTAAAGTTATATCCTGAAAAACTAGTATTTACAAAAACAGCTGTGTAAAATTTGGAACTTTGACCCCCAATATCTCCGTAACTAGGAGGTTCCCAGGTACTCGTATGTTCTAGAACAAAAAAAATATCGCAGTGGTGGGGAGAACAAGTGCCCTTCGTTTGCGTTAAGGGTATTTTTACACCCATAGTTACCTCACAAACTACCACAGTCACCCTAAAATCTTCCGATCATTCCAAATGCTTCCACACTCACCCCACAGACACACACCGACGATCTCGGTCGAGTAAAGTGCTGTTCGTTTTTTCATCAGGAATAGGGATGTTTACTGACAAAAAAATATGATTATAATTAGTCCGTCTGTTAGATTATCGAAAAATATTGGATACGAATTTTTTGTTTTATCAAATCAATAAAAATTGACGAAGATAAAACGCGTCAAAGATTTGAGTGGGGGGTTGTGACGTCACTCACCGGTAAAAAATGTCATACTAATGTCTTAGAATATGACGTCACACGAGTTTTCAAAGCACTGTATCGTCTTTATTGTTTGTTTACGTGAAAAAATACGTGTCCAATATTTTTTGGAAATCTTTCTGACGGACTAATTAGATTTTTTTTAGTTAACAACCCTATTACTCAGCACAAGTCAAGAAGTCTGGATTTGTACGCGGTAGATGGCAATAGGCTCGTCCCATATTACATGCCACTTAAACATAGCTGCTGAAAATGTGGGTGTACTAATTGTACTATTTAGTACACCTGTAACCCTTTTTTTTTGCGGGTGGAAAATCATCAAATAACCCCTCCCGCTCTTGGGCAGAGCGAAAGGGAGTGTCAGACTTCTACTGACTAAAAACCACCCTTGTTCCTTCTTAGCCTTTTTTCGAGGCCGCGGTATCTCTTGCGAACAACCCGCAGCCCCGACGGGCACACCTCTAAGCCATCAGGAATTGTTTTCCGAAAGACTGTGACGAGGTTTTTATACATTTTTTATTGTTCCAGTGATATTTCTCTGTCGCCGCGGCAACGACTCCCAGTTGGCAGCTAAAATGGTACTCGACATGTTACCAGAGGAACATCGGCACAAGGTCAAAGATATGATTGGTGGCCTCCACGCGTGGGCTTACGATGTTGATAATACATTCCCGGTGTATTAGAGAACTTATTACTATACTCGCCCCATCATAAAATCTTAAACTCGCTCACACTAACTCCTAAAACTTCCAATCGCCCCTTGAACTTTCACAGTCACCCTTCAAACTTTCACAGCCACTCCGAAAACTTCTAGTCTCCCCAAATACCTCCAATCATCCCACAAACTACCACAGTCGCTCCACAAACTTCGAATACAAAAACGGGATACTGGTCTAATTGGTTCTGCTTTATCAAGGTGTTTTAATGGGAAAAGCCCGACACATTATTCCCTGCCAACTGCAACTCCTGAAAGCCTGAACCAACAGTGGCGACCACTAGAAAAACGCCGAGACAATGAAGCTCGACGAAGTCCCAGAAAATATGAAACTGTCTTGGATAACGCAACGGAATTAATCAGAAAAGAATAGCGGAGGAGTTGGAAAACCATAATTTACAGAATGCTGTTGGACGATTTCGTGGACGGTTCGTTTAAACCTTCTATAGTGGACGAGCCTGCATAGGTCTTCGTATATTAAAGAAAAAAACATAACATCACGCCTGTAATCACCGAAGGGTTAGGCAGAGGTGTACCTAACAATACAGTCTGTGCCCGGGATTATCTGACCCGTCTTCTCATATCATTTCCCCTCTTTTTCTTTATAGCGAGGGATCAGGCAATGCTGGACACTGACTACGTTTTTTTTTTATTCAATTGGCCTATTCTTGACCTCAATCTTGTCCTAAGGGCAGAGATGAGGTCGAAGATGTAGTGAGCTAACCCAGAAGAAGCCTATTTACTCGCGTCCTAAATAGATTGGCGTTTCTAGTGTGAATGCATTTTGCCCAAGAAGCAGGAATTTGTCCAATGGCTGACATTTTCTATATTATATCTGTATTACTTAGTTTTTAAGTAGAATATTTCTATTTGTTTGTTTGTATTTGCATAGATCTAGTTTGAATTTATTTTAAGAAAGAAATAAAGTTAATAATGTTACGAGCTGGGTATGGGATAAATAAAACACTACCAATTAAACACACGAAATAACTTTATTAATCACAAAACACTTATACACAATCGCAAAACACTACTCAATACTTTATCGCACTAGATATCTCTTCGAACCTTTCGTTGTCTCGCTTTAAAAGTAGACTGTCTCGCTCCGAACTCTGCCAGTCCTTTTCTACCCAAGACACACAAAAGATATTCCAAAATACTCCCTATATTTAACTAACAATGAATAAAGCATTCACAAAGAAAAATAAGTTTTAGGATAAAAGAACCAACAAGGAAGAAGTTACTTTACGCCCTCGGCATGCGGTCGAAATTGCAACGGCAATTATGCCGCCGACGCCGCGCGCGATCTGACCTTGGGAATACAATGGAAGTACCTATGTACTTCCAAACGAGATGGGACTCGAAATAAATAAACAAATAAGAAGTAACTTGACAGTTCATATCTCGGAAACGTAACACTTTAGAACATTTTGTCTCATGAAAAACTTGTTTGAATTGATGCTAGCTATCGATTGATACACGGGGGCGTAGGACTGGTCTGTTAAGGCGACGGCACACACCATCCAACAGTGTCACAGAACACACGGTGGCCGTATTGAACGCCATAACTACATAGTGGACGTCGTCGCAGCTCTGCCATGATAGACAAGGGGTGGTCTGTGGAGAAGGAACCGCATATCAAGACCGTTTTGGGCCTCAGAAAGCCCGACATCATCGCCTCCAAGAATGGTGTGGGGGTGATAGTGGACGCACAGGTGGTCTCGGGTCAGCGACCGCTTGATGAGCTCCATCGTGAGAAACGTAATAAATACGGGAATCACGTGGAGCTTGTCGAGAAGGTCGCCGATAGACGAGGACTACCTTGTGAAGAGAGCGTTCGCTCGACCTCCTGCACTATATCTTGGACAGGTGTTTGGAGCCTCGCTTCTTATATGGAGCTGAAAAGGTTCGTCGGGCTGGATGAGGGAGTACTGGCCAGCATCCCGTCGCGGTCGTTTGTGTTACGGGGTTCCCACACAAACTGGACAAGGTTCAATCGCTATAATCCTACTTCGCGGCCTGCCGTCGGAGCGAACGGTTGTGTCCGTGGCTGCGCGTGAATATTTTACGCTCTTTTTCGTGATTGGTCAGAGTCTATAGAGGCTATATTGCGTTTAAAGCGAGACAGTGCTTGTGTGGGCGGTGCCCAGTCGAAGTGCGATAGTGACGTTATAGTGACAGTGACACAGTGGTAGTGACAGTGACAGACGGTGACGTTTGGTTGGCGACAGGGACGTTTGGTTTGGTTTTTATTTTCTTTTCTTTTGACATTTATTTTTACTTATTAGTTTTAATTGTGCCGTTGACACTTATTGGCTGTGTGGGCATCAAGGCCTTTAGCCTTTGACGTTTGGCTGTGTTTTGTTTAGGTTAGTGACAGATAGTGACGTTTGGTTGGCGACAGAGACGTTTGGTTTAGTTTTATTTTCTTTTCTTTTATTTTGACGTTTGCTGTTATTGACTATATTATTTTGTGTACTTGACTTTTGTGTGTTTTTTGCCCCGAGGCCTTTGGGTCTTTGACTTTTCCTTAGTTTTTTACGTGTTTAATACACAAACGGGTCACCGCACTTAGACCCTAGTGCTGCGGGATGGCGGAAGCCAACCCGGCAGGTGCTCAGGTAGCGGATGAGGAAGCCGAGCGCCGCGAAAAGGCGCTTTTCAACGAGTCCATTGCGGCGAAGGAGGAAGAACTTCAGGCACTTGAGGAGCTGCGGCGAGAGGGAGGCGGTCTGTTCACAACGCGCCTGTCCCTTGCGCGTACACCCCCGCAGGCGCTCCCGCCGAGCATAATGGACGAGTCGCCGCCGCGCACCGTGACACCGCTGCTACCACAGGCGGGCGAAAAACGCCACTTGGCATCACCGGAGGAAGTTCAGGAGGCGATGCGCCGCCGGGTGGCGACGAAAAAATTAAATACCACCCATCGGGGGCATCTTGGCTGCGGCTCCAGTGGTCCCACCTACGGCTCGCACCACTCCGGAGTTAAACGAGATGGCTGACTCCTTGGCTAACGCGGCGGTTGAAATCTTGGCAGGCCTCGCCACCAGCAGCACCCGGGGGATAATGGAGGCGGTGCGGTCGAAGACCAGCAAGTTGAATAAGGACGAGATAGCGGCGATCGGGGCACATACAGAGCGGCTGGGCGCGGTTATTACGCACCTTGCCCTGCGCTTGGCTGCCGCGGAAAGCCGGGCCAAGCAGCCTCAGGCGAGGACAGGAGAGGGCGAGCGCGTGCAGACCTTCTCCTACGCGTCGGCGCTTAAACTTCCAAGGAACGAGGAGCCGGTGAGGATTCGGGCCGCTCCTGGCCCAGTCCTTGCGTTCTACCCGGCGGTTGAAAATGAGTCCATCAAGACAGCGGAGGAGACAAAGGCGAAGCTCAAGAAGACTGTGGACCCGGCCAACCTTTGGGTCCAAGTGAGCAAAGTTGGCAACGCGGGTGTGCTTGTCCAGACTACCAACGACGCAGCGGCGACCAGACTCCGGGCTGCGATGCCCCCGACGATGTTCTACGGCCATCCATAAAGGATCTGCACGAGCAAAACTTTAGGGAGGATCAAAAGTGGCCCCTTGCGCGTATGCAAAAGGAGGCGACCGGTGCGTTCAAAAAGAACCGTTCGCGTGGGTCGTCCAAGGCGACTGCCTTCGTGTTCTCCTGCGCAGCCGAACTGCGCGAGGCCCTCCTGGCAAAAGGACGGGTATACATTGGGTGGCCGGCGGTCGAAGTAACCGACTATGTGGACGTGACCTGCTGCAGCAAATGCCAACAGTACGGTCACCCTGAGCGCTCCTGTCGATCGGCGGACGTCGTATGTTCGCGCTGCGGCGCTAGCGGCCACCGCGGAGAGGAGTGCACGTCGAGTGTGACACGCTGCGCAACCTGCAAGCGCTTTGGCAGGAAGGAGGCGACGAATCGCAGGACCGCCTCCAGGGATTGCCCGGCGAGGGCGTACGCCGTAGAACGGAGCGTGGCCATGACACATTATGCCTAGGCCACTACTAAGAGTTGGGCAGCTCAACCTCGCCGGGTCGGCGCTCGCGACGCGGGAGCTCCCCGTGGTGTGCCGAGAGCTGGGGTTGGATGTGGTGTTCCTGCAAGAGCAGTATGCGCAGGCCGCCGGAGACATTATTCAGCGGGGACCTGACTCAAAAGCGGCAGCCTTGGTACTACGGCGCGGTGCGGCCTGCGCGGTGCTTCACCACCTCAGCACCGACCACTGCCTTGTGCTGCACCTCGAGGACTGGGACTTGCACATGGTCTCGGCCTACTTCCAGTTTTCAAAGCCGATCGACCCACACCTGCACCACCTGGAAGGAGTACTGAACGCCCTACGCGGCAGAAGAACCGTAGTCTGTGTGGACGCCAACACCCACTCGCCTATGTGGCACAGCGCGCCGCGCCACTACACTGGCCGGGGCCACGTGGCGAAGTACAGGCGGGTGGCTCTGGAGGCGTTCATCGCTACGCATGGGCTCTCCGTCGTCAACGAGGAGGGCCAACCCTACACCTTCAGTGGCCCAAACGGTGAGTCCAACATTGATATAGCGCTGACCACGAGAGGAATAACAGCCGGATTCACGGTACAAGACGGGAAGAGCTGCAGCGACCACCGCCTGATCACCTTCCAGGTGGGTGCAACCGGAGACCACAGCGCATAGCCAGGCAGAGAGCCGGTGCGCTTCCAGGACCAAGTGGTAGACTGGCCGTATTTCCAGCAGACCATCCACACGCGAATGGGAAGGCTTGATTTCACCAAGCCGGCGTCCTTTGTGTGCAAGGAGTTTACAAACGTTATTGTACGAACGGCGCGCCAGTGCCTGGGTGTGAAAGGTCCACCAAAGGACGCCGGGTATGAATGGTGGGGTCCGGAGCTCGAGAAGCTTCGGAAATCCAACTGTAAGGCGAGGTGTAAATGGCAGGGATCACGAAAGGACGGGGGACCGAGAGAAGAGAGGCTGAGAGCCGAGTTTCATGACGTGCGTGCGAGATACCGAAAGGCAATGGAGGAGGCGGAGCTTGGGCACTTTAAGGAAATTGCCGAATCGGGCAACGCAGATCCGTGGGGGCTGGCCCACCGTGCTGCCAGCGGCAGTTTAAGGCCACCTCCCCGGGTCATCAATGGCATTGCGCTGGCGGAGGGCTTTGCGTGCACTGTGGGCGACGCGGCGACGGGTCTCCTGCGGGTGCTGTGCCCGGACGATGATCCGTCTCGGGACACGCCGTATCACAGGCAGATCCGTGTCGCTGCCTCGCTCATCCCGTCAGGCCAAGCTGCGCCTCCTCTGTCACGTAACAATCTGGGCGGCATCGTCAGGAGCCTTCCGAACACGGCACCGGGTTTGGACGGAATCAGCGCGCGAATTGTGAAGAATGTGTGGAAGGTCGCCCCCGCGGAAGTAACCGCGGTGTACAGCAAGTGTGTGCTGGAGGGTGTGTTTCCGGATGTGTGGAAGGAGGGCCGGCTGCTTGTCTTGCCTAAGGGCAATGGCAGGCCGCTAACCGACCCCAAGGTCTACAGACCTATAACGCTTCTGCCTGTGCTTGGGAAAATTTTGGAGCGTGTAATATTGGAATGGCTCCTATGATCGGCAACCAGATATCTGCTGCCTAGCACGGGTTTTCTCGGGGCAAGTCAACCGTCTCGGCGCTCAACGACATCCTGCGCGCCGCGAGGGAGGGCTCGGGCAAGTATGTGCAGGCCATATTTCTGGACATTTCGGGGGCCTTTGACAACGCCTGGTGGCCGATGATCCTGACGAAAGTCAAGCGGAGGGGTGTCCGCCTAACATCTTTGGGATGTTGGCTGACTACTTCGCCCGCCGGCGAGTCGGGCTATTCACCGGAAACCGGGTGGAGTGGAAGGTGTCCACAATGGGCTGTCCCCAAGGCTCCGTCCTTGGTCCACCTATATGGAACCTGCTGTTGGACGACTTGCTTCGGCTGCCGCTACCGGACGGCGTCCGTATGGTCGCGTACGCGAACGATGTGACCATCCTGATCGAATCCCAATCCCGCTCGGGGATAGAGGCGGCGGCCATGGTAACACTGGACCTGGCCGCGGCGTAGGGCGCCCGGAACAAACTGGGGTTTTCTCCGGCAAAATCATCTACGATGACGATCAGGGGAAAACTCCAGCGGACCCCACAGTCAAGCTTGCAGAATCCCCTGCATCGCGTAATCGGTCAGGAATGTCACCTCGACGACGGTTCTGGGGGTGGTGCTCGATGCGAGTCTGTCCTTCGCGCAGCATGCGACATCGATAGGGGAACGCGCGGCCAAGTGCTTTAGTAAGGTGTCAAGAGTGTCGGCATCCTCCTGGGACATTCGATATCCTGGTCTGCGCGTCCTCTACAGGAGCAATTTCGTAGCCACGGTGACGTATGCGGCTGCTTGCTGGTACCAAAGAGCGACACTCCATGTTGTTCGCAGCGCGCTGCTCAGGTGCCAGAGGCCAAGCCTGGTACTGCTGACGAAGGCGTACAGGTCTACCAGTACGACTGCGCTGGCAGTGCTGGGCGGTGTCCTCCCGGCGGATCTGGAGGTGACTCGTCCTGGGCGGTTCGATGAGGAGCGCCAGGCCGCGGCCAAAGCACAGGTAGTGCTGGGCTTGCGGCGGCGCGTGCTGGCCCGACGTAAGAATGTGATCTGGAATGAGACGATGGATGCGTGGCAGAGGAGATGGGAGAATGAGGAGAAAGGACGGGAGCTGTTCCGTTTCTTCCCGGATGTGCGGGAACGCCTTAAGTCGCGCTGGGTTGAGCCAGACCACCAGCTGTCCCAGATTCTCACGGGACACAGGTGTTTTAGGAAAAGGCTGCATGATGTGGCGCTATGCGAGAACGGCATGTGCGAATGCGGTATGGAAGAGGAAGACCTGCACCATGCTCTGTGGGTCTGTCCCCTGTATGCAGAGGCTAGGTGCGAGATGATGAATGGGATAAGTCGCACGGAGGCTGGCCCAATCTATTACCGCGATCTCGTGAGTTCACCGGCGAACTTTGCGGGGCTACGGAGATTTGCGCACAAGTGGCACGCCGCTCGGAGGAAGTCAGAACTGGAGCAGAGCGAGCGGAGCTCAAAAAGTGGAGTGGACAGGCAGCGAAGCAACAACTATGTAACTGTGGTGTCAAGCCCTACTAAGGGAGAGTTGACAGGGACACACATGGCTAATTTTTAAGGGTCAAGAAGCGCCTGCGGACTGAAAAGAATGCCAAGAGAGCTATGTCCGCAGCCGCCCCACGTTTCGGCCCGCATAACGCTTGCGTTGGCCATGCTTCGCTGCCTGTCGTCGGAGCGAACGGTCGCGTTTGAGGCTGCGCATGCTATTTTCGGTTCTTTTTTGTGATTGGTCCGCGTCGTTTATCGGTGGCTCCTTGTCTCGCACGGGGAGTTCGCCGTAAGCGGCCGCGGCCATATTGCTTTTAAAGCGAGACACAGTTTGTGTGGGCGGTGCCCAGTTGTGGTGCGAGAGATACGCGTGGTGTGTGCGATAGTGACGTTATAGTGACAGTGACACAGTGATAGATAGTGACGTTTGTTTGGCAACAGACGTCTCTGTTTGGTTTGGTTTTTTATTTTTCTGTTGACATTAATTTTTATTTCTTATTTGTGCTGTAGACTTTATTGCCTGTGTGGGCATCAAGGCCTTTGGCCTATGACGTTTGATTGACAGTAATTACAGATTTGACACGTTTGGTTGAGGAGGAGGAGAATCGAACATCGATGTGACCTTTAGCACAAGAAACATCAGCGTCGAAGATTGGCGGGTCCACGAGCATGCGAGCATCAGCGACCACCGGCTGATTACATTCAGGCTATGTGGTACTAGGGAACGAGGGCCCGCTCCAATAGAGGAGCCGTCGGTGTCGTCAAAGAGGTTCCGGGAGCGCGGGGTGGACTGGGACCGATTCCGGGTGGTGATCCACGAGCGTGTGGGAGGGATTGATTGGGGGAAGCCTGCTTCAGAAGTGTGCAAGGAGTTCACGCAAATCATCGCGTGGACAGCTAGCGAATGCTTGGGTACATGTGGGGATGGTAAGAAAGCGAAAGGGTATGAGTGGTGGTCTCCCTCGCTGGAGGCCTTGCGTAGAAGACACAATAGATTGAGGAAAGCGTGGCAATCGGTGCGAAAGGGTAAAGGGGACATCGAATTGCGAGCGAAGCATGAATTTGACGAGTGTCGCAGTAGGTATAGACTCCTAATGGAGAAGGCGCGGCTGGACTTCTTTTGCAGACTGGCTGAGTCAGGGAACCAGGACCCCTGGGGCCTGGCTTACCGCGCCGCCAGTGGCAGACTCAGGCCGCCGCCCAATGTCGTGTGTGGCACCAGGGTTGCGGAGGGATTCGCCGTGGAGGCGGGATCCGCCCTATGCCCGGACGATGATCCACTAAGGGACTCGCCATATCATCGGCAGGTGCGCCTGGCAGCTGCCTGCGTCCCGTCGGGTCGGGATGCGCCTCCTCTGTCAGCTCAGGAGCTGGAGAAGATAGTCAGGGCTCTGCCCAACACGGCCCCGGGAATCGACGGGATTTCGGCGCGCATTGTCGGGCATGTGTGGCGGGCGGCCGGGGCCGAACTGGCGCACATGCTTGTTAGATGCGTTGCCGAGGGCGTCTTTCCTGATGTGTGGAAGGACGGTAGGCTTATCGTAATCCCGAAGGGGAATGATAAGCCGCTTACTGATCCTAAAGCATATCGGCCTATCACCCTACTCTCTGTTCTGGGCAAAGTCCTGGAAAGGGTCATGTTGCAGTGCGCTCCAGCAATCACGCAGAGTGTGTCGTCATGCCAGCACGGGTTCTCTCGGGGTAAATCTACTCTTTCAGCGCTAAATGACATTCTGGACACGGTTGCTGACAGCCGGTATAAGTATATACAAGCAGTGTTTTTGGACATATCTAGGGCCTTCGACAACGCGTGGTGGCCCATGATCCTGCTAAAGGCAAAGGCGGTGGGGTGCCCGCCAAACATCTATAGGATGTTGGCGTCGTACTTCACCAGCCGACGTGTCGGGTTCTTTGCTGGAGGTGGGGTCATGTAGAAATCAACAACAATGGGCTGCCCGCAGGGTTCTGTAGTGGGACCTCCGCTATGGAACCTTCTACTGGACGATCTGCTTCGATTACCGTATCCGGTGGGCGTGAAGATGGTCGTGTACGCCGATGATCCTCCTGGGGTGTCCGGTACAGGGCCCTTAAGGTCTTGTACAAAGGCATTTTCATAGCGATAGTCACCTACGCAGCGTGGTGCTAGTGGAGGCGCGTGAGCACTTACGTGGTTAGGAGCGCGTTGTTGAGGACCCAAAGATCTGCGCTCGTCCTTCTGACTAAATCGTACCGGTCGGTCAGCACCGCGGCCCTACCTGTTCTGGCGGGGGTACTGCCTGCTGACCTCGAGGTTGCCAGCGCGGGCATGACTGACGACATTCGGCACTTGCCTCGGGACGCGTTCAGGGCAGGAAGGAGAGGTATCGAGAACGATGCCGTAGCCAACTGGCAGCGGCGATGGGAAACGGAGGACAGGGGTAGGGAACTTTATCGATTCTTCCCGGACGTGACAGTTAGGCTCAAGGCAACTTGGGTCGAGCCGGACTACCAAGTCTCGCAGATCCTGACTGGGCATGGATGCTTCAGAAAGAGATTGCATGAGATGAAGTTGTGCGAGGGAAGTATGTGCTACTGCGGGGAGGAAGACGAATGTGAGGACCATGTACTATGGCGATGCCCTCTGTATGAGGAGCTCAGGTGCGAGATGATGGACGGGATCACACGTGTGGAGGAGGGCCCGGCTTACTTTTGTGACCTTGTCGCCTCGGAGGAGAATTTCCGGTGGCTCAAGAGGTTCGCACACCAATGGCACAAAATCAGGAGCGAGCTAGAGTGCCAGGGCTAAGGACGGGCAGCGAAGCTGTGCTGTATTGTTAATACACATCGTGTCGGACAAGGTAGGGTGCCGCCCCAGAAAGGGGAGAAAGGCGACAAGGGACTGGTCGAGAATTTGTAACAAGGAGTCAAGCAGCGGCTGCGGTGATAGCGCGTTTAACTAGGCGTGCCATGTCTGCAGTCGTCTCCTTGACGCTTCGGCCCATATGACATGATGTCGGTGGAGCCATGGGAGATGGTGGGTATGCTCTTAAAACGGTGAAGGAAAACATCGTCAGGAAACCGACATGTCTTAGAATCAAAAAATTCGGAAGACATGTGACATCTACCAACCCGCACTGGGCCCGCGTGGTGGATTATAGCTAATCCCTCTCCTAGAGAGGAGGCCTGAGTACCTGCAGTGGGAACAAACTCAAAAACACACACATACAAACACACACGCACTACACACACGCACACACACACACACACACACTTACACATAAACGTCAAAATCTATTAAATAAACACAGATTAATTATACAAGCTTGATGTGTTTGGCGTCTTTACTAGATTAATCACAATATTGTCAGTAAAATTATAGTTTTAAGCAAATTCCTCAATAAAATAACTTTCAGAATCAGAATCACAAAAACTCGTATAAATTATGATGTTAGTAGTAGGTAGCACTCACTAAAAAACAGTGGATTTATCATATTTTTATTATGAAAATAAATGTATAAAAGAAAAGATTGTTTTTTCTTTAAACACGCCTTAGTTATTTTATAGAACGTTACACAGTGGTGTTGGGCAACCCCCATATTACGTCACTATGTTTAAGTCCATGTCTGCCTGTTGCCTATTGCCATCATCATCATCAGGCTACAGCAATCCACTGCTGGACATGCCTATATCCAGCAGTCGCATACCACTCAATCTAATTAGTCCGTCAGAGTGATTTCCAAAAAGTAATGGACACTTTTTTTTTGTTTTGTCACCAAGTCAGGATCTGACGATGGGATCCCAGGGAAATCGAGGGCAACCCTCAAACTTTATAGGCACTTATGACGTTTTCCATATATTTTCTAAACCTGTTCAAGTATTTGCGTGTGGTCATCACAATATCATGTGGATTCACTGATGATGATGGAAGGTACAACTCCTCAACGGTTAGGAGTTGATTGATTTTTTTTTCACTACTACTATGCGTACTTATAAAGTGATAGTTGTATTCTTTCAGGGTATTAGGTTGCCCTAATGATAGAAGGTAAAACTCATTAACCGACTTTAAAAAAGGAGGTTCTCAATCTTTTTTTTTATGTGTCATGTATATTAACCGATTACTCGGAGGCGCCCGAACCGATATAGAAAATTCTATTTTTGTTGAAAAGGAGATATCCCAAGGGTACCATGATAAGAAAATCAGGATCTGATGATGGCATCCCAGAGAAATCGAGGACAACTCTCAAATTGTATAGGCATATATAACGTGTTTCGTGCTTTTTCTAAAGTTTTTAAATATTTGCATCTAGCAGTCATCACTTCATGTTGATGAGTTGATGATGGAAGGTATAACTCCTCAACGGTTAGGAGTTGGAGCATAATTCTTTAGTAAAATATTATGGGGACGTATTTATGGTTGTAATCTTTCAGGTTCTCTAAGTGAGCTGATTATGGAAGGTACTACTCCTAAACGGTTAGGAGTTGAAAGCAATAATAAGGGAATCTTGAAGGTTAGGGTTCTTGGCTGAATGTTAAATGTATAGTAAATATTTGTATAGGATATTACAACTAAAAATTGTAAAATAAAAAACTTTTTTCCAAAAAAAAAACCGACTTCAAAAATACAAAAAAGTGAAAAACACAAAAACGAAAAACACTGAAAAGTGAAAAATAAACTTCACTAGAAAAAGCAGCTTCTGAAGTGGGTGGCAAAAAAAACGAAATCAAAGAGACAAAATATCACCGACTTCAGAAGCTGCTTTTTCTTGTGAAGTTTATTTTTCACTTTTCTGTGTTTTTCACCATTTTGTGTTTTTGAAATCGGTTTTTTTTTTTAGTTAACTACCCTATTCCTGATTGAAAATCCCGTTACACTTTGCTGGACCTAGTAATCGAACCTACAACCTTTTTTTTTAAAACCACCCATGTTCCTTCTTAGCCCTTCATGTCGAGGCCGCGGTATCTCTTGCGAACAACCCGCAGCCCCAACGGGCGTCAGCCCTTGCCTTCTGTGTTGCTGACATCTCTTTGAGGCGCGCGTGGATCACGAACGCGCCGTCGACACGGCCTGTCATCGTCATAAGACGGACGGACGGCGAGCTTACCCATCACTCACCTTCCAGAGGCCCATCGAACCTACAACCTCGAAATAAAATTGTAGCACTTAAAAACTGAATATTTCTATAACGTATCTAGACATGGGCAAAGATAGACCGTCATTCTCCATCATCATCATCATCCCATGTTACTTGGGGTCGGCGAAACACGTTTTTAGGGTTCCGGTACCTCAAAATAAAAAACGGAACCCTTATAGGATCACTCTGTCTGTCCGACCATTCCCCCTTATCTCCGAAACTACTGAGCCTAAAATTTTGAAAAAAATGCTGTTGTTGTTTGTGTGTGTGTGTGTTTTTTATTCTGTTAATTATTTAGTTTCTTTTTATTTTTTATTGTTTGTTGTGTGCACTTGTGGCATGTGCTAAATAAATATGTTTTTATTATTTCTTTCTTTTCTTTTCCCGGTCAGTTTTGACTCCTAGTAGTATGCTTCGCTCCATGGCTCGCTGGCAGACCCCGAGGAATAACTACCATGTAAAAAACCTTTCTTATTCCTATAAATCTTTATCAAGGATATTTTCAATGTCGCGTGTGATTAAATAAATACTTACTTATTATATCTAATCCGTAATTATCGATTGCGTAGATATAGCAAAAAAACGACTGATAGTAGAAACGCTTGATAAAGAAGTACAATATTAGGATTATTTGGTGAAAAATGGCGGAGATACGCGGTGCGGTGTTTACGATATGTTTTATGTAAGTACATAATTGTTATTTATGTATTTTATGGAACAGTGATAATCTAGTGACCGTTGGACTGCCGATGAGTCATAGGCCTGGAGTTCAACCCAAGACACGAACCTCAAATTCGGATTCGTATGCATATTAATAACACTTGCTTCGGTGAAGGAAAACATCATGAGAATACTAGCCTGCTTGAAAAATATTTCCCAACGGCATGTAAATCCAAGTCAGAGGCCCACGGTAAAGAACGAAGAATTATTTTATTCGTAACTGTTCCCCAGACTTTAGATTAAAACTTTAACATGTGAACGCTTATAATAAATTAAGGGGCACTATGTAAGCGAAGGAGGTGGCGGAACGTGAGAGGGAGAGAACCTCTCGTCCCAGCCGCCGCGGGAGGCGTTCCGGGCGTCGTTGGCCACGTGATGGCTACCGGCCACCGTAGACGCGGGCCTGTGGACGGTGAATGATGGGTAAGCTCGCCGTCCGTCCGTTTTATGACGACGACAGGCCGTGTCGACGGCGCGTTCGTGTTCCACGCGCGCCTCAAAGAGATGTCAGCAACATGCAAGGGCCGACGCCCGTCGGGGCTGCGGGTTGTTCGCAAGAGATACCGCGGCCTCGGCATGAAGGGCTATTATGGAACATGGGTGGTTTTTAGTCAGTAGAAGTATGACACTCCCTTTCGCTCTGCCCAAGAGCGGGAGGGGTTATTTGATGATTTTCCACCCACCATAAAAAAGGGGCACAATGTACCTACCTAATGCACACATTACCAAAGGAGTTGTTTGTTTGATTTCGTTTTTTTGCCACCGACATCTGAAGCTGATTTTTCTTCTAAAGTTTACCTATTTTTCACTTTTTTGTTTTTTACTTTTTGTGTTTTTCACTTGTTTGTATTTTTCACGTTTTTGTTTTTGAAGTCGGTTCTTTTTTGCAAGAAAGCTTTTTTATTTTTTCCATTTTTAGTTGTAATCATCATCATCTGCCTAGCCTTTTCCCAACTATGTATTGACATTTTTAGTTGTAATATCTTAGACAAATATTTAGTATGCATTTTACATTCAACAAAGAAACCTAACTCTTAACCTTCAAGATTCCCATTATTGCTTTCAACTCCTAACCGTTGAGGAGTTCTTCCATAATCAGCTCTCCTAGATAATCTGAAAGAATACAACCATAATTATATACGTTCCCATAATATTTTATTAAAGAATTATCCTCCAACTCCTAACTGTTGAGGAGTTATACGTTTCATCATCAGCTCATCAACATGAAGTAATGACTGCTAGATGGGAATACTTAAAAAACTTTAGAAAAAGCGCGAAACACGTAATACGTGACCATAAAATTTAAATTTCTCTGGGATGCCATCATCAGATCCTGATTTCCTTATCATGGTACCACACTTGGGATATCTACTTTTTCAATAAAAAAAAGAATTTTCTATATCGGTTCAGGCGTCTTCGAGTAATCGGTGAATATACATAAAAAAAGATTCCGACGAATTGAGAACCTCCTTTTTTTAACGTCGGTTAATAAGGTTTACCTGCCATCATCAGGTCAACCTAAATGCCTGAAAGAATACAACTATCGGTCTATAAGTACGTATTATTTCGAAGAAATTTTCTATCAACTCCTAACCATTGAGAAGTTGTACCTTTCATCATCAGCGCAGCCACATGAAATTATGATTATCAGACGCAAATACTTGAACAGCTTTAGAAAATATATGGAGAACGTTACGTGTGCCTATAAGATTTGAGGGTTGCCCTCGATTTCTCAGGGATCTCATGATCAGATCCTGATTTGGTGACAATGGGACCACCTCGGGAGTATACCCTTTCAAAAACAAAATTAAAATCGCTCCACAATTGACGGAGATATGCGCGGACATAAATAAAAAAAAATACACACGAATAGAGAACCTTCCTTCTTTTCGGAAGTCAGTTAAAAATGTCTTTGGCATAATGTACGCCTCTGTACTTTGGGGTCAAATTGTTAAAATTTCTCGCTGAGTTATCAATCTTTTCATTATATTATTGTCTTAATTTGCAGATTGACAACAAATGCGGCCTTTGGCCACATCCCCTATTACAACTCTGCCGAGCCAGATGCACCTACTTTTGGTAAGTATATTCACTATTTTTCTCTGGTCTAATGGTCGCAAGTGCGGCTGCTGTGCACGAGGTCCATGTTTCAAGTCCCATGTAACTGCCGGCCGAGTCTACTTCTGCCAAATAGGTGCCTTCAAATCCAGACCCCTATGGCTGCTACTCCAAAATTCTTGAATTTTTAAGTGCCTCTCCAACTAGTGAAGGTTGGCAGTCAGCTCCGCATATCTGATTCGGCCTTTAGCCAGTCTAGAAAGCTCTGCAGCGCTCTTAACTCCCGTCCATTCCCGAATATTGCGCAGCCACGTTTTCTTCCTACGACCTACTGCACTTTTGCCGCCACTTTGCCCATCATTATCAGTTGCAAGAGTTCGTATCTGTCGTGTCTTAATACGTGCCTGCATTAATTTTTTTTTTTTTGGAACGAAGTTCCTTATCGCGCGTTGTGAAAGGGGACTAGACGGAAAAAATTCTTACGAAAAGTTGTCACGACACTTTTTGCTATAGTAAGCTATTGTAAGCTGTGCGGCGTCGCATGTTTCTCTGTCTGTCTCTCTCTCTCTTATAGAAAGCAAGCCAGATATTTTCATTTCTACATTTCTTTTTTTTTTTTTTTTTACATAATAAAAAATAATAACAATAACTTCGTTCCATCCGGGTGTTCCTTGACACCTCTCAAGTTTTTTTATTATTGATTTGTGTCTGTAGTAAATCTACACCTTACTATTGTATCGAGCCTGGTTCTTTTAACCAAACAGACAGATGTGTTGCTGAGGAGTTTGTTCCGCCACTTCTTCTTTCCAGCTAGAACACTAGGAAGTGTCGAAGGGAGGGCGTTTTGGGGGACTGTCTCTTGTAAATAAGTAAAGCAAATTTTGACGTTCGAAAAGTGCTGATTATCAGCCTAGTTTGAATAAATGACTTTTGATTTTCTACTTTTCAGTTAGTGACATCCCGGCTAGCGAGATGAGTCGACAGAACTCTGCTGCCCGCCTCGCAGCTGTTCGTAGCGTGATGGCTGAGAGCAGAGTGGACGCGTACATCGTGCCTACTGCTGATGCCCATAATGTAAGTAGCTGCTATATATAGATCTTTGGCAGTCGTTACAGGTAGTCAGTGACCTGACATTCTGACATCCAGTCTTACCAAAGAGTATTACCTAGTATTAACTGGGTTGTGGAGGTCAGATAGGCAGTCGCTCCATGTAAATTACTGGTATTCAGCTGCATCCGGTTAGACTGGAAGCCGACCCCAACATAGTTGGGAAAAGGCTAGGCAGATGATGATGATTTATTGGATTTGGTCATCTATGATCTACTTACATTATTTGGGATCTATCCATTTAGCTGCGTGTCAAAATTTCTACTTATTAGTATACTACACGTTGGTCTAGTGGTCGCAACCGTGACTGCTGAGCATGAGGTCCTGGGTTCGATTCCCGGGTAGGGCAAAGTGTTATTGGCTTTTTCCATCAGGAATTTATCAGTAACAGCAATAGGCTCGCCCCCTGTTACATGGGACTTAAACATAACTGGCGAAATGTGGGTGTACTATTAGGTACACCTCTACCTAACCCTTCGGGGATTACAGGCGTGATGTTATGTTTTGTTTATGATAGTATACTACACTTTTGACTCATAGAAGCTACGACGACCGACGATCGTTTAAGTTTAAATCGTCAGCTCTCGTCAAAATCGCTTTTTAAACATAAAATAATTATCACCGTCTTTTCCAGTCGCAATACATATCCCCGGCGGACGCCCGTCGTGAATGGCTGTCAGGGCTCCGAGGGTCATCAGGAACAGCTCTAGTGACGGCCACCCAAGCTCTCGTGTGGACTGATGCAAGATACTGGACGCAATTCGAAGTAGAGGTCGATGGAAACTTGTGGACACTGATGAGGCAAGGTGGGTAGATGGCCCCGTCGGGGCTACGGGTTGTTCGAAAAAGATACCGCGGCCTCGACACAAAGGGCTAAGAAGGAACATGGGTGGTTTTTAGTCAGTAGAAGTCTGACACTCCCTACCGCTCGCGCTGCCCAGAGCGGCGCGGGCGGGAGTCATTTGATGCCGTCACAATCCCCAAAAAAAAATGTGGGTAGACGGTGAAGGTTAGATAAGCAGTCACTCCTTGTTTTGGAACGAAGTTCCTTATCGCGCGTTGTGAAAGGGGGCTAGACGGAAAAAATTCTTACGAAAAGTTGTCACGACACTTTTTGCTTTAGTAAGCTATTGTAAGCTGTGCGGCGTCGCATGTTTCTCTGTCTGTCTCTCTCTCTCTTATAGAAAGCAAGCCAGATATTTTCATTTCTACATTTCTTTTTTTTTTTTTTTTTTTTATTTCTTTTTTTTTTTTTACATATTAAAAAATAATAACAATAACTTCGTTCCATCCGGGTGTTCCTTGACACCTCTCAAGTTTTTAATGTTTTTTTTTGCTAAAAAACAACCGACTTCAAAAAACACTTAAAACAGGAAAATATCAGAATGCCTTTTTTGTTTGATAGACTTTTTTTGACAACGGTAGCGAATAGTCTAGACGCGAGTCTGGTTCGAGGTGGTGCAGGTGAAAAGTACTTGGAAGGATAAGGAGGAGGCGTTTGGCCACTGGGATATAAAAGAGTATTAAAATCGGAAATAATTCAGTATTCCATGTTCTAGTCATGGTTTAACTTTTTGGAACGAAGTTCCTTATCGCGCGTTTTGAAAGGGGGCTAGACGGAAAAAATTCTTACGAAAAGTTGTCACGACACTTTTTGCTATAGTAAGCTATTGTAAGCTGTGCGGCGTCGCATGTTTCTCTGTCTGTCTCTCTCTCTCTTATAGAAAGCAAGCCAGATATTTTCATTTCTAAATTATTATTATTAATATTTTTTTTTTTTTTTTTTACATAAAAAATAATAACAATAACTTCGTTCCATCCGGGTGTTCCTTGACACCTCTCAGTTTTTTTTTCTATCGTGGGAAATCATCAACTGACTCCTCCCGCCTTGAGGAGAGCGGTAGGGGGTGTCAGACTTCTACTGACTAAAAACCATCCATGTTTCTTCTTAACCCTTTGTGCCGAGGCCGCGGTATCTCTTTCGAACAACCCGCAACCCCGACAGGGGTACAATTACCCCTTTTTTTTTTGGGGGTGGGTAATCATCAAATAACCCCTCCCGCTCTTGGGCAGAGCGAAAGGGAGTGTCAGACTTCTACTAACTAAAAACCACCCATGTTCCTTCTTAACCCTTTGTGCCGAGGCCGCGGTATCTCTTTCGAACAACCCGCAGCCCCGACGGGAACCACTCGCAGCCCCGACGGGAACAACTCGCAGCCCCGACGGGACCCGCAGCCCCGATGGGACCCGCAGCCCCGACGGGACCCGCAGCCCCGACGGGGTACAATGACCCCTTAAGATTCGTTTTGCCGTTCATGATCATCATCATTCACCCACTGCTGAGTGGGCTTCTCTTGGTCTTTTCTAACATTTCTTTTAGCTATTCTTTTTGCAGCCATTTTATGAAGATGAAACAAATATTCTCTTCAAGATCTTACCAAGTGAAGTTCGAGCCACATGAATACTGTTAAAAAAACACGAAAATGTTATGTTATTACAAAGAACTAACAGAAATAATACTATGTGTGAAAAAAGTAATAAAATCGATCAAAAAATGGCTTAGTTTTAACTGATTTTAAATGACGTGCTAGACAAAGACAGCGCTACAATAAATGTTTACTCATATTTCATACCCCCATAGTTACGTAGTACAAATACAATGATTCAAAGTGCCCCCACCAAAAACTTCTAAAGCATGTGAAGCTACTCCATTTTTTGATCGATTTTATTACTTTTTTCACACATCGTGAAATTTCTGTTAGTTTTTCGAAATAACATAACATTTTCGTGAATTTTTAACACAAGCCAAAAAGTCAATTATGCGAACAGTTTCAACACGATTTACATTTAACATGGTAAAATTAAACAGACATGCCAAATTACTTTTTACACGATTGCCCCAAAAGAAAGAGTGTTATGTTTTTACCTACTATTTCATGTTTCTTGCTCCCAGGTCAAGATCTCTCTCTCCAAGACTGGCTGGTTGCTAACATGCCCAATAGCACTGCTTTCACAATAGTGGCTGTAGATCCCACCACATACACGAGGAGTGCCTGGCGTAGCTTACAAGTAAGTCGTTCTTTTGCGTGTGTTTAGTGCCTACTACTGCCTATCCAACAAACAGTTGGTACCTGAAGACGGTCGTCGTCACCGAGGCACCTTAGAGACCCTGGCGTGACGATTTGGACTCGGTCTTAACTGTTTCGCCAGAAAAGGCAAAAGACCGGGAGAGTTGGGAAGGAATGAAAAAAAAAAAAGCGTTTATTCGTGGCATACATCCGGCCGTGTTACAAAGTATATTACTCACCAAACTGTAGAACAAGGGACAGGAGGGAGAGTAGGAGGAGCAGGAGGAGGGGGAGGGCAGAATAGGCTAATTAAAAAAAGGGCCTAACCTGGTATCAGATTAGCAAAGACTTGGCTTTTCATGCTGTCGATACTGCGTCCGCAAGCAAGTGCACTGAACACAGATAGACCTAGATAACGCAAGAGCAAAACTTCGCGTGCCTAGCTTACGTACAAAAGGTAGTAAAATAGGTAGTCAAAAAATGGCATGCTTGGTTTTCATACATATTGTGTTATCTAGGTCTATGTATATCTGTGGCACAGAACAATACGCAGATGAATTCGAAAAAAAAAAACCGACTTCAAAAACACAAAGTAGTGAAAAACTTCAGAAGCTGCTTTTTCTTGTGAAGTTTATTTTTCACTTTTTTGTGTTTTTCGTTTTTGTGTTTTTCACTTTTTTGTGTTTTTGAAGTCGGTTTTTTTTTTGTTGTAATATCATAAACAAATATTTACTATACATTTAACATTCAACCAAGAACCCTAACCCTTAACCTTCAAGATTCGCTTATTATTGCTTTCAACTCCTAACCGTTTAGGAGTACCTTCCATAATCAGATCACCTAGAGAACCTGAAAGAATACAACCATGTATACGTCCCCATAATATTTTACTAAAGAATTATGCTCCGACTCCTAACCGTTGAGGAGTTATACCTTCCATCATCAACTCATCAACATGAAGTGATCATTGCTAGATGCAAATACTTAAAAAAACTTTAGAAAAAGCACGAAACACGTGATACATGCCTATACAATTTGAGGGTTGCCCTCGATTTCTCTGGGACGCCATCATCAGATCCTGATTTTCTTATCATGGTACCACCCTTGGGATATCTCCTTTTCAACAAAAAAATATTGTTTTATATCGGTTCAGGCGCCTCCGAGTAATCGGTGAATATACATAAAAAAGATTGAGAACCTCCTTTTTTAAAGTCGGTTAATGAGTTTTACCTTCTATCATCAGGGCAACCTAATACCCTGAAAGAATACAACTATCACTTTATAAGTACGCATAGTTCTGAAAGAATTTTCTATCAACTCCTAACCGTTGAGGAGTTGTACCTTCCATCATCATCAGTGAATCCATATGATATTGTGATGACCACACGCAAATACTTGAACAGGTTTAGAAAATATATGGAAAACGTCATAAGTGCCTATAAAGTTTGAGGGTTGCCCTCGATTTCCCTGGGATCCCATCATCAGATCCTGACTTGGTGACAATGGGACCACCTCGGGTCAACCTAATAGCCTGAAAGAATATAATTATCGCTTCATAAGTGAATATAAATAAGAAACAATTTTCTTTCAACTTCTAACCGTTGAGGAGTTGTACCTTCCATCATCATCAGCAAATTCACATGATATTATGATGATCAGACGCAAATACTTAAACAGCTTTAGAAAATATATGAAAAACATCATAATTATGTGCCTATAAAATTTGAGGGTTGCCCTCGATTTCCCTGGGATCCCATCATCAGATCCTGATTTGGTAACAATGGGCCCACCTCGGGAGTATACCTATTCGAACACAAAAAGAAATTTGAAAATCGGTTCATTAATGACGGAGATATGCGATAACAAACAGACAAAAAAAAAAAAAAAACATACAAACGAATTGATAACCTCCTCCTTTTCGGAAGTCGGTTAAAAATCAGAGGTGCGTGTCTTGGGTTCGAACTCGGGGCCTATGACGTGGCAGTCCAACGGTCACACCACTAGACCATCATGCTTTTTTTGCCGAAAATAAAACTGCTTTATTACAAAAAAATGGTATGTAACCTCCGTGACCACTCTAAAATTGTTATTTTTTCTGTTTTAGGTAGCTCTAATTGCAGTGAATGTGGGACTACAAGCTATCCCCGAAAACTTAGTAGACTTGGCGCGAAGGAATCTCAACGATGGCCCTCCGGCGAGATCCAACAATCCTTTGCTGCCTCTATCCGTTCAGTATACCGGTAAGTCTTGTAAATTGTTTTCAAGAAACTGACAGCTAATATGGGCTTCGCCCGCGTGAATGTCGGAAATATCAAAAATGACGATTTACCATACAAACTGTCATCCCCTATTTCACCCCTTTGGGGGTTGAATTTTGAAAATTCTTTCTTCAGTGGACGCCTACGTCATGAAGGAATACGTGTGCGAACTTGCACTTGGCCAGTTTTTTTTCAAAACTTCTCCAATAGATTTTGAAAACCAGAAATCTTGCAGCGAAAAGTATTTATATATAGGGTGTAAAAGTACCCTTAACGCAAACAAAAGGCACTTGTTTTCGCCACCACTGCGATATTTTTTTTGTTCTAGACCATATCTGAGAACTTCCTAGTTACGGAGATATTGGGGGTTAATTTTTCGCAGCTGTTTCTGTAAATACTAGTTTTTCAGGTTTTAACTTTACTTAAATTACCTCCACGACCCATTTACTATAGAAAACATCTACTAGCACAATGTTTTAACAATGCTACATTGAATTTTACCATAAAATGTGATTTTTGACCCAAAAAAAAAGTTGTTTCCCAGGATTTTTTTTGCGTAGGGGTACCTAGAGTGATGTACAGAATGCTTGGTTGACGGCTGTGTGATGGGTTGATTTACACACTGTATTTCCGTTTCCAGGAGAGAATTCTTTCAGTAAGATCTTCCAGCTACTGCAAGAAATGAGCAGGAGGAGCGCCACAGTGTTGTTGTTGACTGCATTGGACGATATTGCGTGTAAGTAGGACCTATTGTAGATCAAGGCTCCTCGATTTATTTTGAAGGTGGGCCTAACTTCCCGTCGGGGCTGCGGGTTGTTCGAAAGAGATACCGCGGCCCCGGCGCAAGGGCTAAGAAGGAACATGTGTGGTTTTTAGTCATTAGAAGTCTGACACTCCCTTTACCTCTGCCCAAGAGCGGGAGGGGTTATTTGATGATCTCCGCGACCCACATAAAAAAAAAAAAGTTGGGCCTAACTTTTGATCGATTGATTTGGCGGTTCGAGTTAATATCTCCAACCTGGTATTTTTATGTGAAACATCGACGGCACGGTTGGCGCAGTGCCTCAGGCAGTTGACAGCTGCGCTGTGTGTCGCGGGTTCGATCCCCGTACGTAACAAATATTTGTATGGCCTACAGATAGTTGTTTCGGGTCTGGGTATTTGTGTATGCGAGTTTAAATGTCTGTGAACGTAGCCACGATACAGGAGAAATTTCTAGTGTGGGGCAACGTTTTAAAATAAAAAAAAAGACGTGTGGCACTCGGAGGGAGACTGCCGCGGTAAAGCTATTGCATAGCATTTTTTATCAACTTATGCAATTATAATTATTTATTCATTTTATTAATGCAGTATTTAAATATAGTATTTATACTTACACTTTTACTAATCATCCTCATCTTTTATAAAATGTCCTTTTACGTCTCATGTCGCGCCTTGGCGACAACTATTTTTGTTGGCAGCCTTATAATCTATCTTATTCGATTTATTAACTTTGATTTTGCTGTTTTAAAATATTAAATCTAATAATTTTTCAATGTTTACTTTTCATCTGACATTACGTCAGTTGTCAAGATGTCATTTACTTTTTCTTTTATTTTGTGTCATAGTTTTTCTTAGTGGTTAGAGCTATGAAGGTTACATTTGATTTATATAATTTAATTTATTTTTATTAATATGTTTGCTCAAATAATGTAATTTATTGATAATTTCTATTAATAGTATCTTATCTTACGCTTATAAAATTAATTAACAAGCTCACAGAAATTCTTTGAGGAAGTTTTTGACTGAATAATAAAATTAAATACAGGCAACTCACAATTTTTGATTTCAAGAAATTGTCAAGTGTCAATTCGTTAGGTTTTTTTTTTTTTTTCGTTACGGAATTTCTGGATTTGGTCCCCACGCTTAAGGCCCGCGATAGAAGCTATGCAATAGCTTAAAAACTATATGCGCGCTTGCGCAGTAAAACCTACGGCAAGATATGCCATCTTGACGCTATCATAGCATGATGTCTCCTCGATGCTACGTAAAATCAACCTTTTCCAATTTACAATAAAGTTTGTCTTGGCACGGTTGCTGATATTTTTCTATTTTTGAAAGTTCCACGCTACTCAATTACGGCCGGTTTTTCAATCGCCAGTTAACTTTTGTCTGACGAATATGATTGTCATTTTCACAGTTTTTGTATAGACAATCTGTCACAACATAACATTTATTCATCAGGTAAAAGTTAACTGGCGGTTGAAAAACCGGCCCTAAGTGATGTAGTTAGGTCGTATACAGATTTGATCGATAGATATCGATAAAAGAAAATTTATTTATTTTAGTCCATATTTCTTTACAGGTTTTTTTCGTTAATTATGAATTTTAATATAAATGTTTCAGCGACTTTCACCCTTACTGTGTGTCCCGTGACGAATAATTATTTTTAATATATTTTTTGTTATTTTCAGATACACTGAACATACGTGGTTCCGATATCCCGTTCAATCCTGTATTCTTCTCATATCTAATTATTAGGATGGATCCATTATCGGTAAGCAAGTTACGTTTAAGTTATCTTGTTAGCTGACAGAAAAAATCTAATTGGTCCGTCAGATAGATTTCCAAAAAAATTTGGACACATATTTTTCTTTTTGCACGTAAACAAACAATTAACGATAAAGTTCTTTGAAAACTCGTGTGACGTCATATTCTAAGTCATTTTGTGACATTAGTATGACCCCGTCGGGGTTGCGAGTTGTTCGAAAGAGATACCGCGGGCTCGACGCAAGGGCTAATAAGTAACATGGGTGGTTTTTAGTTAGTATAAGTCTGACACTCCCTTCCGCTCTGCCCAAGAGCTGGAGGGGTTATTTGATGATTTTCCACCCGCCAAAAAAAAAAAAAATATTAGTATGACAATTTTTGCCAGTGAATGACGTCACAAGCCCCCACTCAAATCTTTGACGCGTTTTATCTTCGTCAATTTTAATTGCTTTGATAAAACAAAACATGCGTACTCATCCAATATTTTTCGGTAATCCAACAGATAGACTAAATACATATTATCATATTTTTTAGTCAGGAAACATCCCTACTGATATCGCTATTAATATCGTTGATGGCATTTGGGTCGCCCTATATTAAATGGCACTAAAACATAAGTGGCTACACGTGGTTGGGTACTATGAGATACACTTCGACTTTTGCATCTTCTAAGATATTTTTACGGAGTCTGTATTTGTGCCCGGTTGCTGCCAATAGGCTCGCCCCCTATTACATGCGACGTAAACATAACTGGCCAAATATGAGTGTACTATTAGGTACACCTCTGCCTAACCCTTCGGGAATTACAGGCGTGATGTTATGTTATGTTGTGTGTTGAAATAAATTTTTGATGTTTTGAATTTTGTTTATTTTCCAGCCGAACTTCAACAGGGTGATTCTGTTCTGGAACAATGGAATACTAGCTAGTGATATCACTTCACATTTTGTCTCAGAAAACACAATTGTCGAAACAAGACCTTATGCAAATATATTTACTTTCCTCACGGAACTGTCAGTAAGTAATCCTATCTTCCTATCCTACTAGTCCCATTAAGGGTGTAAAAGTACCCTTAACGAAGCAGACGGGCACTTGTTCTCCCTGTCACTTCGATTTTTTTAAGCTATTGCATAGCTTCTATCGCGGGCCTTGAGCGTGGGGACCGAATCCAGAAATTCCGTAACGAAAATAACCTAACACCCCCCACTCCGACCGGCACAGCGATGATACTTTTTAGTTTTTCCATCTATCGATAAATACCAGAACTTTTAATGACTTTTTGAAATATCACGCTTGTCTCTTTAGTTCAGCAACCCGCCTTTAGGTGGCATTGGTTGTATTGGAAAACTACCGTAATCAGCTGTTTGTGAGAAAGTATATAGGTGTATAGGTATTTATCATCTATGTACAACAGTGAATATCTGTACTCGTATAATTTGTGTAAAAATTTGTTTTTTTATCGGTCACCACGCTCAAAGTGTAACTTGAATTAATATCAAAGAAAAAAAAACAAAGGAAAAAAAATACTGAATTAATAAAATAATTATAATTGCATAAGTTGATAAAAAATGCTATGCAATAGCTTTACCGCGGCAGTCTCCGAGTGCCACACGTCTTTTTTTTGTTCTAGACTATGCCTGGGAAGCCCCTAGTTGCGGAGATATTGGGGGTCAAAATTACAAAATTTTCACAGCTGTTTTTGTTAATACTAGTTTTTCAGGTTATAATTTTACTTAAATTACCTCCAGGATCCGTTTACTATTCAAAGCATCCACTAGCACAATGTTTTAAGAGCTACATTGAGTTTTACCCTCAAAAGTGTTATTCACCCCACAAAAAGGCCTTTCCCAGCGATTTTTTCGTAGGGGAGGTACTTAGTTTGATGTACAAAGGTTCTTTTACATCTTGTAGTGTTTTTAAAATAAAAGTAGAAATCACCACAAGAAAAATTTAATTAGATAAAATATATAATATTGAGAAACTTGAAAGAAGATAAAAAAATAACTTAAAATTATATAATTATTGAGAAAATTTTAAAAAGAGATTCGCTGTGTGATAATTACATTTTTTAATTATGTGACCTTTGGCTGAAGCTTCATCCGTGGTATGATTGATTTTTAATGTAAAATTTAACACAGTTTCTTTAATACAACAACAATACAATTTATAATTTAACCTAGACTTAATATTAACTAAAATTATTAGACGAAATCCTTTGAAGCTTCCAGATCTTTTATCATGATAAATTTCATGCGCCGTTGGTATCACTATATGTAAAGTTAAAAGTAGGATCAGGACCCAAGATAGGCGCTATTCGCTGGAGTTTTCTCACACGTAGAAAAGCAAATCTTTAGATTACGTTCCACAAAAAGTGGGCTCAGGACCCAAAACAGGCGTTATTCGCTGGAGTTTTCTCACACGTAGAAAGAAATATTTAGATGACGCTCCATAAAAAGTGGAGACGACTCTTCAAGATCAAAAAAAGGTGAAAATCTCAGCAAACCTTGATGAAGTACATACTAAGTCGGGTAGGACTTCGGGGTAACGGAAGAGGGCCAAATAGCCCTCTGTGACTGGTTAGTACCTAAAGCAAAAATAAAAAATATGATAAGACTAATGAACACAAACCAGTAACAGAAGGTAAATAGGGAATCAACGATCAAAAATACACGAGATAAATACATACCAGAGAAGATAAAAATAGGAAATTTTCCAAAACAGGATCACAGGTAGAAAAATATAACACTGATAGATAAATCAGGACAAAATAGATTTCACTCGGACAAAATTTTAAATAATCAATCAAATTAACTTTATAACGATCATCAGTTCGTATCTCACAGACGAATGACAAAACAAATTGGCAAGGGATGTCACAAATTTTTACTTTTATTCTTATTTTAAAAAATCATGACGCCAAGTAGAAAAATAAATAAAAGGAAGGTCCAATTACTAATATTTTTTAAAACAAAAAAGGAGGATTCATGTAACGGAACGCTACAGTACCCTTTTTCCAACAAAAGTTCGTTATCCCCCATTAAGATAACAAAACAAGTAGTAAACAACCCTTACGAGAAAGTTTAAGATGACAACCCTAGTGGAAACGTTAGGTGGTCAAAAAAAATAAAAAGTCTTAAGTGACGATTTATGAATAAAGAAAAGAAGAAATAATAGATAAATTAAGAATATCTAAGAATAAAGAAGAATTTAATTAAATATTAATTAACTAACCAATGACTAAATTAACCTAACATTAGAAGATAACAAGTAATTAACTAACAACTAATTAAACAATAAATAAATTAACCTAATAACAGAAGATAAATTTTAAGACAATTAATTATATTTGAGACAATTAGAATAAATTATAATCTAAATCCCATAAACTATAAACGACCCTGAAATTAGTGACTTAATTATTTTAATATATCTTTTATATGATATAATCCAGAGTGTACTGAATCACAATCTTGAAGAATATAAGTAGTCCTTGATATTACCCTAACTACCTGACACTTGACAAAACGAGGAGCTAGTTTTCCAGAGAAATAATCCGTTCCAGAAGACCTGGTAAAATTACGCCTCCATACAGTGTCACCGATGTTGAAAGTAATAGCAGAACGTTTTGAATTATATGCATTAGAATTACGAAGAAAAGCTAAAGAAAGGTTATCAGACACTTTCGCATAAATTTCAGCAAGAGAGGTAAGATTTGACGCATGATGAGACGGACTTTCAGCTAAATTTACACTTCGAGTCTGTCTATAAGCATGAGATGGATCCACGGAAACCTCTCTACCGAACATAAGGAAATTTGGTGTAAAATTAGTAGCTAGGTTAACACATGAATTGAGATACAGTTTGACCTTAGGTAACATCTTAGCCCAGTTCCTTTGATTATCACCAACTAATATACTTAAACAAGTAATAACACTTTGGTTATATCGCTCAACGGTATTAGCTTGAGGAGTATAATACGGCGTATAGGTTGGAGAATCGATATGGAAAGTCCTAAGGAAGTTTAAAAATCGGTTACTACGAAAAACAGAAGCATTATCACAAAGAATTGTACGTGGAACGCCGAAATTAAAAAATATTTCTGATTCCATAGCTTTGGTTACCGAATTGGTATCTACCTTTTTCAGTGGAACAAGCCAAACATATTTGGTAAATACATCCACCATGGATAAAATATATTTATAACCATAATAAGCGACAGGCAAAGGTCCGACAATATCAATTGAAATAATTTGTAATGGTAATGATACATCTTTAGGGTAAATCATTTGACCACGAGGTTGAGTGTTTGCTATTTTATAGGCTTTACATACCTCACATCGTTTCAATATTTCAGTTACATCACGAAACATGTTTGGCCAATAGTATAGTTCTTTGATCTTATAATATGATTTTGAAACACCAGGATGTATAGAAGGAAAATTATTATGAATTTCCCAAACTGCAGAAGGAACTTTTTCTTTAGGTAAAACTACGCGCAAAGGATCAGAAGATAATGGACTAGAAATAGGCATGCGTCTCATAAGAACGCCGTTATGAATGGTGTAAGCTGGAAACATTTGAGGTGTATCACGAGCACCAAAATAGACCTTCTTATACCATCTATCATTGGTATTTTCCGGACCCAGATCAAAAGTTATGGCACTCTCATAAATCCTCGATAAAGCATCGGGAACAATATGTTGTGAACCTTTACGATGAACTATGTCAAATGTATATTGTGAAATAATAGTAGCCCAACGAGCTAAACGACCAGAAGGATTATTTAATGTAAGAAGCCACTTCAAAGCCATATGATCTGTCACAACAGTAAACTTCATTCCATCTAAATAACAACGAAAATGCTTGATAGAATCGAGAATAGCAAGGAGTTCGCGTTCAGTAGTACTATAATTACGTTCCGCTTTTGAAAACAAGCGGGAATAATAGGCAATAGGATGTTCTACATTATTTATTTTTTGTGACAGAACAGATCCTAATCCAACAGCAGAAGCATCACACTGTAAAATAAATGGTTTGGAAAAATCTGGACAAGCCATAACGGGGGTATTAACTAAAGCCGATTTTAGTTTGTTAAAAGCACAATCAGCGGATTGATCCCAATTGATCGGATCACGTCCTTTCCTTTTTCCTAAAAGAGCTGTAAGAGGAGCTATTATAGAAGAAAAACCATCTACAAAACGTCTATAATATGAACACATTCCTATGAAACCACGCAACGACTTGGCTGTAGTGGGAGTAGGAAAATCTCTAATTGATTCGAGTTTATTAGGATCGGTCTGAAGACCTTTCTCATTCACAATATAACCCAAATACTTTAATTCACTTTTACAAAACTCACATTTCTTTAGATTGATGGATAAACCAGCTTCCTTTAGACGATTACGTACCTTTCTGAGGAGTGCGAGATGACTATGAAAATCTTTAGAGACCAAGATCAAATCATCCACATATCCGAAGACACAATCATCGCTAGTTGAAGTAAATTCAAAATTTACAATCATGTCAGTTAAACGTTGCATTTCTGAAGCAGCATTCGTAAGACCGAACGGCATCCTAACAAATTCAAATAAACCACGTTGAGGAACAATAAAAGCTGTTTTCTGACAACTATCGTCATCAGCCAAAGGTATTTGCCAAAATGCACTACTAAAATCAAGCGAAGTTATATATCTTGCTCCGCGAAGATTATCAAGAATATCTTGTATCCTAGGAAGAGGATAAGAATCGCGGATCGTAACACTATTAAGTTTTCTACTATCCACGCAAAAACGTACGGAACCATCTTTCTTTGTTACCATCACAACTGGACTTGCCCATGGTGATCGAGATGGACGAATAACACCGATCTTTAACATTTTATCGATCTCATCATTAAGAATTTTTAATTTAACAGGTGAAAGAGGATAATATCTCTGTCTGACAGGCTGTCCAACTGTATTTATTTTATGAGATAGCCAAGTAGTCTTTCCAAGACCAACCCTCTCGGAAGAAATATCATCAAACTCCTTAATTGCCAGTTGAAGACTATTTTCCTGACTATCAGATAATATATTACGAGGATGAACATATCGAGCATTATTTTCATTATGAAATTGAATGGAACCATTGTTAATTGACGATAAATACATATTACCATCGATATTTTTATTAAAAGCTTGACTAAAAAGAGATGTCAAGCCGAACTTCTTCCAAAAATCAATTCCTAAAATGACTGTAGAAGTACAACAACGTGCAACTAAAAACTCATGCGTAAAGGTCGCATTATTAAACAGAACTGGAAAATTCACAGTTCCCAAAATATCTATAGGTGAATTGTTAGCGGAAATAACATTAACGTTAATATTCGCATCAATCGTTATTCCTAAATTTTTAACAAAATCGTGGTTAATTATAGACATCTGAGCACCTGAATCTAATAAGGCTTTAACCCAACGGTCTCCCAACCATATCTCAATAAATGGTCTGTTATCTTGTGTATCTGAAACTATCACCGGTGACACTGTACGAAATGCGTGCCGCCGGTTATCTATGCTTTTTTTTGAATTACATTTTAAACAATCGCGTGTCATCATACCAGGAGTACGACATTTAAAACACATCAAACCAGGAAAATTTGGACAGTCGCGATATGAATGACCCAACTGATTACATTTAGGACAATGTTGAGCTTGATTATTAACCGATGATACCGCCTTAGGTAAATAACTTTCGAAATGAGAAGCGGTACACATGAGATCGTTAATATTCTTAAACCTATGGATGGAAAGACACGGAAAGTATTTTTGCTGCATATTATGTGTTATAATTTCGATCAATTTTGATTCATTAATAGGATCAGCAAGTCTATCATTCAGATAAGAAACTTGGATGACGAAATCTCTGACTGATTGATCAGCCTTCTGTTTTAAGTTGCGAACTTCAAATTCTGTCTTAAATTCCAAATCGGTTGGTGCAAAAGCTTTAAAGAATAAATCTTTTAATTCAGCATACGTAATACCATCGAAACGAATTAACCGGAAATATTTTAATGCCGCACCCGATAAAACTTCATGGAATCGTCTCATTAAGTATTGATCCGAAACACCATCGGCATATTTACGTTCATCAATATCAACAAAAAATTCGCGTACGCAACTATTGCCAGAAAAATCAATTTTCCATTTGGACAAGGAATATATTTTTTCAAAGCGTTGAGGAAAAATCTCAGATCTAGCTGATGACAAAATATTTGTTGAAGAAGGATTCCTAGGAGGAATTGGTGGAGGGATTTGTGGAAGAATTGGTGCAGGAATTGGTGGAGGTCTTGATATGATAGCGCTTCGGGTTGGAGTTTCGACAATAGGTAACTCTTGATCATCCATAGTGACGGAAGTATACAAATCAAGCAACAACAAAAAAAAAAAAAAATATCCTAATGAAAAGGAAAAAAATACAACCAATCCTGTAAAAATAGTAAGCGTAACTATAACGTCAAACTTCAAAAAGCTTTGAAACCTATAAAAAATTATCCAATTAAACATCAAACGACCTATTTGGAAGAGTAAATTGTTATTAGTTCTTAATTCTGCCACCAAGATAAAATTCCGCAAAAATATTGTTACCTAGCAACGACAATAACAAGATGAACTTCAAGAATATAGTCGAAAATGAATATTTTAATAGTTTTAAAATAAGGAATTTTGTTTACGTTTAAGTTTATATAATTTTGGTGTTATAGAATAAGAATATCACTAAAACTAAAAATATAGATTGAATCTAGGAGAATCATTTAGTGAAATAAAGATCTATGGGAAAAACAAGATAAAAATTACGAAGAAATAACTCAAAAGAAACTGTACGGCCTTTCAAACTATGTCTGGAAATGGGACTGTCCTAAAAATAACAAGACAAGAAATAAGGAAACAGAATAATAGAACCTGAAATATCTAGATTCAAGCATAAAAATCTGCCTTCCAAAAATTCGCTTACCTTTTTCACGCCGGCTAAACACACTTACATCAGACCATTCAAAGACTACATGTTTTAAATACCGCTAGCTATGGGAAATAAATGATAAACAGGATAAAATATAATTTGGGAGGAAATAAAAGATTAAAATTCAATATGGTTACAGAGTTATTAAAATTCAAGCATTTTACAATACATTTGTCATGAAACAAATCTGCAGTAGCGACTTTCAATGTTTGGTCTGTATAACTTTTCGAGTTCTCTTGAGAGTACTATTTTTACGATGAGCAATCTATGTTCTTCTGAAACAGATGGAACTGGAAAAAGATAAGAGATTAAATTTGCTCAAACATGAGCATCACACACAAAACAACAAAAAAAAAATATTTAAGTTATCGGTATAAGTGGTTTATAATATGCACTTACCGTATTTTTCTTCGGGCGCCAAACTGTAGTGTTTTTAAAATAAAAGTAGAAATCACCACAAGAAAAATTTAATTAGATAAAATATATAATATTGAGAAACTTGAAAGAAGATAAAAAAATAACTTAAAATTATATAATTATTGAGAAAATTTTAAAAAGAGATTCGCTGTGTGATAATTACATTTTTTAATTATGTGACCTTTGGCTGAAGCTTCATCCGTGGTATGATTGATTTTTAATGTAAAATTTAACACAGTTTCTTTAATACAACAACAATACAATTTATAATTTAACCTAGACTTAATATTAACTAAAATTATTAGACGAAATCCTTTGAAGCTTCCAGATCTTTTATCATGATAAATTTCATGCGCCGTTGGTATCACTATATGTAAAGTTAAAAGTAGGATCAGGACCCAAGATAGGCGCTATTCGCTGGAGTTTTCTCACACGTAGAAAAGCAAATCTTTAGATTACGTTCCACAAAAAGTGGGCTCAGGACCCAAAACAGGCGTTATTCGCTGGAGTTTTCTCACACGTAGAAAGAAATATTTAGATGACGCTCCATAAAAAGTGGAGACGACTCTTCAAGATCAAAAAAAGGTGAAAATCTCAGCAAACCTTGATGAAGTACATACTAAGTCGGGTAGGACTTCGGGGTAACGGAAGAGGGCCAAATAGCCCTCTGTGACTGGTTAGTACCTAAAGCAAAAATAAAAAATATGATAAGACTAATGAACACAAACCAGTAACAGAAGGTAAATAGGGAATCAACGATCAAAAATACACGAGATAAATACATACCAGAGAAGATAAAAATAGGAAATTTTCCAAAACAGGATCACAGGTAGAAAAATATAACACTGATAGATAAATCAGGACAAAATAGATTTCACTCGGACAAAATTTTAAATAATCAATCAAATTAACTTTATAACGATCATCAGTTCGTATCTCACAGACGAATGACAAAACAAATTGGCAAGGGATGTCACAAATTTTTACTTTTATTCTTATTTTAAAAAATCATGACGCCAAGTAGAAAAATAAATAAAAGGAAGGTCCAATTACTAATATTTTTTAAAACAAAAAAGGAGGATTCATGTAACGGAACGCTACAATCTACACTAATATTATAAAGAGGAAAGATTTGTTTGTTTGTTTGTAACGAATAGGCTCCGAAACTACTGGACCGATTTCAAAAATTCACCGTTGGGAAGCTACACTATCCGCGGGTGACATAGGCTACTTGTTTACCCCTGTATTCCCACGGGAACGGGAACTACGCGGGTGAAACGGCGTGACGTCCGCTAGTCCTGTATATAAAGAAAAAGATATTATGTAATTGTTTTTCTTTTTTTCCAGAACGAAGTAGTTCCTCCAACTATTTGGCTGTCTGATGAAGCCAGTCACGCCGTACTTCTGGCTATCGAGGTACGTTCAAATCTTCTTCATCAATTTGTATAAGTTCCCTTATTCATTTGCATAACATTTGAAGACCTATTAAATTTTTGCACACTGTAGTTTCTCCTTACCTTTCCTTTTTATATTTTCGCATAACATTAGCCTTCAAGATAATTATGCCAAAATAAACTGTATGCCAAAAAAATTGACAAAGTATTATTATGGCAAAACAAATTATGCCCAAATAGTTATGCCAAAGTATATTAGGAAAAGAACATTTCACGAAAAGAAGGGACCTCAATTGTTGTGAATTTTCAAAAAAATTTAATAATTTATACTGCCTTAAATTTCGGCATAGTATTTTCCGTTGCTTTCGGACGTACAAGAATTTCACTTTTGTACGTTAATTATTTTACTTGAATAAAAAGTTTTATTTAATAAATCTTTCTTTTTCAGCAAGGCCCAGCACGAATCATTTCTACTTCAATTTCTCCAGTTGCTCTGAAGAAATGTGTCAAGAATGATGTGGAATTAAATGTAAGCAAAATACATTTTTTTTTAATCTATTCTGTCTTTGAGCTGGTGAAGGTTGCGGGGATCCGCTGGATGCGAGACGCACGAGACCGGTCAATGTGGCGATACTTAGGGGAGGCATATGTCCAGCAGTGGACGTCTTTCAGCTGAAATGATGATGATAAACGATGATTCTGTCTCCGAGGCAAAAGCCTCCTCCACGACGACCGTGTTCAACCAGCCACTGTGGGTCGATTCTGACCCATCTGTCCTGACTATCCTGGAAATGTGAAATTTAATGTGACTTCTACCTACCTTGGTCCAATACAACCTTATGCCATCTAATATTAGCTTTGAACGGGGCTGCGCCCGCGTGGATGCCGGTTATTTTGACAAATTATAGGTATACTAAAACCTCGCATTATATTCGAGATATGTAGATAATATCCATTTGGATAAAATTGGATCGGCAGCGGCCAATTTGAGCACACAGTCTGCTCAAAGATTTGTGGTATATGCCACATTTCCTCTCTTGCCCGTCGTGCACAACTAACTGCATGCTCCAGGAATTGAATGAAGCAAACGAGAGAGCTGTTCAGGTTCCCGTCGGGGCTGCGGGTTGTTCGAAAGAGATACCGCGGCCTCGATACGAAGGGCTAAGAAGGAACATGGGTGGTTTTTAGTCAGTAGAAGTCAAACACTCCCTACCGTTCTGCCCTGAGCGGGAGGAGTCATTTTTTGATTTCCCGCCCTCCAAAAAAAAACTTGAGAGGTGTCAAGGAACACCCGGATGGAACGAAGTTATTGTTATTATTTTTTATTATGTAAAAAAAAAAAAAAGAAATAAAAAAAAATAAATAAATAAATGTAGAAATGAAAATATCTGGCTTGCTTTCTATAAGAGAGAGAGAGACAGGACGCCGCACAGCTTACAATAGCTTACTATAGCAAAAAGTGTCGTGACAACTTTTCGTAAGAATTTTTTCCGTCTAGCCCCCTTTCACAACGCGCGATAAGGAACTTCGTCCCAAAGAGCTGTTCAGGTTGATTCATCGATTTGAGAAGAAGAAGATATAACATGTTCTCTTTAAATCTGCAGGGCTTCCGCCAAGCCCACATAAAGGATGGAACAGCCGTGGTCCGGGCTCTATACTGGGTGGAACGACAGGTTCGCGCAGGACTCTCCGTGTCTGAGATAGACCTCTCGGATCACATGGTACATTTGAGGGGGTAAGTCATACAGGGTGTTAGAGACAGCCCTTCACCAACTTATAGGGTGCATTTAGCTTGCGGGCCTGTGGACGGTGAGTAATAGGCTAGCTCGCCGTCCGTCCGTCTTATGACGACAGGCCGTGTCGACGGCGGGTTCGTGTTCCAAACATGCCTCAAAGAGTTGACGGCAAATAGAAGAGACGGTGCCTACTGCGGGACTCTTCGAAAGTGAGTCCTCCTGTATAGTACAGTGTTGTTCTTACTTTATAGTGGCTTGGAACATCTAACGTTAAAACGCAGAACACCATTTTAGATACCAGCGGAGCAAAGAGAACGCCTCATTTTGACTGTGTATTTATTCATTTTTAAACTTCATATACCTACACACGCTAAATAGTTAATAGTTATAATTTGAAGTAGTTGGCCAGATACAGGCACTTTTAAATTAACGAATTAAATACTACTACGAAATGTAGCTACAGTCCCAGTCACAAGGCATACAAAACAGTAAAGACACTGTAGTTGCCTATTCCAAAGCGTAGATCTCTATGGAGAAGAACGGGCAAGGAACTCCATGGACACTCTTTTTAATCAGAATATTGTTACATAACTTGGTTACATCATCCATGTTGAGATAGTACATTATGCGAGAAGGATGTAGCAAGATGTGCACGTTAAGGTTATGCGACAAGGTAGCCCGCGAAATTCGAATCTTCTTACGTTTTTTGCAATTTGCCGGTCAGTGTCAGGTTGTATGTTAAATAAAATAGGATTCGCGACCGTAACAAATGCAACTTTATTAAGTAATCATTATTAAAATCACCAATACAACCGTCTCAGTTCATAAAGGTTCCTTGAGTGACTATGAAAAGCATTCTACCTTGTCGCATTCTCCCTAAAACTGTCCACAGTAAAAAAAACCGGCCAAGTGCGAGTCAGACTCGCGCACCGAGGGTTCCGTACAAACCTGTAGGTATATAAGTAAAAGTTTTTTATTATATGATATAACTAAAAATGTATACTTTTCGCAATTTTTCCTATATCTCTGCTATAAGACGTTGCTTCATACTAAATTTCAAGATTCTGAGTTCACGGGAAGTACCCTGTAGGTTTTGATTCCCTTGCGAGTGTCGAAAATTTGCGGCATAAACGGGAGTATCTTTTGATCGCGTTGACTTAGAAGTTTGATTTTTTCACAGCTCCAAGAGACCATAGACTTGAGTATTTGATATGAATTTCAGCTTGATACCTCCACGCGTTCCTGAGAAAAAAGGTCTTGACAGACAGACAGACAGACAGACAGACGGACAACAAAGTGATCCTATAAGGGTTCCGTTTTTACCTTTTGAGGTACGGAACCCTAAAAAATTAACGTTTCTTCTCCATGCAGTGAAGAACAAAACTTCATGGGTCCATCATTCTCCACGATCGCTGGTGCTGGAGAGAACGGCGCTATCATACACTACAGTCCAAGGAGAGATGGACCGCAGCGGCTGATTAGAATTGAAGATATGCTGCTTGTGGACTCTGGTGGGCAGTACCTGTAAGTCACCATCATGTTTATTTTTTATTTATACCCGACTGCGGCGGATCCCAAAAGGAGGGTTTTGTGTGTGACCTGTAGGTATGTATGTTTGTATATGTTATGTTATGTAAAAAAAACAATCAAAATCAAATCCAAAATCAAAAAATCTCCCATTACCATCGAGGGTATCAAAATGAAGGGTTTTGACGTGACAACGTCTTATAAATTGGTTTGCCGGGTGACACTTCAAGAAACTGCGTTACGCTCCGCTCACGTTATGCGCTCACAATGAGAGCGAGTGAGAGGCACGCGTCCAGAGCGAGAGAGAGAGTGAGAGAGATAGGCATACACACCGGTTCATGTCTTGCGCTTCTATTTTCGTTGTCACGTAAAACTTTCGCCCGTATACCGACTTTACAGGCAACCACTTTTTTTAAGACAACTGATTAACATGATATCTAAAGTCTGAAATTTGGACGTTAGAAACTATTTCTAACCCCCCCCGACGCAAAAACGACGGAGTGTTATAAGTTTGACGTGTCTGTGTGTCTGTCTCTGGCATCGTAGCTCCCGAACGCATGAACCGATCTTGATTCTGTTTTTTTTTTGTTTGAAAGGTGAATTAGTCGAGAGTGTTCTTAGCTATGTTTGATGAACATCGGTCCAAGATGGCCGCCGCCACAAAATGCTGAAACAAAACTCCCTCAATATGTGTAGTAAGAAATGAAAGGGATTGTAAAATAATGTACTTTCACTATATTGAAAGGGAATGAGGAATATAAAGGGAGTAAAAGTGGAGAACCAATGTTTTACGCTTTTTTAACGCAATTCATTTTATGATCTGCTAAAGTGGTAATTTTAGACCCCCAGGTAATCAGTCCACCTAGTGGGAGGCCGCGCAACGTAAAGTCTTCCGGTTCCCGGTCGCCACTCCGATTTCATTTGATTTGATAAAATCACGCAAGGAAACTCTGAACATAGCCCTCTCCATTGCCCTTTGGGTGACTTGGAGCTTTCTGATGAGGCCCATTGTGAGCGGCCACGTTTCGGTCGCATATTATAACTGATGATGATGAATTTTCTTAAATATTTCAGGGAAGGCACCACAGACATTACTCGTACTCGTCACATTAATGGGACGCCTACTGCAGCACAACGGATGACGTTCACACGCGTCATGAAGGGTCAGATTGCTCTGGCTACCACCGTTCTACCTAGAGGGACACTGGTAAGAATAACCACCCACCTAACACCATATCACCCACTCATAACCACCTGGTAGATTATTTACCATAATCATTCTCCTGCCCTTCTTAGCGTGTCGATGGCAATCTAAATTGTGTTGGCCCAGAATTGAGCTACTAGTTTGGCGCTTTCGGTAGCGTCCATCAGTTCCTGTAGTGAACAACTAGCAGGACAGGCAGGGCACGATATTAAGTGCCCCATTGTTTGAGGAATAGCACCACATTTACACTCCAGTGCAGAGTCATTTATGTGTCCCCACCTCAGCAAGTTTTCTTTGCTGCGACCAACCTGGGTCCGGAGCCTGTTTAAAGACTTCCAGGTCAGCCACGGCCACTCTTGTCCAGGTGGGAGATGTTCAGCAGGTGGAACAAATGGGTAAGGTAAGGATGCACTACCTTGCCACAGCTTCAATCCCTATGCCCTTATCCCAATATATTTGTGGTCAGCGCAGCATGTCTTCTTCTTCCATACTTCTCTATTTCTCGTCATCTCAGCAGTCACCTCCTTTCTACTAGATCATTTACCATTTGTTCCATTCCCACAGACAAACCATGAAAGCGGTTTGTGGGGCATAGTTGTATTCTATTTGACTTCAAAATCGAAAAATAAACTTCAGAAGAAATATCAGCTTCTGAAGTCGGTGACATTTGTTTGTTTGATTTCATTTTTTTGCCTCAGACTTCAGAAGCTGATTTTTCTTCTGAAGTTTATTTTTCGCTTTTTGGTGTTTTTAAACTCGGTTGTTTTTTTTTGCAAAGAAGTTTTTTAATTTTTAGTTGTATTATCCTGTACACCTGTCCTGTCCTGTCCTGTCCTGTTGTATTATCCTGTGTTGTGTCCTGTTCCTGTTGTTTGTCCTGTAAATATGCAACTTCTAACCGTTGAGGAGTAGTACCTTCCGTCATCAGCTCATCATGAAGTGATGACTGCTAATACTTGAAAAGCTAGATGCGAATACTTGAATAGCGTCAGAAAAGCACGAACTACGTATACGTGCCTATGAAATTTGAGGGTAGCCCTCGATTTCTCTGGGATCTCTTGAAAAATCTCCTTTCCAATAAAAAAAGAATCATGATAATTAGTTCATAAACGACGAAGTTATTCGCGAACACACATAAACGAAAAATGTTCATAAATTTTAAAAATAAATCATAAAATGAAAACTACTAAGCCAAACTATGTAAAATGTTTAGGACCAAATGACAACTATTCCGCATCAAACTAAAATAAATCACGTAAATCGGATTATAAATCTCAGCGTAATCGGTGTACATACATTTAAAAAAAACAAAACACCAATCGAATCGAGAACCTCCTCCTCTTTGGGAAGTTGGTTAATATGTACTTGGAATACCGACGCAGGCAGGGAATTGGGTAAACCCAGAGGTGTGTTTAAGCCCTATGTTATAGGGGGCGAGTATATTGCCTATTTTATGCACGAGTGTATTTATTACGTATTTCTATTATTCCAGGGTAACGTAATAGAAGTGCTGGCCCGCAAAGCTCTCTGGGACGTCGGCCTAAACTACGGGCACGGTACGGGACACGGTGTGGGCCACTTTCTGAACGTCCACGAGGGGCCCATCTGGATACTCAGCGGCCCAACTGCTGACGACCCTGGTATCGCGCCCAAAATGGTTTATAGTAACGGTAGGTTAGTTTTTTATGTTGTAGCGGCACTACAAAAAGTATTATAGTTACATGGTACAAAATGTGCTACAACACCATCTATGACACTGTACCGGCACTACAAAAAGTAAAAAGTAAAAAAGTTTTTATTTGGAACATAAACAGTTGGCACAATTAGCTACAAAAGTTTGTAACTGTGTCGCAGCTATCAACGCCTAATTAAACAAGAGGACAACTATTGTTCCAGACTTAAGCTATACAAAGAACATAATATTAAAAGTTATAAATACAAAAAACATTTTTTGGGTAAACCTTACCTAATAGAAAAAGAAGGTGTGCTGGAGTGTGTGTATGGGTAGGAGGTGGCGTGTGTAAGTGAGGGTTTGTGTGGAGTGTGGGGGTGTATGTGTGTTGATTTTTATTTTGAATTCATAATTATGATCTGCTACAGTGGCCATTTTAGACACCCTGTTCGTGGGTACCCCTGTAGAATCTGAACTTTTTTAAGTTATTTTTTTTTTTTAGAACCTGGATATTACGAGGTTAATGAGTACGGTATCCGTCATGAAGATTTGGTGGAAACTATAGAACTGACCCCTGGCGCTGACCATATCCGGGTAAGATCCTATCATTCATCATCATCATTTCAGCCGAAAGACGTCCACTTCTGGAGATAGGCCTCACCCAAGTGTGGCCACATTGACCGGTCTCGTGGTTTTCGCATCCAGCGGATCCACGCAACCTTCACCAGGTCATCGGTCCACCTAGTGGAAGGCCGCGCAACGCAACGTCTTCCGGTTCCCGGTCCCCACACCAGAACTTTTCGGCCCGTCTGTTCTACGAGCAATGTCACTTAAGTTTAGAAATTCTTCCTTTCACATAACACAGAGTCACGTGCGATTTTTTACAGACTTCTTCAATATTTTTCTGCTGTTGGGATAATATACACTCTCGGGGTTGGAAAATACAACAAACGTCTTTTTCTTGTAGGATTTGTTTAAGAAGAAGCAGGGACTCCTGAATATTTAATGTAAAGCCATCGGCACGATAAATTATATGTGTATAGGATACTAGCTGATGCCCACGTGAATGTCCGTTACACTACAATAATGACGATTTTCCATACAAACACGTCTAGAACAAGAACCCCCTAGTTACGGAGATATTGGGGGTCAAAGTTCCAAGTTTTTCACAGCTGTTTTTGTAAATACTAGTAGGTACTTCAGGTTTTAACTTTACTTAAATTACCTCCATGACCCGTTTACTATTCAAAGCATCCAATAGCACAATGTTTTAAGAGTGCTACTTTGAGTTTTACCGGAAAACGTGATTTTTGACCCCAAAAAAAAAAAGTCATTTCCCAGCAAAAAATTTTGCGTAGGGGTACTTGGTTTGATGTACAGAATGCTTGGTTGTCGGATGCGTGAAGGGTTCGTTTACACCCTGTATACATAGGAACTAGGAACCCATACTTATTTACTACGAAATTATTATCATCGTCATTCTCTTGCCCTTATCCCATTTGGGATCGGCGCAACATGTCTTCTTCTGCCACTTATTAACTTCGAAATATAGAATTGTTTGCCAAACATATTCGTGCCAGTGACTTTACTTCTCTGCCAAACCCTTTTTTTTTTTTTTTGGGGTTGGGAAATCATCAAATAACCCCTCCCGCTCTTGGGCAGAGCGAAAGGGAGTGTCAGACTTCTACTGACTAAAAACCACCCATGTTCCTTCTTAGCCCTTCATGTCGAGGCCGCGGTATCTCTTGCGAACAACCCGCAACCCCGACGGGACCCGCAGCCCCGACCCTTCAAAGATAACTGGCGTAAAGTTATATTTATATTATGTTCCTGTTATAGGCTCCGGACTTGGTAGGAGACTTCGCTGGTCGCGGCGCGGTGGGCTTCCACACAATATCGTTGGCGCCGCATCAGGTAGACTGCTTGGATATCGACCTTCTTACTGATTTTGAGGTAAGTTCCAGTCAAAGACATACATATTCACTATTAGCTGTTGCCCGCAACTTCGTTCGCGTGGAGATTTTAATGAGGAAGCTTGAGAAAAAAAAAGAATCTATTGTGGTATTCTAGCTAGACTATAATCTATCTTTGTGCAATTTTTTTTTAAATTTTCATTCACATCCGTTCAGCCGTTCTGACGTGAGTAACAAACAATCCAAGCTTTAGCATTTTATAGTATTAGTATATACAGGCCGAAAGGGACAGCCCTCCGCAGACTGATCTGGTGAATTCAGTACTTACTTAAAAAAGACTAAGATGACCGGTACAAGAATTATTACAGGAACTTTATGGCAATTCAATAAATCCAGGGGCAAAATAGTTAGTAACTAAGCTACTGCATGCTAAGGGCACCCCTTGTGGGATACGGACCTCGGCTTAGAGCTGCTTTTGAAACTTGAGCATTACGGACTAGGTAAACTTGCACTTAGTTTAGTAAAATCTTATTTGAGTGGAAGGCAACAGCATGTTCAAATAAATGGTGGGAATTCACAAGGTTTAAAAGTAAAAATGGGGGTTCCGCAAGGCTCCATATTGGGCCCTTTCCTTTTTCTGGTATATATTAATGATCTACCCTATTTATTGAAAAACCAACCTCAGAATATGGTGTTATTTGCTGATGACACTTCCCTAATTTTCAAGATAAATAGACGGGCTCAAAATTTAGATGACGTGAATATTGCCCTTCTTCAGGTTCATAATTGGTTCACAGCAAACAATTTAGTATTAAATGAAAAAAAGACTAAATGCATAAGATTTGCTTTACCGAATGTTAAAAGTAGTGATTGTGATATACTATTAAATAACGAGAAACTAGAATTCGTAGATAAAACGGTTTTCCTGGGAATTACGCTTGATTCGAATCACGGCTACAATGGGGTGCTCATTTAACATCTCTTGCAGGGCGGCTAAGTTCAGCAGCATATGCCATTAGAAAACTCCGTCAGTTTACTGATGTAGATACCGCTAGGCTGGTCTATTTTAGTTACTTTCATAGTATAATGTCTTATGGCATTTTGTTATGGGGACGGGCTGCAGGCATTGAATCTATTTTTATTCTGCAAAAAAGAGCCATCAGAGCAATATATGGTCTTCGTAGGCGCGATTCTCTGAGGGAACTGTTTAAGAACATTAACATCATGACGGTGCATTGTCAGTACATCTACGAAAACATAATGTACGTGAGAAAAAATCTGCATCTTTTTAGTAAAAGAGGAGACAGACACAATTATGTTACTAGGAATAGGGACCAGTTAGTTCAGCCAAGCTTCAGACTCGCTAAAGTAGACTCATCTTTCATGGGGTACTGTTTGAGATGCTATAACAAAATTCCACAAAGCATTCTTGAACTGAATGAAACGAAATTTAAAACATGCATCAAACGCACACTATGCAAGCAAGCATATTACAAGTTGGACGATTATATCGCTGATAAAAATGCTTGGCTTAATGCCGGTCCTGCTCCACAAGGACAGGGCGCTTAAATTGATAGCATTAAATAGGAGGAAGAAAGAAGAAGAAGATTGTACAACTATCTTTGCAATGTATAAATTCAATCTCTTTAGTATTATATAGTCGCATAGCACATATTGTGTGAGTACTATGTTCTAGAAAGCTATCATTCTCTGGAAACCTACTTATTATTTATTTGACTTGGATATGCCCTGGCGATTGAGAGTGTGTCATGCTCACTTAAATGTCTCGCTGATGGTGGCGGGTGTGTCGGATCATTTCATTTCATCGTGCACATCTTGCTACATCGTTCTCACATAATATACCATCTCAACATGAATGATTATTATGTACCAAGATTTTGTAACAATATTCTGATTTAAAAGAGTGTCCATGGAGTTTCTTGCCCGTTCTTCTCCATAGAGATCTACGCTAGGGAATGGGCAACTACAGTACTTTCACAAGTTATTATGCCTTGTGACTGTGACTGTATCTTAGGAGTGCAATACGTCGTCCCGGGGGTTGCTGCGTCGAGTTGCGCGTCGCCGGATGTCTGCGGCGGCGAGTGCTGTGGGTGCGGGGTGGCGGTGGGTGCGCGGGGCTCCGGGTCGCGGGGCGGTGGTTGCGCGTTGCGGCGTGCATTCGTTGTTCCGTGATTTGGAGTCTCGTACATTCGTTGTTGCGGTGTGCGTCGCTGCGTGCTTTCGTGCTCGCAGTGTTCGTTGTTGCGGGCATTCGGCGGCGTGTGATTCGGCGTGGTGGCTTTCGGGATGACGTATTGCACTCGTAGTTTAGTTTTATGAATTGTTCTTCTGACATTCAAAAGTACCTGGTTATGGTTTAATTGAAATAAATGCTTTGACTTTGACTTTGAGCGTCACTAGGGAAGGGAAAGGGACGGGCTGGATCTGAGGGATATAATTATTTAGGGACTGATTTAAAACTACTGGCTCGAGAAATGAGGGAGCGATTTCGTACGGGAGAATAGATATAACCTTCACTAACCTTCCATCTTGCGCTGCATGCCCTGACACTTCACGATCTTGTTATTGCATCAGCGAGCGGAATTAGCTTAGCTAAATTTTAGAAGAAGATCACCATTTTTTTGCTTAATAAATACTAAAATGCCATTTTCATTTTCAGATACAATACCTAAACGACTATCACCACAGAGTTCTGAACACTATCGGACCTATTCTCCTTCAGAGGCAGTTGAACGATGAATTCGCTTGGCTGGAGAGAGAATGCGCGCCAATAGTCAGAGGGGCAGCCATCTTGTTTAAATCTTCGCCGATTTTGGCGGCAATTACTATTGTTGTCGTTTGGTTAGGACAATAATAAATAACTAACTGTGACTTTAAGGTAAAATAAGGAATAAATCCTAGCCATATAAAAAAAAGAAGGAAAGTTGTGTTTATTTGGCATAAATAACCAAAAAAGCCTTAAAAAACATACATAACAAATAAATAAATAAATTTATAATGCCAGAAGTGCCTCAGCTCATAATGCTAAATGGCAACACAGTCAAGTGTGTAGCACCTTCTTTTTTTTTTTTGGGTGTTGGAAATTATCAAATAACCCCTCCCGCTCTTGACCAGAACGAAAAGGAGTGTCAGACTTCTACTGAATAAAAACCACCTATATTCCTTCTACTACGCGTGCAGTGGGTCTAAAAAGGCCACTTTAGCAGATCAATTCGTAAAATGGTCACAGACGCGTTCTTTACTATTACGAATGGTCAATTTTACGAATTTTAACGCAATTCATAATATCTCTCTAATAGGGTCTTAAAAGGCCACTTTAGCAGATGCTAAAGTGGCCTTTTTAGACCTCCTGATATTTTGTAAGAATATTGTTTTATATTTTGTGATAAATAAAATGTTAATAATACCTAGGTATTTTTTATTTTGTTTTCATTCAAAAACTAGCCGACCCGTACCAGCTTCGTCGGTGATGGATTTTCATGAAACTTTCAACCCCGATTTTTTGTCCCAGAGACGGCCGCTGTCGCCGCATTTTAAATCTCTAATCTATATATATAAAAATGACTCGCTATTTCCTTGGTCATCGCATCACGCGTGAACGGCTGGACCGATTTTGCTAATTCTTTTTTTGTTGTGTTTGTAATTGTCAGGAGGTTCTAATGAAAGAAAAACAGAAGAAAGTTGGCAGCAGTAGGTAGGCAGGTAGTTTTAACTTTCAGCCATGACGAGCATTAGAACGGCTATTTGATACCAGTGTCAACGGAGTAAATAGCCGAGCGGTTGTGCGACCGCTCTTTAAACTGTTAGTCGCAGGCACGATCCCCACTACTTTTTGTGATTTGTGTGAATATTTTTTTGATGCCCTTTACATTTCTTTTTCCCATTTTTTATATATATTTAATCTGTTCCACAATAAAGATACAATATAAAAAGATGATATTAAATGTGTTTTATAAGAAATTATCATCATTACAGAAGATACATGCAGCGACATCTATTAAAAAAAATTTATTAATAAATAAATGTGCTCACAAGTTAACTTTTAAATCGAGTTTTTCGAAATGTTGATATAGCTTAGCATACTCTGTATAAGTATTCGTCTAGAAGCCGCTTCCTTGAAAATCTACATTGCATAAAGTTTGTTCCATCGATTTCCATGTATGCAGTTTATCTTTGTGCTCGATAGATGACGATGTTCATTTCACACCATTTTCTGAATTGAACTGTTGAGATTTTCCTTGAAGCAATGACCAAGCTGCATGCCGCTAACCTTTTGTAGATTATATTGATGCGGGGGAGTTGTGGTAAAACGTAAAGACAACGTTGCTGAAGACTTTATAAGGAGTGCACCACAAAACACAAGGTACCTAGTAGGTAGGTAGTATGTAGGAAAAAGGGCATTGCGGTATAGCTACTTAGTATCTTATAAAATGTTATTTTTGCTGATAGGCTATAAATGCAATGCTGGACGTGGGGTCCGTAGTAAATTCTATCGAGGGGCCCATTAGTATGTATATTTAGGTTAATAATAATAAAGGCTATTTGTATTTGTATATTTAGGTTAAGGTATTTATCTATGGGTCTTTGTTACCTGAAAATAAATATATTCTATTCTATTCTAATCTGCCAGAGAGGGTAAGAACCCGAAAATATTTGAAATAAGGTAAAGATACAGGATGTGGTAATTGGGTACCTACATTCCATGAAATGCTACTTACACAACCCACCTCAACATCACCCAAAGGGCAATGGAGAGGGCTATGCTCCGAGTCTCCTTGCGGGATCGCATCAAGAATGAAGACATCCGTAAGAGAGCCAAGGTTACCGACATAGCCCGAAGAATTGCCAAACTTAAGTGGCAGTGGGCAGGGCACATTGCTCGCAGAACGGATGGCCGATGAAGCTGAAAATTTCTGGCGACCGCGAACCGGAAGACGTTGCGTTGGAAGGCTTCTCACTAGGTGGTTCGATGACCTGGTGAAGGTTGCGGGGAAACGCTGAATACGAGACGCACAGAACCAGTCAATGCGGCGAGACCTGGAAGAGGTGTATGTCCAAGAGTGGACGTCTTTTGGCTGAAATTATGAGGATGACAACCCACCTCATTTGCAAAAATTTTGACTTGGGGTTAAAACTTGAAGTTGTTTTTGAGAGAGAAATTTTCTACATCACCATAAACTGCTGCCTGTGAGAGATAGTGGAGTAACAACATCCACTATACAACGCCCAACTGTCACAGCAATGGTCTAAAAACAGGCCGGTTTTTTAAAAACCGAAACGTACCAGTAAAGAAACCCGTCGGACGTCCGATGTAATGGGGAACATAGCTGTCCCCATTATTATTATTTTTGGTGTGTGGGAAATATTAAAACGACTCCTCCCGCTCTGGAGCGGACAGATTTCTACTGACTAAAAACCACCCATGTTCCTTCTTAGACCTTTGTGTCGGGACGCGGTATCTCTTTCGAACAACCCGCAGCATAGCTATCCCCATGCCACTCACAACAAAGTGAGCATCTTCCTCCAGGGTCTAACCTTTCATGGTTTACCTGGAACTCCTAGAACTGTCTCTGGACACAAGTGGAGAGACGTAACTCCAACCTCGTTAAGTGGGAGTACCTCAAACATGAGTGATGTCTTATAAACTCAAATAAAAAACTCATATTTTTAAATTAAGTCTTTACTTAACATAATACATAACTGATATCACGCTGTATCTACATAATAAGATGCTAAGCTGTCCGCCTGCTTATTCCTTGTTCCTATAGTTTTTGATGTTAACGAGGACCCAGGCAGGGACGATGGACCAGCCAACCACCATCGCGCTCACTAGGACGACCATCTCCTGTTAAAGAAAAAGTACTGGATTAGAAAACGAAATTGTTATTGATATAAAATGAACATGACGTAAAAGGGTCTGTAAGGAGTTTCACACAATCTGTAAATATTTTCTTATACTATAAGTTGATCCTGCTGGTCTCGTAGGCGCAATCTTGACTTCTGAGCATTGGCACCTGGGTTCGATTCTAAGGGGAAATAAGTATTTGTACATCTTTAACAGTTGTTATGGCAATACAACACGACTTGAGAGAGATCAGGCATAGGACCAACAGCAAGACATGGGGTTATTATACTATCAATTTCCAAACTACTACTGACAAATTTTAAATGGAAAAACCCAATAGCACTTATTTCCCCTTTTTTATTTTTTTTTCTTGGGCGGAGCGGAAGGGAGTGTCAGACTTCTACTGACTAAAAACCACCCATGTTCCTTCTTAGCCCTTCATGTCGAGGCCGCGGTATCTCTTGCGAACAACCCGGAGCACCGACGGGCGTCGGCCCTTGCGGGCCCCTTCCATGTCGCTGACATCTCTTTGAGGCGCGCGTGGAACACGAACGTCGACACGGCCTGTCATCATCATAAGACGGACGGACGGCGAGCTAGCCCATCACTCACCGTCCACAGGCCCGCGTCTACGGTGGCCGGAAGCCATCACGTGGCCCCCGACGCCCGGAGCGCCTCCCGCGGCGGCTGGGACGAGTGGTTTTCTCCCTCTCACATTCCGGCACCTGCTTCGCTAGCATCACTGCTTCGCAGAAGGAGGTGACGGCGTCCCATTCCTCCTCGCCCCGGACCATGGCTTGCACCAGGGCCGGACGCGAGAGGTCGCCGCCGCTGATCGCCGCTACGAGAACACGGCGGGGCTCCGCCCAAGCGGGACACACCTCCATGGTGTGCACCACCGTGTCCTCCGGCCGATCCGCGTTTGGCCCCCCCAGATTGGGCAAGAGCCACCTGAAGGCAGCCCTGGCCCGCTCCAGTCTGGGAGCCAGACTAACAATGGCTGCGTAGTACTACTTAAAGGCGAATAGTGCTTAATGGCCAATATTACTTGCAAGCGTCTCGCCAATGTTGACAAAGTATGAGTTGGTAGTGTTGCAAGACTCAATAGGTAAAGATGACAAAGTTAGAATTGAACAGATGTATTCTTAGTTTTTAACCGACTTTCAAAAAGGAGGAGGTTCTCAATTCGTCTGTATGTTATTTTTTTTTGTATGTTTGTTATCGCATATCTGATCTCCGTCATCTCCCAAGGTCACCCCATAGTCACCAAATCAGGATCTGATGATGGGATCCCAGGGAAATCGAGGGCAACCCCCAAACTTTATAGGCACTTATGACGTTATCCATATATTTTCTAAACCTGTTCAAGTATTTAAGTGTGGTCATCATAATATCAGGTGAATTCACTGATGATGATGGAAGGTACAACTCCTCAACGGTTAGGAGTTGATAGAAAATTCTTTCAGAATTATACGTATGTACTTATAAAGTCATAGTTGTATTCTTTCAGGGTATTAGGTTGCCCTGATGATAGAAGGTAAAACTCATTAACCGTTTTTACAAAAGGAGGTTCTCAATCTTTTTTGACGTGACAACGTCTTATAAATTGGTTTGCCGGGTGACACTTCAAGAAACTGCGTTACGCTCCGCTCACGTTATGCGCTCACAATGAGAGCGAGTGAGAGGCACGCGTCCAGAGCGAGAGAGAGAGAGTGAGAGAGATAGGCATACACACCGGTTCATGTCTTGCGCTTCTATTTTCGTTGTCACGTAAAACTTTCGCCCGTATACCGACTTTACAGGCAACCGATTTTTTTTATGTATATTCACCGATTACTCAGAGGCGTTTGAACCGATATAGAAAATTCTTATTTTGTTGAAAAGGATATAACCCAAGGGTGGTAAGAAAATCAGGATTTGATGTTGGCATCCAAGAGAAATCGAGGGCATTGTATAGGCATGTATTACGTGTTTCGTGCTTTTTCTAAAGTTTTTTAAGTATTTGCATCTAGCAATGATCACTTCATGTTGATGAGTTGATGATGGAAGGTCCTCAACGGTTAGGAGTTGGAGCATAATTCTTTAGTAAAATATTATGGGGACGTATACATGGTTGTATTCTTTCAGGTTATCTAGGTGAGCTGATTATGGAAGGTACTACTCCTAAACGGTTAGGAGTTGAAAGCAATAATAAGGGAATCTTGAAAGTTAAGGGTTAGGGTTCTTGGTTGAATGTTAAATGTATAGTAAATATATATATATAAAAAAAACCAACTTCAAAAAAGGTAAAAAATTAAACTTCACAAGAAAAAGCAGCTTCTGAAGTTGGTGGCAAAAAAACGAAATTAAACAAACAATATGTCACCGACTTCAGAGCTGCTTTTTCTTGTGAAGTTTATTTTTCACTTTTTTGTGTTTTTCGTTTTTGTGTTTTTTATAGTAGTGTTAGTTACCCGTTTAATAGAGTCCCATAGTGTTTTTGGGGTTTTACTCGCTTTTTTTAGTTCCTTGTAACCTATCATAAATTCTCTTGGCTTCTAGTTCAAAAAAGTAATACAAAAATGTGTGTATTTGTGCAGGTAAGGAATTTTTAGAACTTCATTTCCTGAGATTTTTTAACTTTCATGAGTAGAGCGTCCCTGTTTCTTATGCGCCGTTATAAACCATATGTGATCCACGGTTTTAGTATTATTTTTTCTGATGAAATTTATTTAATTAACTGTAGTGTTTTCAGAAATGGATACAGTCATCAACATAGCATAGCGGTCATTCAATATAAATATGGGATTGCAGTTTTTTTTTTTTTTTTATTTACCATAGTTATATGAGTGGGTATCATTCAAATTTTCTGCCAAACTGCAGGACAGTTTGTTTTTCAGTTTTCTTCTGAATACACCTCTTAGGGTCAGCTCACACCGAGACGCGACGCGACGCTGCGCGCACACTTTAAAAGAGCGACTCAAAATACAACTTTATTTTCTACACGAAAAGATACACATTTCATTGGGAGTATTCAGAATACGTTGCACCATGCAGCGCTGCGCTTCGTGATGCCTCGCGGCGGCGCGCGGTGCAGCGCAAAATCACTGGCCTCTTCTAGTATCGCCGCGTCGCGTTTTGGTGTGAGTTGACCCATAGTTAAAATAACATTAAATATCACATCATAACGCTAAAGGTTAAGATACACAAAGTTATTTATGCAGTTGTTGTATCTAGAAAACTAGACTGAAATTTTTTTTTTTTAGTTTTCCCTATTTGTATTCTAAATTTGAAGCTGCTATGTCTGCTAGAAGTGCCTTAGACTTTTGATGATGGGTCAGTCAGTCAGTCAGGAGTGAAAAAACTAACGAATTTTGATTAATTATTTTTTTTTATTTTTTTTTTTTTATTTTTTTTTTTTCTTTTTTTTCCTGTGTGGGTAGACACAGGGTTAACTCTGTTATTTTGGCTACTCCAAGTTTTAATTGATTTTAATATATTTTAGATTCATTTTTAGATGATTTAATTTTGAATTATTGTTATTAACCACCCAACTCTCACTATCCACTATTTACAAGTCTCTGTGACATCACACTCTTCTAAGGCTAAACTGTTCACTTTTCTTCTATCCAACTGTCACTATGAACACTAAAATGTCAACAAGTTTGGAAGACCTGGAGCAGCTATTCAACTCACGAATGGATGAGTACGAGAAAAGGCTTCAAAATGCATCCTCAGGACCTGAACCAGCATCTGACGTCACATCACTCTCAAGTGAGTTTGCTGAATTTAAAACTTTTGTTTGGCAAGCACTCTCTAAGTTTAAGGCACAAATAGAGATGCTTTCTCTTGGCTTCGACAGACATGAAACTATGATGAGAAGAAAGGTTTTACTGTTTCATGGAGTTGCTGAGCTACAGAATGAAAAGTTAAATGATGTGGTTCACAGAATCTTAATCAATAAAATGAGCTTGTCCGAGGTTAAAAGGGAAAATATTCATGTCTGCCACCGATTGGGTTCTGCGCAAGGCAAAGCCAGGCCTATTTTGGTGAGACTTTACACCACAGAGCACCGTCACTTGATTTGGGAGAGCAAAAAGTCACTGAAGGGTACTGGCATCACAATTTCTGAATTCTTGACGCACACTAGACACCGAACTTTTATGGACGCACGCAAGCATTTTGGAATGCCGAACTGCTGGTCAGTGGAGGGCAGGATTGCGATCGTCACTTCGGATGGGAAGCGTCACAAGATTGAAACACCGGGTGAACTTCGAGCACTGGTTTCGCGGTTCCCCCAGGCCACAAGTGATTCTGGTACTTCTCCTAAGTGCGTGAGTCCCACCGAAGTTGTCGCTACACCTAAAGGCCAAAGAAAGGCGCGCCGGCGTAACTAATGTTGCTGTTTCCTGTAAATCAGTCGCATCACATTGTACGAGTACGGTTCTTATGTTCTGTACTTTTAAATACAGTCGGTACTTTTTACTTTTAACATTTTTTGTTCTGTGTACCACCTTCAGAGTATTTTTTTTTTGTTAGTTTTAAGTCTTGTCGGTATGTTTGTTTACGAAACTTTTTATTAGTACCAAATGTCACTCTTCTGTTCACTGTCAGTACTGTCAATATGACATTAACTTGACGTGTAGCGTTCCATTCCATTAATGAAAATGTGTGCATTTCGGTTGTGTTCCGTGTTATGCAAATAATTTTTTAGTTAAGCTTTTTTTTTGTTTTTTAAATTAATTTTTATTTTAGTTTGTACATTTTTTAAATGTTTTTGTTATGCTATTGATTTAGTCAATTTCTTCCAACAAACTAGTGAGTTAGGGTGGTTGTGTTTGAAAGAACCAGCCGCATATTTAGTAATAGTTGTTTGTAGTATTTATTTTTGTATATTTTTATATTTATTTATGAATATTCCAGCTGACTTAAATGACAGTTTTTTCTCTTGTTCTTCTTCTACTTGTAGTTTCGTCAGTGCGGACAGTGAGCCTTCGCTTCATACTTTGCGTGACAATATTTCCACTGTTTTTTCTAACTATCCTAATAATCTGCATATTGCCCATATTAATGCTCAGAGTGTTCCCGCTCACCATTCCGATCTTCTGGCATCCTTTAGCAGTGCTCATCTTGATGCACTCCTAATATCTGAGACCTTTCTTAAGCCCTCGCTCCTTTCTCCGCACTACGCACTTCCTGGTTTTGATCTGGTCAGAAATGACAGGATTGGCAAGGGTGGTGGTGGTGTTGCCATTTATATACGCGCCGATATTCCGCATAAAATTGTAAGTTCGTCTCCATCTCAGTACTCTGGGTCGGCTGAATCATTGTTTCTACAGATCACCGTAAATCATACCAATGTACTGCTTGCTGTGGTTTACTCTCCCAACCTTCATGTAGACTATTTTGACTCCTTAGAATCATCGTTAAATAATCTTTGCCCATCATACGAGCATGTCATTCTAATGGGTGATTTTAACACATGTTTAATTAAAAATGATTCTCGTTCACACAAACTCCGTTCGCTTTTATCCTCTTTTAATCTTGAAATTCTACCTCTCTGCGACCCATAACTTCCCTAATTGCACGCCTTCTCTTCTTGACCTAATGATTGTATCTTCATCTCCCAATGTTGCTGAGTTTGGGCAGCTCACTGCAACCTTCTCGTATCACGACCTCATTTACCTTTCTTATCGTATCCGACCCCCGAAACGCAAGCCTCGTTTCTGTTTTCTCCGTAGTTTTAATAGCATGGACTTGGAGGCTTTGAAACGCGATGCTGGTGATATCGATTGGACTGGAGTTATCGAAACCACCAGTATCGATGAAAAGGTGAACAGCTTCAATGCTACTGTGTTAGATCTTTATAATATACATGCCCCTATTCGGCGTATTAAAATTAAACATAATCCTGCTCCGTGGATGACTAGTGAAATTAAAAGTGTCATTGCTCGTAAGGATAAGGCGAAGAGCAGGTATAGGCGAAGACCTACGGAACTTAATCTCAGTCACTTTAAAACTCTGCGTAACCGCTGCAATCGTCTGTGTCGAGATGCCAAAAGAAGCTATTTCCACGATTCTCTCGTTGATCGTAGCTCTTCTGATGTCTGGAAATTTTTAAAATCTGTTGGTATCGGCAAATCTCCCACGAATACCTGTAAAGATGTCGACTTGTGCGCTCTTAACAAGCACTTTTCTTTACCACCTGTTTCTCTGGACCCTAGTGTTAAAGCTTCAACTTTGTTTGAGCTTTCTAACTTGCCGCTGCCGAATTCCGCACTTTTTAATTTCTGTCCTGTCTCTGAAGACGATATCAAAAAGTCGCTTCTCTCTATTTCTTCCTCTGCTCAGGGCCATGACAATCTGTGTTCGAGAATGATAACACCCATTATTTCAGAGTTGCTCCCCATCCTCACTCATATTGTTAATTTTTCACTCTTCTCTGGTGTATTTCCGTCGCCCTGGAAACAGGCACACATAATACCGCTTCCCAAAGTCAGCAGTCCTACTTCCGTATCCCACTTTAGACCCATCTCCATTCTTCCTTTCCTCTCCAAAGTTCTCGAACACATTGTTCATGGGCAAATTTCAAAATATCTATCGTCTAATGCTCTTATTTCCCCATTCCAATCTGGCTTTCGTTCTGGCCACAGTACTGTTACTGCGCTCCTGAAGGTTACTGACGATATCCGCTGGGCTATGGACAATAAATCTCTGACTGTTTTAGTTTTACTTGACTTTAGCTGCGCGTTCAACTCAGTGGATTTCGACATCCTTCTTGGGGTCCTTCAATCTTTTAACTTCTCTGCCTCTACGTTAGCCTGGTTTGACTCGTATCTTCGGGGTCGCTCTCAGTGTGTCCGCCAAGATGAGATCTTCTCTGATTGGTGTGATCTTACTGCGGGTGTTCCTCAGGGTGGCGTTCTCTCTCCTCTACTTTTCTCTATTTTTATCAACACTGTTACCAAAATTATCACCTCCTGCTTCCACCTCTACGCTGACGATTTGCAGCTGTATCGGCACTTCTTGCTGGCTGATGCGAAATCCGCAATTAATGCCATGAATCGTGACCTGGAAAGAATTTTTCAATGGGCAAAATCGTATGGATTAGAGATTAACCCTGCTAAGTCACAGGCCATGATCATTGGCAGCAGATATTATCGCAATGCAGTTGTCCTGTCATTGTAATAATAAAAAAAAAGTGTGTTAGATGAGAAGAGAGTGAGATGAATGAAATTAAACTGTGTGGTGTGCTCCAAATAAAAATAAGTAAAAGTGAAAATTCGGGCGCCTGGAGTACACACAAAACTATGCCAAGGATAGACTTACCTGCGGGAGCTTGAGACTTTTAATCTTCAAGCGGGAAGGCATCAATAAAAATCAATCATGAAAAGTAAGAACGACTTTATTACCCGAAGGCTGCTGGTTTGAAAATTCCTTTCTAATTCTAAAGCTAACAGCTCTAATGTGTAAAATTAAGATGACATCGCTGTTATTCTAAGACCTGTCATTATTGCACTTTTTTAAAATAAATTGAAGTTATGTATCATAAACCATACCAAACTCCGTCGACTAAATTAGGAACCTGATGGATTATCCAAGAGCATCTTGGTGATATTCGCCGAGATTGCCAACGGCGGTCCAAGATATATGCATTTTGGTAGGGGCGTGCGTTCAAAAATTTAAGTAATATGGAAAAAAAACGCCTTGTGGCTGAAAACAAACATGAATAATCGTTAGCGGATAAAAAATGGCGATCGATTTAGAAATCGTTGCAGAAATCGTTACGAGCAATATACAATTAAACTCACCGTTTCTTCCAAAAATCAAAATGTGGTCATCAGTAGATGAATGAATCCAAGCAAATAATTATAAAATGAAGTTAAAAGATCCTGAAACAATTAAATATCGGAAACTATTAGCGTCTGCTATCAAAATAGCCATGACAACGCGGAACGGTCCGAAATCACAAAGAATTCGCTTACCTTAAAAAATAAAGGCTATCCAATTAGGATCATGACAAGGGCAATCGGCTACCACATAATTAGGGACTAGATGCCGCCCATCTCAAGTTATATTTTGAGATTTTATTGGAGCGCTCAAAAATCACTCCATTGATTCAAGGCTGTAGGTCGAAAAGCAAGAAATGTCAAAGTCAATTTGACAGCATCGAAAATAAAAATCAGTGTGACCACTTCACGAATCCAAGTCAACCAAAAATGAATTTTCATAAGGCAACACCAACCAGAGCCTACAAATCAAAGCAAAGAATTCAATAGTATGTAACAGGCTTAAAAGACTCGTTACATTACATCCCTCCCCGAAAATAAAAGAAAGGAACTTTCTTTTATTAGAAAGAAATCTTCAACACAATAGACCAGTCTTAACAACTTTCTAATTCCCAAAAAAAGAAAAGAATCATAAAAGATTCAAAGTGTAAATGAATTCTGAAAATGTCAAACGACAAGGTCTCAAGAATTTAATAAAAGTAAAAACATGCAAATGACAAAAAGTCAAAAATGAAATATGTGAAAAACAGAAAAAATTATAAGTTATAAAAACTTGTTAAATGAAACGAAGAGAGAAATCTCTTAGCGCTTCTAAACTCCAAAACAGTGCAGTTAAGCATTATAGCCACTGACTACAAATTTCAAACGAATTCGAACAATTTACCAATACAAACTACAATTTTTAGTGCAGTTAGGCACCATCGCCACTGACTAAAAATTTCAAACCACTTGGAACAGTACAACTTTGAGTGCAGTTAGGCTCTATTGCCACTGACTACTATGTCAACTGCTTCCAACTCTACCATCTCTATGAGTGCAGTTAGGCTCTTTTGCCACTGACTAACTCCGTATCCAACAATCCAAAAAAAATTGAAACTCCAAACAAAAGTTTTTAAATAAAGCTGAAAGACCTTATTTAAAATATTGTTACAGGCACAACCTGCAACGAAACAAAGGAAAGCGTACTGTGATCGGCTCATCACCACCGAATTCCCGAGCACAATAGCTGTAAAAGAATGTTGCTGTGACTGGCTCAACACTACCAATCTCCCAAACACAGACAAACACAAAAAATCATTGAGATCTCCAATGAGAAATCTCAATAACGAAAAGGCGAAAGCCAAGGTTTCACAATGCGATCGGCACATCACCACCGAACTTCCGAACGCAAAGAAAAAGAATGACGAAAGTCAAAAAAAAAATCCCGCATTGTGATTGGAACAACAATGTCCAACACAATGGAAAAAGGAAAAAATATGGCCGGGGCCGAAATCCCACATTGTGATCGGCACAACACCACCGACTTTCCGAGCACAATGGAAAAAAGAGTCGAAATCAAGGTCAAAAGTTACACCAAGATTCAAAAAATAATAAGGCATTTTGTAACAAAGGTTACAGAATGACCCTAAAAAGTAAAGTCCAGGATGAACGCGTTACGAACAAAGTCAAATCCGATCATTAAAGAGAATGAAACTCTAGTAAAAATGAGAAACAATTCTGTCAATGAACAGCACAAAATAGATTTAAAAATCGATTACTATTTATGACGAAGAGAAAATAGAATGATTTCAAACTATGAAAAAAGAAGAATACAAAAACTTGAAATTGAGTTCAAGTTTTTGATCTCAAGGTAAAAATAACCTGAAGTGTAGGGTTACATAAGATCCTAATAAAATGTAAACAGGTAAAAGGTTACCCTTAAAAAAATAAGATCTTATACAATCCAACAAAAACGAACAAAACATAAAATAAGATCCTTTGATGTGAAAAACATTTAGTGTGAAAAAAAATTGTATTTAATTAACAAAAATGGCCTAAGTTTTATTTTTAGAATGTTAAGAATTCAAATTCAATAAATTTATAAGAAGTTACCTAACATACATCTTTCAAATCACCGATAACCTATCATCCATCCACACGTACATCACACTGTCAAAAGTGACCTTCAAACAGAATTTATCAAAATCAAGACTAACACTTGGAAACCAAATTAAAATTTAATAATATCTTTAACATGATAACGTCCCACTGAACCTTTATTTAAATCTTTCAAAACATAAACGTTATCCGAAACCTTTTCAGTTATTTTACACTTTACAAACTTAGGTGCAAGCTTAGCTGAAAAATATGCTGGAGCATGAGATTGAACAAAACTTCTTCTCCACACCATATCACCCACACCAAAAGAAATGACTTTCCGACCTTTATTAAAATAAGCGGCATTTCGCTTATACCCCTTTAACAAGTAAGCTTGAACTTTAACAAAAATATCACTAAGTGAATTAAGAGAAACTGCATAAGCATTCCTATTTGAAATTTCTAGTTGAGATAAGTTATCAACAGAACTACTAAAGTGATGTAATGACGCATCAAGAATAAGCTCCCTACCAAACATCAGAAAGTTAGGAGTAAACTCAGTAGCAAGGTTTACACTATTATTTAAAGCCAATTGAACATTGGGCAAAAAACTTGACCAAGTTCTATGATCATCTTTAACAAAACACGATATGCAGGTTTCGACCGTTTTATTATATCTCTCAACAGGGTTATTTTGAGGTGTATACAAAGTATTATAAAATATTTTGGTTATATTAAAACCTTTCAAAAAATCTACAAAATGTTTTGAAGTAAATTGAGTTCCATTGTCACAAACTACTATTTTTGGACAACCAAATTTGAGAAATATTTCCTTTTCAAAATGTTTACAAATTACTCTAGTGGTAGCATTGATCATTGGAAAGAACCAGCAATATTTAGTAAAAACGTCTACAACCGAAAGTATGTATCTATGACCAGAATAAGTTTTAGGTAGAATTCCTATGATATTAACTGAGAGCATAAGCATCAACAGCAGTACAGGTATCGACATCACCCGAATCCTGAAGCGGCGGAGACTGAACTCCCTTGTCTATGACTAACAAACAGCAAGGCGAATAGCAAACGAAAAGCAAAAACTAAATTTCAAAAAGTTAAAAGTTTGAAAATAAATTCTCAAGTTTGAGGTTAAGTATTGAAGTCAATGTGGTATTCCCATGAAAAATTACTAAGTTAATTTTATCGTTTTAAAAGTGCAATAATCACTTACAAGCAGCTTAAATCTAGATAAATTAAATGTACAATATTGTACTTACAATTAGATTAAATTATTTTCTTTAAAAGTTAAACTTAGTTTTTAAAATAACTTTACTGTTGAGAACAACAAAACACGGTTAATGCTATACATTTCTGTTGGTTTTGCTAAGAAAAAAACATGTTATTAAAACAAACAGGTCAATAAACAAAATTATCAATAAGTAAACACCAAATATTGTTTACAAAGATTCACCAAATTAAGTTAAGTACTACTTATGAGTCAAAAATTAAAATAAACACAAAGTTATTGAAGTAACAATGTAGAACAAACTAATGCAAACAATAGACTCATAAGTTATTTAATAATTGTGCAATAATGACAGTATATAGGTACCAGACAAACCTACTTCAAGTCCCTGTTCGCTGAGCGACAATTGTAATAATAAAAAAAAAGTGTGTTAGATGAGAAGAGAGTGAGATGAATGAAATTAAACTGTGTGGTGTGCTCCAAATAAAAATAAGTAAAAGTGAAAATTCGGGCGCCTGGAGTACACACAAAACTATGCCAAGGATAGACTTACCTGCGGGAGCTTGAGACTTTTAATCTTCAAGCGGGAAGGCATCAATAAAAATCAATCATGAAAAGTAAGAACGACTTTATTACCCGAAGGCTGCTGGTTTGAAAATTCCTTTCTAATTCTAAAGCTAACAGCTCTAATGTGTAAAATTAAGATGACATCGCTGTTATTCTAAGACCTGTCATTATTGCACTTTTTTAAAATAAATTGAAGTTATGTATCATAAACCATACCAAACTCCGTCGACTAAATTAGGAACCTGATGGATTATCCAAGAGCATCTTGGTGATATTCGCCGAGATTGCCAACGGCGGTCCAAGATATATGCATTTTGGTAGGGGCGTGCGTTCAAAAATTTAAGTAATATGGAAAAAAAACGCCTTGTGGCTGAAAACAAACATGAATAATCGTTAGCGGATAAAAAATGGCGATCGATTTAGAAATCGTTGCAGAAATCGTTACGAGCAATATACAATTAAACTCACCGTTTCTTCCAAAAATCAAAATGTGGTCATCAGTAGATGAATGAATCCAAGCAAATAATTATAAAATGAAGTTAAAAGATCCTGAAACAATTAAATATCGGAAACTATTAGCGTCTGCTATCAAAATAGCCATGACAACGCGGAACGGTCCGAAATCACAAAGAATTCGCTTACCTTAAAAAATAAAGGCTATCCAATTAGGATCATGACAAGGGCAATCGGCTACCACATAATTAGGGACTAGATGCCGCCCATCTCAAGTTATATTTTGAGATTTTATTGGAGCGCTCAAAAATCACTCCATTGATTCAAGGCTGTAGGTCGAAAAGCAAGAAATGTCAAAGTCAATTTGACAGCATCGAAAATAAAAATCAGTGTGACCACTTCACGAATCCAAGTCAACCAAAAATGAATTTTCATAAGGCAACACCAACCAGAGCCTACAAATCAAAGCAAAGAATTCAATAGTATGTAACAGGCTTAAAAGACTCGTTACATCATCTTTGCCTGCTTTGTCTCTGGGCGGCTCGACCATTGCCTATGCCGAAACTGCCAAGGACCTTGGTGTCTTAATTGACAGCAATCTTTGTTGGCGAGCTCAAGTGAATGAGGTTAGTCGGAAAGTGCACTTTTCTTTTCACTCGCTTAAATCCTTACAGAGCTTCTTACCTCTTAGAACCAAAATTTACTTGGCTCAAACTCTGATCCAGCCGATCATTGATTACGCTGATGCCTGCTACTTGGATGCCACCGAGGAGCTGTTAAATAAACTTGAGCGCCTGCAAAATCTTTGTATCCGGTTTGTGTTTGGTCTGAGGAAATATGACCATGTTTCTCACTTCCGCAAGGAACTCAAGTGGCTCCCTATCCGTCTTCGCCGGAACACTCGGATATTATGTCTTCTTTACAACATCCTTTACAACCCTGCATATCCCAGCTACCTACGCGATCGTTTTTCCTTTACCCGTCCCTCCGATGCTCTGTGTAGATCCCACCTTAGGCATCATCTTAATTTCCCATCCCATAAAACTGAATCCTTTTCTTACTCCTTCTCTGTTCACGCAGTACGTTTGTGGAACTCACTTCCGCCTAAAATTCTAGACTCCAAATCTTTGTATACTTTCAAAAAACAAGTCAGAGAACATTACCTCTCCTCTATACTGTAATATTCTGTATATGTATATGTGTATTGTGTATATATATGTTTATACATTATAGGTATATATTCATAATACTAGTATTTATTTTTATATTTTGTTCTAAATTCTGATTAAATTTTTCCTGTTAGTCTTTTCTACACACTGTGTCTATATTTCTTATCCAACTTTCCTCTCGCAGGTCTGCTGGAAGAAATTTCTTATGAAATAAGCAGTACCTTTGTGCTCTACTATTTTTTTTTTATGTTTTGTTTTTTCCTTTTTTTTGTATTTTGTGTGTACATAAATAGATAAATAAATAAATAAATAATTATAATTCCTAAACTACTGGTTCAAATTGAATGAAATTTGAAATATACCGTGTTTATACAACACCTAATTGGTTACTAAAAATTCAGGATTCTAGTTTCATCCACAACGAATACAACCCTCTCAGTTCATAGAGGTTCCTTGAGTGACTATTTGATGAAAAAGGCATTACTTTCAACTCCTAGTTGAAAGTAATGAGAAATAAGGGAATCTTGATTGAAGCTTAACCTTCAATCAAGATTCCCTTATTTCTCATTACTTTACTTTAGGTTAGGTTTCTTGATTGAATGTTAAATGCATAGTAAATAATAATAATATTTGTCTAGGATATAACAACTAAATATATCTTCATCCAAGTGTCACGATAACAATCATACAATTATAATAAAATCTATTTCCAAACGGTATCTTAAAGTAAGATTGCATTACATACACCCTTAAGACGACCCACTGACCAACTTTTGCATGGGATTGTGTATCTAGTTTTTTATTTGTGATTGATGTTTTGTAACAATAAAATACATTTTCCAAAAATGTTGAAAACAAGTTAACTACATTATTAAGTTATGTCATTAATTAGTGTAAATTATTTTACTTGTCTTTAAAACAAACGTCGGAGTTGAGCTATTTTCATTGACAAAGTGGTTAGGACTTAAGGCATAGATAACCTATCTTTTTTCCTTATAGAATTACGTAATATATGAAAATAGACTTTTTACATCCAAAGAGATTCTAATCATTTATTAATAATCATAATTCAACGCGGGATACTCCTTTAGAAGGTTACAAATGAATAATGACGATGGAATTTCAGAAAATTTTAAAATATACTTACGCCTGTGGTAATCTTGTTCCTGGCTGGCGTGGCGATTACACTCATGTTCCTTTGCTGGGCAACATTCTTCAGGATCTGGGCGTTAGCCTTGAAAAGACTCCTGGCTGCGAACATTTTGATTTTTACTGATAATTTAACTTGCACTAATGACACCAAAACTATTCACGACAGAATGTCGAACGAAAAATCAATCTTAATATAGGGTTGCCAAAACGCCAGCATCGAACAAGTTAAACTTAGTCGATTAAAATGTTATGCTTTTAGTCGAGTAAATTACTTTCATTTGTAAGAAATAAATATGATTAAAGAAAAATAGCATTTAGCGTTGAAAGCATTTGAAAGAATTTATTTAATTAGCTTTTGTTACTAATTCTAATTAAAAAATCCTGTTTGTCTTTTCTACACACTGTGTCTACATGTCTCATCCAACTTTCTGTAATGTCTATGGTCAGTAAATGAAACACGCACATCTAGAACCACCGATACCCGAAATTGGCACAAAGATATAACTAGTGCCACACTACAAAAAAAAAAAAAAAAAACCACCGATATAAAGTCCATTTCACGGAAGAAGTCCCGCGGACAATTGTGGAACTAAATCTACCAGATCGGCCATGTTGTCGTTTGTCGATGTTATTAAGGTGCGTTTGTTGTGGTAGATATTTTGTGAGTTTATTATTGGATTAGTGCGTTATAAGGTTTATTTACGATGCCAAAAGTTGTGAAACAACATTACCTATGTCGCGCGACATACAGCGCTGCGTCTGCGGGACTTCTTTCGTGAAATGGACTTTAATTGGACTGACGTCCCAAAGCTTGAACCTACCCACTAGTTCTTAACTAATTTAATACAAAATGTAGGTACCTACATTACACTTTCCTCTCGCGGGCTGCTGGAAGAAATTTCGAAATAAGCAGTACCTTTGTGCTCTTCTATTTTTTTTATGTTTTTATCCTTTTTTGTATTTTGTGTGTACATAAATAAATAAGTTCGTTTATTCAGTTACTAGCTGTGCCCGCGACTTCGTTCGCGTGCTTGTCGAAAACTAAAATGCGTCGCTTAGATAAAAATACCCTACGTTAACAAACTGACGCTGTAGAAAATAAGAAGAGGGTAATGCAAAGTACTGACTATGTCTAATACTAAAGTTTAGATGGATGGGTGTTTGTTAATCAACCACGTCAGAACGGCCGAACGGATCTTGAAGAAATTTGAAACGGGTGCATTATAGTCGACAGGCACTGTCGTTGGCGCGTTCGTGTTCCACGCGCGCCTCAAAGGGTGTCAGCAACAAAGAAGGGGCTCCAAAGGGACGTCTGCCGGGGCTGAGGGTTGTCCGCAAGAGATACCACGGCCCCGAAACACAAAGGGCTAGGAAGGAACATGGGTGGTTTTTAGTCAGTAGAAGTCTGACACTTTCTTCCGCTCCGCCCAGAGCGGTATCAGTCATTTGATAATTTACGAACCACAAAAAAAAAGGGGATTAGAGGCTGTTTCGAGAGGTACCTGCACCGAATCAGGCGGGAAGAAACGCCCGGATGCTTCCAATGTGAGGATCGGCCGGAGGACACAGTGGAGCACACCGTGAAGGTCTGCTCTGCTTGGGCGGAGCTCCACCATGTTTTCGTAGCGGCGATTGGCGGCGGCCTCTCGCGTCCGGCCCTGGTGCAAGCCATGGTCCGGGGCGAGAGGGAATGGGACGCCGTCACCTCCTTCTACGAAACAGTGATGCTAGCGAAAGAGGTGGCGCAACGTAAGTGGGAGACAACCTCTCGTCCCAGCCGCCGCGGGAGACGCTCCGGGCGTCGGGCGCCACGTGATGGCTTCCAGCCACCGTAGGCGCGGGCCTGTGCGTCCTATGACGATGGAGGCGCGTTCGAGTTCCACGCGCGCCTTAAAGAGATGTCAGCAACATTGAAGGGGCCCCCAAGGACCGACGCCCGTTGGGGCTGCGGGTTGTTCGAAAGAGATACCGCGGCCTCGACACATAGGGCTAACAACACACCACATCTATATGACGACATGGTTGGCGCAATGGCTGGACGATTAACAGTAGCACTGCGTGGTTCGCAGGTTCGATTCCCACACGGTACAAAAAAAAATATGTCTTGGGTTTTATCTAATTTTAATTTAGTTTAAAAAAAATAGTATTTTAATACTGTGTAATTGGTAAATTTTTATTTGTTGACTATTCACGAAACATATAATTCATAACACCGCGGTTCAGAAAATGGCATCAAATGAACAACGCCATCTGTCGAAGACGAAGATAAACTGCTAAAATTTAATGCATGGAGAGCGATCAAACACACTATTAGGGTTTAGGCTATGTAGATTTTGAAAGCAGCGTCATTTAGACCAATATCTACGAACGTTTTGCTATCATAACTTTTTTAAAGTTATCTTGTGAAGGCATTTATTAATAAGTACCATATTCGTTCAATAGATGTCGTTGCTTGTCTCATTCTTGTTGACCATAATGATAAGTTCTTCTTGAAAACTATAAATTCGTATATCTTTTGATAGAGAGCACCGATTACGATGAAACAAAGACTAAGTAATAGCCCAAGTTACGCACATTATTTATGTATAAAAGTTACCTACATTCGTTTCGTAAATTTGACGTGATGCTTAGTCATCGAAACAGACAAACAGACAAACAGACAAACAGACAAAAATTCTAAAAATGCTGGAAATGGGTTCTGATGGTTATACTTTAACACCCTGACAAGTCCTTTTTTAAATATTTTCGATGTACAAAATTTTTTTTTCTACAGATTTATTATATGTATAGAAGAATAGATATAGATTATTTGGTGTTTAAAATAATTACATTTTACGTAAAATCTCTGGCAAAATATCCTTGTACTAGCTGACCCACACAACTTCGTCTGCGTCACATAATATAGCTTATAACCTTTCTCGATAAATCGACTATCCAACATATTAAATTGAGATAAATCGTACTCGTAACAAACAAAAAATCTTACCTTTCCTCTTTATAATACCTACTAGCTGACCCACGCAACTTCGTCCGCGTCACATAATATATGTAGCTTATAACCTTTCTCGATAAATCGACTATCGAACATATTAAATTGAGTTAAATCGTACTCGTAACAAACAAAAATCTTACCTTTCCTCTATAGAATACTCTATTAGTTTAGATTGGCTTCGATTATATTCTTAAAGTAACAATTACTATAATAATATGTATCTCTTACTGTTTAATATACAGTAACACCTTGTACTTGTAAACATTATGGTGCAGTAAATATTTTGAATTTGAATTTCTCCGGAGCCCCCAGAGGCCAGTATCCCCACGTACCTACCGCACCGGACCGAATGACTGCCATGCGCTTAATTATTTTGTCGCCCGTATATTTTTACATTGCCATATCTTCTTAGATATTTGTATAAACTGTATAGAGTAAAGGGCACAAATATTCTATATTAAATTTCCGTGCTAACAAACTCAAACATTTTTATAGATATAGATTAATACCGTATGGGTTAAATAAGCATCGAAAAATATCATTATTTTTAACCTAACATTTAATTATTAAAAACCGGCCAAGAGCGTGTCGGGCCACGCTCAGTGTAGGGTTCCGTAGATAATAAAATATTATGTAAACGAAGTTAAAAAAAAAATACGGGCAAATGAAACTTGACCTCTGGATTGTATAGGCGCTCATACGATTCAGGGACCAAATTATATTGGTTAACTGCAGTTTCCATCTGTTGTTTCCATCCAAGTTCAAAATAATTTTCCTAGAAAGTCCTTATAAAGTTCTACTTTTCAGATTTTTTTCGTATTTTCTAAACTTATGGTTCAAAAGTTAGAGGGGGGGGGACGCTTTGTTTTTTACTTTTGGAGCGATTATTTCCGAAATTATTGACATTATCAAAAAATGATTTTAGTAAACCCCTATTCATTTTTAAATACCTTTCCAACAATATATCACACATTAGGGTTAAAATTAAAAAAAAAAACACTTCCCACTTTACATATAGGGGGGCTACCCTAATAAAACATTTTTTTCCAATTTTTATTTTAGCACTTTGTCGGCGTGATTGATACACATATTGGTCCCAAATTTCAGCTTTCTAGTGCTAACGGTCACAGAGATTAAGCGAGGACGGACAGACAGACAGACATGGCGAAACTATAAGGGTTCCTAGTTGACTACGGAACCCTAAAAATGGTTACAGTGAGTCAATCTTAAAAAATAAACATATGCTGTCGCGGACTTTTTTTTAGAACTTTTAAAGAGGAACTACTAATATTATAAAGCTGAAGAGTTTGTTTGTTTGTTTGAACGGGGTAAACTCAGGGACCACTGGTTGGAATTGAAAATTTCTTTTAGTGTTGAATAGTCCATTTATCGAGGAAGGCTTTAGGCTATATAACATCACGCCACAATCAATAGGAGCGGAGCATAAATGAAAAATGTTGCAAAAACGGGAAAAGATATTCCTTTTTGAGAGCTTCCGTTGCGTGCGCTGCGAAAATGGTTTAAGTTACGTAAATATCATGTATGAAGGAATTGTTTCACTTTTAGAGTTCTAAAAAAAAGTCCGCGACAGCATATGTTTATCTTTTATGATTGACTCACTGTAACCATTTTTAGGGTTCCGTAGTCAACTAGGAACCCTTATAGTTTCGCCATGTCTGTCTGTCTGTCTGTCCGTCCTCGCTTAATCTCTGTGACCGTTAGCACTAGAAAGCTGAAATTTGGGACCAATATGTGTATCAATCACGCCGACAAAGTGCTAAAATAAAAATTGGAAAAAAATGTTTTATTAGGGTAGCCCCCCTATATGTAAAGTGGGAAGTGTTTTTTTTTTTAATTTTAACCCTAATGTGTGATATATTGTTGGAAAGGTATTTAAAAATGAATAGGGGTTTACTAAAATCATTTTTTGATAATGTCAATAATTTCGGAAATAATCGCTCCAAAAGTAAAAAACAAAGCGTCCCCCCCCCCTCTAACTTTTGAACCATAAGTTTAGAAAATACGAAAAAAATCTGAAAAGTAGAACTTTATAAGGACTTTCTAGGAAAATTATTTTGATCTTGGATGGAAACAACAGATGGAAACTGCAGTTAACCAATATAATTTGGTCCCTGAATCGTATGAGCGCCTATACAATCCAGAGGTCAAGTTTCATTTGCCCGTATTTTTTTTTAACTTCGTTTACATAATATTTTATTATCTACGGAACCCTACACTGAGCGTGGCCCGACACGCTCTTGGCCGGTTTTTTTATATTAAAATGTTAGGCTAAAAAGAATTATATTTTGTGAAGCTTATTTAACCCATATGGTATTAATCTATACCTAAATAAATGTGTTTTCTAGCACGAAAATTGAATATAGAATATTTGTGCCCTTTACTCTATACAGTTTAAACAAATATCTTAGAAGATATCGCAATGTAAAAATATACGGGCGACAAAATAATTAGCGCGTGGCAGTCATTCGGTCCGGTGTGGTAGGTACGTGGGGATTCTGGCCTCTGGGGGCTCCGGAGAAATTCAAATTCAAAATATTTTCTGCACCATAATGTTTACAAGTACAAGGTGTTAGTACTGTATATTAAACAGTAAGAGATACCTATAGTAATTGTTACTTCTATATATATAAAACCGGCCAAGAGCGTGTCGGGCCACGCTCAGTGTAGGGTTCCGTAGTTTCCCGTCCGTCACAATAAGTGTTCCCACTTAACTAACTTAAAAAATACGGGCAAATGAAACTTGACCTCTGGATTGTATAGGCGCTCATACGATTCAGGGACCAAATTATATTGGTTAACTGCAGTTTCCATCTGTTGTTTCCATCCAAGTTCAAAATAATTTTCCTAGAAAGTCCTTATAAAGTTCTACTTTTCAGATTTTTTTCGTATTTTCTAAACTTATGGTTCAAAAGTTAGAGGGGGGGGGACGCTTTGTTTTTTACTTTTGGAGCGATTATTTCCGAAATTATTGACATTATCAAAAAATGATTTTAGTAAACCCCTATTCATTTTTAAATACCTTTCCAACAATATATCACACATTAGGGTTAAAATTAAAAAAAAAAACACTTCCCACTTTACATATAGGGGGGCTACCCTAATAAAACATTTTTTTCCAATTTTTATTTTAGCACTTTGTCGGCGTGATTGATACACATATTGGTCCCAAATTTCAGCTTTCTAGTGCTAACGGTCACAGAGATTAAGCGAGGACGGACAGACAGACAGACAGACATGGCGAAACTATAAGGGTTCCTAGTTGACTACGGAACCCTAAAAATGAAACCCGTTTTCCGTTGTCACGACATAGCATGAAAACGGCTTGACCGATTTAGCTGATTTTTTTTTTTAAATGTTCGTTGAAGTTCAAGGATGGTTTTTACGGCGAGAAAAATTCGAATAATGGCCGAAAAAGCCCTAAAAACAGCCCTTTTCTTTTTCCCATACAAACGTTTTCTAACTAAAACGTAAAATCAATTTGAGCTTTAATACTGTACTATAAAGTTCAAGTGTTAGTGGAGAGGTTCCGGGAAGGCAAAACAATTGAGTGACGTTCAGTTGTTCAGTCAACGAATGACAACTTCAAACAGACCATACGACATTATCACAATAATCACAAATTACTGTTTCTTTCCCAATAGAAAAACGATTTTTCAAATGGGTGGCTTATAATATAAAAATTAATTGCTGTTCGATAGTCTCGCTAAAACTCGAGAACTGCTGGCCGATTTGGCTAATTATAGTGTTGAATTATTCGTGGAAGTCCAGGGAAGGTTTAAAAGGTGAGAAAGTGGTAGGTAGGTAGGCAGGGTAGTAGGTAGAGTAGTAGGTAGGGTAGTAAGTAGGATAGTAGAGTAGGTAGGGTAGTCGGTAGAGTAGTAGGTAGGGTAGTAAGTAGGTCGGGTAGTAGGTAGGTAGGGTAGTAGGTAGGTAGGTAGGGTAGTAGGTAGGTAGGGTAGTCGGTAGGTAGGGTAGTAGGTAGGTAGGGTAGTAGGTAGGTAGGGTAGGAGGTAGTAGGTAGGTAGGTAGTTGGTACACAGGCAGGTAGTAGGTAGGAAAAAGGGCATTGCAACGCATGCCGGGAACAGCTGGTTAATAATATAATCGAAGTCAATCTAAACTAATAGGTATTTTATAGAGGAAAGGTAAGATTTTTTGTTTGTTACGAGTACGATATAGCTCAATTCAATAATATGTTGGATAGTCGATTTATCGAGAAAGGTTATATTAAGCTATATTATGTATTGCAGACGAAGTTGCGTGGGTCAGCTAGTACATGATATTTACGTAACTTAAACCGTTTTCGCAGCGCACGCAACGGAAGCTCTCAAAAAGGAATATCTTTTCCCGTTTTTGCAACATTTTTCATTTATGCTCCGCTCCTATTAATTGTAGCGTGATGTTGTATAGCCTAAAGCCTTCTTCGATAAATGGACTATCCAACACTAAGAGAATTTTTCAATTCCAACCAGTAGTTCCAGAGTTTACCCCGTTCAAACAAACAAACTCTTCAGCTTTATAATATTAGTATTGACTAGATATGCCCGCGACTTCGTTCGCGTGCTTGTCGAAAACTAAAATGCGTCGCTTAGATAAAAATGATCACGCCTCTTCCTTATTTTGCATTCACAATAAATGTTTACGAACGGTCACAAACTCCTTTATAACGAAAATTGATTATGACGGTCTTGACAAATCAATGTCACAACTGGATTTTACCCCGATTTTTGAAATAAAAGACGCAAATATGGCGACCGATAAACTACTGAATTTAATAACATTGTCCATTTCTGAAAATACCACCGTTAAAAAGGTTTCATCAAAAAAGAGAATCCTAAAGCCGTGGATCACACCTGGTTTATTACGGTGCATAAAAAACAGAGATGCTCTACACAAGAAAGTTAAAAAATTCCCAGGTAATGAAGTTCTAAGGATTACCTACCTTCGATACAGGAATTTTTGTGGTAATATTTTAAAGAAATCTAAGAGAATTTATGATACAGAAGAACTTAAAAAAGCTAGTCAAAACCCAAAAACACTACGGGACACTATTAAACGGGTAACTAACACTACTAAAACTAAAAACACATCTGTCAAATTACTAACTTTGTCGTCTTCACCTATTGAATCTTGCAACACTATTAACTCATACTTTGTTAACATAGGAGAGAGGCTAGCAAATAAAATTCAAACTAGTACAACGCAGCCATTGACACTCACTCAACACACTTCTGATATCTCATCAACCTCATCGTTCGTCCTTGACCCTACTGACCTTGACGAAATTACAGCGGTTATTCATTCATTGCGGTCTGATGCTGCTACTGGCTGGGATGGCATATCACCCTACATCCTAAAGAGGTACTCAATCTCCCTGGCGCCCATACTTTGCCATATTTTTAACCTCTGCTTCGAGACTGCCGTCTTTCCCTCCTCTTTTAAAAAGGCAATCATTCACCCAGTCTTCAAGGGAGGCGACGGAAATTTGCCGAACAATTACCGTCCCATAGCAGTTCTAACTGCCTTATCTAAGATACTAGAACGTCTAATCAACAAAAGACTTATACACTACCTAGAACATTACAAACTATTATCACCACAACAGTTTGGATTTCGTAAAAACAAGTCAACCTGTGACGCAGTTCAGGAATTAACTAACAATATTGTACAAAACTTGAACACTAATAAGAAGGTCCTAACAATATTCTTAGATCTTGCAAAGGCATTCGACACCGTCCCCGTCCGTTCTCTCTTACTCAAACTTGAAAAAATGGGTGTCAGGGGATTGCAACTCGATCTCTTTCAAAGCTACCTCACTAATCGCTCTCAGGTAGTCAAAATTGATCGGCACAACAGCAATGAGCTCCCTATCGACTATGGCGTTCCACAGGGAAGCATATTGGGGCCCACTTTATTTCTCGTCTTCATAAACGATTTATGCAACCTAAATATCCCAAATGCCAAGATGACATCATTCGCAGACGATACTGCTATTACTTTCGTCGCCAACACATGGTCTGAACTCGAGGACAAAGCCCAGCATGGTCTTAATGTAGCGCTGAACTGGCTTTATCGTCATACGCTTACACTGAATACCTCCAAAACCAAGCTCATAACTTACTCAGTCAGTTCGGCTACACAACCGAACCCACCAATATTGCTTAAAGCTCACACATGCAATTTGGAAACGCAAGTCTCATGCCACTGTGCACATATACTGTCTACGGATGAAATTAAATACCTAGGCATAGTCATAGATAGGAATCTTAAATTTAAATCGCATATTAATGTTCTTACCGGCAGAGTCCGCAAACTTATATATATATTTAAAACCTTAAGAAATATTGCTAATCCCATAATTATACGTAATGTCTATTTTGCCTTATGCCTATCTATTATTACCTATTGTATTCCCTGTTGGGGTGGTGCTGCAAAAACCAACTTTAAACCACTGGAAGTTGCACATCGCGCCATTCTGAAAGTGGCTACCTTCCGTCCACTAATTTATCCAACTAACCAGCTATACAAAAATTGGAATGTCCTCAACGTGCGGCAACACTTTATCCTACAATCAATACTGTCGCAGCACCGCATAACCCCCTATATAGAAATTACCAAACGCCGTAAAGATAGAATATGTGCACCTCCAAAAACACGCTTGGCGTTTACTAAAAGATTCTTTTATTATTTAGGTCCGTCTCTTTACAATACAATAAACAAAAAGTGCCCAATTTATAGATTGTCATATCATAATTGTAAAAAGACAGTCCGCTCATTCCTTCAAAATAAAACCTACGACGAAACAGAAAAATATTTAAATTAATTTAGTGATAAGTTTGTATATTGTACCACAAACATAAACCCACACTAATAAAATTTACTTACTTACCCACGGTTACACAGCCACATGCGTACACACGTATACACTCGTTTACACACACGCACACACACACAGACAGACTGACTCATACACAGCACACACACTCATACACACATGCACACTCTCACACACACTCACACATACACATATCGCGCTCGCGCACTAAAATGTATCTGTATTTGAGCATTCTAATTACAAATTAAGTTGTTAAAATAAAATTGTAGTAATACAATTTGGAGGGGATCGGCACTGTTCATTCTAAATACAGGCTATATCATAGCCTAGCAAGGAGAACAGCACGTCACCCACTTGATTGTCCGAGATTTTTATTATCTACCCACTTTGTGAAATTTGTTACTGTACTACAATCTGTTTTTATGATAAAGATTATTATTATTATATTATTAAAAATACCCTACGTTAACTAACTGACGCTGTAGAAAATAAGAAGAGGGTAATGCAAAGTACTGACTATGTCTAATACTAAAGTTTAGATGGAAGGATAATTGTTAATCAACCACGTCAGAACAGCCGAAGGGATCTTGAAGACATTTGAAACGGGTGCATTATAGTCGACAGGCACTGTCGTTGGCGCGTTCGTGTTCCACGCGCGCCTCAAAGAGATGTCAGCAATAAAGAACCCGCTCTAAAGGGACGTCTGCCGGGGCTGAGGGTTGTCCGCAAGAGATACCACGGCCCCGAAACACAAAGGGCTAAGAAGGAACATGGGTGGTTTTTAGTCAGTAGAAGTCTGACACTTTCTTCCGCTCCGCCCAGAGCGGGATTAGTCATTTGATAATTTACGATCCACAAAAAAAAAGGGATTAAAGGCTGTTTCGAGAGGTACCTGCACGGAATCAGGCGGGAAGAAACGCCCGGATGCTTCCAATGTGAGGATCGGCCGGAGGACACAGTGGAGCACACCGTGAAGGTCTGCTCTGCTTGGGCGGAGCCCCACCATGTTTTCGTAGCGGCGATTGGCGGCGGCCTCTCGCGTCCGGCCCTGGTGCAAGCCATGGTCCGGGGCGAGAGGGAATGGGACGCCGTCACCTCATTCTACGAAGCAGTGATGCTAGCGAAAGAGGTGGCGGAACGTAAGTGGGAGACAACCTCTCGTCCCAGCCGCCGCGGGAGACGCTACGGGCGTCGGGCGCCACGTTATGGCTTCCAGCCACCGTAGGCGCGGGCCTGTGCACGGTGAGAAACGGGCTAGTTAATCGTTCGTCCGTCCTATGACGATGGAGGCGCGCCTCAAAGAGATGTCAGCAACATTGAAGGGGCCCGCAAGGACCGATGCCCGTCGGGGCTGCGGGTTGTTCGAAAGAGATATCGCGGCCTCGACACATAGGGCTAACACCACAGCACATCTATATGACGACATGGTTGGCGCAGTGACTGGACGATTAACAGTAGCATTGCGTGTCGCAGGTTCGATTCCCACACGGTACAAAAAACTTGAGAGGTGTCAAGGAACACCCGGATGGAACGAAGTTATTGTTATTATTTTTTATTAAAAAAAAAAAAAAAAAAATTTAGAAATGAAAATATCTGGCTTGCTTTCTATAAGAGAGAGAGGGACAGACAGAGAAACATGCGACGCCGCACAGCTTACAATAGCTTACTATAGCAAAAAGTGTCGTGACAACTTTTCGAAAGATTTTTTTCCGTCTAGCCCCCCTTCACAACGCGCGATAAGCCAGTCTGCATACCGTGCTAGGACGCGACGCGAGGACGACGCGCGCTTCGCTTCAAACATACGACGCTAGGTCCAGGTTCGTCGATGCGCGCGTGTCTATCCTCTGTCATTGTTTTGTTTTAGGATTGTTTATCATATCCACGCGCGTCGTGTATTTTTTAAGTACACGCTTTGCGTTCCACGTTAATGATCCTTCCGCAGGTTCCCCTACGGAAACCTTGTTACGACTTTTACTTCCTCTAAATGATCAAGTTTGGTCAACTTCCCAGCAACGCCGACGGCCGTGAAGCCACCGCGTGTCGGTCCGAAGACCTCACTAAATCATTCAATCGGTAGTAGCGACGGGCGGTGTGTACAAAGGGCAGGGACGTAATCAACGCGAGCTTATGACTCGCGCTTACTAGGAATTCCTCGTTTATGGGGGATAATTGCAAACCCCAATCCCCAGCACGAAGGAGTTTCAGCGGGTTGCCCGGGCCTCTAGGCCAGGGAGAACATGCTGATTCCTTCAGTGTAGCGCGCGTGCGGCCCAGGACATCTAAGGGCATCACAGACCTGTTATTGCTCAATCTCGTGCGGCTCGAAGCCGCCGGTCCCTCTAAGAAGAATTTTAATACGTCGCCAGTGAGTTGCGTGACACGGGGCCACGCACACCTAAATGACGACGCCTATTTAGCAGGCTAGAGTCTCGTTCGTTACCGGAATTAACCAGACAAATCGCTCCACCAACTAAGAACGGCCATGCACCACCACCCACCGAATCAAGAAAGAGCTGTTAATCTGTCAATCCTTCCGGTGTCCGGGCCTGGTGAGATTTCCCGTGTTGAGTCAAATTAAGCCGCAGGCACCACTCCTGGTGGTGCCCTTCCGTCAATTCCTTTAAGTTTCAGCTTTGCAACCATACTCCCCCCGGAGTCCAAAATCTTTGGTTTCCCGGAAGCTGCCCGCCGAGCCATTGTAGTAACGTCGGCGGATCGCTAGATGACATATTTACGGTTAGAACTAGGGCGGTATCTAATCGCCTTCGAACCTCTAACTTTCGTTCTTGATTGATGAAAACACCTTTGGCAAATGCTTTCGCTGATGTTCGTCTTGCGACGATCCAAGAATTTCACCTCTAACGTCGCAATACGAATGCCCCCAGTTATCCCTATTAATCATTACCTCGGAGTTCTGAAAACCAACAAAATAGAACCGAGATCATATTCTATTATTCCATGCACGAAATATTCAAGCAGCATTTTGAGCCCGCTTTGAGCACTCTAATTTGTTCAAAGTAAAATTGTCGGCCCACCTCGACACTCATTGAAGAGCACCGCGATAGGATTTTGATATTGAACCGACGTTTGACCGACGGCTCACCGACGATATGCTCCGCAGACGTGTCAGTATCACCGCGGATGCGGTGCACCGACAGCGCGGCGCACAAATGCAACTACGAGCTTTTTAACCGCAACAATTTTAGTATACGCTATTGGAGCTGGAATTACCGCGGCTGCTGGCACCAGACTTGCCCTCCAATTGTTCCTCGTTAAAATATTTAAAGTGTACTCATTCCGATTACGAGGCCTCGTAAGAGTCCCGTATCGTTATTTTTCGTCACTACCTCCCCGTGCCGGGAGTGGGTAATTTGCGCGCCTGCTGCCTTCCTTGGATGTGGTAGCCGTTTCTCAGGCTCCCTCTCCGGAATCGAACCCTGATTCCCCGTTACCCGTGACAACCATGGTAGTCGCAGAAACTACCATCGAAAGTTGATAAGGCAGACATTTGAAAGATGCGTCGCCGGTACTGGACCATGCGATCGGCAAAAGTTATCCAGATTCATCAAAATTAACGACTTCGGACGCGAGGCCCTCCGTCGATTGGTTTTGATCTAATAAAAGCACTCATCCACTGGTCAGAGTTCTGATTGCATGTATTAGCTCTAGAATTACCACAGTTATCCAAGTAACTGAGTAAGATCTAAGGAACCAAAACTGATATATTGAGCCATTCGCGGTATCGCCTTAATACGGCTTGCACTGAGACATGCATGGCTTAATCTTTGAGACAAGCATATAACTACTGGCAGGATCAACCAGGGAGCTTCGATATAAGAGAGATCGTAACGCACGCGCGCACCTAGACCGCGGGGGTTAGGAGCGCGAGCGCGTACAGATATCCTCATTCCCGTGCGTTCGCGGTCGTATAGACGCAAACGCTGAACGGGCGAGCTCAACATTGTGTATGTTTAGATTTTTTGGTCGCACACGCGAACGTCTGCACGAGTATATCTCAACCCGTACAGACGCGCTGCGCATGCATAAGGGCGTTGACGTCCATACGATGTTAATCATAATGAACAGTAAAGCCCCCAATTGGAACGTTCGTATCGAGACGAGTTCACGTGTGTAAATTTTGTTAACACATTCGCTAAGATCATATACGATTCCGCCCGGAATCTATAGAGCGCCTCACATTAAAATTGTCATATAAGAGCATGTACTCATCGGGACGTGACGCACGCTGAACGCGTCTGTGCGCCGGTAGCGCCACGCCTTTCGAAAAATTTCATACAACGACCGCTAATAGCGACACGCATAAAACACGTACCGTCGGTCCACACAGTTCAAACTGTATAATACGTATATATATACACATATATATATACATAATATAATAATATATCGGACACAATACAAAACCATCGTCACAAGTAAATAGAGCACATTCTTATATAATAATATATATACACTATTATTATAATATATATAACAATATAATATATAAATAATAATATCACATCAGGAACACACTTCACTTGCTCGCAACTCGGGCTTCGCGTCGTCGTCTTCGTACAGCGCCAGGCGCGCGCTCCGCTCAACACACTGCGCTGAGACGTCGCTTCGCTTGACATATATGCGGAGCGTAGAAACGATGGTATCGGGGAGTGCGAGACCGAGACCAGCGTGAGTGAAATTCTGTCATATGTCATATGTTTCTCAATGTAAGGTGGTGGGTGGTGTGTGCGTGCTGTCAGGGTGAACCTGGAGGAGGGGTGAGTGCGTCTCCCCCCCCCCCCCCCCTCCCTCAACCGTACCAGCCACACCTTACTCTATTAATTATCGTCGTAATAGAGCCGGTCGACTGTAAGGGAGAAAGGTAAGGGTAGAAGTCCGTCCAAGATGTCCAAACAGCACCCCCCCCCCCCACCCCCCCCCATTCCTTACCCAAAAGTGGGAGGCGCTGGAAAGGTTTTGCTTGTTGTTTTGTTTTTTCTTTCTTCGTAATATTGCCGGGTCGAGTGGAAGGAGGGAAGCGTAGGTCGGAATCATGTTCCCCCCCCCCCCCCCGCCCCTCTTCAACCGTACACCAGCCACACCTTACGTCGTAATAGAGCCGG